>OZ004598.1:0-1200000 GCA_963924555.1 Crambe crambe | reverse complement strand
AATAATTTTTTGATTCGTTTTCCTGACTCAGTCTCAGGAGAGTAGTTACTAAAGGACTTCTTAAATCGTAGTCCTAACTTGTAAGTCTTCCGAAACATTAAATACATGTAGAAAAATAGGAAGTAGTAGAGGATAAGAGTTGTGGTGCTCCTCGATGGCTGAGTGATCCAGGCCAGCATTATGTATCCAAGGTGGGTGATAATACATATGGAAGTTGCTGTTAGGAGAGAGAGAAAGGTACCTTCAACAGACTTAATCTTTTTGATAATGATGAGGATGAACACAACAATAACTGCGCCAAGAGCTAGAAGATCACAAGCCAATGTGAAATAAGTGACACCTAAATTGAACGAAATGTTAGTTGGAGACAGCTCTCTTGCATATTCGTGACTTGAAGTGTGTACAATGTTAGCAGCTATTACATCCAATATAAAAATGTAAATTGTAATGTAGATACTGAGCAAACCAAGAGCCACCAGATTTTTACGCTTTGTACTATGAAGAACAGATGGGGCCTTATTCTTTTCAATACACTTTAAACTAATGCGAAAAATAATGTAAGCTATTGCAACCATGAACAAAAGGATTGGTCCTACAATGGTGGCAGCAGCAATAATATAGTTGACGTCTTTTTTTTTACCACTGTAGTATTTGTCGTAGAGTTCTCCTGCACAAATGGCTCGTGCGAATGTATTGCTTCTCTTAACATTGTCTTGAGCTGTGAATCTTGCATAGGTATTCAGCTGTAAAATATAAACAGAGTAGCTAGCTAAATGTAGTTTTTCTTGTGCATTGTAATTCTAGTGCATGCATGTATAGCTACATCACATGCAGTTGAGCCTTGTAGGAAGGCTTAGATCAATGGAGCCAGTGTCACAGGAAAATCTGGCATCCCTTTTCCACATAGCTAGTGTTATAGTCAATTATTATAATGATTATACCACATATTATTTCAGGGGAAGCAAACAATAATTCAAAAATAGTAATGTATATCTTTGGCAACCATCAAGTGATTAAATGGGTGTGGTGGAGGCCTAGGAGTGAAGTAGGAATAGTAGTTTTGTTTATTGCTGTGGTTCTTGAATTTGGTGATGGGTATGGGTAAAGGGGTTATCTGACTCACTTGTTGCTGACGGAGGAGTGAAGAGTAGGGATTTAAGTTGGGTGATATATAGGCATGGTTATTGAAATTAAGAGGGCAAGGAGTGATAGGAATGTAGCTAAATTTTATGGCTATCCCTACTTCGCTTTTTATATAGGCCTCCGCTGAGGGAGGATGGACAAAGGTCATATCAACCTTTATTTTCTTTATTTTCTCTTAAACACCAAACACACACACACACACACACACACACACACACACACACACACACACACACACACACACACACACACACAACACCTTAGCTGCATAGGTGTTAGAGAAGGTCATCAAAAGACAGCAGGAAAACCGAGAGCAAAAAACATGTATAGTTTGGCTGCAAAGCCACTCCCACTCCATGATGATAGTGTAACAAGGGCTCAAAATTAATTTGATGAGGTATTTTATGATGAACTGCACGGCCAGCATGGAGCATTGTTACTTGTTACTTGTGGTGTTGGTACTATTTTAGCAGGCAGGCTATAAGGTGGCTTGTCATCCCCTAGAGCGAAATGAACCCCACTGTTTTCAACATCCTTCTAGCTATTTTAGGAACAACTTCAAGAAGATAATCAGAAAACAAAAGGCTACAAATTTCCATACTAGTTCCTTGCAACAGTCAGTGAGTTGGTAATATAATAACTAGCTACAGCAGTTGACCAGCGACACTTTATCTACAAATGAAATTGTATCACTGAAGTAGGAATTTCCTATAGGATCACTGTGATGAATTTCCAAAGCAACAAAATAAACTATGACAGTGGTCCTGTCCGTGTTTTAGTCAGACCCTATTTGGCTCGCTTCCAGCTTAGCTAACTGGTTACAAAACCATTGCATATGCAGATTCACATAATTATTATGCATGCAAGATGTACTTCAACTGTAATTCCCTCACTGTAGTCAGACCTGCTAAACTAGAGCTCATAGATTCAATGCCCCACTGTAATAGCTAAGTGTCTGCTCCCAATAATAATTATAACTTTGGTAAGGATCATTAATTTCAACGCGCGTATACCACGTAATTATCCTAACCGCGTAATTATCCTTGGCATACAGAGCTATAGAACACGGGATTTCAACAACTTTTCCTTTAGCTTCCAAAGCTCACCTAAATCCAGCTGCCACAGATATGCACAATAATGAAAAATAGCAATGACCATACAGAGCTATAGAACACGGGATTTCAATAGTATTCCAAAGTAGGAAATGAGGTGTATGAATGATGTAGCTAAATATACTTTTAGCTTCCAAAGCTCACCTAAATCCAGCTGCCACAGATATGCACAATAATCAGAGAGTGCGGTAGCACTCTATGTAGGGATGACTCGGACGGCCGCGCGCGCCGCCTATAGACTAATACTAAAGTGAAATTCTAGTTCTCCCACTTAGACCTAACAAAAGCTACTGTGAATGATTATCCAGCCTACTAGAGCCTACTACAATGTGCAGACCAAGTTTCAGGACCAGGGAGCTTACCGTTTCAGAAATACGGCAAGCAGGTAAATCGCTATATTCTTCTTCTTCTCTATTATTATTATTATTCTTAGACAACCATATCTCTCGAACCACTCAAGCTACAGCCATGATTTCTGGACAAATCCACTCCAAATTCTACCAATTACGATCTTTTCTACTCGTTGATCCTCGAAAGAGTCGATGAAAAAGGAGACACTATGGAGCACAGCACTCGACTAATTCAATTAGGAAACCATCTTTTCTATAATACGCATGTGCATATATTTGAATATCCAATTATTCGAAATCATAAGATTACTCAGCTGTCTCTAGCTAGCTAGCTAGCTCTAGCTCTGGATAATGATGATGATAGACTACCGGTACTGTATCGATTCGGGGATTTAGATTCACCACGGTAGACTCTATTTCAGCATCTTCGACCTCTAAGTATGGCTCAACAACACAACACCTTGACTCGATAATGATTGGGCTGGTGTGCTATTGGAGAACTATTGGAGAACTTCTTTCATCTGTCCCTGCATACACATAGAAGAATGAACTCTAATCATAGCTAAAACCATAAAAGAGAGGAAAAAAGACCAGGAACAAGTAAGGGAAAAAGCATTTCGTGAAATGAAAAAAAGATGTAGGGATGACCACTGCTCAAAAAAGTAAGGAAACAAGAAGGATGGAAATGGGATCAATCTTTGTTCTGTATATCCAGCCAACAATCCCTACATATACGTCGGGTAACTTCAGATTATAGTGTAGTAATGTACGTATATGTAGGGATTGTTGGCTGGATATACAGAACAAAGATTGATCCCATTTCCATCCTTCTTGTTTCCTTACTTTTTTGAGCAGTGGTCATCCCTACATCTTTTTTTCATTTCACGAAATGCTTTTTCCCTTATGAAAAATAGCAATGACCATACAGAGCTGGGGGGTGATGCCCCCCTGTCATTTCCAAACTTGATGTTTGTCATTTGTTTAATTTGTCAAAGTACCAGAGGGAAACTGAAGTGGTGAGGTCATACACACGTGCATCATTTAAGGGGTCTTGAGGCATGCCCCCTTGAATAATAGGGATCATCCAGATGTGCACGTATAGGAAAGGCATGAGTGGTACATCTGGGACTGTCTATAGGAGAGGCACAAGAAGAATAATGACTTCTTATGTATCTTCAAGTGAGTCAACAAGATATAACTCTACACTGTAAAAATGAAAGTGTGTACTGCACACTACACTGGCATAGGAACAGGGGGGGGCCACAGGGGCCAGGGCCCCCCTATTATTTTCAGACAGGGGGGAGGGCCCCCCTTATTATTGATTGCATAATTGCTATAGCTACTATACTACACTGCATAATACTTCACAGCTGTAATAAAAGTGAAATCTACAAAGGCATGTTTCAGGAAGTAGATAAACTGATTAGATTATACTTGACATTTCAGCCACAGCAGAACACTCTTTTTCTTCCCTTCATCAAATGAAAACTTAGCTATTTAACAAGTACTATGACTGAATGTCAATTGAACAACTATGTAGGCCTATACACGAAGAATTAGCCATGTTGTAAACCAACAAAGAATAAATTACTTTGGAGTTTGATTCTTTTCTAAAAACTAGTCATTAGTGCCCCCCCCCCCCCCCCCTAGTCTGGCGTAGCCAGCCACACCCCGAGCGCGAAGCGCGAGGGGAGAGTCTGGTAACATACAATACTGCGAGTTGTCAGATTGGAATTTCCATTATGGTCAGCTTGTCGTCATGCTGCGTAATTGCGGTAAGTAATAAAAACAACATGTGGTTATATGGAAAGCAGCAGCTGCAGTGCAAAGATGTACGTATATCTGCTAGCCTATGGTTGGCTCAGATATAGAAAAGAAGTAACTAAGTTTATCAAAAGCTAAAGGGAGGACAGCAAAACACAAGCTCTTCCCAAATCCAGTTGGGAGCACAGCAAAAACATCCCTGCCAGATAAAATTGGATCACCACTTCCAACTGTTCAGGCCTTAGTGATGGATAGCCCAAATTCAGGGCAGCTTCATTTGCTCAGTGCAGTGCACTCCTTAGCAGCTGTCTAGTTGGCTTATTGCTGTGCATGCCTGTGGTGTACACTGTTGTTCACACTGTGGTTAGGTAATGATATTCATGAGTAGCAGATTTTCTGCAACTTCTGACAACTCGGTGTATTGAATGTTTCCAGACCACCTCGCGCTTCGCGCTCGGGGGTGTGGCTACGCCAGACTACCCCCCCCCCAAGTAAATAGGCGTTTGACTATTACTTAGGTGGCCCCCCTATTCAAAACCATCTTCCTACGCCACTGCACTAACACACACACTAAAAGCAAAACAGTGTGTGCATTAGGACAAATAAACACTTTTATTTTTATAGTGTATTGCCTCTTCTATGTCTCTTGGCATCTGCAAAGAATTAATATCCCACACAAGATCAAAAATTTCCCCTAGAAGGTGCACTTTGCACACAATATATTGTCACAAATTCTCTAATAAGGCCTGGCCTGCCATTCAAAAATTGCTTCCTCTGGGCCTGCTTGCTGCGCATGCACAGCTGGACTCTGGACTATATGGACTGGAATATGGACTCAATTCTTTGTTTTCAAGGTTCTAGCTATGGTAGCAAGCCAGGGCTGGGCAGGGTGATTCTACAGCAGCCCTTGACACATGTCATATACATGTAGCGTTGGGTTAGGCAGGTCAGGCATTTGCCTGATCAATACAAGCCAACACATCCCGATGGTCTCGCTTCAGGGAGAGTCTGGTAGCTACAACTGTATGGTGGCTTTGCATAACTTCAGTCCTATTATTGTTTACCGACACCTCATCATACCACTCGGTATTATGGGGCTAGCGAGACTATTTGCCTGGGGAGAGTCAGCTATGCCAGACTAGACTGCATGGTCCCTCACCTGTTGTGTTAAAATATCCAGCATATGAGAATCATTCCTGCATGTACACTGTCCATCTGTCCCATTAATGAGAGTGATACACTCAATAGGCAGTTGTAAATGAAGTGTAGTTAGCTCATTATTCGGATAATAGAAGAACAGAGAATTTATCTTGAATAAACTTGGAGGTTGCAAGAACAAAACTTCACCAACTGCCCATATGTATGTAACATTGCAGTCTTGGTGATTGCTTGGATTCATAAAGGAGTATTCCACTCTGACAAATCTCGTAGGAAGTAAACTGGGTGGAAAGAAGATTCGATTGAGCTCAAATAAGTTGCTCCCAGTCTTAAACAGTGCTTCTTCCAGAGCACCTAGATCATTAGCACATCTGCTGAAGTCTGCAGTGGATACAGCTGAAGCAGTGGTTGGAACAAAAATGACAAATAGTGCAGCAATACAGGTTGCAACCAACATTATCAGGATCAATATGGATGAACGGCCCCACTCTTTAATCGCATTCTTTTTTAATTCATAATTATATAAGAATGCGCGAAATTAAAAAGAATGCGATTAGAGAGTGGGGCCGTTCATCCATATTGATCCCATTATCACCACCAAATTTTAGAAGAGGAAGAAAAACAGCTAATTCCAAAGTCTATATTTGCGTGGCTAATTAACCCCTTACAGCTAATATACGTAATTCTAAATAACGCACACCTATAGCCCCGAGCGCAGCGCGAAGGCTGCGCGCGCCGCCAGACTACCCATTGTTTGCTCATACCAAGGGCGTATCGACCCGCCGAAGGCGGGGAGAGGGCATGCAACTCCCATACAGGCTCCGAAATGCTGCAGGTTACTAAAAATAGATTTCAGTGCGCTATACGCGCGCATGCGATGACGCGTGGTGAGCTCATGAATTAAATCAGCTGACTATTATCATATGACGTAGCTACACCAGCTAGCACTACAAGTACTATAGTATAGCCCTACAGATCGAGATGGAGTCACCAGAACTCCGCAAGGAATGTGTTGAAGAAGTAGAAGGACTGTAGAACCTATTTGTACTTCAAATCTGTTCGTCAGAAGTTGCTGACTAAGTTTGCTTCTCCAGCTGTAGCCTCAACGGCGGAAGTAGGCTCGTTAAGCTCAATCTTTCAGTTATCAATTCCTGGTCCAATTCGAAATTTGCCTCAGCCATGCATGCTTTCAAAGGACTGTGGCTTTGGAGTTGAAAGCCGGCCGGCCGGCTAGCTGTTTGCGCGCGCGTGTGCGGTATACTATACTATGTACTAGTGATGAAATGTGACGCCAAACCGCAATCTATTTTTAGTAACCTCCAGCATTTCGGTGGCTATACAGCCTGTATAGGAGTTGCATGCCCTCTCCCCGCCTTCGGCGGGTCGATACGCCCTTGCTCATACAGAGGATTTCACGATCTTTGCAACGGGAAAGCCAAAAGCGGAAGTAATTGAACCCTACTGATTGGTCAGATTCCTCATATTGATCACGTGACTGGCTTTTGCAGTTGCAAAGATCGTGAAATCTTCTGTAGATATAAGAGGTTTACGGGATTGGAAACGGATCACGTGCTCTGGTTAGCAACTAACAACCGAGGCGCGTTGACAGCTGAATGACATAGCACTTTTGTCAAAGTTGCTGTTCTGACAAGATCCGTGAGGTAAGACTTATGCCAATGATACTATAATACTCTAGGGCATAGATTTACTGTATGAAATAAATTTTAGCTCAGAACTTCAAGTTTATTCCTACAAATACTACTGTAGTGGTTAATAGTCTGGCATAGCACCGCCCACCGACTTGAGTACGTGGTCTGGTGACATACAATACAACGAGTTGTGCCGTTTAGCAGGAAATCAGCTAAATCAATGAATATCATTAAATGACCTTTAATGACGTAAAATTACGCAAACACTTGGCGCCTTTTCCTGTAAGTTCGCGCGCTAAAATTGCACCTGCCAATTAAATTAAGAATAACTATGACAACTGTGATGTCACTGGCTAATTATAATACAGCTTCCTACGACACTTCCTGTTAGTAACGCGCGTGCGCAGTAGAATCCACCGGCACAACTCGTTGTATTGTATGTCACCAGACCACCTACTCAAGTCGGTGGGCGGTGCTATGCCAGACTAAGTGGTTAATGGGACTGTATTCCCTCTCACACTTGATGGAATCACCCATTTTCTGATCAAAAGGCATGTAAACTTTAGCTACATGGAATAGTAATGTTAGTTTTTGTATTAGCTGACATATATTGTCTCTACCATTTGCAAGTGGTGTTAAAACTATAATCCCTCTCCCAAGAAATAGATTAACAATATTGAAACTGTATTAGTTATTTCAGGGAAAGGATAGAACAGTAAATGGAATTGGTGCATATGTTTTCTATACAATAGTCATCCTATGGAGATGGCAAGCTTACTATATTTCCCCCCTAATATCCATAGGGTCCACAGGACAGCTGACTGAGCCGAATTCTTGAGGTGGATGGTGTCAAAATCCAACAGCCAAAAGCTGATGAGGGAGAACTGAGCAGAAACTGGCGGATAACTTCGGGGCAAAATTATCTAGCTATAATAATAATGAATCTATGTCTAATTTTAATACCAAAAGTCATTTTGGCCTTTCTTTCAAATCAATCACAAAAATTAATGTATAATGAGCAATGATAGGTACTCATAGTTATAATTACAAGGAAAAAAGTCATGAATAATTAATAACTTCCTTCCTCAGACTCTCCAACTTCAACTCTCTGACTCATTTGACGACCCTTTTTTGTGACAACCGACCTGCAAATCGGTGTACTGAGGTTTTCAGGTTGGTTGACACAAAATTTGCCAACAGTGCAGAATTAAATTCGTGCTCGCAAAATTTAAGAGCATTGTATTTATATGACAGTATTTTTGCTCGCTTGAATTTATCTTGCACATGCGCAAATTCTACTGGTCAACCAACCTGAAAACTTCAGTACAGAGGTTTTCAGGTTGGTTGACCAGTAGAATTTGCGCATGTGCAAAATAAATTCATGCGAGTAAAATATACTGTCATACAAATGCAATGGTCTTAAATTTAGCGAGCACGAATTTAATTCTGCATTGTTGGCAAATTTTGTGTCAACCAACCTGAAAACCTCTGTATCTATGGTACAAGTTAGTTGCATGCGCATGCGCTTAATTAGACACGAAATAATACGTAAACTTTCGTCCATGATGAATGCAATGAAACGTATGTAGCACGTGCACGTGCGCATTCAATCAGTGCAGCTTAAAGCTAGCTAGCTAGCTAGATCTGGCTCCAGACCTTATGCACATCAGTGAAAATAAACTAATACACAACAAGAACAGCACTATCCCTCTCAAGCCAAGCTTATGGTAAAAAACAAAAGGTAAGCTTAAGTGACACAAACAAATAACTTCTTTCATAAAACAGCTTGCACAGAACACTTCTGGGAGTGAGGCACGGGTGTTTTGCCTGGGCAATTCGCTTAATTAAATTCCATGTTCAACATTTCCGGTCTAACAAAATTAAATTACATTATGCATGACAACGATGGGCAGTAGTTGCTAGGGGCTTTGTGACCTTTTCGGTTGCTGTGAAGCCCTATAGATAGCCCCAAAAGGTCAAACAACAAAGGGAAAACCCGGTCTAAACCACGCGCATAAGTGGTTTTTAAGCTAAACACAACTGCGCATCGATACCATAGCAACTATCTATGAAACATCGGTATTCATTGGAGAAGGCACCGTCTTGAAATTCCTTGTGGTCTGGACCTAACAATAATAATTCAGGTATTGCACTGATAAAACAAATGAAGAAGGTCTAAATTATAATACTATAAAACTTATAATTTTTTTTCAGTGTCTATGGAGCATCATAAAAAGTGCATTAAAAATAGATGTAGGGTGTGTGGAAAGAAGCCTAAAGGATATGAACATAATATAGTGCTGCATGTAAGGGTATCCTCTTATCAGTGCTCAGCCTGGAGGTCTCTTCTGAATCTGACAATATCTACCCTCCAGTGGTGTGCAACAGCTGCTACTTGACACTGAAAGAGATCCAAAAGGCAAAGGAAAGGGGTGAAGTACGATCCACCAATCTAAAATTAAAATCATGGCTTCCACATTCTGAAGATTGTGAAGTTTGTTTGACTGTGTCAGGTGGTGGGAAGCCTAAAAGAAGGAAAGTAGCATTAGAAGTGAAAGGGCGACCAAGTAAAGATAACATGAATAGATCGATAATGACCAGAGTAGCTGAAATCGATCCACCCCAATTTGTGAATTTCCAACTACAACCCTCCTATTTCCTTCCCAATTCCATGCTGAATGATTTGCTCTGTTTGAGCTGTTCCTGCATTCCGAATCAACCACTGGAAATAGCAACTTGCCGGCACTATATATGTGTACCTTGTATTGTCAGCAGTTGTGAAAGTGGTAGCTCTCTTCTCTGTAACTGCAATGGAAGGTCTATACTGCCTCATCACCTGTGCATTCCATCTCCAGTTGTGATGAAAGTATTCAGTAGCCTTTTGGTGAGGTGTAAGAATGACTGTGGAGAAGTAATGCAACTTAAGGATCTGAAGCTGCATATTACATCAAACTGCACCCACGTTGAAATTCCATCTCCCTCAAAGATCACTGTCAACCATCTCTTGCACACCTCAGACATCCCTACTCAATCTCGAATGGAAAAACAAGCAATAGGCTTACTAGTTGACAAATTGATGCCCACCAATGGATTCATTAGTTGTAGGTCAGCTAGTGGAAAGGTAAGGCACTAAAATTAATTCGTTAACCAATTCTATCTTCAAAATTACAATTTACTAGCCGATATCAGTAGTACGTGTGACCACACCCCGAATAGATTCAAGTGAAGCCTCCAGGAGAACCTTGAAGAGGAGGAGCGATGAAATTAGCAATGTCCGTGAGCTAGTCAGCAAAGGCTCGCAGATGGAACAACTCCAATATGAATTGAAGACGTTGACCAAAGTTGAGAGAGAGTCTTTGCTGGATCAAGCATGTGTAGGGGAGGCTCATGCAGAAGTTCCAGCTGAGGATGTTCTGGCATTGAAGGCAGACCTTTCAATTCCATGGAATAAAATGAGAATAATGAAGAGGTATGCAAATAATTAAACCACAACTATCCAATACAAACCTTCATTCATAGGTGGATGAAAGCTTGGAAGATACATTTAGGTAGTGAAGCGAAGCAGCGTTCCATATCTAAGGAGTTGTTAGGTCCAAATCTGAAGTCTGAACTAGTTGCCTTCTCGTTTCCCCTTGATCATGGTGGAGAGGAAATCAGAAAGGCACCGATTGCCTATGTTCCTGATCTAGTGGCTAAAGTGAAACAGATACTAGATCAAAATGACAGGTATAAAAACCACACAAATAAAAATATTATTATTACCTAAATTATAATAGTTTGTCCAGACTGACTACACATGGGATTATTCCTCGTAATGAAATCTGGATCAAACTTGGTGGCGATAAAGGTGGGGGGTCAATGAAGATGAATTTTCAAATTGGAAACTGCTCAAAACCAAATGCAGTCACAAACACATGTGTGTTTGTAGCCTACGAGGCATCAGACAGCAAAACTAACCTGCATCTCTCCTTGGATGCATACAAGTCACAAGTTGATGATTTAAAAAAGCTTGTATGGAGGTACATGCATAATAATAGTACCAGAAGAAAAGGTCTACAGTATATTATTATAGGAACTCATCAGGTGAAAACCACATCACACGTGTATTCCTATCAGGGGACTACGAGTTTCTTTGTAACTTGTATGGGTTATCAGGAGCAAGTGGTAAGGATATAAGTATATAGTCCTATTCCTTTCAAATAATTATCAAAAAATGGGTAGGTCGCCACAATTGTCTCTGGTGCCTCATTAAAGGTGAAGATTTGAAAATCCCAATAGCCGAACGTGGTACCAGCACCAAACGAACATTGGAAGGGATCAAGAAGGACTATTCCAACTTCCTTGCTGATGGTGGCAACATCAAGAGGGCCAAAGAATTTAACAATGCTATGGCATCACATATCTTTAATATTGAGATCGAATCGGTACCATTACCAAATAATACATAGAATAAAATACAAATAATATACTAACCTGTCACTTAGGTCTGTCTTCCTGGCTTACACATCACTCTTGGTATCTTCTTTCGTCTCTTCACACTATTGGAGGATGAATGTCACGAGCTGGACATACAAATGGCCCTACTCTCCTCAAAAGAAGAAGACTCACCTGGATATGCCAAGTACTGTGACTTGGTAAGGAAGGAAAGGGAGTTGCTGGATATAAAAGACAGCTTTGAACAACATCTGAAGTGGCTTGATCAGACTCTGACGCTTTGTGCTCTCAATGCCAGCAGTCCATCAGATCCATCAATCGTATCCGTAACCAAAGCCATCAAAGAGCATAAAGCAATGTTGGATGCCATAGTAAGTAGTCATACACCTAATAAAATTAAATATATACTCCCTCAATCATAAAGACAACAGAATTATCAGCACTAACAAAAAAGAAGAGCTTTTCAAGAAAGGATGGCCCTTTTTGTTTGGCACTGGATACAGCATTGATCTCATTCAATGTGCATAGGCAGGCCTATTATGGTAGAACATTTATTGGTAACCACGTGCATAGAACACTCAAGGTAAACTAAGTACGCACCTTCAAGCAGGTGTTAAAGATGTGTTTGTCAGCAGGAAGTAAATATTTCCACACTCTGCAATTCTGTTGTTGAGTTGGCCCAGGACAGATGCTCACAACTTCTACCAAAGGCACAATTTATTCAAAAAACCTTTACTAAGGCATTCAGTTATTTTGCTAGATGTCATTCAATATATGACAGCAGTAGGGTTCTGGAAGAGAAGGAAATAGACGAGCTTGGTAAGTAGGATGCCATGAATATACATTACAAACCTGTTTTAATTTCAATAGACTCTAGAATCAAAGACTTCATGGATTTCTACAGGGATTCATTTCCAAATGCAACAGTTCTGCCAAAAATGCACATGCTGGAAGACCACATGGTTCCGTTCCTGAAAAAATGGAGAGTTGGTTTAGGTTTTCTTGGGGAACAGGGAGCAGAGTCTATTCATGCTCGTTTTAATGCCATCAAAAGGAGCTACATCAATATGCCTAACAGTGTGCAACGTCTGGAGTGCATAATGACAGAGCACTTTAGGCAGATATGTCCTATCAACACATCTAAATTACCTCAGCCTAAACCCAAACCAAAGGATGTCTAACACTGAACCAAATAACATGCATATATACATATGGCTGTAACTCTCTGGAAAAAATTATAAGTAAAATAATACTGATATTACCTAGAAGCAGGATGATGGGATTTTCTTTTCCACTGCTATTCTCCTGTCTACTAACTTTCTGGATGGTATAAACAAGAGTTAGACTCCTTCAAAGTTCAAGCGCGTGTAAATATTCTCACACTTGTTCTTTTTCCCCCGTTTTTTCACCAGTTTGTAGAGCTACTCTTCTTCTCTATTGCCACGTGGCTGGTAAAGTACTATGACCCCGGAAATGGTCACTAAGTGCATAGTGCTAAACCAGGAAACACCGTTGCTATGGTATTACTAGGCATAGTGAAAAAATTTCATTTACAAGTTACTGTCCATGCGCATATTGGGATCAAAACACCCGTGGAGGTGAGTTGAATCTAGCGCAGAAAGACAGAACAGTCTAGAGCTAGCTGCTGACTCAGCTCTCAAAATTACGATGATGTAATGTTTATTACGATTTGTGTAACGGACGTGTCCGAAAGTATAGCGAATCCCCCCTAAATTGGGGGGATTGAGCGCATGCGCATGCAACTTATGCCAGGCCCTTCGCTTTTCCACCGCCCCGCGAAAAAAGCGGGCCTGGGTACGAGGCTATTGTTTGCTATGCTCAAAATTTTGCATAAAATTCTATTGCTAGTCTTTCAATTGTACCAATTATTTAAAACTTGTAAGTTATAGCAGATAATAATATTATTTTTCATCAGGTTATAATAATATTGTAACATGATTATGTAGCTCCTCAAGTGCATAGGATGTAAACTGGGTGGTATATTGCTCCGTCTCAAACGGTACTTCTTCCAGAGCTCATTGGAACAGTTGAAGCCTACAAGTACAGACACAGCAGAAGTAACATAATTTCTTTTTTCAGGGGGAAAGCCACACCCACAATCCACACCCCACATGCAGTACCATCAATACAGTTATACTACATACAATCACAGTAAGGGGTAATTACATTGCACTGTAGTGATTGTAGCTAATACATAATAGTTAGACAACGAGACCTAGGGATCTAATTAAGCCCCGTTTACACGTAGGATTCAAACCGGGTTCAATCCGGATTCAATCCGGATACAAGGTCTGTCCACACGCTTTTTTGTGGGAGTGGATTAGCGAAGGTGCTCAACATTTAGAATTATGCAAGAAGATAACTGCAAGGAGGATCCTAGGACTGTTTGATGGTGTTTGGTGGAGGATCGTGATGGATCTTGAGAGAGTGACACTAACTAAACTAAAAGTAAGCTCTAGTTAGTATACGTTTAGAAAGCATGCGCATAAGGTGATTCCTTGGCAACTGTAGCTACTGTACTATTAGAAAATCTGCTCGCTGGTACACGGTTGACATTTTAGCTGAAGATGGAAGGCTTTCTCGAGTATGTAGTGTTTAATATGGCAAGGAAGCACAGGCAAAAGTCCACAGACAAAATGATTGAATATAAAAAAAAAAAACAAGAGCAGTACGGAGAAAGCAATTTGCTAAAAGACAAGCCCAGGAATTCACACTATTTATAACCCTGGTAACTCTGATGTCTTCTCTGCCTGTGTTCTTGCCAAGAATGGTATGGATGAGAAAAAGAAGTGGCCATTGGTGGGAAGAAATAGTAAAACGATTTACACCACAAGATTGGTTGAATAATTTTCGTGTGTCACCTGCCACATTTCAATACCTCTGTACGGAATTGAGCCCATATATATCCAGAAAGGACACTATTATGAGGAAGGCAATAGAAATGGAGAGAAGACTAGGCCTTGTTTTATATTTTTTGGCAACCGGAGCAGATTTTAGGACTATTGCTCATATTTTTGGGGTGTCTAAATCCACAGTTTCCCTGGCTATCAAGGAAGTGTGTGAAAGCTTAGTGAAGCATTTGCTTCCTGTGTATATTCAAGTACCAACTGGAAATGCCCTCAAGGAGGTGGTTGATGGTTTTCATGTTAGCTATGGTTTTCCTCAGTGCTGTGGTGCAATCGATGGAACACATATTCCTATAGTTTCTCCAAATGAATGTCCAGCTGACTATTACAACAGAAAGGGGTGGCATTCCATCCTAATGCAGGGTACAGTGGACCACAAAGGTCGATTTATAGATATTTATGTTGGTTGGCCAGGTAGAGTGCATGATGCCAGAGTGTTTGCAAATTCAAGTTTATTCAAGAGGGGCCAGAGTAAAACTTTGCTTCCCAACTGGGTGAAAAGTATATCTGGCAAAAATATTCCTTTAGTCTTCCTTGGTGATCCTGCATACCCTTTGTTAGATTGGCTAATGAAGGCATTTCCCGACAGTGGTAACCTTACAGCTAATCAGAAGCGGTTCAACTATTGCTTAAGTAGAGCTAGAGTTGTGGTTGAGCATGCTTATGGCAGGTTAAAGGGAAGGTGGCGATGCTTGATGAAAAGGTTGGATGTTAGTGTGTGTGATGTGCCTGAGTTAGTAGCTGCTTGCTGTGTTCTACATAATGTGTGTGAGGTTCATGGTGACAGATTTAATAATGAGTGGATAAGCAATATTGAAGATACGCATGGGTCCAACTCATCATATCATCCATCTCTTCAACCTGGAGAGAATGCAGTTAACATTAGAAATGCACTTATGACATACTTCTCCCATTGAACATAATGTACTATGTACTGGAATAATTATTACACCTATACGTATGCTATTATTCAAACTTATGTATGTTATTACTGATCATAATAGTTATCACTGTACTCAAAGGGATTTGAGGAATAACCTCTCTGGAATATCTGCCCCATCATTTGTAGCATCCTCAATTCATGCTCTCTATCCTCTTTCCTCCTTTTCTCTTCCAATTCCATTTCCTTTTTCCACCGTTCTTCTTCCTGCTTCTGAAATCTTTCTTCTGCTTCACTCTGATATGCTATAAAGGCATCTATAGCTCTGTCTATGTTTTTCTCTGCTCTGCTTTTTTTTTCTATTTTTCTTTTTTTGCTACATGGTGCTCCTGTACACATTATAGCGAAATAAGTACATGAAAGGAATTTATCACATATTTTCCTCACCCTTAGATTCACTATCAGCAGTATCACTTGAAGTGGTGGGCATGAGTGCAGCATCAATTGGTGACTCTGCTTCAATATCAGCTCCTTCTGTGAGCACATTTAAAGTTAGTTTACCAATAATTACTAGGTTGTTCAATTTTGGGTTTCTTATGTAGTTATTCAGGCATCCCTAAAAGGAGCACAGCAGTCATTAGGAGGGGCATAATATCAAGAGCATGTTAACATTCCCAATCCTTGTGAGCTCATGGGTTGACAGAATAATAATCCTATGTGACTTCACTAGGGTATGTTCGTGTAACATTCTATTGGTAAACAGAGCAACATACTCCTGTCTCAAAGTTTCATATTTGCTCTGTTTTCTAATTTCTTTGATCAAGCCCTGGATTTCTGAGGCAAATCTAGCAATGATGTTGAACTGACGTATTGCTATATTTTTTCCCCCCATTACAGTAATATGATTAGAGAATGGCTCACTTCGCTCTCTTAATTACTATACAAGCCCTCTCCCATCTTAAGGCAAGAAAGGGCTTGTATGACGACTGGCATTATAAATTAATACAAGTAAAGGAAAAAAACATTTAAAAAAAATGAAAGTTGATGTAGGGATGACAAAAAACAGTGTACAAAAAAATCAAGAAACAAGGAAAGAAATTGCGAAAAGAAAATGGTTGATTTATTATCATCCCTACATCAAGCCAAGGAATTGTTGTAGCTAGTGACTATTCAGCTAAGTAGCTATCATAAGATGTTTAATTATCACAATGAAATATATAATGGTACAATTATAGTATTATGTGATGCTACTATAGCTAGGTAGTATTCATAGAATGTACTTGGTGCTCACATTATTGATTCAACTTCACTGAAAGGACAATCTCAACCACCTGCTAAAATGTGCTAATAATGACTGCTAACTAATAGATTTTCATTATTGAAAGAGGACAGCCTCTCTCTATTATGGTAGATAGTCCATTGCTACCATTGATAGGCTTGATGTAGGGATGATAATAAATCAACCATTTTCTTTTCGCAATTTCTTTCCTTGTTTCTTGATTTTTTTGTACACTGTTTTTTGTCATCCCTACATCAACTTTCTTTTTTTTTTAAGTATTTTTTTCCTTTACTTGTTTTCTTTCTTTTTTTGTAATTAATGTTATCTAAGCTCTCCTGCATACGCATAATGCCCTTGGTATGAAATAAAAAGGTGGGATAGATACATATTTTTATAAAGAACTACTTGCTCGTCCCCAGGTTTTCGGAGGCAGTCAATAGAGCACTCTGCTCATGTGCCAAAAATCCGATTAGGTGGATTTGTAAATATTTTTTTCCTTTACTTGTTTTCTTTCTTTTTTTGTAATTAATGTTATCTAAGCTCTCCTGCATACGCATAATGCCCTTGGTATGAAATAAAAAGGTGGGATAGATACATATTTTTATAAAGAACTACTTGCTCGTCCCCAGGTTTTCGGAGGCAGTCAATAGAGCACTCTGCTCATGTGCCAAAAATCCGATTAGGTGGATTTGTAATCTACTCTCAGTAATCTTCCATGACACATGATGCAATACCGCTGAATCAGCACTGTGGTGGACAGCTATGTACTTCTTCTCGGACAGCTATGTGTCTCTTACATCTTATCTCAGCTGGGACAACCCCACCTAGCCTGAAAATGTGGGTATGTCACTAGTGACTGCACCCGGATTCGACTTCATCCTTGCATAATCTGCTCTTGTTCCAACTCTTTTTTGACCAGTTAACTAGTCATCCCTACATCACCTTCATTTATTAGTTTTTTTCTTTGTTTCATTTTTTTAATAGAATTCTTTTTGCAGGAGGTTATTAGAGCTGTAGCTATCAATGAATATCTCATTATAGCCGCTTGTTCTGATTTTGTGATATCTTGTAGGAAGTAGTTAGCACTTTTTTTCCTTATTAGCTATAACTGTTTTTAATAATTAATTCTAAATTAAGTTCATAGAGTGGTAGGGGAAGGAGGCAAGGTCTGTAGCTGTTCTTGTTTCACGAAATTTGCTCTTGTGCTGCAATGCTGGATCACAACCAAGCTTGGTAAGCGATTAAAATCTTCTAACTAGCCGGAAGCTGCGATCAGCCTGCATTCGTTTCTAAATAATGCACAACTCACTGGCAGCTTATGAGCTCGAGAAAGCTTACCATTCAAAATTTATACGCTGTTGTTACAGCTCAGCTAATAGCTAGCTACCTCAGAGCTGACTAGACTATTACTCTGTTCTATCTATGCTCGAAATGGCTTTTTGCTTCGATGAGATTGAGAGTCATGGCAACTATCGTTTATTACGCATGCGCGTTATGTTCAATTTCTTTGTTGTATAGTCCCTATACTAAGAGAGCGGCTTTTTTTCTGAGTGAACTAGAGGCTAAACCGATGCCACACTGCACTGGTCGGGGTAAAAAGCTACACATTCATATAATAATAGAACATAGCCATAACGCGGCCCAATTTTTCTCCAGATCGTGCCATTATTATTATTATTATGATGATGAACAAGAAAATAAGAAATCATGAAAAAGTGCGCTTTTATTATTCTTTCGTGTTGAGTCTTTCAGCCTCCAAAATTTTCCTGCATGATAAGAATGTGCATAAAAGACAGGGTAAGCAGTCATAGCAGCTACAACTTACTGTTTTCTGAGAAAATCCAACTTCACTTTGTATTAGTCCTATAGAGGGTCATAGGTCATCCCTACATAGAGAGCGCTACTGCGCTCTCTGATAATATACCATTTATTTCAGAAGTTGTCTCCTGTGGGCTATCTTGATTGCCAGTGTCCAGAATAACAGCTGGGACTGATGCTGGCCGATGTCCAAGAATGGCATCAAGTTCATCATAAAACTTGCAAGATTTTCTTCCCCTTCCAGTCTCTCTGTTGTTATCTTTCACTACTCTGTACTGCTTTTTTAAGTTCTTTATCTTATTTTTGCACTGTTCCCAGTCCCTATCATAACCTATTTCATTAATTTTTTTTGCTATCTTAAGGAATATTGTTTTATTTCTGACAGCACCATCAAGTTCATCCTGAATGTTCCTTTCTCCCCATATTGCTATCAATGCCTTTACCTCTTCATCTGGCCACAAATTTCCTCTGCTAGCGTTGCAGACTGTTCAATACTAGTAGTACTCATGATGTAAACACTTAAGTTACAAACCACAGCTGTACAGTAGCTTAATCCAGATACAGCTGTTTACACCAATCTACATCAGAATCCGGGTTGAGTTAATCCGGATAATTGGTGTTTACACATACGTTAATCCAGTCTAATCGCCAGCGTTGGCGAGGCCCATAGGGCTAATACAACTTTAATTGCACAGACACGCACTTTTATCACTCACCAGTTTACGGAAGTATCCGGAGAGAGTATTTGTGGTCAAATTCACTTCTTTTAGTTGTAGTGCCGAGATTTTCCCTTTACAGAAGGCATAAAGCTGCCTGTAGCTGCACCTTGCACGGTACTAACTCCACTATAATTTTTATAGCAAATGCAGCTGCACGCGCGAAGCAGCTGCTACATTTTTGTGGTCTTTGATGTTGTGATAATCAATCGTGTTGTGGGCTGTGACATTTGTATTTCACACTTCCTGCCACTACTTCGAAGGTATGTAGAGCTCCTCCTATTATAAGTGGCATGTTATGCGTAATAAAATTAACTGTCCATTAGTGCATGTCTGTAATACAGCCTTTGCTTTATAGAGCCTTTGAATGCTACTCATAGCTTGAAGCTATACTGTTCATTGAATATAATGGCCTACTGAATAAGAATGGTGTGTTGATATTAGCTATTAGCTAGCAGTAGTCCATCCAAATCTTTTACTATAGCTATACACACACTATAGCAATGACAACCCTTGCCCATGGACCATGTCACTCTGTAAGCAGTGATCATTCAGATACACACATAAAAATATTGATTGACTATTAATCATCATGGGACACTTTCAGACACGGATACCTCTGCCAGGCTTCCATGAAGCAAATCAAAACGAAAACCCTTAGCTAACATTAAAAATTTCCATCCTTGATGGCTGCCCAACCAAGCAGGTAGCTACGAACAGAAACAATTTATTGTATTCAGAACTGTAAAAAACTGACATACAGCACCACCAATCTTTTAATACCCCAGGCCAACCCCAGATAACGTTGATATTCTCTCTTGATAGGTACAGATGTGTATCACATACGTTTGATACTATTATGTTTCCTGGGAGTAAGATTTTCATCCTAAAGATGCTATAGGTTCCTGAATCAGAATGCCCTTATCTCTCTTTGAACACTATCACAGAAGAGCTACTACCACACTTAATGTCTGTACTCCTTTTTCATGGGATCGGGAATACCAGTTTTCTCTCTACATTCTATTATTTTTCTCCTTCATCAATAATGAAACACTGTGTGGTTCACTAGAGCAGATCCTGCCTCCCCTTCCCTCCGACTTGTTGGCTTAGGATATTTTAGAGTATATTTGTGATATAATTTTTGAAAAGGGACCACTTCACGCAGGATTTAATTTTGAGATATGCGCGTTTAAAGTTGCCTTAGGTAAAATTAATTTTTTTATTCACTTCTTTTTCATTGCCTCCACAGTATCTTCAGTCCTTTGTCTAACTTCCTGCCAAATTTTAGGAAGTGGGAAGGCTTTGAAGTAGGCAAGCGCTCGAGTTGAAGTGAGCTACCTCACCCGGAACTTATTTCAGATCCTACGTGCGCAAATTTTAATGTTCAATTACGGAGGACGTAAGAGCATAGTGCGCGGAAATAAGGGAAAATCCCCACATAATAATGAATTTTCATATCGATGATTTCTACTGAATACACAACTTAGCTACACATATTTAGCTAGCTACAGATAGGAAGAGGCTGTGGTAGAAGCCATCCAACTTCATAGGTCAGAAAATTCCGATCTGGAGGTGCTGAATGAAGTTCATCTGTCTCCTTCAACTCCAGGCCTGTTGACAATGAAAGACAGCCCTGATCCCACCAGTGTCTAGATTCTAACCCAGATAAACACTGCTTCCACACGAACCAACTAATAAAGCTTAAAACAGAGATAGGATAATAAAACTTACCAGTATTTTAAAACTACTGTACACTATGCATTTACAAACAGCTATCTACCCAAACTTTACCTGATCATTGTTTAGAGCTTGTCCCATGTCTTGCATATCTTAGATAACCAAAACGCTCAAAGACAAGAACGCAGTAAAGCTAAGTCTACTTCTACTCTGCCCAGCTGCTACACGAGGTAAGAAAAATTGAATGATGTCATCGTATTATACGGACTCGCGTAGAGATTTACGGAGAATTGGGTATTGACCGGAAGTTCAATGTTTAGACGCGTTTATTGCAAAACGCTTACTGAATCTTTCTCTCAGGCGATGCACTTCTAGCGCTTATAGCTCCGCGGTGGTTTAAGATCTAGCTTCAAGCGTAGTATCAATGAACTTCTAAGGCAATGGGCTATAGCGTGGTACTAATAACTCCATTTTGAAATTCTGCGTGAAGTGGTCCCTTTTCTCAAATTGGGTCACATTTATCCAATCTTCACTGATCACCCTCTTTTATTCAATGAAATCAGAGTCTCTCCATGACTTGCACTATCATCAGGAGAACAGTGTGGGAGTGAGCAAACATGACCATGCCCTCAACCGAAGCTCTACTGGAATCGCTCCCTGTGGTATTAGAGATGTGGCATCATGCAACTTCCAACGACATTGATCTTCCAGGTAAGTTAGCTGTTTGAGAAATGTAATTAAGATTCGATTTCTAGCTCACTGACACACATACATTTACCTATATAGCTGGAAATGGTTGGATGGAAAAGTCCAAAGTGTCTTAGACGTTCCTGAAAACATGGCAAGAGTTCAGGATTTTGTTTCAATTGGTGTGGCTGAAAATTGACAAGCATACAAATGTGGACCAGGATGCAAGTGTGTCAACTGTTTAAATAGCTATGACAACAGTCTCAATCATCCTGAAGCAGTGATGGAGCTGTAAACATTGATGGACTTCAGAAACAGAACGAAGAATTGATAGGAGATAATATAGAGAGTGATGAAGAACATGAACTAAATGAAAGACAGGATGAATGGGTGTGACATTTGCATTTTGCAATACTTACATCCACAAAATTGCTACTGTATATTATACAAGCAATGCTACACAGGATCCAGCTAGAATCTGAAGTGTCCACTGCTAGGAACGAAAATTCTAGCAAGAAACACTATGACGTGATGAAACTAGCCAAGCAACAGAGGCAACATATAGCTGAATTTTCTGCCTGTTTATAGCTTGCAACAATGTTTACTGTGCAGTAATACTTACCTAGGTTTCATCTTTAGCAGAAAGTGCTCTCCATATTGCTTCTTCGGCTTCTAAGAGGCAGTTACAGTCCATACAAAACACCCGCACAATTTCTGTTTTTCGACTACAATTTATGACGTCATCGCTAATACGTGGTAATTAATTACGTCCACTGGCGATTAGACTGAATCGGATTGAATCCGGATTAAAACCCTTGTGTAAACGGGACTTTATTTAGAGACCCGAGGGCCCTGGGCTGTAGCGACCCGAGCGCAGCGAGGGCGCTACCAAGGGCCCGAGGGTCTCTAAATAACTTAGATCCCGTTGGTCAAGTTGCCTAACTTATTTAGAACATAACAACATAGTTTTGGAACTTAGAAAGGCTTCAAATGAATCGCTAAAGTTTAGCTAGTCAGCCATGAAAGCTTCGTGCACTGAAAATCACCAGAACTAAGGTAGGCTTTCTAGCTTATACGCTTGAAAATATGAACTAACTAAGCTTTCTACGCTGCCTTCGGTACCTTGTTACTCTTTTCTAGGCTTTAGTTGGTACTCACTAGTGTCAGGAGGCGAGAAACTAGCTTTCACCATTTTTTGACAAGTCTTCTAACACACACCCACCAGGCGGGGTTGGTTGGTTACTATGGATTCATAACAATATTTCTAATTGCTGCCCACCACAGGGTATTAAGTGCCTAACCGTAGGTTTACTAAGTGCCCGGGGCACTTAGTAAACCTACTGTTAGGCACTTAGTATCCCTGTGATGCATTATGAGGTTTAGAAGATCTGATTTTGTATTGTGAATGTACAGAGCTGTGTTCTAAATTTAGTTTATGTGGATTAAATTTTTTACTCCATATGAGGCTTCCAGTTACTGTAAATTGGAAATTTCCGTTAGATAATAATTTAGGTTTACAATTTTCATGTTATTTATTTTCATTGATACAACTTACTTGTAATTAGCTTTTATATTATTTTGTTAAATTTCATGTGATTAATTTTCGTTGTTGAACATTGGAACTCTTTTAACTATACATAACCATCACAATTGTCTCCCCCCCCCACCACCACCAATTTGAATTTTTTACAGCACACCTATGTATGTACGTATGCCATAGTTTTGCCTATGACATTTACGTGGCACACTACACTCAAATTTTTATCTCTACCCATGTCATGTAAACTATTAAGCCACAGAATAATATTATGCTAACAACATGCATACAAGTAAAGGCCATCAGACACAGTGACAAAGTTATACAGTACCTATGAAGCAGTGGTTAAAATAAGTAGTGAAGCAATACAGGTTGTAGTATTACTTGAAACTTTGGTAATATTTAGCTATAGCTAAGTAAAACAAACTCGATCTCCAAAATTTTTAAAAATAATAACAAGGAAGCCATACATGCAACTCCCACATAAACCAGTGAATGTAGCTCTCCCTAGGCCTTTTAGAGTGGTGCTGCACTGACCATGAATTTTACTTATTATGCATGACATTGTAAGTTCACCATTAGCTACTAGTAGCATAATGGATGGGTAAGCAAAACATTTTTAAAAAGGGACTGCTAATGGGAGGGGCTAGCTAATCTGCTGGTCTAGGTGACATCTACCTATGTATGATAAAGCAATGGACAAAGGTCTTACCAAATTTATACTTTGTTTTTCTCCTTTTATTTTTCTTATGATTCTAACACACACGCATGCAGAGAGAGAGAGAGAGAGAGAGAGAGAGAGATGGCTGCGCCTGCACCTTGGACCTGCAATCTCAGCTTACTTCCATTAGCTATGCATGACTCCTATTGGAAGCTTAATCAAAACAATTAACCCTTTAGGACCATTGGTATGGATTCTACTGAGTTATTTGGTTTTTCTTTGAGAACTCATTTTCTTTGAGAGCCTCTTATCCAGTCATCAGGGGAGAACCCAATTCGATCATCACCAACCATAGGTTTCGGTCCCATTAGTGTCCCGACCTATGGCTAGCTATGAATAGGGTGGGACCACTCGCACAGGAGTCCGGACTGTGTCATCGTAGGATACACCTCTTGAACTAGACTGTTGTTCTCAAGGATTCTCATGTCAGTCATAATGTATAAGTTTGTGGTATGTAGTGTAAATTAACTGGTTGTAGCTTGACTCTGACTTAAGGTGTGTGTGTGTGTGTGTGTGTGTGTGTGTGTGTGTGTGTGTGTGTGTGTGTGTGTGTGTGTGTGTGTGTGTGTGTGTGTGTGTGTGTGTGTGTGTGTGTGTGTGTGTGTGTGTGTGTGTGTGTGTGTGTGTGTGTGTGTGTGTGTGGTGCACAATCCTCCATGGTGCACGTGACTGCTCAGCGGGGTGGAAGTTGGGTCTGTTGAGGACAAAACTTCCCATATTATGCTTCTTCCCTCCACCCTAGGATATTTAGCAGGTTTATGATTTCAAAAATATATAAGTGAAATTTAATAAGGGTATAAAAGTTTAATATGAAAGCACTAGCTACATACAAGCTTAAAAAAAGCAAAGAAAAAAAACAAAAACGCAAATAAAAAACCAAAAAACAACAAACCATATAGCTAGCTAAGGGATAATCAACACTTATAGTTAATAGCTACACACTAAAGTTCAATTCGGTTGATGTGGACTGGACATGGTTGGCTGAGATGTACTTTCTTCTTTCATATTCTTCTTTACTTGTGGAATAAGCAGTTTCTCTGCCACAAATTTTCCAATTTCTTTAGAAATGCCTTCATTACTAGGCGCTTCATGCACCTTTTTCTTAATAGCAATATCCTTAATATGCTTTACAATCTTCTTAAAACAGAACTCTTTTCCAACTACCAACTTGTATGCATATTGTGTAGACACCACAACTATCATGAATTGGATTACGTTGAAGAGGTAGCTGAAGAGATCTTCAGATGCAAGTGGCATTAAGTAAATCATCATAACAAAAACCACAGCTAGTCCAAGAAAAAATACCCCAAGGACTCCTATAAAAAAGAAAAGACACACATCAATTCCTTTTTGCTTTCCTGCAGGGGTGCTATCACTTCCTGCTCTGGAGTCAGTGGGATGAGCATTGCCATTTGTCTCACGATTTTGCATCTCCATGGGCTCAGGATCATTAGTAGTCTCAGAGGGCTTATTAGTAGGTGTACTAAATAATTTTTTGATTCTTTTTCCTGACTCAGTCTCAGGAGAGTAGTTACTAAAGGACTTCTTAAATCGTAGTCCTAACTTGTAAGTCTTCCGAAACATTAAATACATGTAGAAAAATAGGAAGTAGTAGAGGAGAAGAGTTGTGGTGCTCCTCGAAGGCTGAGTGATCCAGGCCAGCATTATGTACCCAAGGTGAGTGATAATACATACGGAAGTTGCTGTTAGGAGAGAGAGAAAGATACCTTCAACAGACTCAATCTTTTTGATAATGATGAGGATAAACACAACAATAACTGCACCAAGAGCTAGAAGATCACAAACCAATGTGAAGTAAGTGACACCTAAATTGAACGAAATGTTCCTTGGAGATAGCTCTCTTGCATATTCGTGACTGGAAGTGCGTACAATGTTAGCAGCTATTACATCCAATATAAAAATGTAAATGGTAATGTAGATACTGAGCAAACCAAGAGCCACCAGATTTTTACGCTTTGTACTATGAAGAACAGATGAGGCCTTATTCTCTTCAATATACTTTAAACTAATGCGAAAAATAATGTAAGCCATTGCAACCATAAACAAAAGGATTGGTCCCATAATGGTGGCAGCAGCAATAATATAGTTGATGTCTTTGTCTTTACCACTGTAGTATTTGTCGTAAAGTTCTCCTGCACAAATGGCTCGTGCAAATGTATTGGTTCTCTGAACATTGTCTTGAGCTGTGAATCTTGCATAGATATTCAGCTGTAAAATTTTAATATAAACAGAGTAGTTAGCTGAATGCAGTTTTTCTCGTGCATTGTAATTCTAGGGCATGCATAATTATAATAATTATTGTACATCACATGCAGTTGAGCCTCGTAGGAAGGGCTTAGATCAATGGAGCCAGTATCAAAGGAAAATCTGGCATCCCTTTTCCATGTAGCTAGTGCTGTTGTCAATTATCGTTGATGTCTTTTTATACATAATAATTATGCCACATATTGTTTCAGGGGACGAAGCAAACAATTCAAAAACAGTAATTAGCTATAGCTACAGGTATCTTTGGCAACCATCAAGTGATTAAAGCGATCGTGACTATGCAAAACAACACTCTAGCTATTTTGGTGTTGGAATTTACAAATGCTATTACATAGATGACCACAAAGAAAATTAATGACTGAATATGCTACCTCCCTTTTCCTATAGCAAACTAATCTGACTGAAGGACTGAAAAAGTGATCAGGTGTATCCCCAACCTGACCTAAGACTCCATCCTGATAGGACATAGTATAATTATCAGGAAACAGAGTGTGACATGATCTGTTGATTTATCCTATAGCTAATGGCTACAAATGAAATTGTATCAATAAAGTACATAGGCAAGTAACAGAATTTCCTATAGGATCACTGTGATGAATTTCCAAGCAACTAAAGTAAACTATGACAGTGGTCCTGTCTGTGTTTTAGTCAGACCCTATTTGGCTCGCTTTCAGCGTAGCTAACTGGTTATAAAACCATCAGATTCACATAATTATTATGCATGCAAGATGTACTTTAACTGTGATTCCCTCACTGTAGTCAGACCTTTTACCCACTCCGGCTGCATCTGCTAAACTAAGAGCTCATAGAGTTCAATGTCCCACTGTAATAAGTGTCTGCTCCCAATTTGGTAAGGATCATTATTTTTAACGCGCGTATCATATAATCTATGCTATCTGCTGCGCATGCGCAGCTTGGGACGTATACAAATGGACTGGAATATGGACTCAATTCTAGACTTGTTTTCAAGGTTCTAGCTATGGTAGCAAGCCAGGACTGGGCAGGGTGATTCTACAGCAGCCCTTGACACATTTTCAGGTGCCAGCAGAGCATGCTTCTTTATTCTACTTCTTGTATCATTCTTGTATGGATCTCCCTCTGTCCCCCTCCATGCCAACCATGGTCCCACCTTCCATGTGGAGAGGGTCAAAGCTAGGTGCTATTAGTCTCGATCCTATAGCCCCTGACACTAGTGTATTAGCTACATCACCAGCACATGAATATAATAAGATATGTAAAGCACCAGTGATGGAGCTATGGTACCTGCTCCCACAACTTCTTGCCAACACATAATGTACAACCACTACCAGAACAGTCATAAGCTTCTCTCATTGCTAGAGCAGGAGTTACATTGGGGGGCTACAAGATAGCTGCTATGGGCTCTCCTGTGTTGTTACTAGCCCCAACACATATGTGGGTCAGGCATTTGCCTGATCAATACAAGCCAACATATCCCGATGGTCTCGCTTCAGAGAGCTAAAACTGTATGGTCCATTAATGCAGCTTGCATGACTTCAGTCCTATGATTCGTTTACCGACACTCCCCAGATTCTTCATACCACTCGGTATCAAGTTATGGGGCTAGCGAGACTATTTACCTCATTGCACAACACACTGCTATACATGAAAATGAGTCTAGAATTGAGTCCATATTCCAGTCCAGAGTACTGAGCCAGGTAGAATCATAATTGTGCTGAGAGTATTTTTATGGGGAGAGTTGACTAGACTGCATGGCCCCTCACCTGTTGTGTTAAAATATCCAGCATATGAGAATCATTCCTGCATGTACACTGTCCATCTGTCCCATTAATGAGAGGGATACACTCAATAGGCAGTTGTAAATGAAGTGTAGTTAGCTCATTATTCGGATAATAGAAGAACAGAGAATTTATCTTGAACAAACTTGGAGGTTGCAAGAACAGAACTTCACCAACTGCCCATATGTATGTAACATTGCAGTCTTGGTTATTGCTTGGATCCATAAAGGAGTATTCCACTCTGACAAATCTCGTAGGAAGTAAACTGGGTGGAAAGAAGATTCGATTGAGCTCAAATAAGTTGCTCCCAGTCTTAAATAGTGCTTGTTCGAGAGAACCTAGATCATTAGCACATCTGCTGAAGTCTCCAGTGGATGCATCTGAAGTAGTGGTTGGAACAAAAATGACAAATAGTGCAGCAATACAGGTTGCAGCCAACATTATTACCATTCTATTAAATTTTAGAAGAGAAAGAAAACCATAGAAAAAGATGGCTAGCTATAGTTCCAAAGTTGATATAGCTATAGCTAGTTAGTTAGCTGATGGTTATTATCTTATTGATAATAATTATTATTGCTCTAGCTAGTTCAGAAAAATTCCAACCTCTTTAAGTTCAAGCAAAGGGTGGGGCTTAGGGGTGGATAAAATGCAACTTCCTGTCAGTAGCTACTCTAAGCACCAAAATGACAGTAGTAGCTAGTACATACTCCTTGCTGAGTAATGAATGCCAATTCTTATAGCACAATTATAATGAAGACTGTCCCCACTCAGATCCACCCATTTTCACATTAATAGCTTTTTTTTTTTTTTTTTTTTTTTTTTGCTATAGCTCATACCATGCCATGAATTCAATTTCCACCCATTATTAATTTTGGCAATTATTGTTAGGCTAGCTGTACTATTGCTATTCTTTCAATTGTAGTTACCAATTATTCAAAACTTCTATAGCAGATAATAATATTATTTTTCATCAGGTTATAATTGTTGTAACATGATTGAATTGGTTATTAGCTCCTCAAGTCCATAGGATGTAAACTGGGTTGCTCCGTCTCAAACAGTACTTCTTCCAGAGCTCATTGGAGGAACAGTTGATGAAGCCTGCAAGGTATACAGACACAGCAGAACAGCATAATATTATAGGTCCCAACTTTTTCCCTGCAACTTCAGGGGGAAAGCCACACCCACACTCCACACCCCCTAAAATATAACCACACTTTAATCACACCCATTGTTAATAAGTTCAAGCTCTGATAGCTGAACTAGGCAGCTGAAAAAAATGCAGCAGAGTTAACCCCTCATGCATGGGTGGAGTCTTAGGTATGGGGGCATATAGATTTACCTGACCACTTTTATCACACTCAAGGGTGTACCACATGCTGATCTAACACTGTACGGTGTAGTGATGTGGGGTAAACAAGAGTTATTTTTTGGGGATAAGCCAATTCCTTCTAGGTGGTTTAGATGTGAGTTGCATCAACACATCCAGAGAATGTGGAGGATTAGACATTCCTCATGAGTATTAGATAATGGTCCACTAAATGTGGAGGAGTATTCCTCATGAGTATGAGACAGCCCACACATTCTTCTATAGATAATGGTCCACTAAAATGTGGAGGAGTATTCCTCATGAGTATGAGACAGCCCACACATTTATCTATAGATAATGGTCTGCTAAAATGTGGAGGATTATTCCTCGACAGGCCTAGAGTTATTAGTCCAGTCAGTCCAGTTACACACTCCCAAACCTTCTGACAACCAACCTGCAATGGACAGTATACTCATGAGGAATAATCCTCCACATTTTTCGTGGTCCCTTATCTAAAGAATGTGTATTAATCTATGGGATAAGGAATTCATGCGTACTAATGCCATTTTGAAACTATGTTATAATAATACAGTTATTACTATATGAAATCACTACTTTTCAGTGTTCATGCATGCACTGTAGTGATTATAACACATAGCTAGCTACATTAGCTTTTCTTGATTAAAAGTTTTTACTCCATATGAGGCTTCCTGGCAAGTGAAACTCAAACTCCAAAATAATAATAACAAGGAAGCCATATATGCGACTCCCCATAAACCAGTGAAGTGGCCAAACAGTATATTAGGGAAGATAAGCAACTATGCCTACACAGTGTAACTTACAATAGTATTCTCTATGTCCCTGTTTTCTTTGCGGTGATATTCTTCCAGCCATAGACCAGTAACCCTTTAGACACTCCAACTTTGCCCATCCTCGCTTACCTGTTGATAGTATGATATCAGATGTCAGTAAAGGCAAATATTAAATTGTTGGCTTGATGGTTAGAATGTAGCTCTCCCTAGGCCAGAGTGGTGCTACACTGACCATGACTTTTACGTACTCATTATGCATGCTAAGTTCTCCATTACTAGTATGCTTGTTTAGCATAATGGATGGGTAAGCAAAACATTTTAAAAAAGGGACTGTTAATCGGAGGTGGGGCTAGCTAATCTGGAGTCATGCATAATGGAAGTAAGCTGAGATTGCAGGTCCAAGGTGCAGGCGCAGCCAAGAGCATGTTGGCACCATTGGGCAAGCAGCTGCTAGCAAGTGTGCTAAATTACTCTCTCTCTCTCTTGTGTGTGGCAGTCTAGAGTCACTCGCCCTCCATGATCCACCACATTAATTAGGAATGCTAATAATTAATTTTCCATGTCTCGGCAGGCCTGGTGGGAGGGTTTTCACACCATTTGACACCAAGCACTGGTTATAATCAGGATAGGGTGCACCATCCTATAATACCCGGCACATATGCCACTTCTCAAAAGTAATTATTTCATTTCAGTTTCATACATTCCAATTTACTCTCGATCGTAAAGCATCTTACATAATTATGTAGATACTGTTTTCCTGTACACATACCTTTGTGTCAGCCTGGTGAAAACAGAATGACTGAACTTTGACCCCAGTATCCAAGCAATGTTTATATAATCATATCTGTACATATGTATACCATGCATGACTTGTTGAGTCAAGATATGAGGGGTTATGAATAATACAGAGCATTATCATTGAATAGCAGACAAAAGGTGGTGTGGAACAGACTTTTCCTTTGTACATGATAATCCATGTAGCAGATAGGATAGACTGGTATATGAATGGAATGGGAGTGGGGGGAACATGGCCTCCCAAAATTAAGTGCAACGATAGTCAAGTTGACCATGCACCTTCTTAAATGCAATGTATCTTGGCCCCCCCCCCCCCCCCCCCCCCCTAAAGTAAATCATCTTCCTTTGCCACTGCTCCAACAGGAATCAATAATAAGATCTAGCATCAATGGCACTAGGACTCTTGTAAGAGGGGAGGGAGGGAGATCTACTATATAGGCCTCAAGGGGCTATTAAGGGTGTATGGTGTAGTGTGAAAGAAAAAAGAGAAGACGTTAGCCATAGTTGGCTCAGTCTCAGTCCACACGTGAATAGGGTTAATTGTGTACGTATGTGTGGCAAGGGGGGGGGGGGGGGGGGGGGGGAGGAATTATCAGAGAGTGCGGTAGCACTAAAAACTCTTCTTTCTTTTCTACCCTTACTCTACAGGTTCTCAGAAGGCTACAGTGAATTATTATATCTACAAAGAAGAGAGGAGAATGTTCAAAAGCCAAAAATTCATTCGCTAACATAAGAAAAAAACGAGTTCTAAAATTGACCTTTCGTTCTTTTTCTTTATAATCAGAGAGTGCGGTAGCACTCTCTAAGTAGGGATGGCAGGTCAAAGTCCATAGGACAGTATAAACTAAAAACTCTTCTTTCTCTTCTACCCTTACTCTACAGGTTCTCAGAAGGCTACAGTGAATTATTATATCTACAAAGAAGAGAGGAGAATGTTCAAAAGCCAAAAATTCATTCGCCAACATAAGAAAAAAACGAGTTCTAAAATTGACTTTTCGTTCTTTTTCTTTATAATCAGACAGTCTAATCGCCAGCGTTGGCGAGGCCCATAGGGCTAATACAACTTTAATTGCACAGACACGCACTTTTATCACTCACCAGTTTACGGAAGTATCCGGAGAGAGTGTTTGTGGTCAAATTCACTTCCTTTAGTTGTAGTGCCGAGATTTTCCCTTTACAGAAGGCATAAAGCTGCCTGTAGCTGCACCTTGCACGGTACTAACTCCACTATAATTTTAATAGCAAATGCAGCTGCACGCGCGAAGCAGCTGCTACATTTTTGTGGTCTTTGATATTGTGATAATCAATCGTGTTGTGGGCTGTGACATTTGTATTTCACACTTCCTGCCACTACTTCGAAGGTATGTAGAGCTCCTCCTATTATAAGTGGCCTGTAATACAGCCTTTGCTTTATAGAGCCTTTGAATGCTACTCATAGCTTGAAGCTATACTGTTCATTGAATATAATGGCCTACTGAATAAGAATGGTGTGTTGGTATTAGCTATTAGCTAGCAGTAGTCCATCCAAATCTTTTACTATAGCTATACACACACTATAGCAATGACAACCCTTGCCCATGGACCATGTCACTCTGTAAGCAGTGATCATTCAGATACACACTTAAAAATATTGATTGACTATTAATCATCATGGGACACTTTCAGACACGGATACCTCTGCCAGGCTTCCATGAAGCAAATCAAAAGGAAAACCCTTAGCTAACATTAAAAATTTCCATCCTTGACGGCTGCCCAACCAAGCAGGTAGCTACGAACAGAAACAATTTATTGTATTCAGAACTGTAAAAAACTGACATACAGCACCACCAATCTTTTAATACCCCAGGCCAACCCCAGATAAAGTTGATATTCTCTCTTGATAGGTACAGATGTGTATCACATACGTTTGATACTATTATGTTTCCTGGGAGTAAGATTTTCATCCTAAAGATGCTATAGGTTCCTGAATCAGAATGCCCTTATCTCTCTTTGAACACTATCACAGAAGAGCTACTACCACACTTAATGTCTGTACTCCTTTTTCATGGGATCGGGAATACCAGTTTTCTCTCTACATTCTATCATTTTTCTCCTTCATCAATAATGAAACACTGTGTGGTTCACTAGGACAAGTGACAGCAGATCCTGCCTCCCCTTCCCTCCGACTTGTTGGCTGTGGATATTTTAGAGTATATTTATCCAATCTTCACCAATCACCCTCTTTTATTCAATGAAATCAGAGTCTCTCCATGACTTGCACTATCATCAGGAGAACAGTGTGGGAGTGAGCAGACATGACCATGCCCTCTACCGAAGCTCTAAAGCTCCACTGGAATCGCTCCCTGTGGTATTAGAGATGTGGCATCATGCAACTTCCAACGACATTGATCTTTCAGGTAAGTTAGCTGTTTGAGAAATATAATTAAGATTCGATTTCTAGCTCACTGACACACATACATTTACCTATATAGCTGGAAATGGTTGGATGGAAAAGTCCAAAGTGTCTTAGACGTTCCTGAAAACATGGCAAGAGTTCAGGATTTTGTTTTCAATGGGTGTGGCTGAAAATTGACAAGCATACAAATGTGGACCAGGATGCAAGTGTGTCAACTGTTTAAATAGCTATGACAACAGTCTCAATCATCCTGAAGCAGTGATGGAGCTGTAAACATTGATGGACTTCAGAAACAGAACGAAGAATTGATAGGAGATAATATAGAGAGTGATGAAGAACATGAACTAAATGAAAGACAGGATGAATGGGTGTGACATTTGCATTTTGCAATACTTACATCCACAAAATTGCTACTGTATATTATACAAGCAATACTACACAGGATCCAGCTAGAATCTGAAGTGTCCACTGCTAGGAACGAAAATTCTAGCAAGAAACACTATGACGTGATGAAACTAGCCAAGCAACAGAGGCAACATATAGCTGAATTTTCTGCCTGTTTATAGCTTGCAACAATGTTTACTGTGCAGTAATACTTACCTAGGTTTCATCTTTAGCAGAAAGTGCTCTCCATATTGCTTCTTCGGCTTCTAAGATTTGTAACATGTGCTAGGGTGAATTAACTAAAAATGATCTGCAGCATAATTTCAACTTCAACATGCCTTATGATGATGACTGCTCACTCTGGATGCCATGAAGTGTTGGCGGAGTTTTTAGTATCTGTAAGAGTGAACACAAGTTAAAAGGATGAGAGAAACATCTAAATAGAGGCTTTACCTTATCAAAGCTTCGAGGAATTCAGGCATAGATGATAGATTCTATGATTCAAGTAATTAGCTGCACGTCACGTGGCTTTCAATAATAATGCACATGCGCAAACTTTAGGGGGCGTGGTTTGTGTGCAGCTGCTATGCTGCTATGAACTACAATGCATCTTGTTGTGCTATTTTATAGCTTAATACAGGCTACCGGTTGTATTACAAGAGGTTAGATTGCCTGGAGTGTGGCCGATTAATGATTGACTGAGCTTGCAGATGGTTGTCAAGCTGCCACGCAAAAACTATGACTGTGTAGAATGTAAGTATTTGGCATTTAGCAGTTGTAAGACAAAGCTACCTACGTGTGCAGCGAGGGTTGGATTGTCCATCATTTCATAGCTTTTCTCTCTTCTTGTACGGGAGTAGATCGAAAAGTCCGTTAAAACGTATTGTCAGGCGGCACCGTTCTTTGTGCTGTAGCGTCCCCGTTTCAAGGAGCACGGCTACAACAGTGCAGGGTGAAGTACAACTTGGATAGAGGCCCATGCTCATATAAAAATTTTGAAGCTTGCCTGTACCCTGTTTTTCAGGGAGGCGTCCGAATATCCATAGTGGCCGGAAATCGATTGCTTACTCTAGTCATCAAAATTCTGCTTTGGCCATCTATTAGAGCGGCACCTAGAGGCTGATCTTTTGCTATTAGTTTTGACTAAGGCTCTACTTCACTATTCGATAGCACTCGGAACACTGCTAATCTTTCTACGCCATTTTGAAGGGGGCGGGGCTTATGGGCGGAGCCACGTAAGCTTAAGTTTAGCTATAGCCAAGGTCTTCATTCATTATCTGATGATGTTCCAGTCACTCCTTGCTGAATTACAGTACAGATGCTCATCCTATAGTAGCATTATAGCCAGTACTTGGCTGTAGTGTAGTAAGCTCACTTCACCATGCCGTGTACATGTCATTTACATTGCTGTTGCTGTAAAGTTTTATATCAACAAAACTTAAATAGCTAAACAAATTCTTCAACCAGAGACACTGTATGTACCTACAAAAGAGGTTTATGTAGAGCTGGCTTTGTATAGTACTGTACTGTAGCCTCCCTCATTCAACTTCAAGCACTAAGAAAAAGGATAGAAACAAGTGAGCGTAAAAAATTTCTTCAAATAAAAAGGTTAAGTAGGGATAGCCTAAAATCTAGCTGGGCTATCTATAATGTGCTGCAGCCTCGTATGAAAAAAATCTTCGCGATATTACCTCATAAAAGGGGTGGGGCAATTAATAGCAGTTCTCCTCATATAACACCTGCACAGGATGTGGCCATTTGATGGCATCCACTATTATGATCACTACACCAAATGCATAAACTCCCCATACTCCCAAGCAAGACATACGTACCATCTCAATAATTATTTCAGTGATCACATAATATGTAACAATTAGCTAATGCTGTTCACTTTTTAAAATGTTCACTCCTTTCAGTACTCCATTACACTGCAGATAATCATCCTTCAAACTCTCCTCCCTGAACAGAATGAAATACTGATCATTAAATAAATTTAGTTCAATCAAGGAAGCCTTTAGTGTCTATCAATTTTCATAATCACAAAGAAAAAGAATGCAAACAAGTGAATGCAAAAAATTTCTTCGAAATAAAAATGTGAAGTAGGGATGCTATTATAACTGCAGCTTCATTATGAAAATCAAGTACTGCAGCATCGAAGCAGTATGGCCCAAAAATCTAGCTGGAATATGTATTATAACTGCATGCAAGAGAGTGAACTTAGTGAAGTGACCCTTACCCATCATCAAGTACAAGATACTATTCCTACTTCACTCCCATGATCAAGGGCCAAGGGAGTGAAGTAGGAATAGTATCTCGTACTTGATGATGGGTAAGGGTCACTTCACTAAGTTCACTCTCTTGCATGCAGTTATAATACATATTCCAGCTAGATTTTTGGGCCATACTGCTTCGATGCTGCAGTACTTGGTTTTCATAATGAAGCTGCAGTTATAATAGCATCCCTACTTCACATTTTTATTTCGAAGAAATTTTTTGCATTCACTTGTATGTAAGTAGGTTCCTGCACACAAAATTAATTTCAACATTAATTTAGCATTGATATTAGATTAGGACACTGATAGGCATAATAAAGGGCTTCACTGGAATAACAACATAATAGGCCAAATAAACAGGCGACAGTCACTACTATAACCATGGCCCTTTCATGCCATTAAGCTACGAAAAGAATAATTGGGGAGTAGAATAATAGGCAAAGAGCGAGAGAGAGCCCATGCTTATCCATTTTCTCTCATAGACCACAAGAGTTACTGTGGGAATTAGCGTGGTATGTGTGTGGTCTATATTTAAATTGCACGCCAAGTAGAAGAGACAAACAAGTCCTGTGTGCACTTGTAACTAAGAATCAGGTTTCTTAAGCTTTTGTTGTTTGCTTTGTAATGAGAAGGCAAAAAGGTACTACTACAAATATGTAGCTTGCTGCATTTTAAGGCTGGAGTCACAAATCTGATAATATTGGACGTTTGTATCTACTAGCAGCTAGTCAATCAGCCCTAGGGCACCTGATTTTTTTTGCACGGAGAGGGAAAATAGGCGCCAAATGCCCTTGGCATTTAAGGTCACTGCACACTACATTGTTATATCATCCATATATGCTTACTATGCAAGGGATCAGCACCTGATCACATGATAGCCACATGATACATAGAAGTGTACAACATGAGAATTGATTTTGTCACTGATTTTTAGCATTTCTGACATGATGTGTATAAACAGTACTTTTCACTTCACCTTGTAGTTTCAATTTTTTTGAAAGCCTATTTCAACTATACTTTTGTATGCCTAATTTAGAATGGTGTCCTAATAAAAATAGGCACACAGACACATAGACATTACCTTGAATGAGGTAAGGGTGGTTGCAACACTTGCGCAGTTCCAGCATGACATTAAGGAGGGAGGGGACAGCCACGTTAGAGGTAGACTCCTTGGAGAGGAAGGTGAAATTACATTCCAGAATGGCATGATAGTACTGGTTCTGAATCACAGTCAATTCAATTAACCTGTGTACAAAGAGAAAAAAGTATGTATACATGAGAGCTATGCTATGGGAATGGAAGGAAATTATCACAGCTTCATGCACACATACTGAATAGCATAAGATTTCAGTATGTACATACTCACCTCGACTATGGTTTCTTCTTTAGGAGCCAGACTCTTCTCGACATCCTCTTTCAATCTTTTTGCAATATCATGGGGTTCAATAAATAATAAGGAATCAAAATTTTAGGTATATCCATTAGCCTTGGCTTCAGGCACTCTTTTGTGACCTGTCTAAAAGAGAGCCTGGTATCAGTTGTTTCCATTAGCCTTGGAATTCTGAGGCTTCCGTATATTCGTCATACACTGTCCATAAATGGATGTTTATTCATTGAAAAAATAATCTGAGCACAAACCACCCTAAAGACAGTCTTGTTACTGCAATAGCGAATGGCATGGAAAAACTGGACAAAAACAATAAAGAAAAAAACTTTCAGGTTATTGCCTGTATACTACACACATATGCAAACAATTGATACCAGGCAGCTGAGGCTCTATTTTCATTAGAGCCGGGGGACGAGGCTAGTATATCCATAAGTAATTTGATAAAGGGTCGACAGAGTGCATGCAGGTTAACTAAACAGTGCTGGTTCAGCTGGTAGTTTATTCTGGTAGATCAAACCGGTAAAGGGTCAATAAAGCAGGTACACTGTATACGTACATTTACAATGTGTATCATATGATAGTGATGACCCTTTACCTCTTAGTATGTTCTATAATGATGACCCTTTACCTGGTATAGACAGTGTACTTCACTATCACTGATGACACTATACCTGCTACTGGCCACGCCCACACCCAGCAGTAGACTGTTCCAATCCAGGTAGCTCCTCCCACACACAGAAACAGTTCATACCTGAATCAAATGATACTGCTATAATGGATCACTCGATAACCACTATTGTAGCAAGTTTAATTGTATGGTGGGGGAAGGGGAAAAACGAAACGAAATAAAACAACAACAAAAAAACCAAACAAGAAATAAAGTGGATCCTCTCAGTATGGACACTACTTGAAAAAATGCCATGGTTACCAAGGGTGATCATTAATCAGTGTGGTTATAACACTGAAAAGTGTCTTCATAATTATTGTATGAGAGAATCCACATCAAAGAGGTTCTATTATGTACTACACACTGCTCTCAATTTGTAGTTTACCAGACTTGATGATGTCAACCAGCTAGGAGGGATTATGGTCACACTCCAGGTTCTACCAGGGGCATGGTGATGGTAACTGGCTCAGAAGAGGGACCTACAGGGGTGGAATTATGTATGCGAGGCACAATGAAGCTACTCCACAGTTAGATATCAAACCCTTTACCTGATCTTGTGCATATGCTCAATGAACATGCTCCAGCGCAATATGGAGTGCCTAAGTCTGAAGAAGGATGGAAATAAACTCATTACATACTATACTTAGATTTGTGCAGTGAATATCCAATGGCTATCCCATAATGAGATTCATACAGGAAGTGATAAATAAATCATGAGAATTTAGGCTATTAAAAACCCACTTCTAAGACTCAAATTCAGTCTGACAGATTCAGTGAAGAAGATGGGAAATCAATTGGTGTTTGAGAATCAAGGACAATACCAAGGTTTTGAAGCTGGAATAATTGCTTGTGCTTTTTTTTTCGCTGTTGTTTTTTACATAGTGCTGATTGTTGTTTCAGGTTACAAACATAAATACTGCTATAAATGCGAGAAAGAGAAATGTACCTGTGAAGGACAATCTCACAGTGATCGTTGTATAAAACTCCGTAATTTTTGCAGTGAACTTGGCAAATTTCTTTCTGAATGGTGTCCCTATGTAACAGTATCAGAAGATAATGAGAAATATATCAAAAATTACTGCAAAATTCCGCATAAATTTTTGAATCTATTCTTCCCACAGCTGATTACTATAAAAGCTTCTGAGAATAACAAAAATTATGAAGAAACACCTGAGCAACAAGAAGTAGCAACTAGTGAAGAAACATCTGAGCAACAGGAGGTAGCGACTAATGAAGAAACACCTGAGGAACAGCAAGAAGCGACTAATGAAGAAACATCTGAGGAACAGCAAGAAGTGACTAATAAAGAAACACCTGAGCGACAGCCAAAAAACGAAGTAGCAATCAACCTTGACGATGAAGAAACAGAAGTGTACTTATTTGCTGGTAAAGAGTTATCAAACACAAAGGTAGTTGGTTGCAATCGTTGTAATTACTCCTGCTGCAGTCATAATAAGAAAGATAAAGCCTCTAAAAGTCACAGATGCCTAACGCAATGCACATATCTCTATTTCATAAATGCAAGCTTTCTTATCACAGTTTGGTTCCTAATTTTACTTGTGGAATATTCGATTTACAGAAAGACCACAACTTGCAATGATATTAATGTGCTAGATAAATCCTTCAGATGCTTCAGAGTGGATAATGGGACTGCAATAGGCTGTACAGTAGACCAGGGAAATGGGAAAAGTCCTGATATCGATGTTTTCTGCTATTTGTATACTCCTAATCCTGGTGCTCTTGGTATTGCATTTGGTGCTGTCAACTTTATATCTGTTGCTATTACTGTGTACTTTCGTATTGCACTTTATTGCACAAAAGCTCCTATTGGACAATGTTGCTTACTTGCATTACAACTACTAGCTGCTGCAATAGTTGTAATAGTTGTGGCTCTATTACCTGGATTGAACTTTGGACGATTAAATGTCGAGATCTACTTTTTTCATGGCCTTGCAACAATGAGAGTATGTATGTATATCCTTATAGTATACACTGGCTTCACTTTGATCCCCATACCATGGTATGGTTTCACTCATCAAGATAATTTTAGGGATATAGTTGTACAAAAACAAAAGGATCAGACTGAACCTGTTAATACTAATAACTATGCAATTCTTAATGACACTTATTGAAATGTGCATCACAGTGCTGTTGTTGTTGTTGTTTCTTTTTTTTTTGTTTGTTTTTATTTTGTTTTTTTAAGGGTAGCAGGTGTCTTTGTTGTGTGATTATGATGGTTGGGAAAAGGGTCATAAACATTGCACACACTTTATCTAGATAATAATTGCTTTATTTGTTTTGTTTTGTTTTTTGTTTTTTGTTTTTATAAAATGCAGATTTAGTAATAATTCATAAGAAAATGTCCTCCCTGATTATTAGGGCAGGAAGCATAAGGGACATTATTGAGCAGGTCCGTAGCCAAGGTTTCTGACCACTTTAGCCCTACAATGCCCACTTTAGCCATACCATACCTACACTATGTCTACTTGATGTACAGCCATACCACTTTGTGGAGTTGTAGCACATTTGATGCACAGGTTTTGCAGCAAAAGCTACACATGAAAATCGACCTTGACGTGCTAGACTGTTAACCAATGGTACAGAGGGTGAAACGCAGCTAGAGAACTACTGTTTGTATTTAGGTCACTGTGAATAATCACCGTGACTAGAACCCAACATAAATGGTGATAGAACCCTCCGTGAACTTGTCAAAATTGGGATATGTGGGAAGGGCAGAAAAATTGCAAGTGAAAGGGGGTGGAGGTACCATATAAAAGGTGTTCTTAATCAGCAAGGATTACATGTACACCAGAGTTAAAATTTAGGTCATGAAGAATATCTAAATGGAGATGGGACTCGGTTTACAGGTTTAGCTAGTTCAACTAGTTCAAAGTTCAAACTGCTTGAAATACACTCACAGATATGTATACCAATTATATGTTTGTGTCCTAGCATTCAAAGCAGTTAGCTACCTTAAGATAACTATTATTTTTTTAAGGGTACAAAATTTAGCATTTTTGTGATTTCAAGTTATTAATTTAGCAGCTACAATGAATACTAGGTCCATGCCTACCATTTAAGGTATTTATGATCAGGATTTTTTGGGGGATGTACTTGAAAAATTCACTCATTATGCTTTTCCGAATTCCAGACATTTTTGCTCCCATATATCCCTTAATAATGACAACCAACTATTATGCTAGAATAATTCCCAATGTTCACCTCAGACTATTAAAATTATGCCACCAATTGTGGACATCCCTTAGGTGGGCATCCAATTGCATGTACAATGCAATGCAATGCAATGCAATGCAGGCAATTAGCAGGCATTACAATTGGGCAATTAGGTAAGGGAGGCATAATACACTAATTAGTTAGCTCCCCCCCCCCCCTCCCTCTCTAATATGCTAAGGTCTAGGGCAGAACATGCATGGATTTGAGAGGAGAAGGAGGTAATTCTCTCTCAGATAAGACCCAGTAATCCAAATATGAGTACCAAACAGCAAAAGTTCTTGATACTGAAAAAACATTAGGGACATTAAGGCGCCAACTTGTTATCTGGTCAAGACTCAAGGGATTAACAATGCTCTTTATCTCCAGATAAAGAACTATGAATTTGAAGTTACAAAGCATCAAAACAGCTAATGTTTTGACGCTGAGAACTATGAAAACACTATAATAGGTACCGTCTTATTTGATGAAGACTCAAGGGGTTATGAATCTATACACGATGTTCTTTATCTAGATAAAGAACTATGAATATGAAGTCACAAAACACCAAAAAAGCGAACTATGAAAATGGGCACCAACTTGTGACTTGATGAAGACTCAAGAGGTTATGAATCTGTTCTTTATCTCTAGATAATTTCCAGTTGTGAAAAATTTTACACAACCAGGGGCGGATTTAGCCAGTCTTCTTCCGTGTTCCAGAAGACGGTCGATATTTTTGTTATTAGGTAAAGATCGTCAGCGCGTGCGCAGACTGATTTACACTCCGCATTTGATTAGGTTTCTGCCTATTGCTAGCAGCTAGCTACAGGCTACAGCTACAGACTACAGCTGAAGCTTTACAACATTAGATAGCTGGGCCATCAGAATTCTTCATCAATCAACTTCGAAATGGGCGTGGCTGAGTAAATGTGTGGGCGTGGTCAGATAAATTTCCCCGCGCGCAACTGATTTACCACTGGTACATGGTGTGGAAGACTGTCAATTTCAAGGGCTAGATCCGCCCCTGACAACACTAGGTGCCAACTTGTTGTGTGATCAGGTTATCAATCCACTCCATTCTTCCTAAGCCTTTAAACACCGTTTCTCAAATAATATTCTATCCACACCCATCAATACTACATCACTCACTCACAATGGTACCAAAATAACTAAGCCAAGGACTACTGACTTGTTGGCCAGCCCATCATGTGCATACTAGCTTTGGTTCTTCAGGTAATGGGCTGGCACACAGTGTTACGTACACCCCTCATCTTGTCTCACATGCATTGTACACGACATGAACAATGCCTAGAATCACCATACCTGAGAAAGTGCTCCTACAGGATCTGCCATAGTCAATATCTTCCTGAAAAATAAAACAAGATAAAAATAAAGACTATTCCAGATAATTATTACCTTGCTGGTTCCCGGAAAGGATCATGCACTGGTTATAAATTTAAATTTATAGTGTCTGAGACTGAGTGTACATTAAATGGAACTCTTTGCAACCAAAAAATGCAGAATCCATGACCTTAAGCCCAGACGTCCATGTGCATACATACTCTCATGCCTCCTCTCCCCAAGGCCTGGATATGAGGCAAGTAATACTTTCTCACTAAAAGAAGAATTAGCAAACTATGAAGATGAAAAACAGCATAAAACTATGAAAATGAAAAACAGCATAAAACACTCACCTCTGCAATGGTTCTCTTCTCTATACTCTTATGGGCTAGAAAAATAGGGAATCAAACTAACCAACTGTACAACACAAAATTTCTGTGGGGTACATTTACGTATCGTGGATTTTGTGGTTTAATAATAAGGGGTTTATGGATCAATCATTTTCGAGTCAATCTAGTCTATAGCATAGCTGACCCTTTACCTCAGTAAGGAAATATAGTAGAGGGTCGGCAATTTGAGATCTGGTCAGTGCAGGTGGCCTCAACCTCACGTATGTACCTAGCTAGTACTGTGGTTTTAGGAAATCTTGAAACACTGGTCGCCAATCGTCAAGCGATAACCGTGTACTGGGCACACACTTTATCTAGATAATTAGTTCTTTGCTTGTTTCATAATTATTACAGCTAGATTAGTTATCCACAAGACTCTTCCAAGAAAATGTCCTCCCTGATTTACTAGGGCATAAAACATATAAGCTAGATCTGAAAAGTCGGTGTGCAACATTTAGAATTTCAGTCCATTGCATATGATTGTGATGATATCATACACTATCTGCATGTGCACAATGCATAGGTTTTAAGAACCAATGAAACTGTTAATTTTCTGAAGTTACCTACGAACTCTTCAAGTGTAATTTTTTCAGCTATGAGTAGGTGTGCACCATTTAAAATTTCAGTTAATTATTGTCTGTTGTACATATCTGATGACATCATAATTATACTGCACACATGTACACATGGACGTAGCCTCGTTCCCTGGACGATGCATGTAGGCTTAATTGTGACTCGTTTAATTGTGAAAGGGAGTGGAGTTAAGATAATAAAATTTCTATCATTTAGGGAGTGTAAAAGGTGTTCTCAAAATAGTGGGCCATGGTTGAGAATGCATGGGAAAGGACAGAGGTACTTTGGTGATCTGCATGATTATTTGCCTCACTACTTACAACCTCACCCCATAGGTGCCAATTGAAGAACATGTTCATCAATTTGAGGGTTCCATCATCATTGATTCAAATTAAGGATTTTTTAAACATAGTGTATGCTGTTTGTTAATTGTAATACCTTATATCTAGGTGATTCCAATATCAATGGTTCAATATAATCAACAGCTAATAATAGCTATAAAAAGCACTGTGTAAAACAATAGGTTATCTGAGTTCCAATTTGCAACTAAAAATGGGTTGTTTTATTTTTACAGTGTCATGGCCTAAATTAAAAAAAGCAACTCTGGTGTACGTGCTTTGGTATAATTCTAGGACACAAACAGCTGCCTATTATTGATATTATTGTGTATCTGTCTAGAACACAAATAGCTGCTGATTGGACTTTTCACTGATCAGCTATGTACATAGCCTAAAAATAGGAAATTTTCATGGTTAAAATTGGAGCATTACCATTAGCATTCAATTACTGAAATTTGGGGGAGGGGCTGCTGGGGGGGGGAATGCCCCCTAAAAAACCCTGATCATAAATTGAGAAATTTTCATTGTAAAATTCATTGGACTATCTCTGATATGCTAACTCAGGCATTATCAGTATCAGTAGTCGACCCTTCACCTTTATCTTGAAGCTTTTGTAGTGCAATAATATCTCTAAATCATCTGGAGTGATGTGAGACACTGAACATCATGTCCTTCACTGCAGAACAGCATGGAGGTAGCATGGAGGAACTGCTTGCTCAGCTTCCTGGAGCCCAGTGCCATCCCCGCTCTCTTACAGCAATTTGGAGACTTGACTAGTGGAGGTATGGAAAATTCGATCAAACATGGGAGGATACGTACATATGTAAGGCCATTCAACTTTCTTATTGTCCTGTGATTTTAAGCTAAATATCTCCTGCTACTACTACATATGAACAATATCTCCTGCTACTACATCGAGTCTATAGGTTGTTTGTTGCTAAAAACCCTATTAGGCCATAACTGCATTTTCATTTTCTCATGATCTGCCTGCATAATTTCATAGGGCCTCAGAGGAAGATATAGGGGGAAGATAGGATGGTGGGAGGGTAGACATTTGTAGGTACTGAAAAAATTATTAGCTATTTTGCTGTAACTATTAAGGAAAACTTCATGGGGTCAATGCCTAAGGACAATGCCTCTGCTACATGCAATAAATCCCTAGAGACTATTACATGTCCACAGCCCACTAGCTCTATCACTGCACTACCCTGATTGGGTAAAGGGTAGACAAACTATCTGCTGCATGCGCTATGCCAGGCCAACACTGTACTACTACGATCATGAACTGATAATATACATAGAGGTATACAAATAAAGGCGGGAGATGGAGAGACAACAAGTAGAGAAAGTCACTCTGTGTACCTGTTTGAAAGACAGTTGGATGAGTTGATTAGTCATATCATCTCATCTCTCTCCAGCTCCCCATGGCATGCATTAGTATATGACTTGCTCATCCGTACAGGGAGTTAATTGGCCATTAGAGACACACAGGCAGAGGTTCCCAGGCGTAAAGAAAACCCAAATGTGTAAGGAAGAAACTCTATCAAGGGAGAGAACATGGAGAAGACCAGACTCAGTAGGTAAAGGGTATACGCCTCCCTGCCTTTTGAGCATGCGTAGAACAGTCCTTCAGCTATGCGCGCGCGCACGCATATAGCTGCTACACATTATTATTGTTGCTAGAGCCACATCTTCAAATGGCTGGTGTTGATTGAACCAATTTTCATCCTTAGCTGTTAATCAGCATCTTTGGTTCTAGGTGATATTAAAAAGATAGATTTAGCCAGTAATTACAGCAAATATGGAGTACATCGGAGTTAACTTGAATCCAGTGAGCTTTGGTTTCCTTTTACTTCTGCTCTTAAACCTTCAGTGGTCAGTTACACCTGCAGATGTAATTACACTTTCTGGAGAGGATATTGACAGAATTGTGACTGCTCATAATGAACACAGAGGCTCTGCAGAACTTAATGCTAGCAATATGCAACCATTAGTGAGTTTATTAGCTTTAGCTAACTATAATTCAATGGATAACTGTAGCATGTAGCCTAGCTATGGCCTATACCTCCAGATCTAGTAAACTCGCTGGATGTACAGTCAAGTCATAGCCATACTGCCATAGCCATTGCAAAGCACAAGTCAAATTTGCATCAACTCTGCATGATCTCATTAATTTAGAGGAGGGAGGCTTGAGCCCACTCCCCTGGATCCAGGTGCCTTGGTTTATTACAATCAATAATTTAAGAATAATCTGGTGGGTAGGTGTTGTAGCCTTTGTACAGCCAGCAAGATATTGATATCTTTGATCATTAAATATAAACAGGCCTGGAACGAGGACTTAGCTTCAGCAGCCCAGTCCTTTGCCCTGGGTTGTCAACAAGAATCCAATCCTAACAGGGCTTCTCAAGTGTCTAGTTTCAACACTGTAGGGGAGAACTGGTCAGTGACTGGCACCACAACCCCTAACTATGTACAGTTGATCACTGGATGGTTCAGTCAACGTGAGAGCTTCAATTTTGAAACAAACTCGTGCACCTCAGCTGGGATATGCTCATTCTACACTCAGGTATTTCAGACATGTGAACAAAGTAATCTGTGAATACTTCATGCTGCATTGCGATACCGACTATCCTTGAATTGGATAGAGTCTCCTTTCATTATCACAGCTTACTTGTAGCTAATCATTTTTCATTATTGACAATGAACAAAGAAATTTCATCTAACAATTATTTTCACTTCATATTAGCTGGTGTGGGCCAATACCACCTTTGTTGGCTGTGGAGCTGTTATCTGCCCAAGAGTCAATGGCTTTCCTGTCCCCAACTCGGTTTTATTCATATGCTACTATGCGCCAGAGTAAGTAAGCGTTAATAAAACATTGCTACGTATGTTGCTATCATGCTTGAGGTAGATGTGACTCAATTCAGATACTAAATGAAATGTGTGCTCAGCTTGTAGCTATAGCAATCTGCATGCAGATTTTAACTTTATAAGGTCACATAGCTACAGGCTGCAATGTTAAAGTAAAACAGATCTAGTCTAGCTTCCTAAGTCTGAGACAGGAGATCCTGCAAATTAATTTTGTTGCTGTTTCAAGTAGCCAAAATCCAGGTACTGAAACACACTTCTTTCGTGAGAAATAAACAGACTTTGATGTCACATTGAGGTGATTAATTTTCTCACTTTAGGTACTTGTACTGGGACATACATAAGTGAGCTGAAGTCTCACACTCAGCCTGTTTGGGGAACAAGATTGACACAAAAAGTTCACCTTTGATCTCATCCTCAGAGTTAGGAAGCTAATAGACTGTCAGGATATACTGTACTCTTATACGTAATTAGGCAGCTGCTTTTTGTAATAATTAAAAACCATATTAACCTTAAAGGTAACATGTTGTTATCTGGCTAATCTATTTGATATCAACAGGGGCAACATCCCTAATATGAGGCCATACAAGAAAGGGATGGCGTGTTCAGAATGTCTTATGGGACAGAATTCTTGCGTCAATAATTTATGTGGTTAGTATGTATAAACTCTTTGCTATAATATCAAGCTAATCTCACTCTATTTGCAGCCACTGAATCTACTACAGGAAGTGGCTTGTTAAGTGGGAGTGGCTCATTATCCGGAAGTGGTTCGTTACCTGGAAACGCCGGTGAAGTCTCTGAAGGTGAATCTTCCCCCTCTACTTCTGACCCAATCAGAGATGCAGCCCATGGCAACCATGAGCAGCAGATATATTTGATGCTTTTATTTTTCAATATTGGATTACTTTATACAGTAGATGCATGAATTGAAAACAATGTGTCTGGTATGTGGTTTAAGTCGCTGATGCTAATGTCCCCAGATCCTTTCCCTTCCCTTGGGTTGGTAAGGGTCGCCCCTATGCCAGACTACCGGGGAAGACTATACACCCCCAATTTGAACCCTTGCACTTGCAGTGAAGATATAATTCAGTGATAAAAAATAATTAAAAACTATCTAGCTAACTATCTAGCTACTAAATATCTTCACTGCTAAGATGGCTTCAGCAATGAAGGAAATAATAGCTAATCTACCTATAGCTGCTAGTGTCTTCATAAATCCAGGAATAATTCCAACTGTCTTGATTGCTGGGATAAGCCACCAAACATAGCAATCACAGGGGTGGCTGAGGACCCAAAAAAGTGGGGGGGGGGGCTCAAAATTGCACATCGATGACTACTCCCAATGAGCTGTAATGATATTCATGAAGGTTTTGATTCTATACGTGTTGTGGCCAAACAACAATGCAGTCACTAAAATCCCTTGAGTTACTCATGGCATTGAATTAAGTCATCCATGCCTTGAGTCACTCATGGCATTGATTTAAGTCAAACATGCCACGAGTATACATGGTACTGGATCACTATTCTACGGAACGAAACAGAACAGAACGGTTCCGGGATCCTATTTCACGGAACAGAATCTCACTGCGCATGCTGAGTGATTATGTAGTAGCCAATAACTTGCTTGTTAGCTAGCTAGCTAGCTACTATGATACAGAGAGCTAGTGATGCAACACAAAATGTCATTCCTAAAAATAGGCTGACAGTTTTAGCACTGGACAAAGAGGGAGGGTGAATGTCTTCCAGAATGAAAATTGGGAACTTGACAGTAGACCTCATAGCGGTGTGGGGTGGTGAATATGTAATGCTCTTCCGACGTTTGGTGATGGGCTTGGTAGTTTGACTCTGACTGCCTATTATAAAATCATAATTCAATTATCTGTGTGGAGGGATAGATGTTAATATTGGGAGGGGGATAATACTCCAGGCTCCCCACTAGTCTGGCGTGGCCAACCCTTTACCAATTGTGAGGGAAGGAAAGGGTCTGGTGACAGTGCCAATGCACTACTGCATGATGGATTTTGATTAACACTCATTAGCACAATCAGGAAAAAGATAACCTACAAATCATGGATGCTGCTCCCTTCAACTTGTGCAGTAGCTATACATCACTGTCCCCTTCCCTTGCGGTTGGTAAAGGGTCAGCCACACCTCCTCATGCTAGCTACACCGCCAACTTACCAGATATGCACAAATTGTTAACACATTCATCTCTTGGATTCCTGCATTCTGAACAAGCCATGCCATTACGATATGGTCTCATACCAGGTACTTGTCTATACAATAACACAAATGTAAGTTTATGAATCATTGTAGTAGCTAAATTCACTCTAAATGGAAGAACTATAACATCCAAAGAAACTCTTCTTTCATTACAAACCTTCAGACTTAGACTAGCTATATGGTCTAGTGAAACCTCTGAGTAAAGGACACTTTGGGATCAGTCCTAGGTTGTCCTTTTCTCAAAGGTTAATGGGAAAGGGGGCTAAAAAGGGGTGTCCTTTGTTAGGAGGTTTATCCTCTTCTTGGAGGGTTCTTTATTGGAGGTTCCACTGTACACTGTATACTGTAGCTAACTACTTGACTGCTGTGGGTTTCTCACTCTGTTCCATAGTAGCATACAAAGAAGATTGAATGAGTGACAGGATGAGGTGACGGTCGAACGTGAGAACACAGAGCTGCTCCACAACCAATTTCACTGCTATCAGCCCACACGAGCTGAACATGAATAACACACAATGTAATGCATGCATGTACGTAATGGCTACAACTACCACCTTCGTAGCTAGCTAGCTACCGAATATCTTTCTACAGGCTTTGCCTAACCATGGACTGGTTGGCAGTAGTTTCATTCATGTTATGCACCATATTAATTAACATGAAATTAATATAACCTTTGATCCCTTTGAAACCTTGATTGTTTGTACTATACCTGTTTGTAAGCTGAGCAAGTTCCAAGCGTACTGCACTGATTGTATTCATAGTTGTAGTGTGCTCGTTGAGCATACCACTCCAGCATAATCACTCTGGTGTAATTATAATAACTTCTGTTTCCATGCATTGACCAGTTCTCTCCCACAGTATTGAATTTAGTGTTATGGGCTCTTCTCGGATTGGATTCCGGTTGGCATGACTGAGCAAAGTACTGGGCATTGTCAGCTAAGACATTACTCCATTTCTGAAGTGAAATTATAGTTTTAACTAACTATAAGGAGTCAGGAAATAATAGTTATTGGCATGGAAGGAGGTGCAAAGGAAGAAGAAAGTGGTACAGTGGCTAGCCAGCTAGCTAAAAGTAGTGTTATTCTTACCAGTGACTGCATATTGCTGGCTTCTGGTCTCACTACACTCCTTATTTTATTGTGTACTGTCAGAATCTTGTTAATGTGACGTGGAGAAAGCATGATCGGTATGCTACGTTCCATGGGCACAATAGCCGTGGTAGGAGTAGTAGGAGTCGTGGACCCTATAATTATAATATGCATAATAATCATTATAACTAATGTAAAGTTGTTGTTGTTTTTTTGTTGTTGTTTTTTTAGGGGGGGGGGGGGGGGGTAAGCATACATGCATGCATTCAAGTTGTCATGAAAAATTGAACATACCAAAGAAAAAAGACGAATACCAGCTGCTTGGCACACACAGATTGTTGAAGCAAGCACTCCTTACATATCTACAATTTGAGCAAGGTTTTCCACGACTATATGGTCTCATATCAGAAATTTTTCTAAAGAGTACAAAGATCATTACTGGGTCATAATAGTACAACATGATAATAGGTAAGTAACTAACTACCTAACTACCATAATTTTGATTCACTCCAGCTAGCTATTTTGTAATAAATTAGCATTTCATCTTTGTTATTTGTATTCACTAGTGCACCATGTGAAGACACCACTTCACTAGCTATTTTAGGTGACTGAGTGACTAGCGTATTGTTCCTCTTGGTGCTTAGTGTCACAATACACTGTAGCTACTGGTCTGTCTTACTCTGGTCCATAATAGCACACGAAGAAGTATGAATTAGAGATAGGAAAACCTGGGATCCGAGGACACACAGCTGCTCCACAACCGATATCAGTGCTATCAGACCACACAAGCTGAATATTTGTATAGTATAAGTGTATTATATGAAGGATAGCTTCTTTACTAAAGAATGCACTACAAACTAGCTAGTGATTTTCACATACCTGTCTGTAAAATGAACATATTCCAGTTGAAGTGCACTCATTCTTGTCATAATCATAATGTAGTCCTTGAGTATACCACCCTTTGATTAATCTAGTATTATTTCCTCTTGCACTTCCAATGATTGCTGAATTCTTTCCAACAGCGTAGAATTTAGTACCATTTGCTCTGTTAGGATCGGCATTTTGTTGGCAGGACATAGCAGATGTCCGGGCTTTCTCAGCCAGCACATGATTCCATATCTTTATCAAACAAAATAGCTTGCTATAGTTAATAGAGAAAAGGGAGGAGTCTTACCAGTGGTTGCATATCGCTGGCTTCTGGTTCCACTGAACTCCTTAATCTATTATGGGTAATCAGTATCTCTGCCATTTCACTTCGATCGAATGGGACTATTCTACCAAGCTTTACTGCTTCTACTGATTCTTGCAAAACCCATAACAGAGATATCAGGTACAGAATTTTGAAGAGAAAATGAGATGACATATTGAAAGAGTGACTGAACAGTCTTGTTCAAAATCGACCTTGTGGCCTAGGGCCGTATCTTTGTTGCGCAAGCATTTTTCGAATTTCGCGCGTAAGGTTTGGTAAAGGGTAACTTCATGCATATGGCCATAAGTAAGTGCGCTGGTATAGTGTCTGCCGTCGCGACGACTCTGTACCAATCCAAGTTAGTTTCTATCGGTACAGGGTCGCCGCGACGCCAGGCTAGTTCACAGGAGAGTCAAATTTGACAAAAAAAAATTACAGCAATATAAAATTTTGTGGAAAACATGGTTTACAGCAGCATGAAGATGAAAAATTGAAGTAGCAATAGCAGAGGACTGTCCTTAGCAGCTGATTCTTGATCACCAGAGTATCGAGCTGCATAAATCAAAGCAAACCCTTATTTCCATGACATAGTTAGCTACTAGCCATGTAATTGCAAAAAGCCAAACTCTAACAATACCAGTGAAAATATTTCAATATGTAGCTGGTTGACTTACAGCAGAGTTTTTTGACACAATAAGGTGTACTTGAAGGACATGATGAGCAGACATGTTTCCCTGACTCATAAGGTGCTATACCTATGAAGTCTCCTCTATGGATAAGTCAATTAACACTATTAGCAATAGTAACTAAAGTAGCATCAGTAATTATAAGTCTTGTCTCTACACTGAACCTATCTTTGAAGTTTTCCATCTCACAATCTAATAATAGCCCAGCTATTAGCTGTAACGTACCCTGGTCCATAGTTGCAGACAAACAGCAGTGCACTCTTAGCAAAGCTTCCTTTGTTATTGTAAAGGGTCTCGCATCTTACTGCTCCACAACCGATTTTGTATGTGTCTGCCCACACAAGCTGAATAATTTGAGACATTGCTAATTCATATAGCTAGCTAGCTTTGATAGTTAGCTACTTTATTCAGGAGAAGTTAGTGGAACTATTGCTAACAAATTGAATACCACCTCCAACTAGTTCAGCTACAGTTTGAGTGGCCATGCATGAATGGTATATTTGTATATAGCTAGTTATAGCTACTCCATATTTCTTCAGCAACCCCCTCCTCCTCCTCCTCCTTCTCTCCCCCAGCCACCACCATTTTCCTGCTCATAGCTAGCTAACCCTGGCTAGCTACTGAGCTTTTTAGCTACTCTACTTAGCTGAAATCCTCAGTGCTTTTGAGCAATACTTAACTATGCACCTTCAATATTGAAAAGGATATTGCTATGTAGCCAGCTACAATCTACTAACTTACCTGCCTGTAGGGTATGCACCCATGACCATATGTGTCTACTGTACCATCAGAACTGCGACAATAGCCTTGATAGTAATTATATCTCTTGCCCTTCTGGAACCATTCGTAGACCAAATGTGTATAATTGACATAAGAGTTGGTGGTATTGGCAATGGTTTCACCAACATAGTCAAATTCAGAGGACTGGTGGCTTCGATATTTATTCAGGCTGTAGTGGCAATTGGCTGCCCAGAACTGAGCAATGTAAGCCAAATCATCATCCCATTCCTTGATTAAAAGCATAGCAAAAGTCATTCTAACAATAGCTATAACTACCAAATAAAAACCATTCCATCATGCATGTTTTAATAATATTAGCTAGCATTCCCAAGACTGAAGAGTATACAAAATCATCTAACAAAACTATAATTATACACAAAATCAATTTTTTATCCCTTAGGAGTATAGCTAGCTATGATAGGCTTAGCTAATTATAGAAAAACCATTCTATCATTTTCAAAAAATTTTATTTTGTATTAGCAGCCAGCCAGCTACTCAAGCCACTCTGAAATTGATTTCTTACCATCTTTAACATGTTAGTTGCTATGGGATCAACATGTCCTCTGTAGTAGTTGTGAGCATTCAGAATTTCTTCTTTCTGTTTGCTGGTGAGAGTAGCTGTGGTGAGTGAAAATCCTAGCATCCAGAGAGCAATATACTGAACTAAAGATGGAGCCATGACTCAGGAGAATGGATTATCCAAGCTGAAATATTCAGAACTTCATTCTTTAAGTAAGCACATGTTCACTATAGCTGGCTACAGCTCAGGTATATAGAGCTAGCTAGTTACAGCTCAGGTATAGGGCTTCATAATGATGACAAAGATAAAATTATGACATCAATGTACCTACAATGTTTTCATACATGGAGCACCTGGTCTGATGTTTATTTACATATCATAGGGAGTTGAGAACAATGACCTCTAACAGTTACCCCTACAGACAATCTGTGTAATTAGCTATATTACCTCAATGTGGCAAGCAGCTGACTCCCAGGGAGGTAGGTAGCGTAGTTGTACATAGCTTATTGCTTAGGCCAAACAATCTTTTATCATCACTTTCCTCATTACTCAGCAAATTTTGATGAGGTATTTCAGATGACAGAGCTCAGCAAACATAAGTTTGATACCTAATGAATAGCTGTTGAATATTGACCTCCCCCTGAGCCTTCCTCATGGAAATCTGAAAATCTTATAGCGATAAAAAGAAAGTTTAGTTAATCGTGTTGCCTTATATCAAGTGGCTAGTTATGATGAATGTGGTCCCATAATTCTAGAGATTCTGCAGCTAACCTTAAGTAGCTAGCTAGCTAAGTACATTTAAAGATGATTTGGACATGTTACAGCAACAAACAACACAAAAATAAAATAATCATCATAATAATATTATTATCTACAGTTATGGTGTTTTGGATGAATATAATAGTAGAACTGTAAACTCTTGCCATGCTCACAAGACATGCAGTCACCACAACGACAGAGACATCACTGCTACAATAAGGAGTCCAGATGTGGAGTATGTTGCAAAACGTTTGGCACCAGATTCAGCTGCAGAGAAAAGAAAAGACTTGACTCAGTAGCTAGAAACACTATAGTTATTATGGCTGGTAAGGTTTTTGACATAATATAGTTACTCACCACAGAGATTATTCACACAGTAAGGTTTGTTTGAAGGACAGCTGGCACAAGACTCTGTTCCTGTCTCATAAGGAGCCTGTCCAGGATATGTGTTCCCCCTGTAATAATTATCAGCAACAGCTTTAAGATTATGGTACAGGTCATGAGAGTTTGGTTTTAATTGTATATAGCTAGCTAGGTAGCTAGCCAATATAGGAGGTAGCTAGCTATAAGACTTCACTCTAGGCTGGCTGGTCATAGGTATAGCTAACTCTGACTGTAAAATAGCAGCTAGCTAGCTAGCTAGCTATAGGCTGATTTTTTCTTATGTAGCTAGCTAATTTTTGTCCTACCCTGGGCCATAGTTGCAGACCAGAAAGAGAGCGTTCTCTTCATCTTCAGCCCCTCTCAATTCTTGACAGCGAATTGCTCCACATCCAACAGCATAAGAATTTGCCCACACAAGCTAAAGTATTAGGACTTAGTGAGAATTAGCTAAAAAGTTTGCTGGGAGAATATATAGCTCAAAGTTTTAATGCACAATTTTAACTATTAAAAATCCTCCTCTTATCATAGGGTAAAGGATTAGCTAGCTACCTCTTCAGAGACAAATATATAAAATAATGAGCTATACAGGAGATTCTACTTTTAGTGCATTCCTTTAGTTGGGCAGACATAGCTAATACCTATTTCAGGCTCCACTGCAGAATGTTTGACTGACCTGAGTATATGCAGCACAGGCCTCCCCATCCTCGTCCTCGTTGCCATCCTCATCTGTGCAGTACTTAGTGTAATAGTTGTATCGGCTGCGTCCAATCTCAAACCACTGCCTGACCAAGATGGTGTAGTTGACGCTGTAGCTACTTGTGGAGGACATGGACTGTCCAACATAAGTGAAGGTGCTGGACTGAGTGTGACGGTTCTCATTCAGCTCGAATTCACAGTTGCCAGCCCAGAACTGTGCCATGTATGCAAGCTCCTCATTCCACTCCTGAGAAAAGAATTTAGCAGAAAATTCATGTAGCTAGGTAGCTAGTTCATGACACCATGCATAGTTATAGCTAAGGTCCTATAGAGTATGGACATAATCATTCTCATCTAATCACCGAGATCATTCTCACTCCGATACTTTAGCTAGCTAGCTATGACTCTCACCATTTGTTCCATGTTGATGGCAACAGGATCAACCTGACCTCTGTAGGTGTTATGTGCCCTCAGTATTTCCACTTGTTCTTCCTCGGACATCTGTGCCTCACAAAGACCAGCGAAGACCACCACCACCCCTACAATGACTAGCATTCCCAAACTACTGCAGGATACCTTCATGACTCAATTTGGAATAGCTAATAGATATTGAACTGGATGCTGGTTGGCTTCAAGCTAGCTAGTGAGTTGACCTTTATGAGTTGCCTTTTGAGCAAGAATCATTTTCTTATATACTTCCTTAGTCTCCCATGACAGCTGCAGTGCATGTCAGCACACTTCTGTTCACCATATGCCATAAACTCAGATTCAGAGGCATTAAATCAGTTGACAGATAATGTGTTACATGTATTTCCCATTCACAACCTGATGAATTCCTAATGCTCATAATGGCCAGCAAGGTCATAGTGTTTTTACACTGCTACCACATAGTTGATCTTGTGTATGGGCAAAGTGATTGTCATAAGGTATGGTGAAAGTTGTACTCACTTTAAGACTTGATATAGGTCATGTGCCTGCATGGACCTCAATTAGCTAAATGAACAGTGACAGTCTAGAGTATGATGGAACCTTTGATACGCTCTGAAACCTCTCAACGAAGGACACTATTAATCTTAAAAATACTTTGGTATCCAAAAGAGGACAACCTGGACAAAAAGATGGGTCCCAAGTGTACACGTTCATTATTCAGAGGTTTTATCATATCATAGGAAATAATTTGAACTGGTTACATTAATTTGAATGGGTTACAGCTAGCTAGTAGCTATGCCAACTCTTTCCATGGTTTCTTCTGCAGTGACTTCCATATACTGACTATTAGCTATACATTTCACCAGAATGTAATAATTTTAAGATTCATAAGCTGTCTTAACATGATCATAACCATTTTCGAAGATAAAGAGCATATTAAAAATGATAGAAGAATTCAACATCACAGCAAAAAATAACATGCTAATTGCATTTACAACCAGAAGTTCCACTAGTCTTTTTAGGAGGTGGCATGGATATTCTTGCCGTTTGTTCTTTTCCTTTACTTTTCTTTATAATCTCTCTCACGATGGCTTCAAACATCTCATCGAATCCCTTCCCAGTCTTGGCTGAAATTTCGAAGAAAAGATTCTCATCGATGTCATAGTTACTAGCCGTTTCTTCCCCCCTTGAAGTGGGGACATCACGATCATCTTCCAAATCCACTTTATTCCCCACCAGGACTCTGATGATTTCTCCCATATGACCTACGTACTCCAGACGTTGGGGGCTGACGCTGTCCGCCCAGTTGACGATACTGTTAATAGAATCTGAGCTGCTTATGGAGTAAACGAAAACCACGACTTTGGCACTGCGGAAATATGTTGGAGGGATCGTACCTTCAAATCTTTCCATTCCTGCTGTGTCATAGAGGGTGATCTGTGAGTAATGAAGTAATCATCAGTGGTGTGAAAATTTAAGTGGTCAGGTTGAAGTGGGACAGTGTACATAGATAGCTATAGACTAACCACACAGTTTTGTGCATTATATGTTAGTGATATGTCACTGATTTACAGGTCGGTTGTCACAAAAAAGGTCGTCGATTTGCACACATGTGTGTTGAATTCCATTGGTTTTGAATTGAGATGAAAGCGCATGCGTGCAAATTGACGACCCTACGAGTGAAATTACACACGCACTAATGAGGGTAAATGTAAATATTAACCATAATTATAATAATATGCAAAACACAGATTGACGTGTATCCTTTGCTAAAATATTGCTACTAGTTTTGTTGCCATCATACTATTCTAGCTGGCTATGAACATGTGGTATGCTCTTTACTTATATCATGTGATCTGAAACTGACTTGTTGATTTCACGCTTCATTAGCTACATAACATGATGTGTGGTTATGTACAATTCAGCTAATTTGTCTACTGAGTATCCACATAATTAACAACTATGTGATCAGGAAAAGTGGTCAGGTTGAACCTGGAGGCTACACCACTGCATACATTAGACCAAGTCAGCAAAGAAAAAGATAGGCTTGCAAATGATCTTCTTATGGGTAATACCTGGATTTTATTTGCACCTCAATTTTTTTGGTAGGTGTAAATTCAGAAATAGGAAATAGGACAATTTGATTAAATGTAGAGTGTCACACACTGTAACCATATACCGTATAGCGGGTATATTTCGAGGGACGAAAGTTTTGTGATTAGACCTTTTTGTCTTATTTCGCGGGGAAATCATTCGCGGTTCAGAAAAAAAAAATGGCCAGCGGCCATGTGCGCACTGCATACACACAGAGCTATGAGCTAGCTATATCTAGCTAGCTGAAGCTTCGATGGCATGCAAGTCTAGGCCATCTTTCGTTTGAGACTACGTTCTAGACAGGTTAAGTTTTTAAAACAATATTATCTGGAGTGCTGTAGTTAGCCGTGGCATAGCGATGATAGATGTTCTGCTGCCTCGAAGCCAGCAATCTATTTTTCTTCAGCGAGATGAGTCTATCCGTTGTAGAGTCACAGGCACATGAACTAGACGCAACTCTAGTGATTAGTCTGAGTCTGGATTTGCCAAAGTGATTCGCGTGGTTAAATATTCGTGGACGAAAGAGAAATCGCAAAATCCACGAAACTTTCACCCCTCGAAATATACCCGCTATACGGTATGCATGCATGTACTCTGCATAATCTAAGTATAGTAATGGTGTGCTGGTTGTGTTAACAATGAGTACTTGTACGGCTTCATATATAGAGATGCCCTATAAGTACATCTTACTAGTGCTCAGTAAGCACTCTTATAATTTGGGGTCTTTTTTAAATGGGTATAGACTTGAGTGTATGGACACGTTATCAGTAAGAACCTCTGTCAGTCAGTTTTCACATAAAGTGTACTATAACTTGCCAGATGACAAGAAAATACCTATCTGAATATCCCCCTCCCTAATAACCACGTGGATTATTAGTAAACATGTAGTAAATCTGGCATCCCTCCAAGCTTGTACTGAATGAAATTGGCAGCCATGATCGAATAACTTGCTCTAGGTAATTAACTGGCTAGCTTCAATAATCCTGGCCATGGGAACATGGGACTCTTAGACAGTCCACAGAATATATAGAACTGGTTTAATGCAGCTGAACGAGGTTAATGGGGTACCCATTGAGGATAATTCCCCAAGGGGCTGACAGAGATGGTTCAACAAACACATAGTTTTGTGGTTGGAATCACTATAGCTATACTACAGTGAATTGCAAGTTGGTTGTCCAAATGTAAAGCACAAATTGACTGCAATAAAAACTTGCATCTATTGAGGAAAAGTCACACATCTATTCAGGAACAGCCACGCATCTATTCAACCACCATGATAAGCACCATTAGTTAATTGTTAGTTAATTGTACACAGAGACACTTCATCATGTGACTAAGTAGATAAGTATCTCGCCCAAAAAAAGTTGACATTCCAAGTGTCCCACCTAGAAAGTGACATTTCAGGGTCATTAATTTCTACTGTCTTAATGATCATAGCAATTCAAATCCTCGAGAGACTCTATACGCACTGTCAAAGAGTAGACAGGCAACCCTGGAATTGGATTTGATATTTGGCCCTTTTGAGTGTTGTTTTTCAGCTGCTGTCCCAGCATGCAGTGAAAATGAAGATGAATCCATAGCAACCAGCTAACTCCCATTCCATTAACAACAGAAGCTTTGTTTGGTTGAGGGATTTGTAGTAATAACAAAGCAACACTTAATATTGTACTAGATAATGTGACTTAATTCCATAATGTAAACTGTTATAGACTGTATTCTATAAGTTCTGAAATAATCTTCCAGAGTGACAAAGGAAGTGAGTTATTGGCATGCAAGCCATACAAAATGCATAATTACAGAGAGAAAGCTGACTACACAGTAAAATCACATCCCATTAAGCAAAACACAAAACCAACTGTAACTCTAAACAGCTTTCCTTCTGAAGTCTGGCCTGTCACACTTTAAAGGGCTAACTGCAATTTTTCCATGACTGAAAGTTGTGAATAATGTCCATCAGGGCTAAACATTAGCTCTCATAAAAGAGCTGGAGGGCAAGAGGACAGCCTGGGGACAAGATTAATCAATACACAGAGAAAGCAACCACTAAACATACACACATATCAACACAATGAATTGAAATCCTGACTGCAAATAATTTCCAGAGCACACTACTAATTCCTTAGCCTTCTCTCACTAGAGACTTACACTGGTTTCTTTGCCATCAACAGTCAATGTTTTGGTGCATTCACACTCCTTCCTGGTATTGAGGGCCACATCCTCAGCTTTCCCTGTCTTGAAGCGAGTAAAGATCGTAGTTTTTCCTACAGCATAGTCTCCAACCAACACTACCTTGTTCGTCTCTGCAGCCATGTCTTCGAAACGCCCCCTAGATTTCATAAGCCAGATCATCAGGGCGCCCCCCCCCCCCCCCCCCGATAGCTCGCACGTGCGATATAAGAAAATTAATTACGCATGCGTTATTCGCTCCATATTGGCGGGTAATCTTCAGCTGCGTGGAGAAGACGAAAAATGAGTAAGGAAACTGTTACCTGTTGTGAAGAGCCAGTTGCTTTAGCTCCTACTGGAGATGAGAATTCCTCTGAAATGAAGCAGAAGGAGAAAGGTGAAGCGGTTTCTGAAGCTGACACAAGGAATGGCGACAATGGTACTCAGTGTGAAAACGAATTGACTATACCGGAGATAACCTGTAAAGATTCTATAGTTAAAGGCAATGAAGTATCCTCTGAAACTCGAGAAGAGGTGATTCATACAACAAAGGAAGAGAGGACCTCAAAATCCGAAGCTGGAGTATTCTCTGAAGTGTCAGGTGCAGAGAACAAACTTGCAAAGATGCTGGAAGTTGAGGATAAAGACAAATTTGAAGAGTGTGTGGTTAGTAATGTGCCTGAGGTTGATGTGTGTAAGGATGGGGTGGTGGAGTGTGTGGTTGGTGATGGGCATGAGATGGATGGGTGGAATGGTGGGGTGGACGAGTGGAACGGTGGGATGGATGGGTGGAACGGTGGGGTGGAGGAGTGTATGGTAACTGGGAGTGACATAGTGGGTTGTAAGGTGGGTGATAACGGTATTTCAGAGGGAGAGAACCATAACATTGTGTCTTCAAAGATGGGTGGCGACACTGTAATGGAAGATGTGGGAATAATGCATGATGAAGCTGAGCCCATGACGTCTTCAAATATTGAGGATGGAGATGTTATTGACAGTCAGGTAGTGATTGCAGGGGGTGTATCCACACTCTCTGAAGTAGCAGATAAAGGTGTAATGGAACATGGTGCACTTTTAATGGAGAAGGGTGATGGGGGTGGAGATGCCAAGTCTGCAGATGTTGAGAGCGAAGGAGTGATGCCAGGAGTGGGAGGTGAAGTAGCAATGGATGAAGGAGAGTCTAGAGAAATTGATAAGGTGTCGTCCAACATTGAAGAGTGTGAGCCTGTAAGAGTTGTATTGGAAGTAGAAGGTAAAGAAACAATGAGTAGTGATGAGAAAGAAGGTATGAAAGAAAACAACTGTATCTCAGAGAAGAAAGAATTTATGAAAGAAGATGACTGTGTCTCAGAGGCAATGGATAGTGACGAGAAAGAAGTTACTAAAGATGGTGACTGTGATTCAATGGAAGGAAATGACAAGTCTGCTGACCAGCTAGTAGAAGCCTGTGAGAATGAACTGACAGGTGCCACTGGAGGGAGAAACTCTCTTGAGTTCACCAAGAAGGAAAATACGCCAATGTTCGTTGGTAACTCTCCAATGGAGGGAGACAGCTCGAGGGAGTCCACGCCCAAAGTGGGTGTTGTTTTAACTGAGGCCATGGTGGAAGAGGAGAAGAGGCTTAAAGATGGAAAGTCGAGAGAGAGCAGCATGGAGAGTGACCAGGTATGTCCTACTCTCATGCTTTGCAGGAAATTTCTGTGTTAAAAATTTCACACTTAATTTTTGCGGAACCACAAAAATTTATCCCATGAAATTTCTATGCATCTGTTGAGGTCTGCTTACCAGTTGTCATAAAATGTGGTGTGATCACACTAAACTGTGTGGTGGTGGTTTGGTTGTTAATTTTGGTTATACTCTCAGAGCGAAACCTTAATATCCACCTCACTGAGATTGGTTGTGGTATAATGTAATAGGTCCAGGACTTGAGGAGCATGGTGGAGCAGCAACGCTACCTGCGCCTGCAGCACCTCCTCAAACAGTCGAACATCTACTCCAAGTTCCTGCTGAAGAGGATGGAGGACCAACGCAAGGTCCAGGAGGAGAAGAACCAAGCAAAGAAAAACCGCAGAAAGAAGATCGCTCAGGTAATGTAATTGAAATTGTGGTAGTGTCAAGTGATGCAGCATGGTTACCTCTCCCAAGAAAGGTCATGGGGCCATACCAAAGTAGTTCATTATGATTGTAAAATTTGGGTTCATACTTTCAAAATCATATGCGCAATTGTTTTTTTTGTTTTTGTTATTTGTTTTGTTTTGTTGTTGTTTTTTGTTAATAACTGCTGTATAAAATCTAGACTGGTGAACCTATTTCTCCTAGTGGGCGGGTGACAAGACTGTCAACCAAGTCCTCCCCTTCTGCCTCTACCGTTGCCTCTAACACTGCTTCTCCTCCCAAAAAGAAAGCCAGGGGACGCAAGAGGGGCAAGAAGAGGAAGGCGGATGCCGAAAGCAACTTCGATATCTCAGATTTCATGGACAATCAGGTTAGCTGAATGGGTGGGTGGGCTGGACTATACCACCTATAGTTTCATTACGTTGTGATTCAGTCCAGTATTGGCGCATTCAACATGTCCTCTCTCTCTCTCTCTCTCTCTCTCTCTCTCTCTCTCTCTCTCTCTCTCTCTCTCTCTCTCTCTCTCTTCTTTCTCTCTATCAGGGGAAGTTGAAGCAGATGAAGTTAGATTTTGAGTCTGCAGAAGGAAAAGTAGCCACTCCATCAACCTCTGCACTAGTGGATGTGGAAGAAGAAGGTGAAGAAAGTAAGTCAACGAAATAGTATAGAGAGAGCCAGCTATCAAACCTCCCTCCTATATTTCTCCTTTTCTCCCTTCTCCCTTTCCCTTCTCTCTTTCTCCCTCCTCCCTTTCCCTTCTCCCTTCCCCTGTCGTTCTGTCATGGCCCCTAAGTAGCTAGCCCACAGCCATAATGTTACAAGTCTAGGAAGACGCCAGCTGCAATGACAGCCCTAGCCCTAGCCCCTAGCAGCGGCCAATTATAATCTATTTGTTATAGGGTACTTCAACGGGAAACTTATTCCATTCAATCAGCCTAAGTTGGTGACAGGGGGTATTATGAGATCCTATCAACTTGACGGCATGGAATGGATCAAGGTAACTATGTAACATAAGTGATTACTGTCAGTGGTAGGCTATAATTAACTTTTGTTGGCAAGGGTAGTCAATTAATTGGGAGAACCCTTCCATCAGTAACAACAATCATGGCCTGACTTATGGGATGTCATTATAAGGAGAACCCTGACTTACACAGCATAAACTGTGGGGAGAACCCTGTCATTAATGCATTCAATCTCTCTCTCTCTCTCTCTCTCTCTCTCTCTCTCTCTCTCTCTCTCTCTCTCTCTCTCTCTCTCTCTCTCTCTCTCTCTCTCTCTCTCTCTCTCTCTCTCTCTCTCTCTCTCTCTCTCTCTCTCTCTCTCTCTCTCTCTCTCTCTCTCTCTCTCTCTCTCTCTCTCTCTCTCTCTCTCTCTCTCTCTCTCTCTCTCTCTCACTCATAGTCCCTGTATGAGAATGGAGTGAATGGTATCCTTGGAGATGAGATGGGTTTGGGTAAGACCCTGCAATGTATAGGGTTTATTGCCTACATGATTGAGAAGGGAGTGAAGGGACCCTTTCTGGTGGCAGCCCCTTTATCAACTGTGCCTAATTGGGTTGCAGAATTCAAAAGATTCACTCCAACAGTAAGTCAGTAGCATACATTTGCAACTTTGTACAACCATCAGGAAATAAAATTGAGGAAATAATACTACTTTAGTATGAAAAGACTATGTAAAACTTCTCTAGATACAAGCTTAACAAGTTAGTCTTTTAAAAAGACTAGGAATGCCTCGGCACGACTTCAGTGCAACCTTTATTATTATTAAACTTTCTAAATAATGTGCACTGAGCAACATGGCTTATTGTAGTAAGGTTGGTATTTACACAGCTAGTATTCTTGTTTAATGCTTTCAAACTGCTGTTTTGAATGATTCTCACACATAGCTTGATTGAAGTATGTGTTCTGGATTCTTTCATTAGATTCTTCTTCAACATGGCTCTCTCTTTGGCACGTCAAACGATCACCTAGTTCATGTACATTGCAATCTGTTGTTTTTGTTCATTGCTGTCTTTTAGTCAGTTCTCTGCATGGGCTTGATTTGTTGGCAAAGACGGCCAAGAAGCATCACCACTCTCTTCATGGTGTAGCATTACTGTGTAGTGACTGCGAGCCTGAGCCTGTCTGTTTGTCTTTAGTAGAGCTTGAAGTAGTGTTTGCTTAGCTAGCTAGTAGCTAGAGAGCTAGTGCTAATAATGCACGTGCTCGATACGCATCATTGCGCACGCTATCAATATGTACCATCATAGCTAGATAGATAGTCGCCTTTGGCACTGTGCCTCGGCACTCTAGTGCCGAGGCAAAAATTCATATCATGGAAAAAAGGGAAAAACCCTTCACCAATCAGACCGATGGTGGTGGGTGCGGCTTCATGCTCAAAGCCTTGATGATATACTTTAGTATACTAGAAGGAATACTGTACGTAGTAGACTAGTAATCTTGTGTTTTACTGGCATACTAGTCTCTCTCTCTCTCTCTCTCTCTCTCTCTCTCTCTCTCTCTCTCTCTCTCTCTCTCTCTCTCTCTGGGCTACTGCACATGTGTATCTTCTAGCATATGCATGGTTGGTTAGCTGAAAGATTTACTGATTTATGTGCCCAATTGTGCCCTAGATCCCAGTGGTACTTTATCACGGCTCTGCCCCCGAGAGGGAAGAAATCCGTAGGAGTATGTTTGCCAATACCCGAGTGAGTCGGTTCCGTTACAGATCCAAATCAAAACCAAAAGTGAAGTCTCCTGCCAAGGAGCCTCTGTTGCCAGTAGTGATCACCTCCTATGAAATCTGCATGAGAGACCAGCGTTACCTGGAGGCCAGGAACTGGAAGTTTCTCGTGGTGGACGAAGGGCATCGAATTAAGAACCTAAATTGTAAACTCATCAGGTGAGGCAAAGTGGGAGGTATATAACTTACTTTGGTAGGAATGGGGTTAACTCCAGAAACATGGGCTGTAGCAAAGAACTCGGAAATCTTTACTGTCTTTGAGTACTTAAAATCTAAAATCCATAAAAAAAAAACCTCTACTAAAATATACCCCCACTATACAGAGCTGGAGCCAGCTCATACGGCCATAGCTACCGCTAATCTGGGGGAGGGGGGGTCTGGGGAAAGCCCTCCAGCGAAATTTAATATTATTGATTCGATTTCAATCTGGTATGATCTAGGCAATGTCATGTACTAACTTATAAGTCATCGTTATTATTCAAATAGCACACACACACACACACACACACACACACACAAATTTTTTAAAAACAACTCTGAATGGTGGTACGGCCATGGCTGTACTAGCCGTAGCAGTGCCTCCGGCCATGCTACAATTATGTACACACTTAATTATCTGTTGTTGTTGTTTTTGTTGTTTTTGTTGTTTTCAAGAGCACTGAAAGCATATGATGCGAGCAACAGACTCCTCCTGACTGGCACACCCCTCCAGAACAACCTCTCTGAGCTCTGGTCTCTTCTCAATTTCCTCCTTCCTAACATCTTCAATGACTTGAACAGGTACGCGTGTCTTCAGAGATTTAGGCTAGCTAGCATCCATTAGGTAATAGATTCTCTATCATTTGTGGCTCCTCCACTAAATATTCAATTAGGCAAACCATGAAAATATTTGAGCTAATGAAGAAGGTGTAAGCATATTTATTGCTTTTTCCTATCATGACTACGTTTGTCCAAGAAATATTTCTGATAAGTTAATTTACTGATAGTATTAATTTCTTTGCCACAGATAGTCTATACACAAGTGACTGCAAAGCTATTGTGGTTTATATTATGTTATAATATTGCACTGAATCGCATATTAATTCCCCATATCTTTGTTTAGTTTTCAGTCGTGGTTTGACTTTGATGTTGCTGGTGATGAAGTGAAGGAGAAAATCATAGCACAGGAGAGGGAGCAGCATGTCCTTGCCACCTTACATCAGGTCTTGCCCCCTTCCTTGTGCATGTATTCCCCTCCTCATGTGCCCACCAGATTCTGACCTCCTTCCCTTGTGTGCGACCCCCCTTTTTTACAACATCCTTGTGTGCCCCCCCCCCCCCCCCAGATTTTGACCCCCTTCTTATTGATGTATCCCTTGTATGCATGTGCCTCCCAGATTCTAACCCCCTTCCCCCTTCCTATTGATGTCTTCTTGTGTGCTCCCTCTCCCCCTCCCTCAGATCTTAACCCCCTTCCTCTTGCGGCGACTGAAGACTGATGTGGAGTTCTCTCTACCCCCTAAAAAGGAAGTGTTGGTCTATGCACCACTCACAACATATCAGGTAAACTAATAGAAATTCAGGTGTGTTTGTTTGTTTGTTTGTTTGTTTGTTTATTTGTTTGTTTATTTGTTTGTTTATATACTTATGTTGCTAAATCAGTGTTTATGATAAGAAATTGATATTGACCAGACATGATGTCCCCACAAAGTATAGTTTGTCCCTGGACATTGCATCACTGTGCATTTTGACCAGTACTTTTGTCCTGACAATGACTGGACATATGCCAGAAAATGTCAGGTGTCAGGCTGTTATCATAAGCCTCTGTAAATAAGTGCAACCTGTGAAAGTTCCCCACTATATACAGCAATTTCATGTTGAATTTATAATAATTATGTTTCCCCCCCCCCCCCCCCCCCCCCCCCCCCCCCCCCCGCCCGTCTTATTTATCTACAGGAAAAGTACTACAAAAGCTTGTTGGACAAAACCATTTTTGACATGATGGAGGAAGAAAGAAAGAAGAAGATGAAGGCATCAGGGAAGGGGAAGGAGAACTGTTTGGAGGAGAAAGGAAATGGACGACTAAGAAAGAGGAAAAGGACACCAGAGAGTACAACGTAAGGCAGAGCATACTGGGGTGTTCGTCTGGTTGAGTATTGGTTGCTATTGTGAATTAGCAGCCTGACACAGGACATTACTGGCCATAGAACCTTCTAAACTTGGTCCTTTGAAATAATATGTTCTTACTTTTTGTTTTTGTTATTGTTTGTTTAATTACTTTTTGGTTTGTTTGTTTGTTTGTTTGATGCACATAGTTGCTACTCCGCGTTGAATGATGAGCAGTTTGAGTCTCTCTTATCAGGTGACATGGAGCTTAGGGAAGATAAAACAGAAACAGTGAAAAAAGAAGAGTAAGTCACATGATAATCACATGAATTATATACTCATAAGTTTTTCACCCCTCCCCCCATAATAGAGTGAAGATGTCAGCTGTTGACATCAAGATGACAAGTGTGTTCATGATGCTACGGAAGTGCTGTAATCACCCCTACCTGCTGGAGTTCCCCCTGACCCAGAGTGGCGAGTTTCTGGTAGACGAGCAGCTGGTCACTTGTTGTGGGAAGATGATGCTATTGGACAGAATGCTTACAGCTCTCATCCAACAAGGACACAAGGTACTGTAATCTAAAGAATACTGGTTCTGTAATCTTGGGTCTCACAAGATTCTGTAATCTAGTGAATGTTCAAGGTAAAGTATACTGCTTCATAAGATAGTGAATACTGCATAAGATAAGGTTCAATACTGCTTCATAAGATTCTGAATACTGCATAATGTATGGTTCAATCTAAGGAATACTGCTAGGTTCTTCCCAGGAGACAGGGATTTTATACAGTCACAATGAAGTGAGGGTGTGGGAGAGGAACCCACCCCCTCCTATGCAAAACATTTTATAGCCAAAAGTATAAATGTATCTATCTTATCTTCAAAGTTAGGCATTTACTAATCTGACCACACAAGTTACCTAGTGACGATGACCTTTCACCCTCATATGCAAATGTATAAATATGTACTATAATTATTTATATATATCGTACATACATCCATCCTAACATTGTAGTTTATTTCCATGATGACCCCTTGGGTAAACTGAACATGCGCGCTCGCCCCACAATGCTTTGCATTTCCCTAGTAGCTAATTATGGAGAGCTGGGTACAGGTTAAGCTACTTTGGATACGGCTCCAACCCCTACCGTATATTTTTCTCTACTACAAAATCGAAGGTCTAGGTCACATGTGAAATACACATATTCAGAGGATGTGCTTACATGAAGTGGCGTGCCACAATTAAGTCAGCTCTCTCTCTCTGACAACAAACATCTGGTTCATATTCGGAGAGAGGAAGCACATAAAAACACTTGAAGCAAAGACATTAAGTATTGATGTGTGTATGTATGTATGTTTGCATGTATGTATACTCAACCATTGGACATTCATTTGAGATGACTATTCTGTATGTTAGTTAATTCATTTCACACCTGGTTATCTGTAGTCTGCAGCGGATCGAGGAACGTAAAGCGTTATTTCCATTAAGGATACTCGAATAAGCACAGTTGCATCTGATGGCATTCTCTCTCATCTCGGCTGTTACAACTACAGTATTTGTTTCTCCTCCACTTCTTTCTATCAAGCAATTGAAGTCTGTCACGAGCTCCCCCTTTCTCCGATACTCAACCTCATTGGTGGTACACTGACTTATAAGACGTGCGGGAACAAGACAGGTTGCTTCTATGGATGTGTTGCAGTTACGTAATTGTACCGTCCCTTCTAGTCTTGAGTTTAAGTCTTTCACAGCCTTCATCAAGGAGCTGAGTTCTTGGCTTGAGTTGAGGTTTTGAGTCATATCAGGACTCATGTTTGCATCAGTAGTACTGGTACTTGATTCTGGAATTGCAACTGCCAGGGCAATGATGGCTAGTGTGGCAACCAGTACTGTAAGTAATATTGCTCCAAGCGTACCCAACACACACAGGACGATACGCAAAGTTTTCCCACCGGATTTTGTTGGAAAAGAGTCCATATTGTTCGTCCCACTCATATTCTTCTTTGGAATAATATTACATCCTTCATTGCTGTATACTTGCACAGGTAGTTGCGTGCTAGGTTGGAGTGTGGTATAGACATTGGGTTCATCATTGTTATCAGCTTCACCATGTCCTAAAGGCCTCTCCACTTGGTGGTAGTCTATATCACTATCATCTTGATCTATAGGAATAGACCAGGTCGGAACTTCATACTCTTGTGCCTCTATGTCATTCATACTTGAAGTTATTAATCTATTTCTAATGCAGTAGGTTTGTTGCTACTCTCTATAGATACAGTAGTATCAGTTATTGCTTGGCTTTTATAAAGATACATGGAAGCACGTGGTTTCCTGGGTTGGGTACCAGTCAAAACATTAAAGCCACTAATATGGAGTGTATACATAACCTGCCAGGGCTAATTGGTAGTAATCTTGATTCTAAGGTACTCTTTGTTAGTTCCATTTTCTGGTACTTCATTTCCAATTAAGGTGACTTAGAATCCCCCCATCCCTTGTCAAGGGGTACAATTCATCACTTACACTTTGCAGCCAGTGAGTCAGCTCCAAGACTCCATTAACACCACTAATTCACATCCTACATATTTCCTTCTAACTTTAGTTTCAGAATGGTTTCCCCCTTTCTCATATTAGTCATGCACTGCCCAAGGCCAGCATGGTGTGCAGTGGGAAATCTTTGTGGGGTGAATTTTTTGTGGGTAAAATTTCATTATTCCAAGCCATGGAATCCACAACAATTGCACTGTACGAAATATATCAAGGCATGCAGCAAGCAAAAATAAAGATGATGACCTCAGTACATATATAGCCATTCGCTTCCACTTTCACAGTGATGAGTATGATTGATTGTCCTCAGTCAATTCACCACTTTACATCTTGTCATTTGCAAGCCACATTTGACGTCATGCTGCTGCTCCTGCCTTAAAATGTCAGGCACATGACAAATACATGCAATGAAGTTATTAATGATCTCTGCTGTGGCTATCAGAGGGTTTTGTTCTGGTGTCTCTTCCACTCTTAAGCAGATAAAGTCCAGCACCAACTCTCCCAGTCGCTGGAATTGAATAAAACTTGTTGTGCAGAATCGAACTTGACGGTCCACAGTACATATATTTTCTATTGATGTGGAGCAATTTCGTATCTGTAAGGAACTTCTGACTTTAGTAAGAATCGCTTCCAGGCAGTTCAATCTTCGAGACACAGAAGAGTAGATTCTCTCTGCACTTGTCATCATTATTCCACCAGCATCTGTTACAGTTCCCCCTGTATCATTAGTCTCAGTTCCTTGACTCTTCACTTGACACTGGAAAAGTAGATCTGTGTTTGTGTTAGTGAGGGATACAACCAAAGCAGCTGTGGCCAAAGCTGTGACTGCTAGCATCCACAGCATGCCTATTACACAACAAATCACATGACAGGTCACATGACAGTAGGTATTGCCTTTGATACGACACTGGCTCTGTTGGACACCATCAGGTACACTGTTATCCTTCAACACACCCATGCTTGCTGTGGAATTATCCTTGTTTAACACACTAGTACTTACTCTGGTACTTGCTCCAGTTTGCTCCTTTGGCACTTGTTGATTTGGTATACTCTGTGCTCAACTCTCTGGTAGACTGTGCCAGTGTGGTATAAGCATTTTCATCACTGGCAACTGCTATGCATTCAGCTGATGTATTCTTAGCAGCACTGTTCTTAACTAGAGGAAGGTCATATACCTCCTGGGTAGCCTCAGCAGCACTGTTCTTAAGGTCATACACCTCCTGGGTAGCCTTAGCAGCACTGTTCTTAACTAGAGGGAGGTCATATACCTCCATGGCAGCACTGTTCTTAACTAGAGGAAGGTCATATACCGCCTCAGCAGCACTGTTCTTAAGGTCATACACCTCCTGGGTAGCCTTAGCAGCACTGTTCTTAACTAGAGGGAGGTCATATACCTCCTGGGTAGCCATTAGCGTGACATTATACAGTCAGTTTCTGTACTTATTCTTGTGTGTGTTGTTGTTGTTTTTTGATAAGTCTTGATAATCCCCATGCAGCTGTTGATGCTTGTGAAATATAGTTATCCTTATGTGCCATTAAGTCATCTTTACAGTATGGTTTATGGTTACTAAGCCATTGTCCTATACATATAGTTGATTGTGGGTCAAATTGAGAGAATTGATATAATCCATGAAGATTTTACCCACAAAAATTTCTTGCTACATGTTATATACACTTAAAATGTTTCCTTATGAAAATTAATTCTCGCTATGTTTAGTTTTATGCATGTCATTGTGGATGGGTTCAGTTAGCTGGCCACTCTACATCTTGTCACTTGCAAACCACATGTGTAGTCATTTTGTTGTTGGTGTCCTAAGAAGTTGGGCACGTGACAGAAGCATACAATCTCATTATTAATGAGTTCGGCTGTGGCTATCAGTGGATTTACGTCTGGTGACTGCATCACTTTCAAGCAAATGAAGTCTAGCACGAACTCTCCTGGTCTCTGGTATTCAATGAGACTTGTTGAACAGAAGCCAGTACCAACCGTAACAGTACAATTGACTTCTATTGATGTATTGCAGCTCTGATGATTCAAGTTTTGGATTTGCGTGCGGTTAGCAACTGAAGTTATTCTCTCTTCACTGGCAAGTATCCTGTTTGCAAATATATTTATTGATTTCCTGATACCACTGATATTGTCAGTGTTATTAACAGCTGTTTCAGTTACCTTCTTCAGTAAAGTGGTCATTTCAGTATAATTGGCTATCCTCCTGTCATAAACAGCTAATCTGATTGCCATTTCGTGTCGGAGTTCTTGAATCTCCTGTTGGCATTGACATGTGCTCGTATTTAGTGTGGAGAAGGAGGAGGAGGAGGAGAGAGAGAGTACCAAAGCAGTTGTGGCTATGGCAGTGACCACTACTAGTCCCAACACACCCAAGACACACAGGACAATGGTCACAGGTCTGATCCTTCCCTGGATAAGATCACTAGACACTTTGATATGATCTGGAGTGCTTGGAATACCATTATCTTTCCAACTGCTGCTGGTTTTTGGTGTCTGATAAACTTGCTTGGTTTCCCAGCTGGATTGCTGCAGTTCAGTGGATTTTTTCCTCTGCTCTTCAGATTTATGGCTAGTGACACTGCTAGAATCTTGACCTGGAGAACTGCCATCCTCTTTTGAGCTGCTTGGATTTGGTGTGTGGTAAACTTGCTCCTTTTCTCTGCTGGATGGCTGCAGCTTAGTATAGACTTGTGATTCATTATCAGAATCTCGACCTGAAGCACTATCTTCTACTTTGAAGCAGCCAGCATTTGGGACTTGATAAACCTGCTCAGTTATCCTGCTGGATGACTGCAGTTCAGTGTAGAATTCGTGTTTTTGTCTTTCTGGTCTACAATTGTCCACTTCCAGCATTCCTCTCAGTTGCTTTTGAGCCATTTCTCTTGAAAGTATATCTTCATACTGAGCTGCCATTGGTAGATGGGCTTTTATTGGTGTGATGGCATGTGGTATCAATGACTCATCTGCTGCAGGTCTATCAAAACAGGAAGTGCTGTACATGTTTAAGAAATGCACCCTGTGGTTAAAGGTGACCTTCAAAGTATATATCTGGCTGCCTTCCTTTTTGCAGGTCTATCAAAACAGGAAGTGCTGTACATGTTTAAGAAATGCACCCTGTGGTTAAAGGTGACCTTCAAAGTATATATCTGGCTGCCTTCCTTTTTGCACTGTATCTGGTTTTTGCACTTCCTTTTTGCACATTTGTTATATGACAAATTAAACATACAAATAAGAGAGTATATCTGAAGCTTATCCATTGATGGCATAAAATTACTGAAGCATTAATGTTATGACCAATCTTTGTTCTGTATATCCAGCCAACAATCCCTGTATAATCTGAAGCTACCCGATGTATATGTAGGGATTGTTGGCTGGATATACAGAACAAAGATTGATCCCATTTCCATCCTTCATCCCTACCCTTGTTTCCTTACTTTTTCGAGCAATGGCTTTTTTTTTCTTCATTTCACGGAAATATTTTCCCTTACTTGTATACATAGTACTGATATCCAGATGACAATAGAGAACTAAGTTCCTTCAGGTGAACAACTATATATCTCAATGCAGTGATTTGTACAAACAATAAAAGATCACCCATACACTGAATCTGACAAGGTGATGTAGCTATTATTATAGGTATACACTGTTCGCCAAATATTATCTGAGTTTTACCAATTATAAATTTGATGTACATAATATGGAATGCCATTTGATAAAGTTTATGAACTAGTTCATTGCTCTACACCTTGTTACTTGCAGACCACACACGACGTCATTTGCCCGTGTCCCAAAACTGCTGGGTACATGACAAATACATCCCAGTTCATTGTTCACGAGCTCTGCTGTGGCTATCAGAGGGTTTAGTTCTCGTGTCCTCAAACAATTAAAGTCTAGGACAGTCTCTCCTGGACGCTGGTATTGAATGAAGTATGTACTGCAGAATCCAATAGCAGCCAAGACTGTACACATGGCCTCTACGGTTGTATTGCAGTCACTGAAGTTCTGAATGTGTGCAAGACTTGTGTTGATAGAAGCAATTCTATCTCCATTGGCAGCTATCTCATTCCCAAAAGTAATAATTGCAATCCTCTCACCATTTTTAGTTGCCTTCTCTGAGTTATTAGCTATTCTCTCCATGAAAGTGGCATTCATATCAGTTATCTTTCTGCTATTAGCAGCTATTTCATGTCGGAGGTCTTGAATCTTTTGTTGGCACTGACAGCTCATATTTGGTGTGGAGGAGGAGGAGGAGGAGAGAGTGAGTACCAAAGCAGCTATGGCAGTGACCACTACCAGTCCCAACACACCCAAGACACACAGGACAATAGTCACGCGTCTGATCCGAGATCAGTAGTTTCTGGATTTTCTTGATGCTACATCTTTCTGCTTCTCTCTTTGATGTGTTGTAGACTTGCACTGTGTCCATATTTGATGTCTGTAGTTCAGTGTAGACTTGTAGTTCACTGTTATTCCCATCAATATTAACGTCTTCGTACTCTTCTTCCATTCTATTGAAGAACTCCAGAACTTTTAAGGATATGAAAGCTTGTTTGTTTTTGTTGTTGTTTTTTCCAAACTGAAAGTATTGACTAAATGTGTCATTAAGTGTTTTTAAAAACTTTAGTAATGTGCTAAAATTAAAAATAACTGTCAAAAGGAGGTAGTTACTGGTGAGTACACTAGTAATTGGGTGTCTGAATTCACTGGACTGGACTACTGGACTGACTTAAACTTGACCACAAAATTAGTTTGTGACATCATAGCCACTTAGAATACTGGAAGTTAACCAAGTTACACTAGTAATTTTGTTTAACACTGGAAGTGGTAGTCATGCGAGATTATAGAAGGGATAAATGTCTACACTAAGGGATTACTAGCTAGTTAATTGCAGTAATTGCTTCAGCTACACTAGTAATTTGTCTAGCACTAGAATAGCCTCGTTCCCAGGCCTATTTTAAAAATAGGCCTGGGAACGAGGCTGATGACACTTGTTATCTTGCACAAAAAATGGAGCTATCTACTAGATGAAGGTTTAGCATAAAATAAAGTCGCTCCCCTCCATTCCACTTCCTCCCTCCCCAGTAGTCCAGTCACCAGTGGCTGATGTATAGGGGAACTTCACAACTTCAAAAGCATGCTCAAAGTCAATATTCAGACAACATGCATTGGTCCATGGAATCTACTAGATGAAGATATGTTTGCTGCTTGTAGCTAAGAGCTAGCCAAATTTGCTACTAGTTGGATGGCGTCAGGACTCCCTAGGGACACAACTCCCTTCATCCATGGCCATAGGATAGGCTACATATCAGAATTGGTCCCTTTCGAATATGCTAAATCTACCCTCATGATCTGGGTGTCTGACTGGGCCTTACCATTTTTTGTGCAAGACAACAAGTGTCATTCAGAGGCATGAAAGATGATATGCACAAATTACTAATGTAGCTACCAGTAATTACTACAATTACTAATTACTAGCTAGTAGTAATTAATTAGTGCTTTGATATAAACTTCTATAGTTTCACATGTACCAGGGTCTGACTTCTAGTGTGTGTTAAACAAATATACTAGTGTAGCCACCAGCAATAATTACTGCCCAGTAATTTTAAGTTGCAACAATGTATCAAGTTTAAGGTGAAAGGTCAGTCCAGTAGTCCATTCCAGTAATCCAGTCCAGTGAATTCAGACACCCGGGTCTGTGGCATGTATACGAGACTAGCACTTCTAGTGTTAAACAAAAATTACTAGGGGTGTCTGAATTCACTGGATTGGACTACTGGAATGGCTTGATTTGTAAGCAGTGGTGCATACATGTAGCTGCTTACTCAATTAGTAGGCTCATCAATCATACATTGGTATTTGTTTGGTAAACCTGTTCCTTTTCCTTGCTGGATGACTGCAGTTCAGTATTGGCTTGCAGTTCATTGTGATACTCTTTAGATCCACAATCATTCACAGCCCATTTAAAACTTATTCTAATGTGGTGATAGGGATGACTTTATAGATCCATGTAATTTATTACGACTGAGGAGTTAGGGGTAAACATTCTTTCTGCATGGGAATATATCAGGGGACATGGATACAAGAGGAATGAGCCTCATCTAATCATAATCCGCAATGGAATGGGGTGTTGCAATCTCAACATCGGCTTCACTTACCACCATTTCAGTAAGGGTGTATATTTTGATGGACATGAGAGGGAAGATGTTGTGGAGGATAGGCAACAATTTAGCAACCATATGACAATCAGCATGCTCAAAATGTAACCCCTTCGTCATCTTTAACTCCATCACTGCAACCTTCACAATCTAAAGTTTACCATGAAGAGTCAACTTTTTATTGATCAGATGGATTGTGTTTGATCAAGCAATAATGGTGTCAGATTTCATTCAGGGCTACTTATGATGTGGAAATTCGGAGGCTCACATAGACCTCATTTCCATTGTGGGCTCAAACAGTTTAAGTTCGTGTTGGTACTTTAGTTTCGATCTCAAGACAAACTACTTCACTTATTAAGTGGTAATGGACTACCGTAATCCTCACTCATGCATGTGTGCCAAGGATTAACAAGTGAAAGGAAAAAAATTTATGCTAAATAAAAAGCCCATGTAGGGTTAGCCTGTGCTTTAACAGTTTCTGTTGACAAAAAGCTGCCTTCAATAATAATCCCTACATCACTGCCTCCCACCAAGCTGCTTTAATTGTTCATGTCAGTATAAAAGTGTTCTGCTTGGTTTAGGCAGTGATGTAGGGATTATTATTGAAGGCAGCATTATTTTGATTTTTGTTGACAGAAACTGTTAAAGTACAGGCTAACCCTACATGGGCTTTTTATTTAGCATAAATTTTTTTCCTTTCATACAATAAATTAGTGCATATGCTAGTGTTGTACATGTAAGGTATGACATCCAGATGACAATAGAGTAGTTAAGTTCCTTCAGGTGAGCAGCTATAAATCTCAATGCAGTGATTTCTAACATGAATGAATAAAAGTGCAATGGCCACTGATAGGTGCTGTAGATCACCCATACACTGTTCTGTGGATCTGACATTTCACCAGAACAAGGTGATAGGTATGCATGTACTTTGTTTGCTCTGCTGACCTAAGTTTTTTTATAAATTGAAGAATAATATGTAAATATATTATGAAATGTCATTTGATAAAGTGTATGAACTAGTTCATTGCTCTACACCTTGTTACTTGCAGACCACACACGACGTCATGTATCTGTGACCCAAAACTGTTGGGTACATGACAAACACATCCCAGTTCATTGTTCACGAGGTCTGCTGTGGCTATCAGAGGGTTTAGTTCTGGTGTTTCTTGTATCCTCAAACAAATAAAGTCTAGGACAGTCTCTCCTGGATGCTGGTATCGAATCACAGGTGTAGCACAGAATCCAGTAGCAGCCATGACTGTACACATGGTCTCTATGGTCGTATTGCAGTCACCGAAGTTCTGAATGTGTGCAAGACTCATATTGATAGAAGCAATTCTATCTCCATTGGCAGTTGTCTCGTTTCCAAAAGTAGCTACCCTCTCCATAATAATTGCAATCCTCTCGCCATTTTTAGTTGCCTTCTCTGAGTTATTAGCTATTCTCTCCATGAAAGTGGCATTCATATTGGTTATCTTTCTGCTATTGGCAGCTATTTCATGTCGGAGGTCTTGAATCTCTTGTTGGCACTGACATGTGCTCGTATTTAGTGTGGAGGAGGAGGAGGAGGAGGAGAGAGTGCGTACCAAAGCAGCTGTGGCTATGGCAGTGACCACTACCAGTCCCAACACACCCAAGACACACAGGACAATGGTCACACGTCTGATCCTTCCTTGGATGAGATCAGTAGATTCTGGATTTTTCTTGATGCTACATCTTTCTGCTTCTCTCTTTGATGTGTCGTAGACTTGCACTGTGTCCATATTTGATGTCTGTAGTTCAGTGTAGACTTGTAGTTCACTGTTATTTCCATCAATGTTACTAACATCTTCATACTCATCTTCCATTCTATCGAAGAACTCCAGCTAGAACTTAGGGAATAGCTATGAAGGCTTATTTTTTGTTATTTTTTCCTAACTGAAAGTATTAGCTAGGATAGCTAGCAGTGTTTCCCTGTTTGGCAATAGTAGTTCCAGGAATTAATCACTGTGGTTTGTAGTCTGGCTAATTAGCACAGCAGTAGATGCCACTTTAACCACATACATAAAGTTACATACCACAATCACTTAACACTACCACAACTATCAGAAACTAGCACTAGTAGCCCTACTACTAGTTCAGCTCTGACCCAGATTCTGGTCCACCACAGGGGAAGTGGATTCGATCCAGCCTGGCTAAATCAATTTCTAAATGAAAGAAGAAAAAGAAAGCTACAAATTTAATACACTTGACTTGTTATTCACATCAAATGAGCTAACTGAGACCACAAAAGATTCATCTCTTTTCTTGCTTCTGCCGGGAGGGGGCACATCCCCCTCCCCCTGCAGCTGCCATGCAGCTGATTGGCTTTGCCACCCTGTTTGAATTTGACCCTAGAGGAAACACTGAGCTAGCTATGTTACAGCTATTTTATAAACTTATCATTGAAAACTTTAGTAGTGAGCTAAACTATCTCTACTGACAAGTTTAAGGTGAAAGGTCAGTCCAGTAGTCCATTCCAGTAGCCATTCCAGTAGTCCAATCCAGACACCTCAGTGCATACATGTATAGCTGAGCTGTTTATATTCACTCAATAATAGTAGGCTCATCAATCACAGGTATTTGATTTGTAAGCAGTGGTGCACTATATGTAGCTGAGCTGTTCATGCTCATGGTGTCAGATTTCATTCAGGGCTACTTACGATGTGGAAATTCAGAGGCTCACATCGACCTCATTTCCATTGTGAAATATAGTGCTGGTATCATGAAAAAAAAGTAAAGAACACAGCCACAGCTGATTTTTCCCACTCATGTCTGAGTGTGTGGTTCCTTCATGACACGTCATCAGGATCACACATTATGCCATTAGAAGAAATTTTTTCGCGCTCACTTATCATAATTAAGTTGATCCACTAATTACTACAAGCACGTGATGGAGTGCAATAGCCACTGTTAGCTGCTGTAGGATTCTGTAGACCGTTCTATGGATCTAACATTTCACCTGCACAAGGTGATGTATTTACACCACTATATAGATGGTATGCATGCACTTTTCTCACCAAATATACAACAGTTATATCAATTGAATAAGTATTGAATCAGTTGCTATGCTACTTAGGCCATAGAATCATCACTCCACAACCTATCTGCGGCAGATATGGTATCCTGCGAGCCATACCACACAAAAGCTTACAGTGAAGATATGCATGACAACTGAATCTTCAACAATTGGCTTGGTAACCTTAAAACTGCGCATACTCAGAAAGTACGTTAATAATTCAACGTTGCAAAAAGCTCGCAAAATCCTGTATACAGCTCATCTGAAGCACATAATGCCTGTACACTAATCTCTGCAATCAAGGCTTGCCGCTACTACAGGAGAACGCTAAAGTAAATTATATGGTAAAGATCGTCAACATGGAGATGGTAGTACGATTTCTGACCTGATGCGCAGTCATATTAGGTGTGGTGGAGGAGGAGGAGGAGAGAGTGAGTACCAAAGCAGCTGTGGCTATGGTAGTGACCACTACCAGTCCCAAGGCACCCAAGACACACAGGACAATGGTCATAGGTCCGATCCTTTGATCCTTATCTGGAACACTTTCATTCGCTTTCAAGTCACAAGCAGTGTTTGGTGTGAGGTAAATTTGATCAGTTTCCCCACTGACTTGTGCTTGTGGTTCATTGTCATACCTTTTAGATTCATAATTATCTATGGTAATATAGTCTTGATCTTGAGCACTGCCTTCTGTCTTCAAGCTACTTTTCTGATAAACATGCTCCATTTCCCTGCTGGATGTCTGCAGTTTTTCGTAGACTTATGGTTTGTTGTCGTACTCTTTGGATGTACCAGAATGTTGATCTTGAGCACTACTTCTTGCCTTCAAGCTGCTTGTTTGGTAAACCTGTCCCCTTTCCCTGCTGGATATACTTGCAGTTCCTTGTGATGCCCTTTAGATCCACGATCATTCACTACTTGTATAGCCTTCAATTGAATGATCTCATACTCTTCTGCCATATCAAATAGATCTAGAACTTATTCTTAATATGCCGATTCTATCTAAAAGAGCTGACTTGTAGATCTGAAAAAACAAACCGTATTGTCCCAAAACATTACTAACACAATACAACAAAGATTGATCCCATTTCCACACTGTAAAAACGAAAGTGTGTACTGCACACTAAATTGTCCCAATACACACACCAAAAACAAAAACAGTGTGTGTATTGGGACAAAATGGTGTGCAGTAAACACTTTTGTTTTTACAGTGCATCCTTCATCCCTACCCTTGTTTCCTTACTTTTTCGAGCAATGGTTATCCCTTCATTTCACAGAAATGTCTTGTGTTAAAGAGAGCTGGTCCCTTTTCATGCTTTAGCTAGCCTCATGCAAATATAGGTCTTTTTTTCCTGATCAATGTTCCTATATTCAATAAAGCATGATTAGAATCTTTTTGAATGCAATAAATTAGTGTACAAGTGCTAAATATGTTAGTGTTGTACATGTCAGGTATATAAGATATCCAGATGACAATAGAGTAGTTAAGTTCCTTCAGGTGAGCAGCTATACATATCAATGCAGTGATTTCTAACATGAATGAATAAAAGTGCAATGCTGTAGATCTGTTCAGTGGATCTGACATTTCACCAGCACAAGGTGATGTATCACTATGCATGTACTTTGTTTGCCAAATGTTGTCTGCTGACCTAAGTTTTTTATAAATTGAATAATAATTAAGAATAATATGTATGAAATATCATTTGATAAAGTTTACAAACTAGTTCATTGCTCTACACCTTGTTACTTGCAGACCACACACGACGTCATGTGCCCGTGCCCCAAAACTGTTGGGTACATGACAAACACATCCCAGTTCATTGTTCACGAGCACTGCTGTGGCTATCAGAGGGTTTAGTTCTGGTGTCTCTTGTATCCTCAAGCAATTAAAGTCTAGGACAGTCTCTCCTGGATGCTGGTATTGAACAAAACTTGTAACGCAGAATCCAATAGCAGCCAAGGCTGTACACATGGTCTCTATGGTTGTATTGCAGTCACCGAAGTTCTGAATGTGTGCAAGACTCGTGTTGATAGCAGCAATTCTATCTCCATTGGCAGTTGTCTCGTTCCCAAAAGTAGCTACCCTCTCCACAATAACCGCAATCCTCTCACCATTTTTAGTGGCCTTCTCTGAGTTATTAGCTATTCTCTCCATGAAAGTGGCATTCATATCGGTTATCTTTCTGCTATTGGCAGCTATTTCATGTCGGAGGTCTTGAATCTCTTGTTGGCACTGACATGTGCTCGTATTTAGTGTGGAGGAGGAGGAGGAGGAGGAGAGAGTGCGTACCAAAGCAGCTGTGGCTATGGCAGTGACCACTACCAGTCCCAACACACCCAAGACACACAGGACAATGGTCACACGTCTGATCCTTCCTTGGATGAGATCAGTAGATTCTGGATTTTTCTTGATGCTACATCTTTCTGCTTCTCTCTTTGATGTGTTGTAGACTTGCACTGTGTCCATATTTGATGTCTGTAGTTCAGTGTAGACTTGTAGTTCACTGTTATTTCCATCAATGTTACTAACATCTTCATACTCATCTTCCATTCTATTGAAGAACTCCAGCTAGAACTTTTAGAAATTAGGGAATAGTAGCTTGTTTTTTGTTGTTTTTTCCTAACTGAAAGTATTAGCTAGGATCAAAATAATTAGCTAGCTATGTTACAGCTATTATATAAACTTGTCATTGAAAACTTTAGTAGTGAGCTAAACTATCTCTATTGACGAGTTTAAGGTGAAAGGTCAGTCCAGTAGTCCATTCCAGTAGACACCCCAATGCATACATGCATGTAGCTGAGCTGTTTATGTTCACTCAATAATAGCTAGTAGGCTCATCAATCACAGGTATTTGATTTGTAAGCAGTGGTGCATACATGTAGCTGAGCTGTTCATGCTCATGATGTCAGATTTCATTGATGGCTACTTACGATGTGGAAATTCGGAGGCTCACATAGACCTCATTTCCATTGTGGGCTCAAACAGTGTTGGTATCATAAGAAAAAAGTAAAAGAACATTGATTTTTCCCACTTATGTCTGAGTGTGTGGTTCCTTCGTGACACGTCATCAGGATCATTAGCTAGCTATAGGCAGTGGATATAAATGTAGGGATTGATTTTTCATCCGAGGCTGCAGTACATTGCTACTTACCTATTTATTTAGAAGAGAAATTTTTTCGCGCTCACTTATCATAATTAAGTTGATCCACTAATTACTACAAGCACGTGATGGAGTGCAAAGGAAGATACATGCACAATGGCCACTGTTAGCTGCTGTAGGATTCTGTAGACCGTTCTATGGATCCAACATTTCACCTGCACAAGGTGATGTATTTACACCACTATATAGATGGTATGCATGCACTTTTCTCACCAAATATACAACAGTTATATCAATTGAATAAGGATCAAAGACTTTTGGTATGAATGATGACACTAACAGTTTATGAACTAGTTATCACTCCACACCTTGTTACTTGCAGACCACACACGACGTCATTTTCCCGTGCCCCAAAACTGTTGAGTACATGACAAACACATCTCATTTCATTGTTCACGAGCTCTGCTGTGGCTATCAGAGGGTTTTGTTCTAGGACAGTCTCTCCTGGATGCTGGTATCGAACTAAATTTGTATCGCAGAATCCAGTAGCAGCCAAGGCTGTACACATGGTCTCTGTGGTTATATTACAGTCACCGAAGTTCTGAATGTATGCAAGACTTGTGTTGATAGATGGCAGCTGTCTCGTTCCCAAAAATAGCTACCCTCTCCATAATAATTGCAATCCTCTTGACGTGCATCTACACTAACTTTAAACGTGTATTTTGAGAAACTTAATTCAGTTTGATTTCAACTTGTACCCCTGGTAGGACTCGATCCCATGGTACAAGCCCGGATTGCTAACTACTCACTGCACACACACATTCAAGTGCAGAGTTTCTGCGGTACCTTGGTGGACTGGTGGCATGGTGTTAGATGGATAGTCAGACTCACTACAAATTAATGCATGTGAAAAGGAAGAATAAGCACCATAATGTGAAGGGTAAAAGTTAAAATCAAAAAATTCGCATAATTAAATTTTGTTTGCACATTACAATCAGTAGAATAACTGAAGGTGTGTACCAGAGTTTCTGCAGGTACTCGCTAATTATGACAAGTTAAACATCTACTGAAGCATTAATGTTATGAAGGGAAGACAACATTCACATGTAATTCATTTGAAAACATTTTACTTGACTAACTTGATTTGATGTGAATGTAATATCAATAGAATAATTATAACAATCCCTACATGAAGCAATTTTCACCATCGTTAACAGCCTTCTCTGAATTATTAGCTATCCTCTCCATGAATCCATGAGAGTTGCAGTCATATTATAATAAGGGAGAGAACACTTTTTAAAATGTAGGGATAACCAATGCTCGATAATGGATGTAAATGTAGCGATGTGAGGCTGCAGTAAAAAATATTGGGGATTTTGTGTTATGACCTTTTCGTCTTCATAAACACAAACCATTAGCTATTCCAAAAACTGCAGAACTATAATAACAACACTACATAGTAAACATCAATACATTGGTCCCTGGAGGTCCCTTTTCACTCACTTTAGCTCATTAGCTAGAAAATACTTGCCACAAGCAGATAATTATTAGCCCCCTTTAAATGATGATTTCAATCTGCTGATTCAAAGTAATGTATAAGTGGGTACATGTAAACAGCTAGCAACTGTAAACGAAAGGAATGAGTGTGTGTACATCTATGCATGATGATACTATGCAGTATAACAGTTATGAACTAGTTCATCACTCTACACCTTGTTACTTGCAGACCACAGGCGACATTTGCCACTGCCCCAAAACGGTTGGATAGATGACAAATACATTTCATTTGATCGTTCACGAACTCTGCTGTGGCTATCAGAGGGCTTAGTCCTGCTGTCTGTTGTATCTGCAAACAAATAGAGTCTAGGACAGTCTCTCCTGGACGCTGGTATTGAACAGATCTTGTAGCACAGATTCCAATAGTAGCAATGACTGTACACGTGGTCTCTATGGTTGTATTGCAGTTACCGAAGTTCTGAATGTGTGCAAGACTCGTGTTGATAGAAGCAATTCTATCTCCATTGGCAGTTGTCTCGTTCCCAAAAGTAGCTACCCTCTCCACAATAGTTGCAATCCTCTCACCATTTTTAGTGGCCTTCTCTGAGTTATTAGCTATTCTCTTCATGAAAGTGGCATTCATATTGGTTATCTTTCTGCTATTAGCAGCTATTTCATGTCGGAGGTCTTGAATCTCTTGTTGGCACTGACATGTGCTCGTATTTGGTGTGGAGGAGGAGGAGAGAGTGAGTACCAAAGCAGCTGTGGCTATGGCAGTGACCATTACCAGTCCCAACACACCCAAGACACACAGGACAATGGTCACACATCTGATCCTTCCTTGGATGATATCAATAGATTCTGAATTTTTCTTGATGCTACATCTTTCTGCTTCTCTGTCATGGACTTGCACTGTGTCCATATTTGATGTCTGTAGTTCAGTGTAGACTTGTAGTTCACTGTTATTCCCGTCAATGTTATCAACATCTTCATACTCGTCTTCCATTCTATCGAAGAACTCCAGAACTTTTAAGGATATGATTTTTTTTTCTTTTTTTTTTTTTTTTTCCAAACTGAAGGTATCAGCTAGGATTGAAATAATTTTGCTATACCTTTTCCCTGCTGGATGACTGCAGTTCAGTATAGGCTTGCAGTTTATTGTGATACTCTTAATCATTCACAACTAGTATATAGCCCATTTAGAACTTATCCTAATATGGTGATTCTAAGGGATAACTTATAGATCCATGTAATTTATTGTGACCGAGGAGTTAGGAGTAAACATTCTTTCTACGTGGGAATATATCAGGGGACTTGGATACAAGAGGAGTGAGCCTCATCTAATCATAATCCGCAATGGAAGAGTCAACTTTTTATCTATTAGATGGATCTGGATCATGTTTGGTCAAGCAATAATGGTGTCAGATTTCATTGAGGGCTACTTGCGATGTGGAAATTTGGAGGCTCACATGGACCCCATTTCCATTGTGGGCCCAAACAGTGCTGGTATCATGAAAAAAAAAAAAAAAAAAAAAAAAAAAAGTTAAAGAAACAGCCACAGCTGATTTTTCCCACTCATGTAGTGTGTGGTTCCTTTGTGATACGTCATCAGGATCACACACTTTATGCCATTAGGCAGTGGATGTAAATGTAGGGATTGATTTTTCATACGAGGCTCAGCACAGTACATTATACAGCCCAGCTAGATTTAAATTACTTACCTATTTTTTCGCACTCACTTGTCATAATTATCCACTAACTACTACCAGCACGTGATGGAGTGCAAAGGAAGATATGAGCATAATGGCCACTGTTAGCTCCTGTAGGATTCTGTAGACCGTTCTGTGGACCTGACATTTCACCTGCACAAGGTGATGTATTTACACCACTATAATATGGTAGCTATACATGCACTTTTCTCACCAAATATACAACAGTTATATCAATTGAATAAGGATCAAAGACTGTTGGTATGAATGATGACACTATAACAGTTTTATGAACTAGTTTATCACTCCACACCTTGTTACTTGCAGACCACACACGACATTATGTAGTTGTGCCCCAAAAGAGTTGGATACATGACAAGTACATCCCAGTTTATTGTTTACGAGCTCTGCAGTGGCTATCAGAGGGTTTTGTTCCGCTGTCTTTTGGATCCTCAAACAAATGAAGTTTAGCACAGTCTCTTATGGATACTGGTATTGAATGAAAGTTGTAGTGCAGATTCCAATGACTGTACACATGGTCTCTATGGTCGTATCGCAGCCATTGAAGTTCTGAATGTGTGGAAGACTTGTGTTGATAGAAGCAATTCTATCTCCATTGGCAGTTGTCTTGTTCCCAAGTAGCTACCCTCTCCACAATAGTTGCAATCCTCTCACCATTTTTAGTGGCCTTCTCTGAGTTATTAGCTATCCTTTCCATGAAAGTGGCATTCATATTGGTTATTTTTCTGCTATTAGCAGCCATTTCATGTCTGAGGTCTTGAATCTCTTGTTGACATTGACATGTGCTTGTATTTGGTGTGGAGGAGGAGGAAGAGGAGGAGAGAGTGAGTACCAAAGCAGCTGTGGCTAAGGCAGTGACCATTACCAGTCCCAACACACCTAAGACACACAGGACAATGGTCATGCAGTAGGTTCTGGATTTTTTTTTTGATGCTACATCTTTCTGGATGTGTTGTAGACTTGCACTGTGTCCATACCTTACAGTGGGATAATTTCCGTGGGTATAAAATTACAGTAATCAGTCTATCTATCAAATTTTTTTTATCAAACTTTTCTAAATAAAGCTGCCATTTTGCCACATGTAGAGTTGTTCTTTTCATTCATACTTCGTTCAGCGTTAACTATGGCAGTCGGCTGATAACTTACCTAACCTTCTGGTCCACTTCTTATATAGATTCCATCAATTAAAAAATCGCCATGATCGCAAAGAGGGCTATACCTGAAGAAATGAAGGCCAAAAATAGGAAAGTATGGAAGCCAAGTGAAAATGGAGATTCAGCATACCAAATAAAAGACTACCGTAATTCTTCATCTGTATTGTCCTTTGGTGATATCTTCGAAAAAAACCCCGCTATATGCTATTTGTCATTCCCATCAATGTTACTAACATCTTCATACTCATCTTCCATTCTATTGAAGAACTTCAGAATTGATGGATTCAAAAAAGCTTGTTTGTTGTTGTTTTTTTGTTGTTGTTGTTTTCTTCTTTTCTTTTCCAAACTGAAAGTATAGCCATAGCTAGAGCTGATGTGTATGGGCAAGTACAGCTGTGCCATAAGTGACTACCAGGCCAGGTCAGTGAATTGCAATGGCTATTGTGGTAGCTACCACATGCATGTAGGATTCCATAGATCATCCATCATTTGTGAATTTTTACATTTCACCTGCACATGCTAATGCACTATATTATACACATGAAAATATTTACATTATCCCAGTTATATCATAGTCAGTTGATACTTAGTTTATCACTCTACACCTTGTAACTTGCAAACCGCACAGGACATCGTGTGTCTGTGACCCAAAACTGTCAAGTACATGACAAGTACATCCCAGTTCATTGTTCACGAGCTCTGCTGTGGCTATCAGTTCTTGTGTCTCTTGTATCCTCAAACAAATAAAGTCTAGCACAGTCTCTTCTGGACGCTGGTATTGAATGAAAGTTGTAACGCAGACTCCAGCAGCAGGCATGACTGTACACATGGTCTCTATGGATGTGTTACAGCCACCAAAGCTTCGAATGTGTGCAAGGCTTGTGTTGATAGAAGTAATCCTCTCTCCAAAGGCAGTTGTCTTGTTCCCAAAAGTAGCGATTCTTTCCCGGTTGATAGCGATGTTTTCACCATTGTTAGTGACCTTCTCTGAGTTATTAGCTATTCTCTCCATAAAAGTGGCAGTCATGTTATAATGATAGGTTATCCTTCTGCTATTGGCAGCTATTTTACTAATCATTTCATGTCGGAGGTCTTGAATCTCTTGTTGGCACTGACACATGCTCATATTTGGTGTGGAGGAGAAGGAGGAGGAGGAGGAGAGAGTGAGTACCAAAACAGCTGTGGCTATGGCAGTGACCACTACCAGTCCCAAGGCACCCAAGACACACAGGACAATGGTCACAGGTCCGATCCTTTGATCCTTATCTGGAACACTTTTGTTTGCTTTCAAGTCACAAGCAGTGTTTGGTGTGAGGTAAATTTGACCACTGGATGGCTTTAATTTGTTATAGATGTCTTGTGCTTGTGGTTCATTGTCATGCCTTTCAGATTCATAATTATCTATGGTAGTATAATCTTGATCTTAAGCACTGCCTTCTGTCTTCAAACTACTTTTCTGGTAAACATGCTCCATTTCCCTGCTGGATGTCTGCAGTTTTTTAATAGACTTGTGGTTTGTTGTCGTATTCTTTGGATGTACCAGAATGTTGATCTTGAGCACTACTTCTTGCCTTCAAGCTGCTTGTTTGGTAAACCTGTCCCTTTTCCCTGCTGGATGACTGCAGTTCAGTATAGACTTGCAGTTCCTTGTGATGCCCTTTAGATCCACGATCATTCACTACTTGTATAGCCTTCAATTGAATGATCTCATACTCTTCTGCCACATCAAATAGATCCAGAACTTATTCTTAATATGCCAATTCTATCTAAAAGAGATCACTTGTAGATCTGACATGTACAGGTTAGTAATTGCCAAAAAACAAACCGTATTGTCCCAAAACATTACTAACACAATACAACAAAGATTGATCCCATTTTCATCCTTCAATGGTCATCCCTTCATTTCACAGAAATGTCTGAGAACTGGTCCCTTTTCATACTTTAACTAGCCTCATGCAAATATAGGTTTGTTTTTTTCCTGATCAATCTTCCTATATTCATGATTACAATAAATTAGTGTACATATGCTAAATATGTTAGAGGTATATATGACAAGTAAGGGAAAAAACATTTCGTGAAATAAAAAAAGATGTAGGGATGACCACTGCTCAAAAAAGTAAAGAAACAAGAAGGATGGAAATGGGATCAATCTTTGTTCTGTATATCCAGCCAACAATCCCTACATATACGTACATTACTGCACTATAATCTGACATATATGTAGGGATTGTTGGTTGGATATACAGAACAAAGATTGATCCCATTTCCATCCTTCTTGTTTCTTTACTTTTTTGAGCAGTGGTCATCTCTACATCTTTTTTCATTTCACGAAATGCTTTTTCCCTTACTTGTTCCTGGTCTTTTTTCCTCTCTTTTATGGTTTTAGCTATGTATAGAGTTCATTCTTCTATGTGTATGCAGGGACAGATGAAAGAAGTTCTCCAATAGCATACCAGCCCAATCATTATCAACGAGTCAAGGTGTTGTGTTATTGTTGAGCTATCTACTTGGAGGTCGAAGGAAATAGTCTATCGTGGTGAATCTAAATCCCCGAATCGATACAGTAGTCTGTCATCATCATTATCCAGAGCTAGCTAGAGAGACAGCTGAGTAATATTATAATTTCGAATAATTGGATATCAAATACATGCGCATGCGTATTATAGAAAAGATGGCTTCCTAATTGAATTAGTCGAGTGCTAGCTGTGCTCCGTAGTGTCTCCTTTTTCATCGACTCTTTCGAGGATCAACGAGTAGAAAAGATCGTAGTTCGTAGAATTTGGAGTGGATTTATCCAGAAATCATAGCTGTAGCTTGAGTGGTTCGAGAGATATGGTTGTCTAAGAATAATAATAATAATAGAGAAGAAGAAGAATCCAGCAATTTACCTGCTTGCCGTATTTCTGAAACGGTAAGCTTCCTGAATCTTGGTCTGCACATTGTAGTAGGCTGGATAATCATTCACAGTAGCTTTTGTTAGGTCTAAGTGGGGGGACTAGAATTTCACTTTTGTATTAGTCTATAGGCGGCGCGCGCGGCCGTCCGAGTCATCCCTACATGGAGAGTGCTACCGCACTCTCTGATATCCAGATGACAATAGAGTAGTTAAGTTCCTTCAGGTGAGTAGCTATACATCTCAATGCAGTGATTTCTAACATGAATGAATAAAAGTGCAATGGCCACTGATAGATGCTGTAGATCACCCATACACTGTTCAGAGGATCTGACATTTCACCAGCACAAGGTGATAGGTATGCATGTACTTCGTTTGCCAAATGTTGTCTGCTGACCTAAGTTTTTTTATAAATTGAAGAATAATATGTACATATATTACGGAATATTATTTGATAAAGTGTACAAAGTGTGTTAAGAATAATATGTATGAAATATCATTTGATAAAGTTTATGAACTAGTTCATCACTCCACACCTTGTTACTTGCAGACCACAGACGACATCATTTGCCCGTGCCCCAAAACTGTTGAGTACATGACAAACACATCTCATTTCATTGTTCACGAGCTCTGCTGTGGCTATCAGAGGGTTTAGTTCTCGTGTCTCTTGTATCCTCAAGCAATTAAAGTCTAGGACAGTCTCTCCTGGATGCTGGTATTGAACAAAAGTTGTACCGCAGACTCCAATAGCAGCCATGACCGTACACATGGTCTCTATGGTTGTATTGCAGTCACCGAAGTTCTGAATGTGTGCAAGACTCGTGTTGATAGAAGCAATTCTATCTCCATTGGCAGCTATCTCATTCCCAAAAGTAGCTACCCTCTCCATAATAATTGCATTTTTAGTGGAGGAGGAGAGAGTGAGTACCAAGGCAGCTGTGGCTATGGCAGTGACCACTACCAGTCCCAACACACCCAAGACACACAGGACAATGATCACATGTACGATCCTTCCTTGGATGAGATCAGTAAGTTCTGGATTTTTCTTGATGCTACATCTTTCTGCTTCTCTCTTTGATGTGTCGTAGACTTGCACTGTGTCCATATTTGATGTCTGTAGTTCAGTGTAGACTTGTAGTTCACTGTTATTCCCATCAATGTTACTAACATCTTCATACTCGTCTTCCATTCTATCGAAGAACTTGTTGTGCTGATATTAATCACTTTGTCAATTTGTTCAATTTTGCTTTTCGTATAATTAGAATAAAAGTTTTGTCAAAAATGGTACAAGGTGCATGTTAGCAAGTTTGTGAATCTAGCTAAATCCGAGTCGGGACTCAACAGAACTCCAGCTAGAACTTAGGGACTAGCTATGAAGGCTTGTTTTTTGTTATTTTTTCCTAACTGAAAGTATTAGCTAGGATAGCTAGCTATGTTACAGCTATTTTATAAACTTATCATTGAAAACTTTAGTAGTGAGCTAAACTATCTCTACTGACAAGTTTAAGGTGAAAGGTCAGTCCAGTAGTCCATTCCAGTAGCCATTCCAGTAGTCCAATCCAGACACCTCAGTGCATACATGTATAGCTGAGCTGTTTATGTTCACTCGATAATAGTAGGCTCATCAATCACAGGTATTTGATTTTTAAGCAGTGGTGCATATATGTAGCTGAGCTGTTCATGCTCATGGTGTCAGATTTCATTCAGGGCTACTTACGATGTGGATATTCAGAGGCTCACATCGACCTCATTTCTGTTGTGAAATATAGTGCTGGTATCATGAAAAAAAAGTAAAAGAAATAGCCACAGCTGATTTTTCCCACTCATGTCTGAGTGTGTGGTTGCTTCGTGACACGTCATCAGGATCACACACATTATGCCATTGGTGGATGTAAATGTAGGGATTGATTTTTCATCCGAGGCTGCAGTACATTGCTACTTACCTATTTATTTAGAAGAAATTTTTTCGCGCTCACTTATCATAATTAAGTTGATCCACTAATTACTACAAGCACGCGATGGAGTGCAAAGGAAGACACAAATACAATGGCCACTGTTAGCTGCTGTAGGATTCTGTACACCGTTCTATGGATCTGACATTTCACCTGCACAAGGTGATGTATTTACACCACTATATAGATGGTATGCATGCACTTTTCTCACCAAATATACAACAGTTGTATCAATCAAATAAGGACCAAAGACTGTTGGTATGAATGATGACACTAACAGTTCATGAACTAGTTTATCACTCCACACCTTGTTACTTGCAGACCACACACGACATTATATAGTCGTGGCCCAAAAGAGTTGGGTACATGACAAGTACATCCCAGTTTATTGTTTACGAGCTCTGCTGTGGCTATCAGAGGGTTTAGTTCCGCCGTCTTTTGGATCCTCAAACAAATGAAGTCTAGCACAGTCTCTCCTGGATACTGGTATTGAATGAAAGTTGTAGTGCAGATTCCAATAGTAACCTTGACTGTACACATGGTCTCTATGGATGTATTGCAGCCATTAAAGTTCTGAATGTGTGCAAGGGTAGAAGTCTTTTTCTCTCCATTGGCAGCTATCTTGTTCCCAAAAGTAGCTATTCTCTCCCGGTTGATGGCTATGTTTTCACCATTGTCAGATATTCTCTCCATGAAAGTGGCAATTCTATCAGTATAATTGGTTATCTTTCTGCTATTAGCAGCTATTTCATGTCGGAGGTCTTGAATCTCTTGTTGGCATTGACATGTGCTCATATTTGGTGTAGAGGAGGAGGAGGAGGAGAGAGTGAGTACCAAAGCAGCTGTGGCTATGGCAGTGACCACTACCAGTCCCAAGGCACCCAAGACACACAGGACAATGGTCACATGTCTGATTCTTCCCTTACTGGGCTCTTGATTCTTCCTAAGACTACCCTGAACACTGCTTTTTGCCTTAATCTTTGAGACTTCCTGTGCCGTGTCCATCTTTGATGGCTGTAGTTCAGTGTAGACTTCTAACTCACTCTCATTGCCATCATCACTGGGAACAACTTCTTCATACTCTAGTTCAATGCTTCCCTGAACTGGATCAGCAGACCCTTGATTCTTCCTGGTACTACCAGAAACACTGCTTCCTGCCTTTGTCTTTGGTGGATATACTTGTGCTCTATCCATCCTTGATGGCTGTAGTTCAGCGTAGACTTGTAGCTCACTGTCATTCCCATCAAGGGGACGAACGTCTTCATACTCATCTTCCATTTCTTAGAGGACTCCACAACTTGCACAATTCAGTAGGTAGATCTTTAAAGTTCTACACTGCACACATGCATTCTTGCTAAAATTGCTCATTAGCAGTCCATCACATTCGTCACATTCTGTTATTTATCAGTATTTCTTTGACAGTTTTCATGCATGTAAATTTTGTTCTTCACACTCACTGTCACTCAGCCTAAAGGTTGCTACTGAACTGTTTTAGCTAGCAATATATGCACTCATAGAATGTCAGTTGGAAGTGTTATCACATGGATGCCAAGGATTATGATCATACAAGGTTATAACTGATCTTAGAAATGTTTAATGGATACATATGTTATTATGAGCATTCTGGTACTTGCTTCCATGCATTTATTATGCATCTATTATGCTAGATGCTTGGGAGTACCTATTATCCTACTGCTACATGCACCCAGGTTTATTCAAGGTTTAAATTTCAAGGCAGTACTTTCCATCAAGCCTTGAATACTTCTTTTGTTGTTGTTGTTAATTTTATCACTTTACATGTTGTTATTTGCAAGCCACAAATGACATTATCTCTCCAAAATATTGGGTACGTGACAGATGTGCATGCCATTATTTGCACGGCTTGTAATTCTTTCTGGAAGTTGTCATGTTCCTTACAGTATACCTATTCTCTCCATATTAATGGCTATAATTCCACCATTGTTAGTTGTCTTCTCTGAGTTATTGGTTATTCACTCCATGAAAGTTGCAGTTGTATAGGCTATTTCATGTCAAAGGTTTTCAATCTCTTGTTGGCATTGACACATGGAGGAGGAGGAGAGAGTGAGTACCAAAGCAGCTGTTGTGGCTGTGGCAGGTGACTACTACCAGTCCTTCCTTTACTAGCTAGACTCTTGATTCTTCCTAAGACTACCTTGAACACTTGGTTTTTGCCTTAATCTTTGGTGTATGACAGACTTGTACATTGTCCCATGTTTGATGGCTGTACAGACTTCTAGCTCACCATCATCACTGGACCTCCTGAATAAGATCCCTAGACTCTTGATTCCTCTTTATATTATTTGAGCTTACTTTCTTTATCTTTGGTGTATGAGACTTGTTCTTTGTAGTTCCGCATAGACTCGTGGTTCACTGTCATTCCCCATTAAGGAAACTAACATTCCGTACTCATCTTCCATTATTTGCAGGACTTCACAACCAGCTGGCTATATGTACAGACTGGCTATATATCAGATTTGGCACACTTGCTTATTACATATTATAATTTGACGATATTTCTTTTTGTGTACAACTTTTATTTATTACAACTCAATCTGCATTTTTTCATTGTTAATTTTCATATGATAATGACGATAACAGTACTTCATAATTATGTAGCTAGAGTTAATAATATACTGAGGACTGTTTAGTTGGAGATCAAATTTAGTGTAAGGATTGGAAATGTGATTGAAATTAGACAGATTCCACTCTGCATGAAGGAACACAAATGAGAGATTCCAACTCTATATGAAAGAATCTTTGGAATGACAGATTGGAATGTATTTTTTTTTTGAGTTATAGCTAAAAATATACATACAATGCATGTAGTAGTGACCATTTGTACCTTTCAAATAGGCATGGCTTATAAGATTTTTGCAGATCAGTTCATCGTACAGTTTTCTACCTTTTGATTGACTTGACTGCTCAGATTCCGAAAATTATCCCTTAGATTTTCAAACTCCAACCTAAAGGTCATGTTCAATTCAGCTATCTTTCTGTTGATCATTTCTCTTGGAAAAGTGCTAGTAGGAGGAACAGACTCTGGCTGGCATGAGCATTTATTTTTCAGAGCCAGTGTCAAGGCAGCTACACCAATGGCCAGTATAACCAACACTGCCAGCACACCAACACAGGATAGGATGATCATGAGAATGTTATTTTGCTTATTATGCTGCTGTCGTTTCTTTCTGGAACGAGCCTTTGCCTCTTTATCAACAGTGGCATATGTGTGGCCCATGAGTGGACCGATTGAACCCTTTGATGTATTCAGGGTACTGTTACTCTGGTTCATACTTTCAGACTTCTTAATGGTGTCGGTTTCAACTGAAGCATACACTCCTGATTCTTTCAATGGTTCAAGCTCATGATAAATATGCTTAGTTTTATCCAGAGGTGTGGTTCTTGAACCTTCATTCTTGGTGGCTGGAATCTCTTCATAGAATTTTATCGGTGGTCCTTGCCTCCCATTGCTAGGAGTGGTAGAGGGAGCCTCATACTCTGATAGATTAGACATGATGGAATTGGAGTACACACGAGTAGTATACACAAAGTAATTCGTTCTTGTTCGATCAACTCTTAGACTCTTTAAGATGCAATTTTTCAATTTTCTAGTTTGAAATATCCCACACCAGCTGCTATAGTTCCTTACTGACTGCTTCTCACATGCAATAAAATCATCACAGACAAAGGTAGTTCAGTCCTTTCTCAGATTAATAACTCTAATGTTTTGTATGGGACAAGCAGGTCTAAATAGACTAACACTACTGCTAAATACGACAGAAGTTCTTGCTGAACATACGCTTGATCAGTATTAAATTCTTAATTTTATTAATAGATGTATGACTGTTTTCTAGCTGTGGCCGTAGGGGAGAATTATAAGGAGAATTCATATGGCCATTGTTTGTGGTGAGCTATTTCCCCTTCTTGGATTTCATCAGGTTTCCTCAGGCGAGCATGATATTGCAATCTCTTAGAGCAAGCAGTATTGTGCAAGTAGCCACATAAATCTATTTCACTTATTTGTGGTTATACTAATATTAATAAACACAAGCCATGAAAATGCTATTATTGAAATCCTTCAAAATTCTAAGGGACTGCCTATGTTAGTACATGAGGTGCGTGCATGTGCTGCAAAATTAGCAATCGCTCGTCTCTCAATTGCTTGAGTGATGGCCAAACAGATTCCCTTCAAATTCGTATTCATTAGTTACTGAGTAATGGCATTCCAAATAATAAGAAAGTTATTCATTAAAATTCCTTTCAAGGTTCTTTCTGAGAATTGTTTAATGTAGCTAATGCCTGCATATGAATGAATGTTGCTGTGTTGTGGATTTGATAATTGTTATTATAGTATGAAAGTGTAATGATAATAATAACACAAAGAGTTTCAGTTTTATTTTTTTTGTTGTGTTTTTGTTTTTATTTTTTTGACAAAAACACAATTTATTACTTTGTTAGAGAACATCGAGTAACCCTGAGGCCACAATCCACGTTATGCAGCTGCTGTTGCTCTCCTAGTACATAGCATAAGCAGACCACGCTTCCATTTGTAAAATCCAACGTAGCCACCAGTGGCTTTTGTTCAGGGGACGTTCCCCTCACGCAATTGAAGTCCACAGCCGCTGAGCCAGGTATCGTCTCACTGATACCACTCGTTTCACATAGCCCCACCCCCACTACCACTGTGCAATGCGACTCTATACTGCTGGTACAGTTATGAAGGACTTGTGAGAATCTTGAGGAACAATTGCTGTCCATCGTCAAATTGCTGTCGTTAATTATCGTGATATTCCCCCCTGAAGAATGATCTGTGGGGAACACTCCACTTACATTCACCGACAACTCTGCAAATCTCAAAGAAAGACTATCAACTTGATTTCGGTACATTTCAAGATCATTCCTTGTGTGATTAATCATTCGTTGCATGAATCGAAGCATGTCCGTTGTAGTAGCCTCACAGCTGCATGTTTGCTTTGAGAGAGGGTTTACAAGCACCATGGCTATGGCAGTGCCTGCCAGTGCCAAAACCAGCATTAGCACAACCACATTTATTGCAATACAAAGAGCAAAAGACCACTTGTTGAGCTGTACCCCATCTACTTCATCAATCTTATTTGCCACTTTGTCATCGTTCATTGGCATATGTGAATCATTGCTTCTCATATTGAAGCTCCCACTTGCTGTATATGCTGTGTTCTCATCAAGTTTAATTCGATCTGGTACGGGAGGCTTTTCTTGATTAGTGGTTTTGACGCTGTCGGGTATGGCATAGGTTTGTTCATCTATTCCAATCTCGTCTGGATTCTCGTATTGTTCAACTCTGACTTTGATGCTGTCGGGTGAGGCGTAGCTGTATTCTTGGTTTTGATTCAAGCTGGTTTGCACAATGTCGTCTGTACCTCTTTTTCCAGGTATTGCATAGCTGTACTCGTGACTTTGACTCGAGTTAGTATGCGTTTCATTGCTGATTTCAACACTTTCAGCTATTACAAACTTTTGTTCTTCATTGTCCTCAGTAGTGACTGCAGTCATTCTGGACTCCTGATAAGAGTTGGACCTAGGGCTACCATATCCTGCCATCATCACACACAGCAAGTCAGTATAGTAAATCTACTTTTTTTGTAGTTGACTGCATGCATGATGAATATAAACTGATAACTAACTGTTTATGATTTGCATGCAAGGGTTGTTTCTGGAAATGCCTTATCAGTAAGTGTTTAATGGACTGGGTGTTTTTGAAACATCTTTCAGTTAAAGTGAAAGTCTAATGTTGATTCATGGTTCATTCATGGAGACTGCAGATTATGGGTAATGTTTGTGTCAGACATCAACAGTTGCTAATGATTCTAATAGATCCTGAAGCTTATAAGGAAATGTGTGTACTCAAGGAATGATTTTTTACTTCATATGTAGCCATCCTGACGGCAATATCTTAGCCCAAGAAGTTAACGTTCACCAACTGTTTCGCTCGCCAATTGAATATGTTACATGAACATGCCCTAGTTATTTGGTAGAAGAACTATTAACATGTTTGGTTATTTGGTTGGACAAACAGTAGCATACTCTGTAATGTGCTACATTCTGAGATTGATCTGTTATTTCCCTGGAAATTGACCGGTGGCAAGTGGTCAGTTCTAACTGATATCAAATCCCCGATTCATAGTAGAATTGATACCTATACTTGGTATTCACCGTAATTTTCAATATTCAACATGTTAAGTGTGTGAAGTTGATAAGTAGGCTGTGGAGATGAAATTAATTCACATGAAATTGCTAGCATGAATTACGAAATTACAAACGAGAGGCATTATTACAGTGTTTCCCCCAGTATACTAAATGCAGGGGCGGGCCACCCTGTTTCGATATAGAACTTCAAAGAAAGTGGGCTGGGTCTATGGCATTATTCTCATGAATATACTAAAGCCTGTTTGAAAGTACAGCTAGGGGAGACTCTGTTATTATGTTAATTATGTCCCTCCTTCGTCCCTTAGACCCTAATCTTCTCCCAGTTCACGAGCATGCTTGACATCCTAGAGGACTACTTGGAGCTGCGTGGCTTGGTATTCAGCAGGCTGGATGGGAAAATGGCCTTCTCTGAGAGGGAGAGACAGATGACCATGTTCAGGGAGAGTCCGGACTGTATAGTGTTTCTTCTGAGTACCAGGGCTGGGGGTCTAGGGATCAATCTCACATCAGCCGACACTGTCATCATTTACGACTCAGACTGGGTAAGTGCATACATGCATTATTAATAAGAGAAGGGATATAGTGTATTAGTTGTAGCCACCATTATTGGAGTATTCAATCACTTAATTCATAAACAACTGGGTCCTTGGTATATCTCCCTTAAAGAGACCACCTCCCATATTGTGGCTCTTAGGTATTCGGTAAGCTGATTTCCACTAGTGTATACGTAACCTCCTCTCCCTTCCCCTCAGAACCCCCAAGCAGATCTACAGGCTCAGGATCGCTGCCACCGGATTGGACAGACACAGGCAGTGATGGTGTATCGGCTGGTGACAGCCAATACTATTGACCAGCGCATTGTGGAGAGAGCAGCCACCAAAAGGAGGCTAGAGAAAATGGTCATTCATAAAGGTCAGTGTAGTCACTTCTCTGTATAGTGATGGGAAACTTAGGCATACAGTATATCTCTGTGGGTTTTGGCCATTAGAAAAAGGAAGTTATGGGGAAAACTCATTTCTATCTCCATGTGTATTGACTATTTAATATGTCACATCCTTTTTGCTTATTATAGGAAAATTCAAAGGTGTATCGTCAAAATTTAATGATCTCTCCATTGATGACCTTATTGACCTTTTACACTCGGTGGATCATGAGAGAGTAGTGAGCAGTAACAGTGCTGTGATATCTGACAAAGCTCTTGAGGCCCTCTTGGATAGATCCTTGCAGAATGACAAGGAGGTCAACAAGAAAGATCAAGATATTGTCAGTACCAGTTCAGAGCACTCAAGTGTCTTTAAGGTTATCGCTGAACGAGACTCCCATGGAAATGTTACGATAGGTGAAGCAAATGCCAGTACGGATACGACGGTATCCAGTAGTAATGATCCATCTATCAGTTCCAGCTCCAAGTCTATCGGTTCTTCTGTAACTCCTGAACCTGAACAAGATTCTCATGCAATTATTGGTGAACCAAATGCCAGTTCAGATATCACAGTATCCAGTAATGGTGCATCATCCAGCAGCCCTAACTCTGTATCTCCTGAACCTACTTCTAGTGATACTTTAAGCAGCCATTCTTCAAGCTCTCTCTGCTCTAGTGTCTCGTTGACTGGGGACTCTCAGAGCATGGAAGTCGATGCTGACACTCATATTAGACCCACCTCTCCTGACTTCACTCAGACTACCTCTTCTCCTGATCCTAATCCCGACTTTACTATTCACACACCTATGGCAGTGGAAAGTACAGTCTGATAATAGACACTGAAGGCTATTGCAACTTGGTACAAGACAATCATCATTATGTTTATTTATTCTGACACATGATTCAGGCAATCTTGAATATTTGTGCATGCGCGCGCATGAGTACGCTTAACCTTTGAACCTTCTAACCACGCCCTTTTTGGGAACCCTTTAATGGCTTCTCCGGGTGAGATAAGTACTTCTGAGCTAGTTGAACATTGTCAGTTGGAAGAACGTGTTCTAAACCTTGAAGTTAGCAGTGATCGGTTCCATGAGATATGTCGCTCGCTCTCTCAGTGGAGGCGTTTGGCCCCAATCCTGAACGTCGAGGAAGCTGTGGAAAACATTGAAAATGACTACCGTGGGAACGAGGACATGAAGAAAAATGCTTTCCTCACTGCGTGGAAACAAAAATATGCTATGAAAGCAACGTATAGAAGGTTGATCGCAGCTCTCTTGAGCATTGAGAGGGCAGAAGATGCCAGGAAGATATGCCAGATTTTATCAGGTATTATGGATCTAGTTAAGATCTAGCTAGCTGGTTGATAATGGCTTATAAGCTTACCTTGGCCAATGATCAAATTAAGATAAACAGCTGATGATAGCATGTGGGAAGGGGGAGGGGTATTATTTAGAATTGTGCCTATTTACCACTTAGCTAGTTACTACTAAGCCGTGATTTGCACTCAAACAAGCTCCTGAAGAGTGGCCAGTCTCTACAATGGCCAAACTTGTTGGCATTCCCATAGCTATCGACGCTGGCCAGAAACTTTGTCTCCAACTGCAACTATACTAATAGAATAAAACCTCCAAAGGTGGCCATTTGTGAACTAAGCTGTAAGTAGCTATGTCAATGAGCTCCTTTTCTCTTGCTGAAAGACACTATACCAGCCAAAAAAATCTGGCACAATTAGCAGCTCCTGTGTTCTTATTTAAGCTTTTAAGCTTCATTAGAGTTAAAATAATCATCACCTTTTTATTTTAGCATAAAAATCTTTTTATGCCATAACTTGCTGAGGATTATTTTTAGGGACTGGCACATTCTGCCAGCATAGTTTTGGGAATAATAGGTCTATCAAAGCAGGAAGCATAATGCTGGCATAATAGGCTATGAGTATCGAAAGTGAACTTCATGGTTGATCTTGAATGTATTTATTATGTGTGCCTACACTAGCTTGACCAAACTTGTCTGCTAATAGCTATTTATGTAGTCTTTCAAATACATATGACATCAGGTACGAACATAATCAAAGAATAATAGGTCAGTAAAAAAAGAATAATGACTTTATACAGCTGGAATTAAAGAATATAATAATAGGGAAGCAAAAAAGCATAATGTGCCAGTCCCTAATTATTTTCCCTAAGGGCCTTGTTGAGGGAGGGTCTTCTCCTTGCTGGTAGAGGCACTCCTTCAAGGGGTGGTTGCCTCTGCATTGAGCAAATAATTATGCAGGAATTTACATCTTGTCCCAAAGCTGCAATCCCCTCAATTGGACCTGTTGAATTTTTGGCAGATTGTTTTCTGGGCCTGGTTGGGTGGCCCTGGTTGGGTGGCCCTGGTTGGGTGGCCCTCTGATGGCCTGCCTAGGGTGTTTGCAAGGGATCTACCCAAGGAAAAGTGAGGGGTTACATAGCTATAAAAGAAAATCTCTGAAGAGGCCAAGTGCCTGTCAATTGTTGAATGCCCAGTCAAACACAAAATGGAACATCAAATAGCAATCAAGACTATATAGCATGCAATGGATATCGAGAAGGCAGTAATGTAGGGATTATAGGTGAAGACATGATATTTTGTGATGTGTTAGGTATAGCCTTGTATCCAGGCCCGCCGCCTCACAAAAGGGTACATGGCTGCAAGGATTACAGGGCGAATGTGTTCATGCTCAGTTTGTCATGAAAAGAAGTTGCAACTGATTGTTAGAATGTACGTACATACACACAAGATAAATGTATAGTAATATTATAGTATAGCACCCCTCGTTCAACTGGAGCTCAGTTCAATCACCCCAACTAACCCTACATCACTTTTTTTATTCAGGCTACATTTGTAAGTGCTTGAAATAGTGCTCTGTGTTAATGTGCATGCGAAGCAGTAGAAGAGCTACTACTTTGGCTATTATGAACAGCATATATTAGCATGTGATAGCATGGTTAGCTATAGTATTTTGGAATTAATCCCGTATTACATTATACTAATCATATGATTTTTCCTCATTAGTTCACATGCAATTAATTAATCACGCTCATAGTTTATAATTGTACTCCTACATCTGAGCATGTGCAGACAATATAACCTAGTAACGACATTTCTGGATTTCTACAGGCTTATCTAAGTGGATTGTTAGCCTAGTAGGCCACCACTAGGCTTAAGTGTTTTCTGTGGCAAGCATTACAGGTTCACATAAATAGGCAGCTGCCCATCTGATACAAGTAATCTACCACATGATTAATAGGCTTTTTGGTTCAATTTGGGTATGATAATTGCATTCAAAAGCATGTGGTTATACCTATACAAATAATTATGTATGTTATTCTCATACACATAAACGAAGTGTACATGTATCTTACCTTCACCTTCTGACTCTAAAATATAATTATATAGCATTCAGTCCTGGATCAAGACCACCTCCCTCTCCCAGTGGAGTGATTGACGAAAGAGACAAAGGTACACTATTTAATGACTTGAAAAATGTAATTTCATGGTTTCGCAACATATGTAACTTGAAAGTATCATGAGTTTAGGATTAATCTCATGGACATGGCACTCATCCTGAGCAGCTAGGCTCCTAAAGAAGGTGTTGTAGGAGACTCCTTTTGTCAGAAAATGTGATTAGTGACTCTGACTTTGAACTTTGATTTATAATATTATGCCCCAAAAAGTGAAAACTCCACAAAAACTTGGCTGCACTCAACTAGCTAGCTATAATTATCTTACTAGCTATTTCTTCAGACAATCACATGCATGAGTATAGCTTTACCCATCAATCTGATTGCTTTCATTCATGCTACAGGTGATTACACAGTTGCAAAAGAGAGCCTTCCGCATTTAAAAAGTAAAAATTTATCACCAGAAGAAATGAACAGGCTTAAAGCAAGATTAAGAATGGAAAGCAAGGATATCCGAGATGAATTCGCCTGTCTGTTCTCTGAGACCGAAGAATCTTTGAATTGTCAAAAAGTGACTGCATTATCCCTGAAATTACTACTCCAGTCGTTTGAAATACCACAATTAAAAGACTTTGATGATGGAATTACCGAGATAATGTCTGAAGTATTCCATCACTGCTGTTTTTATAGTTTCAGAATTTTGAAGCGTATCATTGGTTGCTTTGGCACAACCAATGATAAAGACAGATTAGCTACATATGAAGCAAATTTCAAGCATTATAGTGAACGTAGACTCTGTGAAGTACCTACTGATGCTTTAGCTGCTCGGAAAAGTGAAGGAAATGAGTTTTGTGTTAAGACTGATAAGGTTTTTGATGTTCCATGTAAAGAAATTCTCGATATTGAAACAGAGTTATCAAGAATATTGGACAAACCTGTCTACTTAAGAGATGTGGAACACGGTTGTGTCAAACTCAGTTTCTATATTCTGCATGAGCTAGTTGAAGTGTTTCCTTTGAATAAGGAACAAATGAAGCAACTTAAAGGAATTGGAGTACTGAGAATGTATGACCAACATCACCAGTACTATCCTCCTAAAGGTAGTCATAATTTTGGTATATGAATTTGATCACCTATACATTACAATCCAAGGAAATTGCCTGAATAAGGTGACATGACTACTAAATTATATGTAGCTACGTGGACCAATAATTATTAGACAATGCGAATTTCAGTTTCAAACCCCAAAAAATAATTCTGGGCTCTATCAGAACTAGGGTGAGCTATAATTAACAAAAGTGCATGTGAGCACAGGTCCCTGCCCACACATGGTTGCTAGGGAATTATAACTCCAGAGCTGCTTGGAGCAGCTAATTATGTGTAATGAAGCTATCGTAGATAGCTATCAGTGAACTTGCCAGGCTAATTTTTTGCTCTACACACTCCTCTTGTATTACTCTATAACATAATGCTGAGTTTTTACTTCCCCCCCCCCCCCCCCGAGCATGTTTTCAAAAGGTAATAAAGTGTGCACCTTATGTAATAATTATTCGTCAAATTGCTCCCCCTGAAGAATGATCCGTGGGGAACACTCCACTTACATTCACCGACAACTCTGTAAATCTCAAAGAGAGACTATCAACTTGATTTCGGTACATTTCAAGATCATTCCTTGTGTGATTAATCATTCGCTGCATGAATCGAAGCATGTCCGTTGTAGTAGCCTCACAGCTGCATGTTTGCTTTGAGAGAGGGTATACAAGCACCATGGCTATGGCAGTGCCTGCCAGTGCCAAAACCAGCATTAGTACAACCACATTTATTGCAATACAAAGAGCAAAAGACCACTTGTTGAGCCGTACCCCATCTACTTCATCAATCTTATTTGCCACTTTGTCATCGTTCATTGGCATATGTGAATCATTGCTTCTCATATTGAAGCTCCCATTTCCTGTATATGCTGTGTTCTCATCAAGTTTAATTCGATCTGGTACGGGAGGCTTTTCTTGATTAGTGGTTTTGACGCTGTCGGGTATGGCATAGGTTTGTTCATCTATTCCAATCTCGTCTGGATTCTCGTATTGGTCAACTCTGACTTTGATGCTGTCGGGTGAGGCGTAGCTGTATTCTTGGTTTTGATTCAAGCTGGTTTGCACAATGTCGTCTGTACCTCTTTTTCCAGGTATTGCATAGCTGTACTCGTGACTTTGACTCGAGTTAGTATGCGTTTCATTGCTGATTTCAACGCTTCCAGCTATTACAAACTTTTGTTCTCCATTGTCCTCAGTAGTGACTGCAGTTATTCTGGACTCCTGATAAGAGTTGGACCTACATAGGGCTACCATATCCTGCCATCATCACACACACACACTACACTGTTATATTTGCAGCAAGTCAGTATAGTAAATCTACTTCTTTTGTAGTTGACTGCATGCATGATGAATATAAACTGAAGAGGTATAACTAACTGTTTATGATTTGCATGCAAGGGTTGTTTCTGGAAACGTCTTATCAGTGTTTAATGGACTGGATGTTTTTGAAGTGCAAACATCTTTCAGTTAAAGTGAAAGTCTAATGTTGTTGATTCATGGATACTGCAGATTATGGGTAATGTTGCTAATGATCCTGAAGCTTATAAGGATATGTGTGTACTCAAGGAATGATTTTTTACTTCATATGTAGCCATCCTGACGACAATATCTTAGCCCAAGAAGTTAACGTTCACCAACTGTTTCGCTCGCCAATTGAATATGTTACATGAGCATGCCCTAGTTATTTGGTAGAAGAACTATTAACATGTTTGGTTATTTGGTTGGACAAACAGTAGCATACTCCTGTAATGTGCTACATTCTGAGATTGATCTGTTATTTCCCTGGAAATTGACTGGTGGCAAGTGGTCAGTTCTAACTGATATCAAATCCCCGATTCATAGTAGAATTGATACCTATACTTGGTATTCACCGTAATTTTCAATATTCAACATGTTAAGTGTGTGAAGTTGATAAGTAGGCTGTGGAGATGAAATTAATTCACATGAAATTGCTAGCATGAATTACGAAATTACAAACGAGAGGCATTATTACAGTGTTTCCCCCAGTATACTAAATGCAGGGACGGGCCACCCTGTTTGGATATAGAACTTCAAAGAAAGTTGGCTGGGTCTATGGCATTATTCTCATGAATATACTAAAGCCTATTTGAGAGTACAGCTAGGGGAGACTCTGTTATTATGTTAATTATGTCCCTCCTTCGTCCCTTAGACCCTAATCTTCTCCCAGTTCACGAGCATGCTTGACATCCTAGAGGACTACTTGGAGCTGCGTGGCTTGGTATTCAGCAGGCTGGATGGGAAAATGGCCTTCTCTGAGAGGGAGAGACAGATGACCATGTTCAGGGAGAGTCCGGACTGTATAGTGTTTCTTCTGAGTACCAGGGCTGGGGGTCTAGGGATCAATCTCACATCAGCCGACACTGTCATCATTTACGACTCAGACTGGGTAAGTGCATACATGCATTATTAATAAGAGAAGGGATTTAGTGTATTAGTGGTAGCCACCATTATAGGAGTATTCAATCACTTAATTCATAAACAACTGGGTCCTTAGTATGGACATAACTATCTCCTAAGGAGACCACCTCCCTATTGTGGCTCTTGGGTATTCAGTAGCTGATTTCCACTAGTGTATACATATTCCATAGTAACCTCACTTTTCCTCCTCTCCCCTCCCCTCCCCCTCAGAACCCCCAAGCAGATCTACAGGCTCAGGATCGCTGCCACCGGATTGGACAGACACAGGCAGTGATGGTGTATCGGCTAGTGACAGCCAATACTATTGACCAGCGCATTGTGGAGAGAGCAGCCACCAAAAGGAGGCTAGAGAAAATGGTCATTCATAAAGGTCAGTGCAGTTGTATAGTGATGGGTAAAGTAAAACGTTTAGGCATACAGTATAAACTCTCTATGGGTTTTGCCATTAGAAAAAGGAAAAACGATCATGTCTATCTCCATGTGTATTGACTATTAACGTGTCACATCTTTTTGCTTATTATAGGAAAATTCAAAGGTGTATCTTCAAAATTTAATGATCTCTCCATTGACGACCTTATTGACCTTTTACACTCAGTGGATCATGAGAGAATAGTGAGCAGTAACAGTGCCGTGATATCTGACAAAGCTCTTGAAGCCCTCTTGGACAGATCCTTGCAGAATGACAAGGAGGTGAACAAGAAAGATCAAGACATAGTCAGTACCAGTTCAGAGCACTCAAGTGTCTTTAAGATTATCGCTGAACGAGACTCCCATGGAAATGTTATGATGGGTGAAGCAAATGCCAGTACGGATACGACGGTATCCAGTAGTAATGATCCATCTATCAATTCCAGCTCCAAGTCTATCAGTTCTTCTGTAACTCCTGAACCTGAACAAGATTCTCATGCAATTATTGGTGAACCAAATGCCAGTTCAGATATCACAGTATCCAGTAATGGTGCATCATCCAGCAGCCCTAACTCTGTATCTCCTGAACCTACTTCTAGTGATACTTTAAGCAGCCATTCTTCAAGCTCTCTCTGCTCTAGTGTCTCATTGACTGGGGACTCTCAGAGCATGGAAGTCGATGCTGACACTCATATTAGAGCCACCTCTCCTGACTTCACCCAGGCTACCACTTCTATTCAGACTACCTCTTCTCCTGATCCCAATCCCGACTTTACCATTCACACACCTATGGCAGTGGAAAGTACAGTCTGACAATAATGTGGACACTGAAGGCTATTGCAACTTGGTACATGATAATCATCATTATTTCTGTTTATTTATTCACATGATTCAGGCAATCTTCAATATTAATTTTGTGCATGCGCGTGAGTACGCTTAACCTTTGAACCTTCCAACCGCGCCCCTTTTGAGTTAATGGCTTCTCCGGGTGAGATAAGTATTTCTGAGCTAGTTGAACATTGTCAGTTGGAAGAACATGTTTTAGACCTTGAAGTTACCAGTGATCGGTTCCATGAGGTATGTCGCTCGCTCTCTCAGTGGAGGCGTTTGGCTCCAATCCTGAACGTCGAGGAAGCTGTGGAAGACATTGAAAATGACTACCGTGTGAACGAGGAAATGAAGAAAAATGCTTTCCTCACTGCGTGGAAACAAAAATATGCTATGAAAGCAACGTATAGAAGGTTGATCGCAGCTCTCTTGAGCATTAAGAGGGCAGAAGATGCCAGGAAGATATGCCAGATTTTATCAGGTATTAAGATCTAGCTTGCTAGTTGATAAGGCCATACCAATTAGATTTTATGTTGCTCGGGCGAAAATATGCTGACTGATGGGTAGGTAGGTCGGTTTGAAAATGATAATGATAATAACTAGGAAAGTTTAGACATGTCAAGACTGATGGACAGAATGTGATGGAGGGAATAAATATTGTCATAAATGCACTTTTCTTCAAAAATACTGACCTATTGTAAAAGCAATTTGAAATTTTCCACAGTAGCTAATCATCATAGTACTTTCAGGCCTCGCTAACAATGCAGAAATTAGGTGTGCTTTATCTAGAGTATCATTATTAAATGCAATCTTGATTTTAGTGGGTCGGTAGGGCCCGAGCAACATAAAATCGTATTGGTATGGCCTAATGGCCAACTAAATTAAGACAAACAGCTGATGATAGCAGTAGGTGGGGTATTATTTAATTGATGACTTCTACTAAGCCATGGATTTACAGATTTGCAGTCAAATAAGCTCCTGAAGAGTAGCCAGTCTCTACAATGGCCAAACTTGTTGGCATTCCCATAGTTATCGATGCTGGTTCATCTCCAAATGCAACTATACTAATAGAATAAAACCTCCAAAGGTGGCCATTTGCAAACTAAGCTGTAAGTAGCTATGTTGCTGAAAGACACTATACCAGCCAAAAAATCTGGCACAATTAGCATCCTGTGTTCTTATTTAATAGCATTATACTTCATTAGAGTTAAAATAATCATCACCTTTTTATTTTAGTGTAAAAATCTTTTTACGCCGTCTATTTGATACAACTTGCTTCTGAGCCTGGTTGGGTGGCCCTCTGATGGCCTGCCTAGGGTGTTTGCAAGGGATCTACCCCTGCATTTAAAAGGAAAAGTGAGGGGTTACGTAGCTATAAAAGAAAATCTCTGAAGAGGCCAAGTGCCTGTCAATTGTTGAATGCCCAGTCAAACAAAATGGAACATCAAATAGCAATCAAGACTAGCATGCAATGGATGTCGAGAAGGCAGTAATGTAGGGATTATTAGGTGAAGACATGATATTTTGTGATGTGTTAGGTATAGGGAAATGCTAGCCTTGTATCCAGGCCCGCCGCCTCACGAAAGGGTACAAGGTTGCAAGGATTACAGGGCGAATGTGTTCATGCTCAGTTTATCATGAAAAGAAGTTGCAACTGATTGTTAGAATATACACACAAGAATAATAATATTATAGTGTAGCGCCCCTCGTTCAACTGGAGCTCAGTTCAATACCCCAACTAACCCTACATCACCTTTTTATTCATAAATATTTTCATGAAACGTAATAGCTATAATGGCGCCAATAATAGTAATATTCTATTAATGCACCAATCAAGTGTTTTAAATGATGCATTAGTTAATTATTTATTGTATTTCATCTGTATAGTAAACTATAATATAGATGATTACAGCTATTTTAATGAAATTCATAGCCAATCTGTAATAGTGGGCTAGTGCTTGAAATACGCACATGCAAAGAGCTACTACTTTGGCTATTATGAACAGCACATGTGATAGCGTGGTTAGCTGTGGTATTTTGGGATTAATCACAAATACCACAGCTAACCATGCTAGCTATTACATTATACTAATCATATGGTTTTCCTCATTAGTTCACATGCAATTAATCCCTAATTGCACTCATAGTTTATAATTGTACTCCTACATCTGAGCATGTGCAGACTAATATAACCTAGTAACAACATTTCTGGATTTCTACAGTGGTTTTTTTCAGGGTGCTAGGCTTACGTGTATCTTACCTTCACCTTCTGACTCTAAAATATAATTATATAGCATTCAGTCCTGGATCAAGACCACCTCCCTCTCCCAGTGGAGTGATTGAAGAAAGAGACAAAGGTACACTATTAATTTTAATGACTTGAAAAATGGTTTTGCAACATATGTAGCTTGAAATTTGAAACACATGCTGAGGGAGAAAAGTAAAACTCAGCATTATGTTATAAATACAAGAGGAATGTGTAGAGCAAAAAATTAGCCTGGTAAGTTCACTGATACCTATGTATGATAGCTTCATTACACATAATTAGCTGCTCCAAGCAGCTCTTGAGTTATAATTCCCCAGCAACCATGTGTGGGTGGGGACCTGTGCTCACTCACCCTAGTTCTGGTAGAGCCCAGAATGAAATATTTTTGGGGTTTGAAACTGAAATTTACATTGTCTAATATTGGTCACCTTACTCAGGAAATTTCCTTGGATTGTAATGTAGAGTTTATCGAAATGCACAAATTCATGTGCCAATATTATACCTTTGGGAGGATAGTACTGGTGATGTTGGTCATACATTCTCAGCACTCCAATTCCTTTAAGTTGCTTCATTTGTTCCTTACTCAAAGGAAACACTTCAACTAGCTCATGCAGAATATAGAAACTGAGTTTGACACAACCGTGTTCCACATCTCTTAAGTAGACAGGTTTGTCCAATATTCTCGATAACTCTGTTTCAATATCGAGAATTTCTTTACATGGAACATCAAAAACCTTATCAGTCTTAACACATAACTCATTTCCTTCACTTTTCCCAGCAGCTAAAGCATCAGTAGGTACTTCACAGAGTCTACGTTCACTATAATGCTTGAAACTTGCTTCATATGTAGCTAATCTGTCTTTATCATTGGTTGTGCCAAAGCGACCAATGATACACTTCAAAATTCTGAAACTATAAAAACAGCAGTGATGGAATGCTATAGACATTATCTCGGTAATTCCACCATCAAAGTCTTTTAATTGTGGTATTTCAAACGACTGGAGTAGTAATTTCAGGGATAATGCAGTCACTTTTTGACAATTCAAAGATTCTTCGGTCTCAGAGAACAGACAGGCGAATTCATCTCGGATATCCTTGCTTTCCATTCTTAATCTTGCTTTGAGCCTGCTCATTTCTTCTGGTGATAAATTTTTACTTTTTAAATGTGGAAAGCTTTCTTTTGCTGTGTAACCACCTGTAGCATGAATGAAAGCAATCAGATTGATGGGTAAAGCTATATACTCATGCATGTGATTGTCTGAAGAAATAGCTAGTAAGATAATTATAGCTAGCTAGTTGAGTGCAGCCAAGTTTTTGTGGAGTTTTCACTTTTTGGGGCATAATATTATAAATCAAAGTTCAAAGTCAGAGTCACTAATCACATTTTCTGACAAAAGGAGTCTCCTACAACACCTTCTTTAGGAGCCTAGCTTGACTAAACTATTATTCTTTGAGGTGAAAGTACACATATTCATGCAGTTTATCCAATGTTTGCCATAAATGAGAAACAGGGGTGGAGGAGTTTTGAGTTGGTGGTAGGGGGTGGGGCAAGATTACACAAAGAGTCTCCTAGATTGAATTTAGTGCATTCAGGAGGAGTTTTTTGTTTTTATTTTATTTATTATACGTATTTGGTAGTTAATAGCTAATAAGCATGCGCATACGTTTGCTTGTTTGACCTTTGACCCCACAAATGAAGCATGCCCATAGCACTAAGAACAAACAGCTAGAGCTTATTGCTTTCTTCAGCATTTTGTCATAGTGGATTGTACGTAGGTGCTTGGCAATATCTTAGCCCAATAAGTCAAAATACAAATTCACCAATTGCTTTGCTCGCCGATTGAATATGTTACACGAACATACAATAGTTTAGAAGAAAATTTTACACTCAATTTTACTTTTTTCAAACTTTTTTTTGTGCACCTTATGTGGAAAAAAGTTTTATGCAAAAAATGGGAGGTTACCAATAGTTGTAATGCTTGGCATTCTGGCTTAATTGTGACAGTCGAGGGTAGAAATCAAATGTTATTCACGTTTATAGTCAAAGTTTACTTTTGTCATGACTGCACTGATGCTTTACAATAAAATTTCTGCCTTTCAAAAATTACGTTTGATTTCTACCCTCAACTGTCACAATTGTTTCGATTGTATGGGCTCACTAACATGCAAGTGTTGGTAGTACACTATTGGAAAGCTCTCAAAGAGAGCTCTCTTTTGAGACCTAAATGGGGGTAATATGGATGTTTTAAAGATCTATATTTGTAAGGTAGAAACACCCAGCTTGTTCTAGACTTTGTTCTCTACATGTACATGTAGCCTGTTACTTTATTTCACAATGAGAGCCAACATGTTGCCACTCCTATGGGAGAAAATGTACTGAGGTGGGATATTATTTAGCAGTACCTATACTATTCTTGCTATTTTATCTTCATATGTTATTCCTGCTATTTTGCTATAACATGACATTACAGTTTCAAAACACAGCAAATAAGCCCAGTCATTGCTATAATTATAGCTAGCAAAGCATTTAAACTTTAGTGCCTCACTGTCTGATTGCCTTCTCTTCCTGATTCTATAGGTTCACCAAATGTGCCCACACAAACCAGAAATTCCGATCTAGAACCAAGACAACTTCATCCCTCTCCAAGTAGAGTGACTGAAGAAAGAGGCAAAGGTAGCTATGCAACTATACACACAGTGTCAGACATTATGGCTCATAGCATACAAAGTAGTGATGCACATCTAAAGTTTGATTGTCAAGATAACAGATATTATGATGCATCATTTTCTAATTTAGGCATCAGTGTTGAAGTTGGACATGAAGAATCACAGGATCAGATTCCCACAAAGCAGCCTGAAGTCACCCTGGTGTCTTCGCCTTCTGTTTCCAGTGAGTAGCAGTGCCCCTATAGCCTTATAGCTGAAATGTTTGCAAGCTAACTAGCTATAATTTTCATTCTTTCACATACAAGCCAGCCTACTTATTTTTTTCGTGGGGCGGTTGAATAAAATCATACATGTAAGCAGCTGTTGTTTTTATTGCTCTTTTTTTCCTTCCTTAGTTACGGAAAGGAACATTTCCTATAAGAACCTCCTTCAAGAATACATGCAGAAAAATCGTACTGACCTACCCCGTTATGAGATAGAGAGAACAGACAACGGATTCATCAGTTCAGTCACTATAAAGTTGGGGCAAGACAAAGCACAGCATTTCAAAGGGACACACCAGGCCACCAAGAAAGCTGCCGAACAAGATTGTGCAAAAAAGGCATGCCTAGAACTGAAAATTGTGGGCAAGACATTCTGGTCCTCCCCTGAAGGAAATAAATGTGCAGCTGAGTCTATGGCAGCTGCTCAAGCTCTGGATAGTTTAAGTAGAGTTGGACATGAAGAATCACAGGATCAGATTCCCACAAAGCTATCTCAATTCACAGAACCAGCAAGCAAGAAGATCAACATGTCTAACTACAAGTCAGCTCTAAATCTCTACTGTCAGAAAAAAGGAATTCCTGTACCTCACTATGTCGTCACGTACCCTGAAGATGCAATAGGCTACATTGCCACAGTGACAGTTCAGGGCAAGACCTTCTTATCCCCCCCTGAAGGAAACAAGCGTGCAGCTGAGTCTATGGCAGCTGCTCAAGCTCTGGATAGTTTAAGTAGTGAAGAATCACAGGATCAGATTCCCACAAAGCTATCTCAATTCACAGAACCAGCAAGCAAGAAGATCAACATGTCTAACTACAAGTCAGCTCTAAATCTCTACTGTCAGAAAAAAGGAATTCCTGTACCTCACTATGTCGTCACGTACCCTGAAGATGCCGTAGGTTATATTGCCACAGTGACAGTTCAGGGCAAGACCTTCTTATCCCCCCCTGAAGGAAACAAGCGTGCAGCTGAGTCTATGGCAGCTGCTCAAGCTCTGGATAGTTTAGGCGTGAGTGTTGAAGTTGGACATGAAGAATCACAGGATCAGATTCCCACAAAGCAGCCTGGAGCCACTCTGGTATCAACACCTTCTGTTCCCAGTGAGTATTACAATAGTAGCTATAATGTATACATGTACTTACAATCAATGCTTATTGTTAAACTTTTTTTTTCCACTAAATTTGCATGCAAATTGCATGTAACCAGGAATATGCATATCAACATTGATGAAAATTCCGACCAAAAAATTATAACGTTATAGTCTAATTACCAGTGTCAATTTTCAATTATAACTGGAGGTGACAATAATTTTTAATTCCTTCGTATGTTGGTGCGTTGATTACTCTCCACTTATGGTTTATTAGGACTTCTAAAAACGTTTCATATCAACAACTTCTTCAACCTCCTCTTGATAAATTCTCAGTGCATAAAAACATGGTTGATTAAAAATGTGAAAAAAAACCTAAAAACTGTAAAAGCTTGTAAAGTTTACAAGCAACATATATGATTTAGACACGACATAAAACTCTAGATTAAGAGCTTTAAAATGAATTTTGTCCCCTTTTCTCGATAATTTTGCATTCAAAAATCAAGTTACAGCTATAATTCCACTCCAAATTCTACCAGCTACAATCTTTGGTACTTGTCAATCCTCAAATGAGTTGATGTAAAAGAGACACTACAGAGCACAGTACTCGACTAATTTATTGGAAGCCATTTTTTTTTCTCATGCGCATATATTTGATATCCAATTACTTGAAATTATAATAATTATTACTCAGCTAGCTAAGTTCTAGCTCAGATTGATAGCTAACTAGTGTATCAGCTCCCTCTGTCCCCACAGCTCTGCTGGTAATACCTGGTATAAATAATATTATTAGTGCTAAATCGATTGAGTCACAATCATGCAAATAAGATTTAAAATTATTGTATATTTTCAGGCTTATTTTCAGGCTTTGATGGTGGCAATAAAATCTCACCGAATACTGACAATGATGCTGATGACCGAGCCATGGATGATGCTGATGACCGAGTTATAGATGATGCTGATGACCGAGACATGGATGATGCTGATGACCAAGCCATGAATGATGCTGATGACCAAGCCATGAATGATGCTGAAATCCAAAAAAATATTGAGAAAGCTGCTGCTAATAAGGAAGTCATTGAAAGAAAAATGGCTCACTCAACATTTGTTGGTCTTCCAGATTCTGGTAAGACTTCATTCATGAATCGTCTGTTTGGTAAGAAGGTGGAGGAATTCTCTCCATCCACTGGTATAAGTGGCCCTGTTATTATAGTTGATATCAACTTAGCCAAGTCATCTGATCTTCAGTCTGCTGAAATAGACACTGATTCATGGGATCCAGTGGAATGTGAAGACTCCTTTATCAGTCAAATGGAACAAGAGACACGCCCAAAGTGTAATAAAAAAAGCAAAGGCATTGAGCTTGAATTCAAAGATACCGATACTATTGAAGAAAGCATACAGCAGAGTGGTTCTGAACAAGTTGAGCCGGCTATGGTTATAAAGCAAAGCAAGCCTAAATTCAAGTTTCACGAGACTACTTGCTTTTCCATAATAAAACAAAGAGGTTTTAAGCAATTCAAAAAGGATGCGAGGAAAACCTTTTCCCTGTATTTCAGGGATGCTGGAGGCCAGGTGGAATTCCAAGAGTTGTTTGGTCTTCTGGTTTCTGGTCCATCCTTATTCTTTTTTCTCTTTGATATTTCTCGTGGATTGACAATGGAATGTAGACTTGAGTATAGGACTGATTCTACTAAGTCAATTAACTGTTATGAATCCTGTATCACCAATAAAAAAGCCCTTCTTCAGTGCTTGTCTACTGTATCTGCCATGGATATATCAGGTGATCTCAAGCCTCGTGTGTTCATTGTAGCCACGCACATGGATAAACTTTCTGAAGATGAGAGGAATGCCACAACTGATGAAATGAATTTGCAATTGCATTCATTGATAAAAAGTAATAATGATTTTGAAGATCTTGTCCAGTATTATGATGCAGATAAAAACAAAGTCATGTTTGAAGTAGATAATAAATCTGATAGTGATGATATATTCAGGTGCATTCGATCAAGAGTCACTAATTTAGTCAGAAGACGAAAAGAATTCTCCATCCCATTTCCAATCGCATATCTGATGTTCTGCCTTGACTTACGAAGCAGGAAAGAGTGTATTCTTACTCTTGATGATATCAGGAAAATGGCAAAAGTATATAATATCAAAAATGATGAAGTGTTTGAGCTCCTGAAATTTCTTCATTCCAGAATTGGCATCATTCAATATTTCAATGTGGAAGGCCTAGATGAAGTTGTAGTTAAGGAGCCCCAAGTTCTTTTTGACAAAGTTACTGAACTTATTGTTGAAACATTCTCTAAAGAATCTCTTGATACTAAAGAGAAAAAAAATCTGAAGGAGAAGGGTATTTTCTCATTGTCTGTCTTTGATAGTGCCACAAAAGAAGTTGATAACATCAGCTCGGATAAACTTCTAAAGCTTCTGGTCTGCCTTCGCATTGTTGCTCCATTTACAGATGCAGATGGTAAAGAAATTTTTTTCCTTCCATGCATTCTCAACCATGTTCCGGAAGGTAAAATGATTAGCTCAATGATTTTATCATTAGGTATTAAATTTCCAAGTCAACATTGTCCGAAAGGCGTATTTGGTGTCTTAGTCACTCAGATTATGAATCCTGAGTCAGATATTAGAAACGATTATGATGTTAAATTCCAACTTAAAGAAGAAGAGATATTCAGAGATCAAGTCACATTTACTGTTGAATGTTGTGGTATAAAATATGGTATAATGTCCATCAAAATGCATCCTTCTGATTTTGAGATCATATTTGATCCTTCCTTCTCTTCTTCCCCATCATCTTCTGATGATGATGATGATGATGATGACAACGACAATGATCTTGTCTCTGTGAAAGATATTTGCAGCACTATCCGTTTCATACTAGAGAAGTCGATCATCAAATCTGCAAAAAAATTACATTATAAAGAGGAGAGAGTTAAGCCTGTTGTATGCTTCAGATGTGATAATTGTTCTGGACTTCATGAAGTGATAAATGATAAAAAGTATCAGTGTGGGGATAAACGTCCAAAACGTATTCCTAAGGAAGGAAGATATTGGTTTGAAGGAGGTAAGCATTAAGTACTATTTCATAATTACTTCAAAGTTGTTTTCTTTTTTTAATGTAGCTCTGTTAAAGGCTCGTACAAGCACAAATCTAGGTGAGAATCAATCACATGTGTATGTATGTATGTATGTATGTATGTATGTATGTATGTGTGTATGTATGTATGTATGTATGTATGCATGTAATGTATGTAATAGTTAGAACATACCCACAGAGTGGTGTATGGGATATATTCGTCCAAGCCTGAGGGCACGGATGAATATATCCCATACAACACGAGGGTGGTGTGTTCTAACTGTCTTGTAGCCAAATCCCGCCCCCTGTCTCTTTCCACCCGTTGCTAAGAAGCTAGTAGTTGCTTAGTAACAGTGATGTCATCATGCTGCATTGGAAACCGTTGCTAAGAAGATTTAACATAGACAGCTAGCTTTGATCTCCACAAAACTTCATTGTGAACATTAACTGATTTTTAAGTATTCATTGACCACGTTGCACGTTTATAATGACATTCATTGACCACATTCCACGTTCAAACCCAACAGTCTTTTCAGATTGTAGCCAGCATAAAAGGGCAGAACTTCCAAGCTGTCTCACAGCGCAGGCTGGTGTTTTGCATGCCTAGCTGCCCTGCTAGGTCAGCGCCCAATCATGGCACTGTGCCATTGCCCTGTGTGGGCGAGTTAAAGCACAGTGTGTGGGTGGATTGTAGCACACTCGAACTTTAAGGCTTCTTTGATCTTCTGGCTGGGCATTTCCATCTCAATCGTGGTGTCCAGGTGCCCACTGTACTACATGCTGAGGAGAGACAGTCAGTCCTACTCCTGAGTTCCTAGCTGGCCAGGCTCCAACAAAATAATTATAGCTAAATTTAATGTAGCTGGACTTCATGGCCCCTGACATAATATTATCATTATTGTGGTAACTATAAGCTTATTATAATAATACTTTCCATCTCAGCTGTATCTCAACTTCCATCTGATCCCAGTCCAGTTCCTTCTCAATCCATAACTTTGACCAGCAAAATTTCAGCTCTAGGAACTCCTGGTGTAAGTATAACATCATCTTCTGTGATTTAAAGACAACCTGCACTGTATATGTCTATACAGAGAAAAACAGTTGAAGCAAGTCAGGTTAAAGGTGACACCTTGAGTGAGTGAATAGGTTGCTGGTGTGCACATGTCTATTCAGCAAGCTACTTATACAATATCATGAAAATTCACCAGTTGTATTGTTGTTTGCCTGCATGCAGCCTATCGCAATGTGAGGACTGCACTGATTGATATGGTGAATGAGTGGGAGGACCTTGGAGTTGTCCTGGGACTATCAGATGCAGAAGTTGAGAAGATAGGAGCCAATAACCCCAATGACATCAATGGATGCATGAGGGAACTTATCAAACAGTGGCTGAAGATGAAGGGAAGTCAGCCACCATCTTGGAGCAGTCTCTGCACAGCCCTCAGAGACCCTTTGGTCAACCGCAAAGATATCGCATCTAGTATTGAGCAAAAGTACTGTATGGTAGGTTTGGTAGCTAGCTAGCTATATACTGAATACAATAGGAGGTGTGACGTGGGTAATGTACCCAACCTGTTACTATATCCTCTTTACAAGTTCGAGATTCCTTATAATAATATGTTCTCTCCAGTTCAGTTTTATGAACTATGTGTGCTCCTCTCCCTCAGGCACTACTGGCAGAGGAGCAGCAAGAGAGAGTGAAATATCCTTAAAAGAGAATCTCACAGCTTGGCCTCAGACTGGCTATTCTGCCAATTATTTTGGGGACACCATTTTCATGATTGTTTTTTGATTATTATTTGCGCATGCGTGTGAATACTTTGACCTTCTAGCCACACCCCTTTTTGAACTTATTGAACATGACGGCTCCAATCCTGGGCATCTCTCAATAAGTTGTGGAGGACATTGAAGATGAGAATAACAAAGGGGAGAAAAGAAGAATTGCCTTTTTGGAAAGATGGATGCAAGAATTCAGTATATGGGCCACTTATCGAAGACTAATTGAAGCTCTCTTGGAAATAAAGAGGATAGATGATGCCTTGAAGATTTGTGAGCTTTTCAAGGGTATATATCTAATCTGAGATACCATGATTCTAGTCTACATAAGTATACAGAAATAGTGACATGAATTTGGGGTTGCTGAAACACTTGCTGATTGACTCCTAGCTAGGGGAGGATTATCCCATAAAAAATAAAACTTTTAAAACGTCCATATCTACCCCCTATAAGCTTGATTTAGGTCTCAAAAGAGAGCTCTCTTTGAGAGCTTTCCAATGGTGTACTTAATTACAACTTTACCCCCCCCCCCCCCCCCCCCCTTGAAATCCCTTAGTTTTCAAAGCAGCTAGGCCCATAGAAGCTATGATAGGAGTATCAAAGGCCTCCTAACAAGTATACATTTTTTAAATACTGAGGTCATGTCAGGTCTTCCATATTTGCGGGGGGGGGGGGGGGGGGGGGGGGGGGTAAAGTTGTAATTAAGTACACCATTGGAAAGCTCTCAAAGAGAGCTCTCTTTTGAGGCGTATAAGGGGTAGTATAATGAAGATATGGACATTTTAAAAATTTATTTTTTATGGGATAATCCTCCCTATGATGATACAAGTAGGTTATCAATCTCATTATTTTTAGCCTCAAATCCAAGCTTGACAACTCCAGAATATCATTTTTAATGTTAAGATGACAATGAGCACATTGTGTGTTCTGTGATCCATCAGAACTAGCTAGTAATTCACACACTAAGCCTGTGCATTAGCATGTGCATGTAAACCATGCCTAAAATTCTTTTGTTAGCTGTCATTTTTGGGCTCAAAATTAATGTGAATACTAATACTTGCTTCACAAAGTTACAGCAACAAAATTAATAGACAGACAGACTAGGGCTGCACCTATAATTGCACATTCAGACCAAGCACAAACTCTCATGTACATCTATAGCCCCGTTTACACAGGGGTTCTAACCTGGATTCGACCCAGATTCGCTTCGTGTGTGAACGGTCCCGGATTCCAATCCGGGGTAGCTACTGGGTCACTTTGATTTGAGGCTAAGAGGGACTTGTCCCTTATCTTTATAGCTACCAGCCCTCTGTATTGCTCTCCACAATTAACTATTCTAAAGCATCATTCAGTCATGACAAAAGTAAACTTTGACTAAAACATGAATAACATTTGATTTCTACCCTCGACTGTCACATATAAATTATAGCCCCACACAATGTTACACTGTCAAAATTTCTAAGCAATCATCATAAATAGTGTAGCTCTATAATGAGAGAATGATATTGACTTATTTCACCTTTTGAAATAATTATAGCATCCAATCCTGGATCAAGATCACTTCCTCCCTCTCCCAGTGGAGTGATTAAAGAAGATGACAAAACTTGCAAACGTAATTTCAATAACCATGAAAATCAATTTTAAGGTCTAAATATTTCATGATCAATACGTTTGAGACTGAACTCATGGACATGGCATTCATCCTGAATAACTAAGGCTCCTAACTCCACATAATAGGAAACTGTACAGAGATGAATTTGCATGTTTGCTATCAGAGACTGAAGAATCTTTGAACACTTAAAAAGTGACTGCATTATCCCTGCTCCAGTCATTTGAAATACCACAACTAAAAGACTTTGATGGTGGAATTACCAAGATAATGTCTAAAGTATTCCATCACTGCTGTTTTTATAGTTTCAGAATTTTGAAGTGTGTCATTGGTCGCTTTGGCACAACCAATGATAAAGACAGATTAGCTACATATGGAGCAAGTTTCAAGCAATATTGTGAACGTAGACTCTGTGAAGTACCTACTGATGCTTTAGCTGCTGGGAAAAGTGAAGGAAAGGAGTTTTATGTTAAGACTGATAAGGTTTTCAATGTTCCATATAAAGAACTTCTCGATATTCGAACAGAGTTATCAAGAATATTGGACAAATCTATCTACTTGAAAGATGTGGAACACGGTTGTGTTAATATGTTCTTCATGAGCTAGATGAAATTTTTCCTTTGAGTAGGGAACAAATGAAGGAATTGGAGTATTGAGAATCAACATCACACATTATAATCTCATCCCCACTAATAAAAAGGGGAGTTGATGGTGCATTGCAAAACAACAACAACAACAACAACAACAACAACAACAACAACAAAAACAAAAACAACACACGATTACAATCAGGTACAGGAACAAGATGGTCTCATATAGCCAACCCTTTTTTCCCTGTGTAGAGGGAAAGGGCCTTATTCTGATATGAGGCTTGTGAGCCCAGCTAGAACCAGCTCATCGCTGGCATTGAATTTGTGAGGTAAATTTTTCTGTCCAGTGTATGTTATTGTATTTGTTCCTTACTTAGGAAAAAGTCATTCCTGGAGGTGGTTGTGGTGACTTCGGTGGCACGAGTTACTTTACATCTGATCCTGATCGTTGCTTATTTCTGCCATATGAGAACTGAAATGTGATGATCGGTTTTTACCTGCTGAAGTAAAGTCTGAAACTGTGGTAGATGGCTCTTCAACATCTACATCTTTGGCCCTTGATTCAGGATTAGTAGCAGCAAGTAATAACCCAGTCAATGGAAATTAACAAATTTTTGCTGAGTTGAGAACGAGTGATGAGTCTCTATGTATGTATGCTGTATGTGTGCAAGTTGATAATGCAAATTAATTATTTCAGATACACCTCAAAATGTACTAAGTATAGAGGAGCAGTGCAAGTATCCAGGTTGCTCTAATCCTAAATGTGTTGAAAATGGACAAATTCATGATTTTTGTGGTAAAACACAAGCTGAAATGAGCAAAAAGAAATGGTCAGGTATGCTCACAACTAGCAGGGATTAAAGACAGAATAAAAAATATTGTTTTTTAATGGTAGATGGTCCCAGTGGGCGATTAATGTTTTATATCCCTGAAGACTGTGCTGGATTGGTGATAGGGAAGGATGGAAAGAATATCCTTGAAGTGGAAAGAGCTACTAACACTATTATCAAGCTCCAGGACAGATCTTATGCTTTAAATGGCAAGAGAGCTGGAGAAATCGTGGGCAGTGAAGAAAATTGCAAGAAAGCTGCACTGATGATATTAAAGAAACTAGAGCATAAAGTCTCTATGCACACAGCAATGTCCAAGACTATCAAAATTCCACTGGATATGGTTGGTCGAGTCATAGGGAAGAATGGTGTCACTATAGAAATGATTAAATCATTATCGGGTGTACATGATATCAAAATATCTGACAGAGCTACAGGCTTGGCTGCAATTTTGAATCCTGAACGAGAATGTACCATTACAGGCTCTGCTGAGCAAATTGAAATGGCAGTAAAATTTATCACCCAGGTGCTCTCTGGTGAAGATATAGTTACTAATGCTAGAATTGCAGCATTAATGGTAAAAGTAGGAATGGACCTGAATGAAGAAGATACAAGCAGTGATTGTGTGATATCTTAAACTTGTTTTTTGTTGTTGTTGTTTTTTTGTTTTTGTTTTTTGGTTTGATTTGTTGTTGTTTTTTTATAATATTATATAATATAAAATTATTTAATACAGCTTTTAAAGTTCCCGCCAACAGGCGCGAGCCCATGCGCCCACGCCCCCAAATTGGTAATGCATCGTCGAGTCAGCAACATCAGCAGAATAATCGAAGATGATGGAATTGGCATCATTCAATATTTCAATGTGGAAGGCCTAAATGAAATTATTGTTAAGGAGCCTCAAGTTCTTTTTGACAAAGTCACTGAACTTATCGTTGAAACATTCTCTAAAGAATCTCTTGATACTAAAGAGGAGAAGGGTATTTTCTCATTGTCTGTCTTTGATAGTGCCACAAAAGAAGTTGATAACATCGCTCGGATAAACTTCTAAAGCTTCTGGTCTGCCTTCACATTGTTGCTCCATTTACAGCAGCAGATGATAAAGAAGATTTTTTCATTCCATGCATTCTCAACCATGTTCTGGAAGGTAGTTCAAAGATTTCATCATTGGGTATCAAATTTCCAAGTCAACATTGTCCAAAAGGCGTATTTGGTGTCTTAGTCACTCAGATTATGAATCCAGAGTCAGATATTAGAAACGATTATGATGTTAAATTCCAACTTAAAGAAGAAGAGATATTCAGAGATCAAGTCACATTTACTGTTGAATGTCGTGGTATAAAATATGGTATAATGTCCATCAAAATGCATCCTTCTGATTTTGAGATCCTTCCTTCTCTTCCTCCCCATCATCTTCTTCTGATGATGATGATGATGACAACGATAATGATCTTGTCTTTGTGAAAGATATTTGCGTTTCATACTAGAGAAGTCGATCATCAAATCCGCAAAAAAATTATAAAGAGGAGAGAGTTAAACCTTCAGATGTGAGAATTGTTCTGGACTTCACAAAGTGATAAATGATAAAAAGTATCAGTGTGGGGATAAGCGTCCAAAATGTACTCCTAAGGAAGGTTTGAAGGAGGTAAGTATTAACTAGGGCAATGTTCAACATTCAGTTGACAGCGAGCGAGCAAGCAAGTATTCTTCAACGATTTTCATTTGCTGCTGAGTATCTGTAGCAATGTGCAGCATTTGACAGTGAGCAATTAAAGTAGCTGATAGGCTTCAGTGCTTGATATCTTTAAGAGTCATGTAAGTGGTGGCAGGCAGCTGCATACATGCTTATCTCAAAGCACTTAGATAAGCCTAGTGCCTACAAGCCGTTTAGATAAGCCTCTTGTCAGTCTTGTGCCTGCTGCCCAAAAGGCTGTAGAAATGTTGAGCTGATAGTTCATTTGTGCTTTGCTGTTGTGTTATGTAGCTAAGTGGCAGGCAGCTGCATGCATAGAAAGCTAAGTACTTACCACAAAGCACTTGGATATGTCTAGTGCCTACAATCCACTTAGATAAGCCTAGCCTAGGCACTGCCACTATTTTTATCCTATTATGCCAAAAATTATGCCCAAATATGCCAACATAAAACACATTAATGGTCATTGCAACATTATACAAGATTCTACATAGTCTTCAAGGGAATTATTTGTCTCTTTCCAAAAGTTTCACTAAGCAGTGAACTCTTTCTGATGCAGCCAAAATTAATGGTTGCACTGCTAGTAGTGTTGCTGAATTACTGAATTACTGATGCAACACCTGCATCACATTCACATGCATCACTGTAAAAATAAATGTGTAAAAACAACCCATTTTTAGGTTATCTGAGTTACAATTTGCAACTCAGATAACCTAAAAATGGGTTATTTTTACAGTGATGTAGCAACTAACCAACTACTAGTGCATTCACTGCTGAATAGAAAGAATAGACCTAGTGCATGGCATGCAGTAGTGGGTTGTAATGCCAGAAAAGTTGCCTAATTATGCCCTTTGCCATAATATACCTATTATGCCAAAATTTATGCTGGCATAATCCGCCTGTGCCTAGCCTAGCCCTACTATCCACCATGCTATATACAAAGCGATGTAGAAATCAATCAAGCAATTGCAACTGGAGCATGCGCATAAATGCACGCGCAGGGGCGCTACTATTGCACGACACGTACGTACGTACGTACGCCTGGGGCATTTTGGAGTGTAGACCTCGATATATATATATATATATTTAAAATTTCAATGAGTCATGACCTGAGAGTCAGCTCACTCGCTTCGCTCGCTCGCTGCAATTAATTGTTGTTATCACTTCAAAGTTGTTTTCTTTTTTTAATGTAGCTCTGTTAAAGACTCATACAAGCACAAATCTAGGTGAGAATAAATCACACGTGTATGTATGTATGTATGTATGTATGTATGTATGTATGTATGTATGTATGTATGTATGTATGTATGCATGCATGCATGCATGCATGCATGCATGCATGCATGTATGTATGTATGTATGTATGTATGTATGTATGTATGTATGTATGTATGTATGTATGTATGTATGTATGTATGTATATATGTATGTATGTATGTATGTATGTATATATGTATGTATGTATTGATTAACCTGGTCCCCTGGAGTCAACTGGCTGTCTCTCCATCTCAATTGTGGTCCAGGTATTTTAGCTAGATGCCCATACTACATGCTGAGGAGAGACAGTCAGTCTTTATTGCTGAGTTCCTAGCTGGCCAGGCTCCAACAAAATAGTTATGTTCAGAGACATAATAATAGCTAAAATTTAATGTAGCTGGACTTCATGGCCACTATGGATGTTAGTGGACCAAACTCAATATCTCATGACATCATTATTCTGGTAGCTAGGGCTATGTCATGAGATATTGAGTTTGGTCCACTAACATCCATAGTGGCCATGAAGTCCAGCTACATTAAATTTTAGCTATAATTATGTCTCTGAACATAATTATTTCGTTAATAATACTTTCCATCTTAGCTGTACCTCAACTTCCATCCAGTTCCTTCTCAGTCCATAACTTCGACCAGCAAAATTCAGCCTCTAGGAACTCCTGGTGTAAGTAGAACATCATCTTCTGTGATTTAAAGACAACCTGCACTGTATGTCTATACAGAGAAAAACAGTTGAAGCAAGTCAGGTTAAAGATGACACCTTGAGTGAGTGAATAGTTTGCTGGTGTGCACATGTCTAGCTATTCAGCAAGCTACTTATACAACATCATGAGAAGTCACCAGTTGTATTGTTGTTTGCCTGCATGCAGCCTATCGCAATGTGAGGACTACACTGATTGACATGGTGAATGAGTGGGAGGACCTTGGAGTTGTCATGGGACCCAATGACATCAATGGATGCATGAGGGAACTTATCAAACAGTGGCTGAAGATGAAGGGAAGTCAGCCACCATCTTGGAGCAGTCTCTGCACAGCCCTCAGAAACCCTTTGGTCAACCGCAAAGATATCGCATCTAGTATTGAGCAAAAGTACTGTATGGTAGGTTTGGTAGCTAGCTAGCTATATACTATGGGTTTTGAATACAATAGGAGGTGTGACGTGGGTAATGTACCCAACCTGTTACTATATCCTCTTTACATTTCTATTAAGTTCGAGGTTCCTTATAATAATATGTTCTCTCCAGTTCAGTTTTATGAATTATGTGTGCTCCTCTCCCTCAGGCACTACTGGCAGAGGAGCAGCAAGAGAGAGTGAAATATCCTTAAAAGAGAATCTCACAGCTTGGCCTCAGACTGGCTATTCTGCCAATTATTTTGGGGACACCATTTTCATGATTGTTTTTTGATTATTATTTGCGCATGCGTGTGAATACTTTGACCTTCTAGCCACACCCCTTTTTGAACTTATTGAACATGACGGCTCCAATCCTGGGCATCTCTCAATAAGTTGTGGAGGACATTGAAGATGAGAATAACAAAGGGGAGAAAAGAAGAATTGCCTTTTTGGAAAGATGGATGCAAGAATTCAGTATATGGGCCACTTATCGAAGACTAATCGAAGCTCTCTTGGAAATAAAGAGGATAGATGATGCCTTGAAGATTTGTGAGCTTTTCAAGGGTATATATCTAATCTGAGATACCGTGATTCTAGTCTACATAAGTAGCTGCCAAGTATACAGAAATAGTGACATGAATTTGGGGTTGCTGAAATACTCACTGATTGACTCCTAGCTAGGGGAGGATTATCCCATAAAAAATAAAAATTTTAAAACATCCATATCTTCATTATACTACCCCCTATAAGCTTTATTTAGGTCTCAAAAGAGAGCTCTCTTTGAGAGCTTTCCAATGGTGTACTTAGCTACAACTTTACACCCCCCCCCCCCCCCCCCCCCCCAAATATGGAAGACCTGACATGACCTCAGTATTTAAAAAAAAGTTTTTTAATTACCACATACTTAGGAGGCCTTTGATTTGATACTAAAGGATTTCAAGGGGGGGGGGGGGGGGGGGGGGGGGGGGGGTATGGTTCCAAACATATGAAGGGAGTTGTAAAAAAATGACACTTTTTTCACATGCATTTTCCTCTCTTTTTTTTTTTTTTTTTTTTTTTTTGAAACCATAGCTACCAAGATACCAAGATAATTGTGTGATGTTATTTTTTTTTGTTTTTGTTTTTGTTTTTTTGATTTGCTGATCATAGTAATATGGTTAATATTTACTAATACATTTTCCCTCATTAGCAATATAATCCCTAATTGCACTCGTAGTTATAATTGCACTCCTACATATATCTGCGCATAGATACTTTAAGCAGTTATTCCTCTCTGCAAAAGAGAAATATGCCATAGAGAAAAGTTTATCAGTTTTATAGACGTGTCTAGACACTTGATTATTCATCTTCTCTCTGATGATAGCCAGAGTGGTGGTAGACAGCCATCAGTTCATCAAGTGAGTGTTATCATACAATCCATGATGCTCCTTGAGTGTTGATCTGTGTATTAAAATGACAAATCTCATGCAGATCCCCGTGCCTTGCAGAACACAGTGGTGGACTTGAAGCTGGAGTGCAAGAGTCAGCTGGTAGCACCCTTGACTGTCACTGGTACAGTGTTAGTAATGGATCTCCACCCTATCTTCACTTGCTGACAACGAGATGCGACAAGATGAGGTTTCTGGAGCTATGAAAGTGGAGTTGCTAGCCAGTTTAAAGGATGACTCAAGTACTAAACTAAGGAAACTAGATTTTCATGAGTTCAAAAAACAAAAACAACAACAACAACAAAACACTGCTGATAGCCACTCTTCATTATTAAATGCAGCTGTGTTGGAATCAGTTGCCATGCTGGGATCTGAAGGTGGAAAAATCCTACCTCGTTCTTGGTGTGTCATTTTCTTTTGGATCAGGAGTTCGGTCATATAGCTTTGGTTGGCTGCTATGTCCTTCAGCTCTCCCTCCATCACTATCAAGATGAGCACAAAAAATTGAAATAGGGATAGCCATAAAATTTAGCTGCATTCCTATCACTCCTAGTATATATATCACCCAACTTAAATCCCTACTCTTCACTCCCCCTTCAGCAATAAGTGAGTCAAGTAACCCCTTACCCGTACCCATCACCAAACTCAAGAATCACAGCAATAATATTATTACAAAACTACTATTCCTACTTCACTCCTAGGCCTCCTTAGGTGTGCTATCTGACAGACTTGAATGCTGAACAAGAGTGTACTATTACAGGCTCTGATGAGCAAATTGAAAAGGCGATAAACCTTGTCACCCAGGTGATCTCTGGTGAAGATATAGCTAGAATTGTAGCAGCATGTCCATGGATTCAAAATTCCCGCCAATTAATTTTTTGCGCATGCGTGTAAATAGTCCCATCCCCTGTTACGCCCCTAAATTTTAAAGATGGCTTCTCCTGGTAAGATGAGTATTTCTGAGCTAGTTGGACATTGTCAGTTAAGGGAAGATGGTTTAGACCTTGAAGTTACCAATGATCGGTTCCATGAGATATGTCGCTCGCTCTCTCAGTGGAGGCGTTTGGCCCCAATCCTGAACGTCACGGAAGCTGTGGAAGACCTTGAAAACGACCGTGGGAACGAGGAAATGAAGAAAAATGCTTTTCTGACTGTATGGAAGCAAAAATATGCTATGACAGCAACGTATAGAAAGTTGATCGAAGCTCTCTTGAGGATTGAGAGGGCAGAAGATGCCAGGAAGATATGCCAACTTTTATCAGGTATTCTATACTTTATGGTGGTGGATGAGAGGGGGGCAAAGGATGTGCCGTTCTTTAGTATGCATGATAATGGCCTTAGCTATAGTCTGTATCTATGTCATGTCCTAATGCGGTTTCCTACAATTGTAAACAGAGGGCCTGCACACAGGTGTGTGTCACGTAATATTCCACCATCCCAAACCTCCGAACAACAACCACCACTTAGGTCTTAGAGGTTTTCTTTTATGACCCCCCAGTTTATGATGATGTGAAACTTAACTAATGTTTCTGCACTCTAGAACTTCATTCTTCCCATCTCAGTGCTTATTAGTGTCATAACAGAGCAAACATTACATGCCATCTTCTCTTTCTCAGCCACTTCCCAGTAAACACTGGTAGTTTAGTGAGGCCAGCAGAATGGAATGCCATTTTCCCCCTAGATATGTATAACGTACTATGTAATTTCTTAATATTGATGACTAGTCCTTACCCAATACAGTGAGTTTAGAACTAAAGTAGAAAGGCTTCAAATATAACACTAAAGCTAGCTAGTCAGCCATAAAAGCTTCGTGCATGGAAAATCCAAGAGCAGAGAGTCGTGTGGGAATCATCAAAACTAAGGTAGGCTTTCCAGCTTATATAAGCTTGCAAATATAGACTAACTAAGCTATCTATGATACCTTCGGTACCTTGTTGCTCCTCCTTAGGCTTTAGTTGGCACTTCATAGCATGAACTAGCTTCTCGCTGACTCAAACCCCGCCCCTTGCACAGCATGATTTGCCAGTTAACATTTTTCTAGTTGGTATGGGTTCCACTTGAAATAAATTAATGAAGTCATGTAAAGTCCTCTGTGTAGCAGTACAACATTATAACATTGATATTCCGGCTGTGGCATATTGATTGGCATATCCTGTTCAACCTTGCCCCAAGGCTCTTTCAAACAAAACATTGGCTATGGACTTAGTTCTCCAGTGTACATTAATTGACTCATAGATAAGACATAACCTACCCCAGTGATTAATTGGTGCACAAAGCTAGCACATTAAGATAGGGTATTGCCCCCCCCCCCCCCCCCCCCCCCAAATCTTAACTTGAGCCTCCTTCACTAATTTCTGAATGAAGGCCTAGCTGAATGAACAAAATGCACATAGCCAATGTGATAGATCTAAGTACTTACCACTTTATGCTATGCTAAATTGTCATATAAAGTTATTATACTGTATAGCCTAGTCTATACTCACCTTAGCTAGCTATGGCAGTATAGTTAGAGCATGTGTGCCATGGATTTTATGGATTATAAATGACCCTCGTCCTAGTTCAACAAAAAAATTAATGCATGTACCAGTCGAGCTTTAATTTTTTTGCAATGAATTATAAATTATAGCCACAATATTATATGCACTGTCAAAATTTCAAAAAAGAAATCTACAATCATCATAAATAGTGTACGTGTAGATATAATAATTATTATGAGAGAATGATTTTCACCTTTTGAATTAATTATAGCATCCGGTTCTGGATCAAGATCACTTCCTCCCTCTCCCAGTGGAGTGATTAAAGAAGACGACAAAACTTGCAAAAGTAATTTCAATTTAAAATAACAGACATGGCATTCATCCCCCTAACTCCACAAAGTTAATAATAAATAAAAGAAATTACTTGGTTGTATCTTATTAGGGCAACTCAAAATTGATATATCCATGATAGCTTTTATTCATATACTGCAGATGATTGCATGGTGAAAGAGAGCTTTCCACATTTAAAATGTGAACATTTATCACCAGAAGAAATGAACAGGCTTAAAGCAAGATTAAGAATGGAAAGCAGAGACATCCGAGATAAATTCGCATGTCTACTTTCTGAGACTGAAGAATCTTTGAATAATCAAAAAATGACTGCATTATCCCTGAAAATACTATTCCAATCATTTGAAATACCACAACTAAAAGACTCTGATGGTGGAATTACTGAGATACTGTATATAGCATTCCATCACTGCTGTTTTTATAGTTTCAGAATTTTGAAGTGTGTCATTGGTCGCTTTGGCACAACCAATGATAAAGACAGATTAGCTACATATGAAGCAAGTTTCAAGCATTATTGTGAACGCAGACTCTGTGAAGTACCTACTGATGCAGTAGCTGCTGGGGAAAATGAAGGAAAGGAGTTTTTTGTTAAGACTGATAAGGTTTTCGACGTTCCATATAAAGAAATTCTCGATATCGAAACTGAGCTATCAAGAATATTGGACAAACCTGTCTACTTGAAAGATGTGGAACATGGTTGTGTCAAACTCAGTTTTTATGTTCTTCATCGGCTAGATGAGATTTTTCCTTTGAGTAAGGAACAAATGAAGCAACTTAAAGAAATTCAAGTATTGAGAATCTACGATCAACATCTTGAATACTATCCTGTGTTTGAAATTGCTGAAGGTATTATAGCTAGTGGTTAGCTATACAGTTATGATAATTACTATAACTTGGCTCAAAGATCAATTCAAGGAAATGGCCTGAGTAATAAGAACTATATGTTGTGTGTGGACCAATCAGACAATGTACAGATTTCAGATTCAAAATTCAATTATTAGCATACTCTACTCCATGCAGAGAGTCGGACTTAGCTATGATACTCTTTAGCTGTTTAATTGCTCCATCTAATGCCTAAAAGTGATTAAAACTCAGGAGTTTTGCTTTTTCTGACCAAAATTTCTTCATCTGGCTCTGCACCTTGGTTTACACAACTGAAATAAGCACAAAAGACAGTCTGCAATTTGACACCAAATTTGATCGAGTCATAGCAATTGAGTTTCTCTGCATTGGTAGTGTTCTAGAGCATCCCTTTCACCGTCAGTTGTAGAGTAAGAAGTGCTAGTCAGTAGTTTCTATAACATTTCACAGTCAGTGCAACTAGCTACTTGCCTCGTGGAGCGGATATGTAACAAAAAATGGCAAAGATGTTCACTTCTGGCAGAAAGCATGAAAATTTGTATTTTGGGGTTTTAGACCATGCTGATTCCAAATCTAATGGGAACCACGTTGTTAGACTATGGCTTCCTGCTCTAATTCCAAGTTGAACATGGGCGTGGTCAAGTTTTTTCTCCCTAGGCCTAATTTTCATTTATTTATGGTATATTTCGACCTGGCTCTTCTTTTTGCTTTCCTCCATTTATCCACAACTTATATTTGTGAGGCATTCGGCAAATTAATGACAATACGTAGCCCAAATTTAGAGGGGATATTTCCATTTGTTTGCTTTATATCTTCTGAACAATACCATCCAGGGTGCTCAAACTTTGCAGAAATAATATGCTGATCTAGATTTTAATGCTGAGAGTGAAAATATGTTGTCATGGCAATTGTATTGCAGTTGTACCTTTATTGAATAAGGGTCCATCTTGTTTAGATTGTCATTATTCACAAAGTAGAAGCTAGGTCCAAAATTTCCACAAGTTCTGTGTCTATATTGACCATACACACACAATCTCTAATGGTTGAATTCGAGGTCAGCATGCAGGCACGATCTTTGCACAATTTATAGAGGCTGAAATGTATAGCGCTTAGACCATATTTTTGTTAATAAGTTACAATAGTTAATGGAAATGTGTAATTTTTTTGCTAAAAAATTAAAGAGTAGCTATGTAAAATTAATACACATTTCAACCTCAATAATGCCTGCCTGCTGACCTAAACTGAACCAATGGAGATCAGTGTATAGTCAATACTGACATTGTCATGTACCCCAGTTCTATCCCCCCATGACTTCGCGTATCAAGCCCTCCACAATTATAACTAAAAAGAGGGACTGGGGAGACGAGGCTATCCGGCATGCACATAGTTCATTTTGACAGGCTTTCTACATTTTTACAGCATTTCATCATAGAGGATTGTAGGCACTTGGCTTTCTAAGTGCTTGTGGTAAGCATTATACAGCCTCCCATGTATGCAGCTGCCACTTACACTTCATGCATCCTAATAGAAATGACTGCTTTGCTCGCCAATTGAATATCATAGCTACCCTATAGCTAGTTTAATTTCTTGATCTCGGCTGTGCCAGGATCAACTATGGTGATGATAGTATGTACGTATCAGAGAGTGCGGTAGCACTCTCTATGTAGGGTTAGCATGGAATGGGCGTGGCTTCTTTCAATACAAACTAGACTCTCTGTATCTCTTCTATTCTTGGTACAGGCTCAACTAAACTTCTTACATCTGGAAAATAATGCAGAAGATGATGATATGACTGCTCAAACTCCTCCAGAACAGCGTCAACGATTGGCACCAGCCGCTGCCTAAATCAAAATTTTTATGATTCGTTTATCATCATCATCTTCTTGCCAGGCTGTAACTCCATGATCCTTTCACATATGACAATGAAATTCATATCAATTTGTGCAGTTATAACCACACATTGTGCTTTTACCATCGTTATATCCACAGTTTCCCTTCAAAATGATCACTCATATCGAACAACTTTTCATTATAACATGTCAGCCATTTTCATTTGTCATGCATGCGCGTCTGTCACTATCACGTGCACATACGTGCGTGCCAACCAGCTATTAATTAATTTTTACTTGAAAGCAATATTCATACAAAAAGTAAACAAATAAGTGAAAGGAAAAAAAATTATGCTAAATAAAAAGGCCATATAGGGTTAGCCTGTACTTTAACAGTTTCTGTCAACAAAAAGCTGCCTTCAATAATAATCCCTACATCATTGCCTAAACCAAGCAGAACACCTTTATACTGACATGAACAATTGAAGAGCTTGGTGGGAGGCAGTGATGTAGGGATTATTATTGAAGGCAGCTTTTTGTTGACAGAAACTGTTAAAGTACAGGCTAACCCTACATGGCCTTTTTATTTAGCATAATTTTTTTTCCTTTCATGTATTATAAGTGGCACAGGAGCACATGCCTGCAAGATTGAAATTCCATGTATGCATACGCAAATGGAGAGAAAATATGCAGCAGACAGCAGATCATAGACAACAGAGGTTAGCTACAGTCCAAGCAAGGTTAAAAAAAAAAGAAGGAAGAGCACTACTATACAGATTGAGAGAGGAGACTATTAGTCAGGTGGCAGGAGAGCCTATAGAGCAACAAGATCAACAAGCAGTAAGATGACAAAGAAGCCAAGAGTAGTGAGACAAATAACTATAGGCAAGGCCAGACAAGAGGTAAGACAGCAAGAAAGTCAACAAAGGAAGCCAAGAGCATAGACTTCAAGTATTGCAAGAGAGCAATCATTCAAGATGAGCATGCACTGAGTATATAGTATTAATGTAACTGTTGAGAGTTGACTCCATTAAAAGTGCAACTGCATGCATAATATTATTGATGAAAAAATATTTGTGTTAGCTATACAATGTAGGGATACAAAGTGCCGAGGTAGCTATAGACAAACTAAATCTTATTATTTTTATGCAGCTAAACCCTATGAAATAACATCAGAGTCTGGATATCCTGCTAAACCCTCAACTACTGCTCATACATCCAATTCTGAGCCTTTCAGTCCTACTTTTGAGCCTTTCAGTCCTACTTCAAAACATCCTGCTTCTGAGCCTTCCAGTCCTACTTCAAAACATCCTGGTTCTGAGCCTTTCAGTCCTACTTCAAAGCATCCTGCTTCTGAGCCTTCCAGTCCTACTTCAAAATATCCTGCTACTGAGCCTTTCAGTCCTACTTACAACAAGTCTAAGCATCTACATCCCACTGTTAGTGAGCTGAAGAGAATGCATATAAAAGCTTTGTTTTTTCTTGTAACACTGATTGAAAAGCAAGCATTCTGGTATCTCTTCAGTTGCCATCAAAATCTTAAAAGATGGGAGCTATTTCTTTCTGGAAAGTTCAGTATGGCTTTTGAAAATATGAAAAAGGAGACGAAAATGTTCAGCAATTTCATGAAGTTCAACAGAAAATTCAGCAATTTCAACTTCATCGAGGCTTTTGAAAATAATGAAGTAGCAGATCTTGAAAATCTGGAGGTAGCAACAGATTTTGAAAATATGGAAGTAGCAAATGAAGTAGCAGATTTTGTATCAAGAAATTTGGAAATGAATTCAAAGGACTTGATCAATTTGGGAAAACTGTATTGTCATCATGATACTCAGTTGCAAGTCAAGAAAATTGAGCGTAATCAAGTAAAAATACTAAGAATTCCATTTTGTCATCAGAATTATAACCGTAGTCTACAGAAGTATGCAGTCGAGTCCACTAAAGATCATATAGAAGGTATGAAAAAAGAGTTTCTCTATAAAAATGAGCACAAGCTTTTAACAATAACGAGAAATGGTCCTGAGCGACAAGAGAAGATGGAATCAGAGGAATCTTTAATTTCAAGAATTCACCAAGTGCTTAGGGAAATGAAAAAGGAGTTTGACATTAATCCATTGACATTGATGGGGATGCAGATTAAGAAGTTCCAAGTAAGAAATGAACAGGAGGCTGTCACAGATGCAGAAAGTGATGCCACGAAAAGAAGCAAGGGTGAGGGAAGCCAAACTTGCACAATCCTCAGTTACCAGCAAGCCTTGATTGAAATTCTTCATACAGTCGTAACAGAACAGGCTCTAACATTATTCGCTATTTATACCATTCACCCACTAATGATCCTCTCTGAAAAAGAGTCATTTGAAATAGCAGAATCATTGATGGAACTTGCTGGAGTCATTGACAAGCATATTGTTATGCTGAATGATCTAGTAGCTAGCTAGCTATAGTACAGTATAGACAGTAGTACAATTACCAATGATAGTAAAGCTGACTAGATGCTCACCTGAACCACATAATGCCTGTACATATTATACTGCTGCTTAGCAGAGTCTCGTCTCTGTCTGCAATCAGATTAGCTATTAATTTTATGTACATTACATTACGTAGCTATTTCGTATGTAGTTGTTGTTTTTGTTGTTGTTGTTGTTGTTGTTGTTTTTTCCATTTTCAATTCTTTTTTTTTTTTTTTTTTTTGGTATGTAATCAAGTGTAACTGACATACCAAGTAGAGCTTATATATTAGCCATGCATTATAGGGTAGGGTGTGCGGATGTAGTATAGTGGAGGGGGCAGTGGTGGAGGTGCAGTACTGTTAATGTGTTGTGGTGAAGGAAGTGGTGGCAGGGGGAAGTCAAGTGGTATGGCATTTAAGAGGCTCGGATGGCCTACAAGAAGAGGTAAACTAGTTTTAATATCACACTTCAATGTAACAATTTATTACCTTCAGATATCCCAGTGCCCTCCAGAACAGCCTACAGAGTAGCCCTCACTGGCACCAGTGCCCTTGGGCCTATGCCCAGAACTGCCTGTCACTAGTGCCCCTCTAGAAAGGCCTACAGAGTAACCATCACTGGCCTTGCCTACCTCCAGAACCACCTACTGGCACCAGTGCCCCTCCAGAATGGCCTACAGCGTAGCGTGGCACCAGTACCCTTGGGCCTACCTCCAGACACACGGTAACCATCATGGCACCATTGCCCTTGGGCCTACCTCCAGAACAGCCTACATATTATTATTTTGCTAGTAAGTAAACAGGTTAAAGGTCAGGAAGCACAACTCTACAGTAGGCTATTAAATTTTATATACCAATTATGGGCTATTAGCTAACACTAATGAGATGCTTTGTTTTTTGTTTTTTCGTTCATAGCTATTTTGTTGCTTTTTCTCATAACACTAATCAAACTGCTATACCTGCAAATATTGTTTATTTTTAATTAGCTATACGAGTTCCTTCTAAACTAAAAAGGTTAGGGATGGCCCTAAAATCTAGCTGGGCTGGTGCAGCCTCAAATCAGATGATCCCTACAGGCCATCCCTATACTTCCCTAGCAGCATAACCTTTGAAAAAAAATTGCACTACTTGTTTTTTCATATCCTTCGTTTTTTCATATCCTTTTTCTTTGAGCACTATCGATATCCATTTGATTCTAGAAAAGTCTATCATGAAAAAAAAATTACATTGTAAAAAAGAGGAGGAGCAAGAGAGAAATAAAGTGAAATACTTTTAACAAGAGGACCTCACTGCTTGGCCTCAGGCTTGCTATTGAGCTTTATTCTGGCAATCATTTTGGGACATCATGTTGTTTTTCAAGATTTTAAATCCCAAGGGGCATAACCACATGCACAGAAACAGTATGAAAGTCACTGCAGTTCGATTGTTATTTGCCCATGCGCGTGTGAATATTTCGACCTTCCAGCCACCCCTTCTTGAACTTTAGAGGTCATAAACATCATGACTTCTCCGGCAGGTGGAATGAGCGTTGCAGACCTAGTTCTGCATTGCCAATTGCCGGATGAGTGTGTTCTGGACGCACAAGTGACTAGTGATCGTTTTCATGAGGTATCTTGCTCACTCTCTCAATGGAGACGTTTGGCTCCAATCCTGGGCATCTCTCAAGGAGTTGTAGAGGACATTGAAATGGACTATCGTGACGAGGAGAGGAAGAGAAGTGGCTTTTTGGTAAAATGGACGCAAGAATTCAGTGTACTGGCAACTTATAGAAGACTGATCGAAGCTCTCTTGAAAATAAAAAGGACAGATGATGCCTTGAAGATTTGTGAGCTTTTTAAAGGTGAATCCTAACTCAGTACTCTAGCTACATCTAGTGCAGTTTTTTTGAACAGATTAGCAAATAGATAGCTAACTTCAGTTAGCTATTGTAATTGATTGTATAGTCAAGACTCAACTTGCCCCAGCCCCATTGATGACTGCATGGATGACTCCCAGTCACTCACACCAAGTGCCCCTCCAAATTAATTCCCATCCATTTTATTGCCACATCCAGTACACGGATAGGAGTAATTTCTTCCAGTGCAATACACAGAAAGCAATAGAGCTCTCGTGTGATGAATTAACCCCGCCCCTTGTGTACAGCAGCTCCATACAGAAGCAGTAAATACTTCTTGTCATGCAAGGAGTAGCTTTTTGTACCAAGGATATATCTTTACATTAGCAACTAGCTGCAACATACTGAAGAATCATAACTTCTGCTAGCCAAATCCACTGTATAACTGCCTATTTGCTTGTACACCAGAACAGCCAGATATCTCAGTGCAACTTCTGTGTATTCTAAAACAATCTGTATCATTTCTGTACAAGTCCATAATTTTCAGCTGATAAAGCTCTATAGCTCAGTTCAGGCTGATTTGTAGGGTCCCTATGATAGTGTCATGCATGCCAGATTGGCCCTTTGGGAGAGTCTGGTGTGCATAAGACTATCCCTATGACGTACCCTCCATTCATTTGAGAGTCCCATTCCCTAGTTTCATTGCAGACTATAAGGCCACATATTAGTTTCTCATCTGATGAGGGTGGGTGGCATGGACTACTGGTTGACCTGTTTTTCTCTATTTATGTGAAAAATGAAATTTCAAGCACATGCTAAATCTTGATCTAGCTATTTCTGGATGTGCGTGCGTAGCTTGCTATAGTTCAGCTATGAATTTTGTACTCCCCTTGGTTGGGACCTCATTTGCAAGGAAGTAGCTAGTAGCGATATAAATGGTCCAGTCATCTTTCTCTGGATCGAATTTGTCAAGTCTTCCATGAGTAGCCATGGTTTACAAATAGTCTTTTTTTTTTTACCTCATCGCCAATGTAGTAATCTCAAAATGAAAATGAACACATGCACAGACCACAAAACACAAGTATACCGGTAATGGGTAATAATAAATGATTACATAATAATGGATGATCGTTACTACCCAAGATTTTATTATTGTTCTTTAAATTCGTCCTCTCGATCTCTAAACTTTTCCCTACTGAATGCAGTGTACTACAGCTATAGATTATTATATGGAGGGAAGAATCTGGTGATGAATCTAGTGAATTATGGCATTCAGAAGAAAACACTTGCACAACCAGTCCTTAGCCAGTCTAGACTACAACTAGCTACTTACAACCAGTCCACCTACAATTAGTTACATACAACTAGTCCTCCTACAACTAGCTACTTACAACCAGTCCACCTACAATTAGTTACATACAACTAGTCCTCCTACAACTAGCTACTTACAACCAGTCCACCTACAATTAGTTACATACAACCAGTCCTCCTACAACTAGCTACTTACAACCAGTCCACCTACAGTTAGTTACATACAACCAGTCCACCTACAATTAGTTACATGCAACCAGTCCTCCTACAACTAGCTACTTACAACCAGTCCACCTACAATTAGTTACATACAACCAGTCCACCTACAATTAGTTACATACAACCAGTCCACCTACAATTAGTTACATACAACCAGTCCTCCTACAATTAGTTACATACAACCAGTCCTCCTACAACTAGCTACTTACAACCAGTCCACCTACAATTAGTTACATACAACCAGTCCACCTACAATTAGTTACATACAACCAGTCCTCCTACAACTAGCTACTTACAACCAGTCCACCTACAATTAGTTACATACAACCAGTCCTCCTACAACTAGCTACATAACCAGTCCACCTACAATTAGTTACATACAACCAGTCCTACAACTAGCTACATAACCAGTCCACCTACAATTAGTTACATACAACCAGTCCTACAACTAGCTACATAACCAGTCCACCTACAATTAGTTACATACAACCAGTCCTACAACTAGCTACATAACCAGTCCACCTACAATTAGTTACATACAACCAGTCCTACAACTAGCTACATAACCAGTCCACCTACAATTAGTTACATACAACCAGTCCTACAACTAGCTACATAACCAGTCCACCTACATGTAACTAGCTACAATTCAGTACAACAAGGGGGGAGTACAAACAGTGGAATCTACTCTAGTGCACACATAGCTACAGTACAAACTGGAATCTGCTCTAGCGTGCCCATCCAGAAATAGCTAGATCAAGATTTAGCATGTGCTTGAAATTTCATTTTTCACATACGAGAAAATCAGGTCAAAAAATGTCATTCCATGCAGTAGTCCATTCCAGTAGTCCATTCCACTGTTTGTACTCCCCCAGGTGGGGGGCATAGTATTGGCCATTATTTTGATAGTTCTATTCAGTCATTTTCCTTGGAAAAACCTCAGGAGTTGATAAACTCTACAAATAGTGGCCTAAATGTAATCATTGTATAGCTTGCAAACCATCCAACCTCATCTTCTACATAATAATATCTTTACCTTCTGATTCTCAGCAAATGTGCCCACACATTCCAATCCAGAACCAAGACTGCCTACCAAAAGAGTGGCCAAGAAAAGAGGCAGAGGTACGTATATATAGATTCCTTGTTTCTCATCAGACACAATTTTAGTGAGGGAGAGTGGTCATTCAAGCAAACGTTCAGCTAGCTAGTTAGTTACCTAGTACTCAACACCCCCAGCCCCATTGATGACTACCAGGTCACTCCTGATTAGGCATGGACACCCAGTCACTCACATCAAGTGCCCCTCCAAATTAATTCTTATTATCACATCCATTACACGGGCAGGAGTAATTTCTTCCAGTGCAATACACAGCAAATTTAAGGCAACATTTTTTCTTAGCTAGTGTCTTAGCTAGGGTCCTTATTGTTGAGAAAGGTCACTTGTCCAGAATATTCTAGAACTTGTTGCATCATGAAACGCATGCTATTATTAGATTCATGTTGATTCTATTTATAAGTCAGTCGTTATTACTTTTTGTGATTCATGCAGTGTCTCTATTAATTTTATAGCTAACTACTGCGTATAGAACTCTTTGCAATACCTATAATCCTCTGTTTATTATTTTCGAGGGTCGCATTCCCCAGTTTCATTGCAGACTATAATAAGTCAAGCTATAGGCAGCTTTTTAGTGAAGGCTACAAGACATCATATCTTCAGGTCATATTATAAGCATTCTATCTCACCTTCCAATTGCCTTCACTTTCAGATTCAGCAAATGTGCCCACACAAACCAGAAATTTCAATCCAGAACCAAGATTACTTCCTCCCTCTCCCAAAAGAGTAGCCAAAGAAAGAGGCAGAGGTACATACACAAAGTAGATTCCAGATACTTTCTCAATTTTTTAGGAAAGGAGAGAGGTGCCAAATTGAGCCAAATTTTGTTGGTGTGGCTCCCAAGCTTTGCAATAATGACTGTTGGGGGGGGGGGGGGGGGGGGGGGGGGGGGTGGTGAGCTTAGGGAGGTGATAAGAAATAAGAAACCTACTTTGCCCTAATAGCTCATACATACAAGCTCCAAAATTTAACTATGATCTGGCCTAAACTTTCCTAGCTATGACTATAGTTGAATTTCACCATTTTCATATTCTATTTTCATGCTAGACTTTCATGCTAGGGGGAGGGAGAATTCACCCCTTTTTCCTTAATATAGATAAACCCTGAAACTGTATAAGCTAAAAATTCTTTCAGACATGAGAGAGAGCATAATAGGTAGAGCTGAAAAACTTGAAGGAAGCCATAATTCTAGAGACTCAGTGATGAGACTTGATTATACATTCATAGCTAGCTATGTGTCATATAACAGTAGAAATTGCAAAAATGCTTGGACTTGAATGAAGAATGCATGGAATACTATGTGCTTTTTGCTTTTTGAAGGTCCAAGTAGAAAATTATAGCTAAACACATTATAAAAGAAGCAGAGAAGCTTAACCAAGAAGTAAAGTGGAAAATGAAAGCAGTTGGAATGTATTTTTGCAGTATATTGAATGGTGTTATAATGCAAATAACACGAATTCTAAAATGGCATCTACTTGCAACACTATAAATCCAGTCTCGCTATAACTCCATTGCTAAGTTTTGGGCTATACACTTCACCTTGATTGTTACTATCTCCAATCTCCAATGTGTGGGTCATTATCTATTAGCTGAGTACAAACTAGCCTGTAGTACTAGCTACTAGTATGAAAATCTTTTCTTTTTTTTTTTCTCTCTCTCCAGATAAAGCCAGCCTACCTCTGGACACCAACAAAGTTCTAAGGTTCCTAAAAGAAGAATATTTCCCTGCTGGCAAAGCTAGAGAGCTGGGTGTGTGTCTGGACATACCACAGGGACGCCTTTCTACTTTTGAAACAAACCATCCCAATAATGCTGATAGAGTATTAATGGACGTCATTACTTACTGGATTGATAACGATGGAGAAGCTTCATGGGACAAACTTGCTACTGCTCTAGAAAAATGTGAACATGCAGTGATGGCAAAGAAGATACAAAGTAAGAAGTATACTGAAATCATACAAGGTTAACCATTTATACATGGAACAACCCCTTACCGAAATTATTTATTGATTGTGTAAACTCGAGAATTTCACTTCCATACATAATTATTATAGCTAGTTCACTTTTTAAATAGATTTGTCATTCTCTATCATAATTTATATGTACAGGTCTAGAAGTGTTATTGAGTAATTGGATAACATGGCTAAATTTTTATTAGTGATTAAATTCGCTAAAAATGAGAACCCAGCTAAAAATAGCAGTAGGTCTCCATGCTATTTACATACCAATTAAGGGCCATTAACACTAATGGGATGCTTTGTTGTTGTTGTTGTTGTTCATTTTTCTCATAACACTAATCAAATTAGCTATAAGTCTACCAATTTTTTTTCCTTCTAAACAGTTATGTAGAGATGCCCTAAAATCTAGCTGGGCTGGTGAAGCCTCATATCAAATAATCCCTACAGGCCATCCCTATTTCCCTAGCAGCATAACTTTTTTCACTCAGCTATACTCCTTTTTCTTTGTAAAATCATTAAACTTTAAAGTTGAAAGATGATGCTCACTTGCTGTTGATGTTGCACATTGCCCCAGCAGTAATTAGTGTTCCTATATAATTATAATAGGGTCTCCTGCAGCTATGGCCACATGCACACCACCCAGGCCTGCTCAGCCACTATCTTCTACTGATTACATTGCCACACCACTGTACTCCCCACAAGCTAACCAAAAACCAACTCTCAAAGACCTCACATGTGAACTTTATAACACAGCAGCCAGTCAATGGGAATTAATTGGCATTCAGTTGCAGTTGGACTCAGGAGTACTGGACACGTTCAAGAGAAAGGACGACAAAGAAGCTCTCATTGAGGTTCTTAAGATGTGGCTGAAGACAGTGGACCCTCCCCCAACATGGAAAGCCATCATAGATGCCGTGGAAATATTCGATCCAAGTCTAGCAGCTTCACTCACCACAAAATACGGCACATGAAACGCAGTTTCCTATCTTTTTTGTCATGCAACTTTCTTTCTTATTTTTTGCATACATTTACATCACACACTTCACAGAGTATTATAGCTACTTTGGAATTAGCTATAGAATCTTTTGTTTCACACTTTTTTACATTGATACATCTTGAAGAATGAGAATATCAGCTCTAAATGCATATAGAAATACTCTGCTTGCTCAAGTGGAGTAATTAGAGAAGAAGACTTAATTAAGGTACATACATTAATGAAATTTCACTTTCATGATCTTTGTGACTCTAAATTCATGGGCATGGAACTCATCCTGATTGTTTAATATATGGCTCATCTTCTAAAGATTCCCAATTAATTTTTAAACTAATAAGCTATAGCTAACTATTTTTCTAACTTTCTGCTCTTACAAGTGTGGTAACCGAGTCGCATGCTAGTGATAACTTTTTGATTGAACTCAACAATGACACACAAAACTATAACTACAGCTTATAATTTATACTACATAAGGAAGTGACACAAAACCACAAGTGGCGTAGGAGTGATTAAAATAGTAATCACAACAGTGAGACACCATCTTATTTTTCCTCTACCCTTTCCCGTACCAAAACTTTTCAACTTACATTGGTATGCAGTTACCTTTTTAAAAAAATTGTAAGGTAAAGCGGGGCTATTTCGAACGGTGGGGCTATTCCGTAGGGTCAAATATTTTCAAAACTCCTCGAGCTTATGAGCTCTATTTTGAAAGGTATATTCTACTATTATGGTAGATTATATCCTCCAACATTGAGCTCAGAAGCCTGAGTAGTTTCAGAAATATTTGAACAATACGGAATTACCCGCCGTTCGACATAGCCCCGCTTTACCTTACTAGTTATAATTATTATAGTCCATATTAAAACTATAACCATAATCTGTACCATCAAGAAAATTGTACACAGAATGAAATCAAGTAATTGTTGTAGCAGTTTTAGATGAAGTTTATTATTGCCTTTCCTCCTCTTAGAGCCAGTACCAGGTGAAGCACTGATCCTCCCTGGATCTTGTAATCTGCAGCTGTCTTCTCATCATTCCTGTCCGACAGACAATAATACCAATGGTCATCATGTTATTAGTATGACATACAGTGATAAAACTCACCTTCCAAGCCTACTCTAAACTACTTGGGTATATTATCCTCAGATAAGTCATACAGAGGGGATTTCCAAGTGGGGACAATGGTTTTCTCATTGCTCCTTTGTTTTCAAGCATATACAGTTCATATCTTTGTCAGGAGCCCAGTGTTAGCTAAATCAAGACATACAGAATAAAGTCTCTGTGGGTTTTGGCCATTTAGCTAATAGAAAAGGGGGCAAAAACTTAGCAGCTTTTGCCTAGACAGTATTCACTCACTATCAGTTCTATCCCTATGTAGCTATGAGCACAAAAAGTTTCTTCTAAATAAAAAGTAAAGTAGCTATGGGATAGCCATAAAATTTAGCTGCATTATTACTTTCCTATCACTCTTATATAGCCCTCCTGATATCAATAACCACATCTATATCACCCAACTTAAATCCCTACTTCACTCCCCCTTTAGCAAAAACAAGTGAGTTGAGTAATCATGCACCCGGGCCCATCACCAAACTCAAGAACCACAGCAATATTCAAAACTACTAGCTAGTTGAGTTGACTTGAGCCTCATCTTCAGTGCTAAATGATGTCAGATTGATGTGCTCATATTTTCAACTTTCTGCCGATAAATGAACCATTCTCTGCCTCGGCATGCTCATAAAGGAAATGAAGGTGCTCCCATAGAATGTGCTTTCCATTGTTCTATTTATGAGTTTTTCTATTGATAACTTTATAGATACAGTATAGTTGATGAAATGAAACATACCCACATGTAACGAGTACCTCCAGATCTCGAAGAATACCAGCAGTTGCGAGTAGTCTTAATCAAATGTGGTGGATCGAACATGAAGTATATGTGCCTGTCTGTACTAAAACGGTTTCTTGTCTTGTATAGCTACAACTCCTGCTTTTCGCTCCTTTCTGATGCCCATTCCTTTGAGGAACCTTCTGTTGCACTTGCATACAATAAGTATAACCTGTAAAGGGATGACATTAGCTAAGGAAAAATTAGCTAAATTATAATACCTTAAAACCACACTCCTCAAGGCGATGGATACCTTCCCACACTATCCAGTATAACATTAATTTTGTCCTGTTAAAATCTTTTATCATAAAAATTATGCAATGGACCAAAATTTATTTGAGTAGGAAAGCTAGCATGTGGAAATTCCAATTTCCTCTCACCATCACAGTAAGCATGTGAGTAGCTATATTTTTGTGTGGTTGGCCAACTTTATTTCATTCTCCATTTGCTGAAGTTGTTCATTGACGGTCCCAAGGTTAACAAAACCAAGTTATAACCAGTTTTATCAAACACTAGATCCTCATGAATCTTCATTTCATCTGTACATACATGCAAATACATGATTGCAATTCTGCCACTTTTGTCTGCTCCATCATAAATCGGTCAATTTCATGCTGATATCCAGGTTTGGCAGATATCCAATGTGTATAGTCATTCAAAGTTCTCCATGTAACCCGGACTCTCTCATGACTTCATAAGCCTTTGTAGATATCCTTGAAATATTATGGAGTGCCACCTGATACTAGTTTTCTTTTTGAGTTTCGAAGCTGCTACCTGAAACACAATAACATACATACATCAAAGAATTATAATTATCATTGGATGAACCTGTTGGTTCCAAAATATACGCCTGAAATCAGTTGAAGGGAGAGATTGTATTTCAGAAGGTTCTTGTTGAAAGATAGATGATAGCTAGCTATTTCCTTTTCCACATCATGGCTCAACTCTATTCCATCCTCATTTATTTTTGTGTCAACATACTTCTTCATTCGGGTCAACTTCCGCTTACAATTTCTCAGTACTCTTCTTGCATTCCTGAGTGCTGAAACCCTGTCAGGACTTTTTCATCTTGTTGGTGTGGACACTATAGATGTGTATTGATGTCCTGTTGCTCTACTGACTCATTGCTATCCAGATATACAATTAGCTACTCCATAGCTATTTGACAAAAATTGCCCATTCTTCTTGTTATTAGCCAGAGATATAAACCTGCTTTCTGGATTACCAGGACATATTATTGAGATTGGCCACTGTTGAGAGTGAAAACGAAGTAGATTCACTATCTAGTAAGCTGCTATATAATCCTGGACGAATCTCAGTATAGCTAGTGGTGGGCCAGCCAAAATATTAAAAGTCAGGAATGATTCAAGTTAGCAACAACATGGCCTTAGCAAGGACTATCTAGTGAAACCGGTCTTATCAATAAGCCACATTGTATTTCTCTCCCTAAAAAGACAACCTCCTTATAATTGACTCATCCATTGCTTAATCATTCTTCTCCATTGCTTAATCATTCTTCATTTTCATTTCCAACTTCACCAGTACATGGCAGCGATGGTGTATCGGTTACTATTGACCAAGAGAGCACAGCCACCAAAAAAGAGGTAGAGAAGATAAAGGTCAGTGCAGTCACTACATGTACAGTAGGCGTTTTTTCTATGGGTTTTGGCCATTAGAAAAAGGGAGTGTTCTTTGGGCAAAAACTTTTGCCTAGAGTGCACTATATCATTTCTATCCTTATGTGTATTGACTCTTAACTTATTATAGGAAAATTCAAAGGTGAATCATTGATGACCTTATTGACCTTTTACACTAGGTGGATCATGAGAGAATAGTGAGCAGCCGTGATATCTGACAAAGCTCTTGAGACTCTCTTGGACAGATCCTTGCAGAATGACAAGGAGGTGAACAAGAAAGAACAAGACATCATCAGTACCAGCGTGTCTTTAAGATTATCGCTGAACAATACTCCCATGGAAATGTTATGTGAAGCAAATGCCAGTACAGATACGACAGTATTCAGTAGTAATGATCCATCTCTATCGGCTCTTTAGTAACTCTTGAATCTGAACAAGATTCTCATGGAAGTATAACCAATTATTGGTGAACCAAATGCCAGTTCAGAGATCATAGTATCCAGTAATGGTGTATCATCCACTTGAACCTACTTCTAGTGATACTTTAAGCAGCCATTCTTCAAGCTCTCTCTGCTCTAGTGTCTCCTTGACTGGGGACTGGAAGTTGATGCCAACACTCATATTTAGAGCCACCTCTCTTGACTTCACCCAGACTACCACTTCTCCTCAGACTACCTCTTCTTCTGATTGGACACACCTATGGCATTGGAAAGTACAAGTCTGATAATAATAATGTGCACACTGAAGGCTAATGGGAGTACTGCACTAGCTAATTACAACTTGGTATAAGACAATCACAAGCTTCTCAGCATATATATGCGCATGCGCGTGAATAGGCTTAACCTTTGAACCTTCTAACTACGCCCCTTTTGAGAACCTTTTCCAAGTTCTTGAACTTTTTGACGTCATGACACGAGTCTTAGTGTTTGCGCATGCGCTTATATTTGAAAAATTTAGCGGAATAATGGCCTCGAGTTCCTGTGAGCATAGTCGTTCTTCCCCATACAGTGAAGATATCAGGTGGCGTATCATTTGGCAAAAGCTTGCACTAGATCATAAATGTCCAGAAATAGCTCAAAATCTGAATATAGATATCTCTACTGTCAAAAGGATCCTACAAAAGTTTTAAATGGCTGGAAATGTGACTAAAAAGAACTATCCAACAGATAGAGCAAGTAGAAAAATCACTGAACCTGTGCAGTACTTTATTCTTCATCTTCTTATGAGAAGGCCAGGGATATATCTTCGAGAGATAAAAAGTGAAGTTATGGTGAACTTTCAACTACAAATAACAGAAAGTGCTGTGTGCAAATTTCTTCAAAAAATGAAATTTACAAGGCAAAGACTCACTACCTATGCAATGCAAAGAGATGATAATCTTCGTCAACAATTTGTACATGATGTTTCCCTTTATAGTAGTGATAATCTATTGTTTATCGATGAAACTGGTGCTGATAAGACAGATGCTGTCAGGAGAATTGGATATAGCCTTAGGGGGAATCCAGTGAAAGCACAAAAACTGCTTGTCAAAGGGGAGCATATCTCAGTGATTGCAGCAATTTCTGCTAAAGGAGTAGAAATAATTAAAATTGTTCGAGGTAGTGTGGATGGAGATGTATTTTATGATTTCGTATGTGAAAATCTCCTTTCTAAGGTCATGCCATTTAATTCTATAAATAGTAACAGTGTGGTAATAATGGATAACTGTTCAGTCCATCATACCAATGAGGTGGAAGAAGTTCTGAATGACTCAGGTGTGATAGTACACTTTCTTCCCCCATACTCTCCAGACTACAACCCCATTGAACTTGCTTTTTCAAAAGTAAAGTACATGATAAAAGCTATGGAGTCAGAAATGACCACACATCAAATTCTTCTTGAGATAACACACCATCAATAAAAAGCTGCTTCAGTGTAGCTAGTTGTCCCAATGATTTCCCACGGACATCTACTGCTTTACCTGGTGAAACACATGTAGCAATAGGGGTACCAGTGCTATTAGAAATATTTTGCTGGATTTGTGTAGAACGAGTTATACCAGAATCCTGATTATTAGTTATTGCTTTCATTACTGCAGTTGCAGTATTCATCATAGTCTCTTCAAAAAGATTGCTTTTAGGCTTTTTTTGAGAGTTGATTCCAGTAATGAGTGGTACTTGAGGAGGAATTTCTTTACTACAATGAATGCCACTTATAATCATTCGAGACCACAATCGATATTGTACTTCATTCAAGTCAAGTTTGTCCTTATGCATTGTTTGTAGTTCTTCTGCTATCAATTTAACACGATCTTCCTTCTCTTCACGCTTTGATTTAGACCCGCCATCGTTAGTAGTCTTCTTCCTTTTAGCCTTGCTGCTAGTTTGATCACAATCTTTTTCCCGTCCCTCACACCATAATAAGATTTCTTTATCTGGATACTTAGCATGCACTTCATAAAGCATAGATAGATCATCATCACTACAAATCCAACGTTTAGTTTGACCTTCATAATATCCAATTGCAAACCGAGTTGATTCAGGAACATCTTTTTCAAATTCCTCCATTAGTCTGATCTTGACATCTGTGATGGAGCTGAATCGTCCATTATATCTTCTTAGATCTCTGATTATGGCATCACTCTTTCTCGTAGGGTTGATGATTTTTACTCGATAGGAATACTTTGAGGCCTGCAGCTGAATACAAAGTAGGTACAGTTTTAGCCTGCTCCAGTACCTATCTATGCTCAAATCAGAGGCAAACTGGCTTAGTAGTTACCTGCATAGGTGGTTGAGTTACCTGCACAGGTGGCTGAATTACTCTCACCACCATGCACCACCATGCACCCCTCTGCAGAAAGGTCAAAGGTCGAACATGCGCATTGGGAATTGATCCTAAATTAGTTCAAGGACTTGGAAAAAGACAGTAACTACGCCCCTTTTGAGAACCCTTAATGGCTTCTCCGAGTGAGATAAGTGTTTCTGAGCTAGTTGAACATTATCAGTTGGAAGAACGTGTTTTAGACCTTGAAGTTACCAGTGATCGGTTCCATGAGATGTGTCACTCGCTCTCTCAGTGGAGGCGTTTGGCCCCAATCCTGAACGTCGAGGAAGCTGTTGAAAACATTGAAAATGACTACCGTGGGAACGAGGAAATGAAGAAAAATGCTTTCCTGACTGCATGGAAACACAAATATGCTATGAGAGCAACGTATAGAAGATTGATCGCAGCTCTCTTGAGCATTGAGAGGGCAGAAGATGCCAGGAAGATATGCCAGCTTTTATCAGGTATTATGGGTCTGGCTAGCTAGCTGTCCACTCACTTATAAGCTTACCTTGGCCAATGATCAAAAAATAAGACTAACAGCTGATGAGATCAAAATAAGGCTAACAGCTGACGAGATCAAAATAAGACTAACAGCTGATGAGATGGCAGTCGATTGATGTGGCTTCCTAGAATTGTGCCTACTTACCACTAGTTACTACTAAGCCATGGATTTACAGATTTACAGTCAAACAATAAGCTCCTGAAGAGTGCTACAATGGCCAAATTTGTTGGCATTCCCATAGTTAGCCGGCCAGAAACTTTGTCTCCAAATGCAAACATCCAAAGGTGGCCATTGCTAACTAGGCTGTAAGTAGCTATGTCAATGAGCTCCTTTAATCTCTTGCTGTACCTGGCACTATTAGCAGCTCCTGTGTTCTTATTAGCTTTACTTATTTACTATCCTCTCCAATAGAGATATGATCCTTCTCTCTGGCACTGCCTTCTAACCTTCCAATCCCCCCTTTATTTTTATCATCATTAGCTATAAAAACTTGAAAATTATGCAAGGTCAAACCTACCATAGGCAGGATTCCAATTGTGCTCCGTACCTACAGACTATTATTTTCATGATCACACCACCATAATGCTGGAAATGCTGGTGAGGCACTCCCTGTGTGTCTTGATATAGAGCTGATACACTAAACTTTTCCACCATCGTAGCATCTTTATAGTAGAATCGTTAACCCCCTTCATTGCTCACTGTGATTTTTGGCAGCTCCACTTCTGAAGCTGTAACCTGAGTAAGGGGTTGGGTTAATGCCAGTTGCAGTTAGAGCTTCCCAGATCCTTTGAACGAAACAAGGTCTAGTTGGTCCAGACTAGACTACTTAAGTGGTAGTACCACAAAATACTAGCCGTGTGACTACCAGAATGCTTGAATCTAACTTACTTGCAGATCTGTCACCAGCAATTCTACCATCCTTGCAGCAAAGTCGCCCATCTAATGTGCCATCGGTCGCTGTTGCTTCGTTGTCTCTGCTGGATTCTGGCTTGGATAAGCAGATCAAAATTTTGGAAAAGAAATTTGAGGATCTGGTAGAAGAAATTGAAGATTCATTCATTGAGAGAAAAATCCCACTGATAAAGATCCAAAGATATATTAAACATATTCCAGTATCACGAAAATTAGAACTGGGTGAATACTTTTCTGAACAGATCTTTAAAATATTCAAAGCCAAATCATTATTGGAGCTCTTTGCTATTTTATCATTCTTCTGGGATTATTTGAATCCTGGATTGCTGGAAGTAATTGTTGGAAAATTTGGTTCTGATGCTGATATCAAGCGCATGAATTCCTATTCAAAAGAACTTAAAGCTTTTCGTCGGCAAGTGAAACTTAGCAATTTTGTTCATGCTCACCATAGAGAGAGTCAAGCTTGTAGCCATTATTTTTATAAGAGGATCACCACCATTATGGGAGGGAACTGGGAGGAAAAGACACTTCAAGATGCTGAGGAATACAGGATCGAACTATCTCAAAGAAATTACTACCAAATGTTTATGCCCCAGATGCATGTGCAAGAGTCCAGCATTGCCATTGTGTTCAGCATACCACACTGGCTTCAGATAAACTTGGAAGAATTGGAACCTTTCTTTCGTCGGAATGAAGTCATAAGAGTATTGTTCAATGACTTTTGTGTCATAGATTGGATTCATGGAGAGGTAAATTTCTTCTATATAGGCAGCCAAATTCATAATGGCATAGCTAGCTATTATGATAATACAGTAACTATAGTAACTGTTGCATGCATGCATAATGGTTCATTGATACTCTTTACATTTACAGCCTAAAAGTGGTAAACATTTATCACTCAAACCCTTTCATCATGAAGCAATGCTAGGCAAGTTCAAATATCCTGCTGTTCCTTCTTCATCCACTCCTGAATATCGTGCTGACCCCTTACCTGTTAGTGAACTGAAGAAAATGCATATAAAAGCTTTGCTTCTTCTTGTGGCACTGATCAAAAAGCAAGCATTCTATTTTCTTTATAGTTGCCATCGAGATCTTAAAAAATGGGAGCAATTTCTTTCTGGAAAATCCAGTAAGGCTTTTGAGAACATGAAAAACGAAATGAAAACCATACAAGAGAAGTTTCTTTCTGGAAAAATGAAAGATAAAATGAAAACCATACAAGAAAAGAAGCATTTTTCGAGGATTGATTTTGAGAACATAATAAGAGAAGTGAAAATTATTTCAAGTGACTTGATTGACTTGGAAAGCCATCATGAAAAGAGTTCAGCAATTATTAATAGGCAAGTCATGAAGATCGAACAGATTCAAGAAGAAATATTTGGTCTAATTGACGAGTGTTATGATAATGAATTTCTTCATTATTCCCATGGATTTTGTCATTTTTTCCACATGGCTTTCCCTGATTACATAGATGGTATGAGGAAAAAATTTCTCTATAAAATTAAGCATAAGTATTTAACGATGATGAGAAGTGATCTGCAATTAGAGAATTCATTAATTTCAGAAATTCACCATGTAATGAGCAGCAAAGAGGACCATGAGGAATTTGAATTCACTATGCATTATTTGGTGGCAAAGAGGTGGCAGGGAGAAGGAATCCAAATTGATACTAGCACAATCTTCAACTACCAGCAAGGCTTAGTTGAAATGCTTCATACAGTTGCAACAGAACAGGCTCTAGCAATATTTTGCCTTACCACTTACCTGTACCCGGATCTTTCTGAAATAGAGTCATTCGAAATAGCAGAATCATTGATGGAACTTGCTGAAGTTGTTGACAAGTTCATAATGATTATGACTAAGTAGTTAGAATGACTGATTGTGTGGTGCAGAAGTTATTAAAACCAATACTGTACTATCAATATATACACAGAATGAAATCAATTAATATTGTTGTAGCAGTTTTAGAGGAAGTTTATTATTGCCTTTCCTCCTCTTAGAGCCAGTACCAGGTGAAGCACTGATCCTCCCTGGATCTTGTAATCTGCAGCTGTCTTCTCATCATTCCTGCAACAAAATTAATGTCCAAGACATAATACCACAATGGTCATTATGAAAATAAACTACTAACAGTATTAGGATGAGATTGTGTGAAGGGTAACAAGTTAAAAATCAAAATGCTCACACAATTAAATTCACTTAATAATAATTGAGTCATTATCATGTCCGATTCAAGATTGTAATTAGCCTCGTCCCCAGGCCTTATTAAAATAAGGGCCTGGTATCCACTGTTTGCGCATGTGCTGGTTTTTCACGTTTTTCCGTGAATTTGTGCACTTTCGGAAATTTTAGGATACGTAAACGTCACAATAATTGGGCGGGGCCTTGTTTCTATGACGGCTGATAGTAGTTAGAACAATGGAAGGTGCTTCTCCAGCTTCAGCTACCGATAAGGTCGGCTACAAACGATAGTTACTTTTTTTTTTTGCCGTCGCTTTCCCTTGGAGACGTCGGGCTTGCCTTATGTAGAGCATAGTGTAGAGGAACAGAGCCTGGCCCATCAGGTCTGTTTAAAAAACGAAGTATTTGTACGTCTGACTGCCGACTGGAAAGAGCCAAGTTCTGCCGTTTGTAGTGGACCACCAAAACTTCTATTAGTCTCAGTAAGGTCTGGCCGCGCGAGATTCGTAATAAGAAAAAAGAAGTAAGCTTACTAGCTAGCTGGGAAGAGAAGCACAGTTCTTGGTCCGGATGGAGGATCAGGTCAGAGGACTGAGAAAGAAGTGTGTAAGAAGTGTGTGAACATCATCTCTTTAAAGTCTGCTTCCAAGGAGAACTTTGCTACAGAGTCTTGTTCCTGCGGCAAAGATCGAGTCATCTAATTAGTACCGCCCACTCTACATCGTCATCGGCACATTATAATGATATTCATAGATGCTGGGGTCGCGCACGCGCAAACAGTGGATACCAGGCCCTTATTTCAATAATAAGGCCTGGGTACGAGGCTAGATTGTAATGTGCAAACTTTAACATAGTGATGAAACTTGCCTTCCAGGCCTACTCTAAACTTAGGTATTAGCATCATTCTCTGATAAGACAAATTGCTCATTCAACATCTTAGCTCCTTTGTTTTCAAGCATACATCATATCCTTGTCAGGAGCCCAGTGTTGAATCAATGAAGGCTTTAGAATAATGGATACTGTCAGAATTTGTGTACAAGCAACTTACATTTGCTTTCCACTGAAGATCAATCTTTTGTGATATGAGAGGGAAGAAGAAAATAAAATTCAATTTTCTGAACGAGTGGAAGTCACCCACCTTTGCTGAGGTGGCGGGATCCCTTCTTTCTCTTCAACTCTTTCCTTGATTCGTTCCACCTATTATACACAATGATAGCATGGCAATGGCAGTATTGGAGGGATTCATCATGTTATTCCAAACATGATGAATTAACTATTAGCTAACTATTAGCCTTACCTTATCAGTGGGCTCTATGTCAATATCGATCTGTAGTGCGAACATATAAGGGTGGCATTAATTAGAATAGAATAACAAATGGTACAATTGGTTACTTACTTCCTTCCCTGTCAGTGTCTAAAGTAAAGAAATGACATAACATGAAATTGAATCTGTTAGATCATCCAGAGCTGAACATATTACTAGCTAACAACTGAAAAGGGGCCGGTTGTTTACGTACCTTAACTTTGATCAGCATTTTGTCCTATAAATAACACTCTTAGACCTAGCTAGAGAACTGGATACGCCAAGAGGAGGCAGCGGGAATGGAAGAACCTATGAGCAGACTATGACTCGACTTGGTTGTCAAAATTAAATTCTGATGATTTGGCAATATCAAGTTCAAAGTTCATATTATGATGATGACGTCATAACAAATTCACATAATTAACACCTATCTATTGTCTAAAGCTTTTAGTAGTTTCAATGCTTCTACAGAGACTGTAATGAAGCCAATAATCTCAGGTTCGTCCTCCAGAGTAAGAACTGCAGAGAAATAAGAAGTAGCTCAAAGTTAATTGTGTGGTTGACTCATGCAAGCTTACCATTAATACATTCATTGATAGCATTCCGGCCTCTTTTCAGTATCTGAAAATCAAGAACAGAATAATCTACGAGAACAACAACAATAAGACAAGGAGCTGATTTGAAAGGGGGGTTGCCCCTGGAATCAGCAGACCAACTTATGCTACTAACTATTAGTACATGAGCCACTGACCAAGGAGATGTCTAGAGATGCTGTGCCTAGCTCCACACAATCAGCATCTTCATCTTCAGGGTCACATACCACTGTGAAGGTGATCCTATATAGTACATGTGAGGAAAGGGACGACTTAGGAAGCTCTGATATACATACCACATGAACAAACTCACTTTTCCCCTGACGGGTGTCCAGGTTTCAGCATTTCAGACAAAAGGATGAGTTGGTTCGAGTCTAACTCAAATTCTATGAATAATACATTTAGCTATAAGCTCATTCTGATGTGGCTGATACTTTAAAACTACCTTTCCTGAAGTTGAACTGCACTGCCTGCCCTTCCTGAGGCTTGGGTAATGATGAGGGAGTCTCCAGCTCACCATAGTCAAAGTTCAGAAACTGGTACTCTATGAAGATATTTTTAATGGCATTGTTCTTGGCCACAGAGGAATTTGCTTTCAGTCTGAAACTCCCAACTGTGATGGACATCACATTGTGCACTTTTGGCTGCAAGAAAGGAAATTCAGTGGAGCTAGTTATGTACAATATAAAGTTGTTGACTTGTGTGTCGTATAAATCAAATTTACCACCATCCTGTTAACTGTAGCTATTTTAATGAACCTTCTCAGTTTTCTGTTGCTGTGTGTTGGTAGAAGTGATCGGGTTGCTGTTGATCTTAGAGACTTCTGAATCTGGATCAGAAAGGTTCAGCTCGGAACCTGTAGCACCCCCCATCTCAGCTACTTTAATCGGTTTTGGCAGATGGGAGGGTTGTCGTTGGGGAGTGGAGCTGAACTTTGGTAGTGATCTATCACTGGAGTGATCTGATAAACCACTAAGATCATCTGAAAAGAATAACCAAAACCCTCCATAAAGTGTTTCATTAGGTATCGCTACACTATAGCTACATACATACAACATACCTGCAGAATTATGGAGGGTCTCCTCAAACATGGTATCCTCTTCCTTTCCCGATGAGTCCTCCTCAATGTCCTCCTCGATGTCTTCCTCAATGTCTTCTTCTATACTCTCAGTGTCTTGGCTCAGTTCACTCACAGATACCATGCTCGTACTCTCATGACCTCTACTTCCTCCCTCACCTCCACTACCACCACTACCTCCACCACTAACAGGAGAAGAAACTCCCATAAGATTAGGCTTCTTCTCCTTAACAACCTTATTGGCTTGTCCAGTTACCATATTACCATTCTTATCAGATGTACTGATTTTACTAGACGTACTCAGCATACCTGGCTTTCTGATACCAATATTACTATACTCACTAGCATCTCCTTCCTCACCGGATGTACCCTCACTCTTCTCAGAGCTCGTAAAATCACTATAACTATCAAACGGCCCTTCCATCCGATAATTTTTCCTATCTGAAGAGCTCGTAAATTCACTTGAGCTATCCTTCGTCACTGCTTTCATGGGATTACTTTGTCTACCATCACTTTTAACAGCTTTCTGGGAATCAGAAGTCCCACATCCCAAGTTAGTAGCACTCAAAGATTTCGATCCACTTGTTTTGATCTGCCAGAAATCAGTACTAGTTGTAGTACCACTAGACGCAGTAGCTGTGGCACTAGATGCAGTGCTATTGGATTGCGATTCCAAAGTCTTCTGAGTTGGCTTCTTCACATTAGATTTGGGCTCTGAGACTTTAGCAGCAGATTTTAAGTCTGGCACTTCTTTTCTTAGCGGTGGCAGTGAATTCTTCAGCTCAGGTACTCCAACCTCATCATTCGGTTTCTCCTGTATCTTTCCTTTCTTTTTAGACTTTGCTGGCAATGGTGGAGTTTGATTTGATGTTGCTAAAGGTTTGTGGGTGGGAAGAACGTCTGGTGGGGGAGGAGGAGCCTGATTGGAAGAAATGTCAGTTGATGATGGCAGAGGAGGAGGTGGAGTAGAAGGAGGTGGAGTAGAAGGAGGTGGAGGAGGAGGTGGAGTAGAAGGAAGTGGAGGAGGAGGCGGAGTTGAAGGAGATGGAGTAGGAGAGAATTTTTTAAATGGTGCATTCGCTAAAACGTTGTAAGGATGTTTCCACTTGATGGAGAGCTCAATGAATCCACCCAACTCACCAGATGGCTGCATGCATGTACATGTATGCACACATGATGTATACATGACTCTTAGCCTATACCTGTTTGAGTTGGAACATGCCGTTGATTGGTTTTCCCTGAGAGAGGGGGAGCATGGATACCTGGGCGGTGACGAGGTAGGGTAGATCAACTGCTGTATCTTCCACTTCATCATCATTAAATACATACAATTCAAGCTTCTACATATAAGCAGAAGAAGAATTCAAGTAATGATACAAGAATCGTATAGCTTGTTTCTTTGCTTGTTTTGTTCAAGTATTCGTAAGGCCAGGACTTGACATACATAATACTACACACATACCTCTGTCTTAAGATACTGATCCAAGTGTGTGTCCATGGAGAGTGGATATGTCTGGAGGTCTACGAAGTGCGGAGTGATGGAGTTGGGAATGATGGGAGTGTCGTGATCGGGGAAGGAGTAGAACTTGTACATCACATAGGGACTGGGGAACTGGACTGCATATGAGGTAAAATACATACCCATCTGATCATATAAGGGACTTGTACATAATATAGGGACATAGAGAACTGGACTGCATATAGGATAAAATACACACCCATTTGATCATATAAAGTACATCACATACACTGGATTGCACATGAATAAAATACGCACCCATCTGATCATATAAGGGAATTGCACATCACATGGGGATTAACAATCTAGGATAGTGAGCAATGAACAAGTGGTATACTCACTTGAATCCTTGGCAGGGAGTCCTTGACATTTGATGATGGTGAATGAGAGCTCATTGTAGTCTGGTCCTTGAGAAGACAGAATGGGAGAGAGGCTGGGAGCTTTCAGGGAGTCTATGAAAGCCGCAGCTTTTGAGCGATTCTACATACATACATTATGTCATAATTAGTACAGTGGAACCTCCAATATTATGAAGGACTGAGGATGCACCTCTCAATAAAGGACAATCTAAAAGTACCTTTTTCATATATGCACTCTATATAACTAACCTCCAAAAGAGGACAACCTACGTAGCTCTCTAAAAGGATAAAATGCTGGGTTCTAACTGTGTCCAGAGATTCCATTGTATATTTCACAGGGATTTGAGAGCAGGATATAATTATTGTTGTAATGATAGCTAATTATAATGTTCCATACCTGATAGAGCTTTGCGGTCTGTGTGATGGGTAGCTTTAGCTTCATCCAGTATTCCAAGCCACCGACACTGACACACTGCTGCATGGACTCCACTCCAGTTAGCACTGCCTGGCCGTGGACTTTCCCTCCTGCACTAGCCAGAAGCTCCCAACACTTCACACTGGCCACTGCCAGAGGATAGTACTTCAAACCCATTGCCTGGTTCACTTCTAACCGGATGTAACTCTGTGTAGCAGAGAAAACAAACACAAATAAACAAAAACAAAACAAAACAAAAAACAATAACAAATTCACACTGTAAAATTATTCAGCTGCTCACCTTTTGCAAATGTTGAAGGAAAGAGTCATCCACTGTGACCACGAAACTTGCAGTGTAGTTGAAGTTCAGCCTATAATGTGATGTAACATTCATAGCAGCATAGCTACTACTAGAGAAATGCAAGCATTGTGGAGCTAGTGTGCATGTCGTGAACAGAACTGTGACATTAGAACATACGTACATACAAGATTAATGACAATATATTATAATAGAAATCTCTCTGTCTACTCTGCTCACCACTTGCCCCAATAACTGGCAATGTTTAATCTAATGTGCTGACCTGGATCCTTGTAAAACTGGAGTGACGAGAGTCTCATAATCTGAGAAACTGAGGGTAGCAAACAGGGCTGGTGTTTTGGAAGTCAAGCAAGAGAGAGCCTCGAGTGACAAGTTAACCTGTATCCAAAAGTATATAATTATGTAGCTATTGTAGCCAAGATTCCCTCCCACCCCACCCCCAAATATTCAGATGATGAGCACATGTATACTTCAATTTCATATTTGATGTATTATATATTAGCTATGACATGCTTGTAGTTTGACGGCATGTATGAATCTTTGATTTTTCTTGGAACAAGTACTATTTTCTAAAGCCATATAAATGTCTCTGATCATATAAAGACAAGCAAGTTGGCAGAATTGGCATGCTCATTAGCTAGCTGGAGTGTTAAGAGTTGATTTTCCAAAAATGAAGATGCTACTAGCTGTTCTGTGCCTGAGTTGTGTGCTGACACATGTGGTGTGTCAGACTAGCCTCACAGCTGCTGACCAACAAGAGATCTTGAATGAACACAACAGACTCAGGGGAATGGTCAATCCAACAGCAGCCAACATGGAAAGAATGGTAATTATGTGAATATTGTAATACTATACTTGCATGCCTGCACTGAAACATAAATGTACCAAGCTATGCATTTCCATACAGATTTTTGAGCTATAGTTGTAGATTGCACTAAAAAAATTTACAGCAAATTTCAATATCAAGTAATAATTAGCTATGCATTGAATGGTCCATCCTAAAATGTTGCTCTCATGGCATTTATAATCATGGATGTCCAAATCTAATGGATCAACCCAATAACAGTATTTTATGGTGAACAACTCTTCATGTATGTAGCATAGTAAGGGCCAAAAATAACATTTTGCATGAAACATAACATGATTGAGAGAGAGACTATATCAAAATTGTATTGCCTGCAGATTTGGAGTGATGAACTTGCTCAGGTTGCCCAGAACTATGCCAAACAATGTAACTTTGCACACAATGGTGCTAGGACAACACAACAGGCCACATTCTCTTACGTTGGTGAAAATCTAGCAGCTGGAAGTGGAGCAGCCAACTATGTGGGGTTTGTTCAGAGCTGGTACAATGAAGTGAAACACTTTAACTATGGCTCCAACTCATGCAATCCAAATAAAGCGTGTGGGCATTATACTCAGGTAAATTATTACAGCTATGTCTATGCTTATAATTGATGTACCATCAGAATAGGAATAATGTGTAGCAATTACTACATGAATTCACTGGAAAATTGTAGAGATAAAAGCTTCAACGACTTTTGATCTTGCCGCATATTCAGATATTAATCAAACAGCCATAACACATGCTTGCCATTTGTGTGATCCCAATAGGCATAATAGTGTACATATTATGCCCCTAGAAAGACACAAGTGTCCCTTCAAACATGCATATACACACAACTGCATGTAGAAAAACAAAAGAAACATATCAATCTGTGAATGGTTAGCTAACAGTGTAGCCATTATACAAAGTGTCTCACTCCCATATGCATGCAGCTGTACAATTAGCTAAACCTGTGGCATTTATTTATTTAGTGTTATATCAGTACATATACAGCATAGGAAAGCATTTGTCATTGAAAACTTATATCCTTACTGATTACCTTCCTTCATCCATAGCTAACTACTCATGCACGCATGCATGTGTTCTATTTGAGATCATCTCAAATCCCCTTTTGACTATACAGGTTGTGTGGGCCACATCAAGTTCCCTAGGGTGTGGAGCCTTCCGATGTACTCAACTTCAAGGGATATCAGGAGGAGGGGCTAACTGGGTCATTTTCGTATGTAATTATGGACCAGGGTGAGTACCTATGTACACCACAGACCTTGAAGAAGATTTAGTGTAAGCAAACATTAATATATTGGGGGTGTTCAAAGAATCTTACAACCCTTATGGTTCTACAATCCCAACCATTCTGTTTATCTATGCCTTTTAATTAATTTTTAGTGGCAATTTCAGAGGTCGAAAACCGTATATTTCTGGAACTGTGTGCTCTCAATGCCCACAGAATAAACCTTCTTGCAGCAGCAACTTATGCCGTAAGTTGATCAATGGAAAATCATGTATTGTAGTCCATTAATTGTTATGCTATAGAAACTTCCTCAATAATCAGTGCCAGTGCCACCACTACTGCTAATGTTATGACCAGTGCCACTACAGTTGCTAATGCTATGACCAGTGCCACTACTGCTATAGTTGATAATGCTATGACCAGTGCCACTACTGCTACAGTTGATAATGCTATGACCAGTGCCACTACTGCTACAGTTGATAATGCTATGACCAGTACCACTACTGCTACAGTTGCTAATGCTATGACCAGTGCCACTGCTGCCAGTGCCACTACTGCTACAGTTGATAATGCTATGACCAGTACCACTACTGCTACAGTTGCTAATGCTATGACCAGTGCCACTGCTGCCAGTGCCACTACTGCTACAGTTGATAATGCTATGACCAGTGCTGCGGTTGGCAATACTGATGCTTCTAGTAGTGCAGAAGAAGGAAATACTGGAAGTGTCGGCTTTACTGGAGCTACTGGGGCAGCAGGCAGTGCCATTTCCAGCAACCAATTAACCTTGCTGATGGTTATACTTGCAGCAATCATGAAATAATACTTTTTCATTAGTATGGAGACTCAACAGTACAAGAACAAACATACATACATCTATACAGCAGTTATATAGCTATACTGCATGCAGCCATGCATGTTGAAAATATAGTGTCCTATGAAATAAATGATGTTGGAGTTCAGTATATGCAAGGCAATTAAGGAGACAGTTACAGCTAATTTCCTGCATGATATCACTTCAATGTGGTGTAAAAGTATTATATCACACATATCAAAGCTATAGAATTCTAGTACATAATGCAGATCATGATTATGCATACTACTCAGATGATGCATGCTTGCTGTACTTGCAAGAGTGAAAGATATAAAATCAAACCATGTATACTGTACGACCACAAACTGAGACACCCTCCAAATTCACTACCAAAACATGCTATAAGACATGCATGTAGCTTTATTATGAGATCTTTATATGAACAAATAATTGCAGCGAGCGAGCTGACTCTCAGGTCATGACTCATTGAAATTTTAAATATATCAGAGAGTGCGCTAGCACTCTCTAAGTAGGGATGGCAGGTCAAAGGTCATAGGACTGTATAAACTAAAACTCTTCTTTCTCTTCTACCCTTGCTCTACAGGTTCTCAGAAGGCTACAGTGAGATACTACTTCTACAAAGAAGAGAGGAGAGTGTTCAAAAATCAAAAATTCATTCGCTAACATAAGAAGAAAACGAGTTCTAAAATTGACTTTTGTTCATTTTCTTTATAATAATAATAATAATAAGGATAATAAATATCAGATCAACGCCCGACTTACTGGCTATAGTCATCAAAATTCTGCTTTGGCCATCTGTTAGAGCGGCACCTAGAGGCTGATCTTTTGCTATTAGTTTTGACTAAGGCTCTACTTCACTATTCGATAGCACTCGGCACTAGCTAATCTTTCTACGCCATTTTGAAGCGCACGTCGGTAGGGGGCGGGGCATATGGGCGGAGCCACGAAAAATTCAAACTGTTCAGTAGCTCTGCTACACAGCAAAAAATCTACAACTTGTAACAGGTCTGGACTGCCCCACATACCAGTTATGACCTGTACACAGGTCTGTAACGGGTCAGTAAAATCTACAAGTCTGTAACAGGTCCGTATTTTTGGACTGTATCAGACCTCCTGCCCCACCAACTGCCTACAGATCAAAAATTAGTACTTCCGGTGCCTAGGGTTTACGGATTTTTGTTCTGTTACATACCTGTTACAGAATGCTTACAAGTTGTAGATTTTTCGCTGTGTAGCTAGGCTTAGGTCTTCAGTTTAATCGTTTAGCTAGCTATTTATTCTTATCTGATGATGTTCCAGTCACTCCTTACTGAATTACAGTACAGATGCTCATCCTATAGTAGTATTATAGCCAGTACTTGGCTGTAGTGTAGTCACCATGCTCATTTACATTGCTATTGCTGATATTCAATAGCTAATAGACAAAACTGAATAGCTAAACAAATTCTTTAACCAGTGACCCTACAAAAGAAAAAGATAAGGTTTATGTAGAGCTGGCTTTGTACTGTACTGTAGCTTCATCACTGCATACTCTCAGTTGAAGTGACAGTCAATGCAAGCACTAAGAAAAAGGATGGAAACAAGTAAGCACAAAAAATTTCTTCTAAATAAAAAGGTTAAGTAGGGATAGCCTAAAATCTAGCTGGGCTATGTAATGTACTGCAGCCTAGCTCGTATGAAAACAATCCCTACTTTTACAACTGCCATAGCTAGTTATAGGTAGTGGATGTAAATGTAGGGATTGTTTTCATACGAGCTAGGCTGCAGTACATTACATAGCCCAGCTAGATTTTAGGCTATCCCTACTTAACCTTTTTATTTAGAAGAAATTTTTTGTGCTTACTTGTATATCTAGGTCTACACTCCAAAATGCCTCAGGCGTATGTATGGTATGTGTCCCGAAATAGTAGCGCTGTGCGCGTGCATAATGCGCATGCTCCAATTAATCAAGCTAGATTGTTTTCTACAGCCTTTTGTCATATAGAGGCGCTAGGCTTATCTAAGTGGATTGTAGGCGCTTGTTATCTAAGTGCTTGTGGTAAGTATTTACAGCTATCTATGTATGGAGCTTCCCGGTTGGAACCACAACTTACATGACTCTCTGACAGCAAGCACTAGATCGAACCTATCAGCTGCTCACTTGCTCACTGTCAAATGCTGCACATTGCTATAGTAGTTGTGTAGAGGCTCTAGCCTGGTACTTTGTTACATATAAACTCAACAGCAAATCTTCTAAAGAGTTGTAGCACTAACTTGCTTGCTCACTCGCTGTCAAAATTAATGTATCAAAGTGAATTGTAGGCGCTTGGCTTATCTAAGTGCTTGTGGTAAGTATTTACAGCTTTTGATGCGTGGAGCTTTCTGGTTGTTGCACCACCACTTACATGACTCTTGTCTCTGAGGCAATATCAAGCACTGGAGCCTATCATGCTCACTTGCTCACTGTCTAAACTAAACAGCAAAATCTTCTAAAGAGTTGTAGCACTAAAGAATACTTGCTTGCTCGCTCGCTGCCAACTGAATGTTGAACATTGCCCTAGTAATAATACAAGAGCAACAAGCAAGGTGCCAGAGATATGCCTATAGGGTAGGCGTGGCAGTTATGAGACACTTAACTATAATCCTCCCATTTGAAGTCAGATTTAAGTCATAACCTGTGAAACTTTGCACACTTGTACTTTCAGTATTAATTCACTTTTCCAAATAAACATTATCAAAAATGTCCTTAATAAAAACACACAAAAAAACATTAACACACACAGCACAAATAATGGGATATGGGACACAGGTATGGGATGTGAGACAGTTAAAAAAACTATTTGCATTTAAAGCAATAAAATTTTTCAGGTATATTTTCAACATCAACTTTTGCACATTGAGCATCCAACCAGGTTTCACAGGTATCACAGCAAATCCAAACCTCATCACTATCACAAAATTCAAGACCACAAATTGGACATTCTGCTTCGTCATCGGAATCGATAGTTAACTTTGAATAATCGTCCTCAAGAAGTTCCATTGTTTTATTGATGACTTCCTTCTCTTTCTTTTTCTTTGCTTTCTTTTCTTCTCTTTCTTTCTTCTTTCTCTCTCTTTCTTTCTTCTTCTCCTCTCTCTCTTTCTTCTTCATTTCCTTATATTCTTCCCTCTCTTTTCGTTTTCTCTCTTGTTCAACTTTTCTCTGCTCCTTTTCTTCAAGTTCCGTCTGCTTCTCTCTCTCCTTTTCCTTCAGATCATCAAGTTTGTCATTCAAGTATACAGTTTTACTATTAATACCATTTCGTCGCTTTTTCATCGATTCTTCTGGTGGCTTTGAAGGAATAACCAAAAGATCATTAATAGATGATGAAACAGAAGATTCTGAAGATATTGATGAAACCAAGTGAACTCCACAGGACGAGGATTCTGAAGGTGGGGCACTGCTAACTGCATCAGGATGATTAATACGCAGCCAGGCCATGTAATCAGGATCTTTGATGTTGTAGCCCTCTTCAAACCGCTTTTCGAATAATTCTTGTTGTTGCGGATTAAAGGCCAATTGATCAGATGAGTCCTGTTTAGAAGTTGTAGCAATAACTTTTGAAGGTGCTAGCTGTCGGTCTTTTATCTCACCAGGGTTAAATGGGTATATGCCGCATTTCTTAAATCCACTCATGATGTTCAGGGGAGTCATTGATCGTGGCCACACTTCACCAATCAACATTGCTAATTTGTCAGCAGTAACACACCGTCCTGGATGTTTCATCATGTACTGGTGACAAGCTTTAGAAAAATTAGTCTTGAAAGACTTGAACACACCTACGTCAAGAGGCTGTAACAAATGGGTTGTGTGTGCTGGGAGACAAAGAAGATGTACATCATTTGCTTTGGCTAATTCAATCAATTCGATAGATACATGAGAAGAATGACCATCTTGTATTAACAAGACTGGCCTTGCTGGTGGTAAATACTTGAGAAAATGATCAAACCATTTAAGATATATATTTTTATTGATCCAGCCATTGTCTGAAACCATGAATAAAGTATCAGGTACAGAACCCACTTTCATATCATCTGGGATGCATCTTTTTCTAGGATATATCATGAGGGGTGGCAAAACAAATCCTGATGCCGAAACACATGATAATACAGTGTGGGTTTTCCCCTTTTCTGCTGCTGTAATGCTATAAACATTGCGCCTTCCCAACTCGGCCACGACTTTTCCAGGTTTATGAACTATTCCTAGACCAGTTTCGTCCACATTGTATACTTGCATGGGCTTAGACATTAAATTTAGGCGACCATACAATCCACCCAGCTTTGCAAAAAAATCATCAATGACATCTTTATTTGAACACAAAGCTCTGCAATACGAAAGGGGTTGGGGACTACGGAGAGTTAAATTTGGATGACGAGATTTGAAACATTCATACCATCCACGACCAGCACAGCCATTTTTAAAAGGATGGTCTTTATTTAATTTTAATGCAACAGAATATGCTAAAGACATTACATCCTCACGTGTAAGACCAAAACCCATATCTGACATTTCAATCAAATATTTACAGAGTTTGTCCTCTTCATCTGGAGAAAAAACAGGAGATGGTCCAGGTCGACAATCAATTTCAACAGTACCAATAATTCGCCGCCTCAAACTTTCCACGGGTATATCATACATTCTTGAGACCTGCCTGTATGACAGGTTTTCATCATCCTTGTATGCTTTCACAGCAAGCTCCATATTTTTCTGTGTCCATTTCTTTCTTTCCACAGGCTCAGCAGTCATCATGTAGTTCCAAATTGTCAGGCACACCTACCAAACCCAAAAAGAATGCCACAGGTGCTTTCCAAGAAAATAAAAGGGTGTCAGCAAGTGTAAACTGATGATGATCAACAGATTTCCACATGGACCTTCACACAACACGAGGTGAGAATTAATTTGAATTCAGAGCACGTGCAACATATGCGCATGCGCGTGTTGCATGTATGGCATAATGTATAATGTGAAGGTGAGTTTATTCCCCAAGTATGGTTTGATATTTGAAAACTGTCTCATAACTCATACTGTCTCATAATAGTAGCATATACCCTATAGGTCGGTGAAGAGAGCAACAAACAAGGAGCTAAAGATTGCGTAAAGCCTAGATAGCAACAAGCAAGGCGCCAGAGACTAGCCCACTGAAATAGCTAGCAAAAGAAGAGCACAGCTTAGGCTTAACGAAGAAACCAGCCCAATAGCAATTTTCAAATGCACAATCCAATTGCCACAGATTGCAGGCTAGTATTAAATTAACATGAGAATTATCATTTCTCTATGCACAGTATATAAATATCCTATTGAGTTATGTAACATGACCATAATAGGACAATATATAGTTATTCCACTAGCTATTTGCATGCTTGCATATTGATTTATCAAAGAAGAGTTTTCTTTGAAGGAGATAATGCTACTACTAGCTGTTCTGTGCCTGAGTTGTGTGCTGACACATGTGGTATGTCAGACTAGCCTCACAGCTGCTGACCAACAAGACATCTTGAATGAACACAACAGACTCAGGGGAATGGTCAATCCAACAGCAGCCAACATGAAAAGAATGGTAAGAAGCTATAGCTATGATTCATATGTATTAGCAAAATTAATTTAAGACTAGCTATATGATGATAGTGACCTCTCATATAGATAGGTCACTATCATTATGTGCTGATAATTATTTCATATAATTTATGTTAAAGGTTTGGAGTAATGAACTTGCTGAGGTTTCCCAGAACTATGCCAAACGGTGTGTTTTTAGCCACAATGGTGCGAGGACATCACAACAGGCCACATTCTCCTACGTTGGTGAAAACCTAGCAGCTGGAAGTGGAGCAGCCAACTACGTGGGGTTCGTTCAGAGCTGGTACAATGAAGAGAGAGACTTCAACTATGGCTCCAACTCATGCAATACAAATAGAGTGTGTGGACATTATACACAGGTATAACGTTCCCATAGTTTATCACAGGTTTTTGAACTTGAAATACTATATAGGAGTCAAATTTGACTTCATTGCTCAATATAGCCACTATCATTAATTACTCTAATCAACAGTGTATATAGCTATATATACACTGTAAAAAAAATGCACACCATTTTGTCTCAGTGCACTCACTGTTTTATTCTTAGTGTGTGCAGTACACATTTTCAGTGTAATGATAATATTTCTTCAGGTTGTGTGGGCTAGATCAAGTGCCTTAGGGTGTGGAGCGTTTCGATGTACTCAACTTCAAGGGATATCAGGAGGAGGGGCTAACTGGATCAACTTTGTGTGTAATTATGGACCAGGGTGAGCTATATGGGCTAAACCATGCAACCAGATATGTATCTATGTACATTCTTGGTCAATTATGTATTTACCCTAAATTGTGAATACAATTCTTTAGTGGCAATTTCATAGGCCAGAGACCATACATTGCTGGAACCTCGTGTTCTCAATGCCCACAAGATAAATCTTCTTGCAGCAGCAATTTATGTCGTAAGTCATGTGTGGGCTACTGAAAGTTGCAGTAGTTTTAGCAAGCACACAATACATCTGTACTTACGTCACTGATTTTGATCTTAGAAACTTCATCTGGACCCGACACTACTACAACAGCAGCTGGAAATAGTGGAGCTTCTAGTGTTAGTACTGCAGCAGCTGGAAACAGCGGAGCTACTAGTGTTAGTACTGCAGCAGCTGGAAACAGTGGAGCAGTTGGAAATACTGGTGTTACTACTGCAGCAGCAGGCAGCACCATTCCTAGCAGCCATCTCATTCTGCTAATGGGAACTTTTGCAACAATGAAACACTTTATATAGACTATAAACCATAGCTAATAAGAAAGCATATTAATAACTGCCACAATATTTATTACTTACAGCTACCTGTATAGTGAACAAAAAATTGAATTGTGCCATGACGATTTTACCACACATAAAAATATCTGAACCACAGTATTGGTTGCCATAGTGTAAGTCTTCAATGGTGCAGTATAATAACTACCATTATACATAATGACCACAAGTTGTAGCAATAATAAAGTAAACATGTGATTTGACCACATTAGGAAGGCATTAGTATAAAGAAAACAATGCTAAAGATGCTACTAGCTGTTCTGTGCCTGAGTTGTGTGCTGCTGACACATGTGGTGTGTCAGACTAGCCTCACAGCTGCTGACCAACAAGACATCTTGAATGAACACAACAGACTCAGGGGAATGGTCAATCCAACAGCAGCCAACATGGAAAGAATGGTGAGGGGAAAATGTATAATAGAATACTGTAATACTTTTCATCAAGATATACTTGCATGCTGAAACATACGTACCAAGCTATATGCAGATTTTAGCTAACATGAGCTCTAGTTGTAGATTTTAGCTAACATGAGCTCTAGTTGTAGATTGTACTAATATCAAGTATACGTCCATCATGGATGTCCAAATCTAATGAAACAACCCAATAACAGTCCTGGTGAACATCTTTTCTGCAAATTATGTATGTAGCATAATAGGGGCATTTTGCATGAAACATAACATGATTAAGAGAGACTATATATCAAAATTGCATGCCTGCAGATTTGGAGTGATGAACTTGCTCAGGTTGCCCAGAACTATGCCAAACAATGTAACTTTGCACACAATGGTGCTAGGACAACACAACAGGCCACATTCTCTTACGTTGGTGAAAATCTAGCAGCTGGAAGTGGAGCAGCCAACTACGTGGGGTTCGTTCAGAGCTGGTACAATGAAGTGAAAGACTTCAACTATGGCTCCAACTCATGCAATCCAAATAAAGCGTGTGGGCATTATACTCAGGTAAATTATTACAGCTATGTCTATGCTTGTAATTGATGTACCATCAGAATAGGAATAATGTGTAGCAATTACTACATGAATTCACTGGAAAATTGTAGAGATAAAAGCTTCAACGACTTTTTGATCTTGCCGCATATTCAGATATTAATCAAATAACCATAACACATGCTTGCCATTTGTGTGATCCCAATAGGCATAATAGTGTACATATTATGCCCCTAGAAAGACACAAGTGTCCCTCCAAACATGCATATACACACAACTGCATGTAGAAAAACAAAAGAAACATATCAATCTGTGAATGGTTAGCTAACAGTGTAGCCATTATACAAAGTGTCTCACTCCCATATACATGCAGCTGTACAATTAGCTAAACCTGTGGCATTTATTTATTTAGTGTTATATCAATCATTATTCAGGAAATCAGTACATATACAGCATAGGAAAGCATTTGTCATTGAAAACTTATATCCTTACTGATTACCTTCCTTCATCCATAGCTAACTACTCATGCACACATGCATGTGTTCTATTTGAGATCATCTCAAATCCCCTTTTGACTATACAGGTTGTGTGGGCCACATCAAGTTCCCTAGGGTGTGGAGCCTTCCGATGTACTCAACTTCAAGGGATATCAGGAGGAGGGGCTAACTGGGTCATTCTCGTATGTAATTATGGACCAGGGTGAGTACCACAGACCTTGAAGAAGATTTAGTGTAAGCAAACATTAATATATTGGGGGTGTTCAAAGAATCTTACAACCCTTATGGTTCTACAATCCCAACCATTCTGTTTATCTATGCCTTTTAATTAATTTTTAGTGGCAATTTCAGAGGTCGAAAACCGTATATTTCTGGAACTGTGTGCTCTCAATGCCCACAGAATAAACCTTCTTGCAGCAGCAACTTATGCCGTAAGTTGATCAATGGAAAATCGTGTATTGTAGTCCATTAATTGTTATGCTATAGAAACTTCCTCAATAACCAGTACCAGTGCCACCACTACTGCTAATGTTATGACCAGTGCCACTACAGTTGCTAATGCTATGACCAGTGCCACTACTGCTATAGTTGATAATGCTATGACCAGTGCCACTACTGCTACAGTTGATAATGCTATGACCAGTGCCACTACTGCTACAGTTGCTAATGCTATGACCAGTGCCACTACTGCTACAGTTGCTAATGCTATGACCAGTGCCACTGCTGCCAGTGCCACTACTGCTACAGTTGATAATGCTATGACCAGTGCTGCGGTTGGCAATACTGATGCTTCTAGTAGTGCAGAAGAAGGAAATACTGGAAGTGTCGGCTTTACTGGAGCTACTGGGGCAGCAGGCAGTGCCATTTCCAGCAACCAATTAACCTTGCTGATGGTTATACTTGCAGCAATCATGAAATAATACTTTTTCATTAGTATGGAGACTCAACAGTACAAGAACAAACATACATACATCTATACAGCAGTTATATAGCTATACTGCATGCAGCCATGTTGAAAATATAGTGTCCTATGAAATAAATGATGTTGGAGTTCAGTATATGCAAGGCAATTAAGGAGACAGTTACAGCTAATTTCCTGCATGATATCACTTCAATGTGGTGTAAAAGTATTATATCACACATATCAAAGCTATAGAATTCTAGTACATAATGCAGATCATGATTATGCATACTACTCAGATGATGCATGCTTGCTGTACTTGCAAGAGTGAAAGATATAAAATCAAACCATGTATACTGTACGACCACAAACTGAGACACCCTCCAAATTCACTACCAAAACATGCTATAAGACATGCATGTAGCTTTATTATGAGATCTTTATATGAACAAATAATAATAATACAAGAGCAACAAGCAAGGTGCCAGAGATATGCCTATATAGGTCGGTGAAGAGAGCAACAAACAAGGAGCTAAAGATTGCGTAAAGCCTAGATAGCAACAAGCAAGGCGCCAGAGACTAGCCCACTGAAATAGCTAGCAGAAGAAGAGCACAGCTTAGGCTTAACGAAGAAACCAGCCCAATAGCAATTTTCAAATGCACAATCCAATTGCCACAGATTGCAGGCTAGTATTAAATTAACATGAGAGTTATCATTTCTCTATGCACAGTATATAAATATCCTATTGAGTTATGTAACATGACCATAATAGGACAATATATAGTTATTCCACTAGCTATTTGCATGCTTGCACATTGATTTATCAAAGAAGAGTTTTCTTTGAAGGAGATAATGCTACTACTAGCTGTTGTGTGCTGACACATGTGGTATGTCAGACTAGCCTCACAGCTGCTGACCAACAAGACATCTTGAATGAACACAACAGACTCAGGGGAATGGTTAATCCAACAGCAGCCAACATGGAAAGAATGGTAAGAAGCCATAGCTATGATTCATATGTATTAGCAAAATTAATTTAAGACTAGCTATATGATGATAGTGACCTCTCATATAGATAGGTCACTATCATCATGTGCTGATAATTATTTCATATAATTTATGTTAAAGGTTTGGAGTAATGAACTTGCTCAGGTTGCCCAGAACTATGCCAAACGGTGTGTTTTTAGCCACAATGATGATAGGACATCACAACAGGCCACATTCTCCTACGTTGGTGAAAACCTAGCAGCTGGAAGCGGAGCAGCCAACTACGTGGGGTTCGTTCAGAGCTGGTACAATGAAGAGAAAGACTTCAACTATGGCTCCAACTCATGCAATACAAATAGAGTGTGTGGACATTATACACAGGTATAACATTCCCATAGTTTATCACAGGTTTTTGAACTTGAAATACTATATAGGAGTCAAATTTGACTTCATTGCTCAATATAGCCACTATCATTAATTACTCTAATCAACAGTGTATATATATAGCTATATATACACTGTAAAAAAATGCACACCATTTTGTCTCAGTGCACTCACTGTTTTATTCTTAGTGTGTGCAGTACACATTTTCAGTGTAATGATAATATTTCTTCAGGTTGTGTGGGCTAGATCAAGTGCCTTAGGGTGTGGAGCGTTTCGATGTACTCAACTTCAAGGGATATCAGGGGGAGGGGCTAACTGGATCAACTTTGTGTGTAATTATGGACCAGGGTGAGCTATATGGGCTAAACCATGCAACCATATATGTATCTATGTACATTCTTGGTCAATTATGTATTTACCCTAAATTGTGAATACAATTCTTTAGTGGCAATTTCATAGGCCAGAGACCATACATTGCTGGAACCTCGTGTTCTCAATGCCCACAAGATAAATCTTCCTGCAGCAGCAATTTATGTCGTAAGTCGTGGGTTATTAGCCAACTTTTCTTCTACTGATAAAGTTGCAGCAGTTTTAGCAAGCACACAAGTTGAAGAGAGTATACATATTGTACTTAATGTCACTGATTTTGATCTTAGAAACTTCATCTGTTGTTGTTGGACCCGACACTACTACCACAGCAGCTGGAAATAGTGGAGCTACTAGTGTTAATACTGCAGCAGCTGGAAACAGTGGAGCAGTTGGAAATACTGGTGTTACTACCGCAGCAGCAGGCAGCACCATTCCTAGCAGCCATCTCATTCTGCTAATGGGGACTTTTGCAACAATGAAACACTTTATATAGACTATAAACCATAGCTAATAAGAAAGCATATTAATAACTGCCACAATATTTATTACTTACAGCTACCTGTATAGTGAACAAAAAATTGAATTGTGCCATGACGATTTTACCACACATAAAAATATCTGAACCACAGTATTGGTTGCCACAGTGTCAGTCTTCAATGGTGCAGTATAATAACTACCATTATACATAATGACCACAAGTTGTAGCAATAATAAAGTAAACATGGTGATGTGACCATATTAGGAAGGCATTAGTATAAAGAAAACAATGTTAAAGATGCTACTAGCTGTTCTGTGCCTGAGTTGTGTGCTGCTGACACATGTGGTGTGTCAGACTAGCCTCACAGCTGCTGACCAACAAGACATCTTGAATGAACACAACAGACTCAGGGGAATGGTCAATCCAACAGCAGCCAACATGGAAAGAATGGTAAAAAGTAGATACTGAAGCTATACAACATCATTTGAAATATCACTTGAATAAGAGCTCAAACTTTCAAAGACTACATCAAGAGAGTTAGTGTTAAGAATTGGCTATGTATCACTACTTCATAAAGGTTTGGAGCAATGAACTTGCTCAGGTTGCCCAGAACTACGCTGAACGGTGCGTCTTTAACCACAATGATGATAGGACATCACAACAGGCCACATTCTCCTACGTTGGTGAAAATCTAGCAGCTGGAAGTGGACCAGCCAACTACGTGGGGTTTATTCAGAGCTGGTACAATGAAGTGAGAGACTTCAACTATGGCTCCAACTCATGCAATGCAAATAGAGCGTGTGGACATTATACACAGGTATAGCTACATGAAATATTTACTTCAGAATAACCAACATACTATACAGAGAGATCAATTGACGTATGTAACATCGATTATTCAGGTTGCGTGGGCTACATCAAGTGCCCTAGGGTGTGGAGCCTTCCGATGTGCTCAACTTCAAGGGATATCAGGAGGAGGGGCTAACTGGATTAACTTTGTGTGTAATTATGGACCAGGGTAAGTTATGTATAAAGGTCATTCGATTATAGGTCTGGGTAGTAATTTACCAGCCACCATAAATAATACACTGCATATACATTATAATAATCCATATTATGATACTTATGTACCATCATTTGACTACTAATAACTTTTCCTTTAGTGGTAATATCATAGGCCAGAGACTATACATTTCTGGAACCTCGTGTTCTCAATGCCCACAGGACAAGCCTTTCTGCAATAATAACTTATGTCGTAAGTTTTAATAATTTAAAGAACTCTGGAAGTATTATTTGTACTTTGAACTTAGATACTTCAGCCGGTGTCAGCACAGGAAATGTTATTCCTAGTATCAGTCTCGTAGTGACCGGTTTAGTTTTACTAATGCTCAATCTATACTGAATGTATACACTCATGACTATTAGCTACACGCAGTGCCTAGCAAATACTTTTTTGTTGCCTCCAAAGAGAGAATAATTTGTTGTGATAAAACAGATGGTCCCAATGTCCACTGTAATTATAACCAATTACAGGAAATTGATCCAATTACCTTACAATATTGGTCAAGTACTTCCTCGGAATGATAACTAAAAAATACCTGAGAAATTGAGAACTGGAGGAGGTTTTGTCCTCGTTCCAGTTCTACGCACTCTCCGTCCATTTCCCTTTCTCCTTCATACTCAAACTTTGACATATCCAAACGGTAAGATTTGGTCCCATAGGCTATCTCCCTCAATTGTGCCTCCAGTTTCTTGACTCTGGCTGCCTTGATGTCCATCAGCCTCACATACTCCTGGAGCTGTGCTTCATGCTGTTTCTGTTGCTCTGTCAATCGACTCTTAAAAACTACAACCTACACCAGATACGTCACATAATTATGTACATAGCACATAATTTTTCATTCACCAGAGTTTAAGGGTAAAAATTGACATCAAACTTATCATGAAAGAGAGATGAGAGAGAGAGAGAGGCACGCACACGACTCTCAATCCCAATACAATATAGCATGCATACACCACGAAAAAACAAAACAAAACAAAACAAAACAAAAACAAAAAACAATTTACCTCAGCTTTATAATCCTTATTGATGGTGTGCTGCATTTGGAGTAACTTTCTCGTTTTCTCCAACTCATTGATAGTATCTACATGGGATACTCTCAACTCTTGCAGTTCCCGCTGGTCACCTACGTATTTGTATATGTACGCATGTACATGGAATAACTATAAATATAAGGTGAATTAATTTCTATGCACCTGTGCCATTTGGCAGAAGGTTGAAATTGAGTCCCTTGCTCTTTCTCTCTCGCACCATTAGCAAAGCTTCTTCCACTTCTCTCCAATCCAATGAAGATTCCTGTGACGAAGTGAGAGTTCGATCATTACATAATATTATAGAAGTGACTTTCATAGTAAAAATAAAGGGAGTTAGCTAGGGGTAATCCTTTACCTTATAGTGTACCTTAGTTACTGTGTGATCTTCAGGTCATGTATGATGCACACACTTTTGTGCATATTATTATAGCTACCATATAGTGCAATATTTCCGTGGAGCAAAATTTTCATGATTTGAAACCATGAAATCCACGAAAATTGATTGCCACGATTTATTTTATTTTTTTACTTTTTCATAGAATTTAAGTTTTTCTTGGAAGCCATTGTGTTCTTCTTTCAGTTGGTGGTACAGCTCCCTCATCTTCTGAAGTTCATTATCCAAACAGCTGCTCAGTTCTACAGAAAACAGAGACAGAAAGTAAAAACAAAATGTGATGAATTAAGTGTTGTACCCCTCTCAGCCTTCAGTTCTTTGAGCGTCTTGTCCCTGTCTGAGTTCTCTGTGCTTGTTATGTCTTCCAATACCCTAATCTGTTCCTGTAGTGCCTTCACCTTTGTCTTGTGTTGGGCTGTCTTCAACTCATCCCTAGGATCACAATTGTTCACTTAATTAAAGGGACACCACCATCCCAGATCCCCTCACATGCAAAAATGATTAAACTTTACTGGAACCTTTCAAATGTGATGCACCTTTGAGACAACAATCAAGAGTGTCCTTCCAGTACACGAGTTTAAATTGAAGGGGTTCCAAGGGGATGCTAGAGATTGACTTAAGGTATCTGGATTTGCTTCGTGTGTGAATGGTACCTACCCCGGGTAGCCCAACCCATAACTATTGCACTTGCTTGAAAGCGGACTCTCTAGCAGCTTCACGCAGAGCATCTCTCTCTCGTCTCAAGTCAGTCACCATCTCTTCCAGGTTGGACAGAGTATGACGGTCACTCTCGTGACCATGGAGCTTGATCTCCAACAATGCTGCTCGGTCACGCTCCTTCATAATAAATAAATAAAAAATTAATATCAACAAATTAATAAATAATTTGTTGTTAATAAAAACAGAGAGCAGTTCAATAACATTACTTAGTCAATCAACCTGATTTAGGGCTGGGTGGCATGTTGTCATGCCCCTTAAGAGTCATTATAGGCAACACATTATGAAACCTATCAGATGGGTCTGACAGGAATGTTCAACAGAGCTAGAGTAATGAAGAGTGTAATACAAGTCAGAGTTGCAAGTTATGCACCCAAGAACTAGAGTAATGAAGTCAGAAGTTATGTGGTATTCTAATCACAGAGAACTAGAGTAATGAAGTCAGAAGTTATGTGGTATTCTAATCACAGAGAACTAGAGTAATGAAGTCAGAAGTTATGTGGTATTCTAATTACAGAGAACTAGAGTAATGAAGTCAGAAGTTATGTGGTATTCTAATCACAGAGAACTAGAGTAATGAAGTGTAATGTCAGAAATTATGTGGTATTCTAATTACAGAGAACTAGAGTAATGAAGTGTAATGTCAGAAATTATGTGGTATTCTAATTACAGAGAACTAGAGTAATGAAGTGTGTAATGTCAGAAGTTATGTGATATTCTAATTACAGAGAAATAGAGTAATGAAGTGTGTAATGTTAGAAGTTATGTGGTATTCTAATTACAGAGAAATAGAGTAATGAAGTGTGTAATTCGCTTAATCTATAGCCTAGCTGATTTAAGAAAGCCATGACCAACTGAAATGGGTGTGATTACAGGGCTGGATCCAGGATTTTTAGATAGGTGGGTTAGGAGCAGGCCATGTGGAAGGGTGCAAGAAAAAGCAAGTTATTTGGAGAATCTACATGTTGGCTTCAATTGTAGGCTACCACTCTTCGAGCACTAGCTAGCTAGAGCAGCTGCATTGCATATGGCTAGACAGGATGAATAGCATAATTATTGTTGTTAAATGTTAAATGAACATCACCTATGCAGGGGCCTTCCCTCCCCACCTTGACTTATTCAACAGGATCAAAGAGCACTACTGCGGTAATCCCGTGAGGGCACTAATGTGAGCTCTGATGTATGTATGTATGTATGTATGTATGTATGGTGAGCTTATACCTTCTTCAAATCTTGATTAAGACGTTCCATCTCATCTAGCAAATTGGAGTGGGAAGTTTTCAACACTTCAAGACTCTGCCAAAATAATCAGTTCATCATAATATTGCATTCCAAGCTCAATTATAGTGCATAATGAACCAGTCTATTGTTATCCCCCCCCCCCAATAAAATCTAGCTTATTGGAGGTTCTCATTGTACATGGCATGCTGACCTTTTCTGCTGCCATGCACTTGGTGTGCAAGGTCTGCAGACGATTGCTGCTGTCCTTCACCTCCCTCTGCAACCGACTCACCTCCATCTCTTGGTCATTCTTCTCACTACATTCAATAATACCTATAATGACTGTAACTAAGATTTAGGTGGAAAGGTGGGTAGCTAGCCACGGGCATCAACAGTGCTCAGTACTGATACCAGTCAGATATAGGACATTTTCTGGCCAATTCCCCCAATATTTGGTCACATATAAAATATCCAGACAATAATTATTGACCCGCCATCCTAAACAACTAGCATTAGTTATGTATTATGTATATTTGTAGAGTGCAACACTTAGGGAGTATCTTGTAATAGGGAATTAGAAATACTGACCGCTGTAGTATTGCTATCTGAGTCTGTAATTCCCCTCTGGCCATGAGCTTCTCCTCTTCTAGCTGCATGGTTTTCACTCTCAACTACAATTATATTAAAAGGTGCCATTAATTGTTGGGCCGAGTCTCAAATCTCACCTTTTCTCTATCAGAAATATTTTCAGCTTCCTTGTCCAGCAATTCGGCCTTCACCTTGAGCAACTGATCCTCCCTAGAGATTGAGTCACAAGTATACATAATTCAGAGGAAATGGTAATCCAACAATTTGACTCATTAGATTATGTGACTCACAATTCCTGGTTGTCACGTCTTACTTCTTCCAATAAGTTATGGCAAGGGGTGAGGGCTTGGGTGCCTGTTGTTAATTTTGGTTTTGGTTTTTCCTCATACTGCTGCTCATGCACAATCACGTGAACAGGTCTAAGGAAAAGGTAAAGGGTCATCATGAAATTAAACTACTATGCATGCCATCTTACCTCTCTTCAATACTAGTAGACGATGTAGCCTTTGTAGCTGTAGGTAGTCTGCCCTTCTTCAGCTTTCCCCCCTTAATAATTAGCACATTATAATTATATTGCAGCAGAGAGCACTCCCTTTAAGTTATAGCTGTATATACGACAAGTTTTAGATATAGCAATCTCAGGTAGAAGATATTTCTTAATATAATGCATACCACAATTCACCAGTGTTTTAGAACTACTGTACCCCCTAGGACCGTAGAACTATGCTTGCAATCCTCTACAGTACATACCCTGGTGTTTATCCTGCTTGAAATATGATTGTATGGATTATATCTCTTATCCTTGGTCTCCAAGTGCTGTCTCAATACCAAATTCTATCAATCAGATGATATTATATAGTCATACAAGTATTGCTGAACTCATTAGAAATTATAAAGTTAACCATATAAACCTGAGATTCAATCATTGTTGGTCCTGAAAGTGGTGGAATGCTTATGCATACTCCAAAAGATCAGTCTAAGAGTTTAGGAAATAATCATTACCCTGTTTCTGAGGGTTGAGTTCTGTTTCTCCAGTTCTCGTACCCTTGACAAGAGTTCTTCCATCATCTCTTCAGTCTCAATATCTCTTTGACGCATTTGAGTAGCTGTTATCAAATTAACAGTTGAAATGTGTTAAGTGGCATAAAGTAAGGAATATATACAGTCCACTCCTTTCTGATTATCATTATCCCGTATATAATTTTTCTTCTGGTGATTTAAATTTAATATAACTGACTTGTGAGAGAGTGCACATCTTTTCTCGCTTCCTTCCTGTCATCAGCTGTCAGTCTGAGCAGTTTTGTGGCCATTCTCTTCATTTTGTCTTCTTGTGACCGAGCATACTTCTTCAGGTCCTGATCAGAAAATCGAATATGGCTAACTAGAATTAAATCACTGTAGCTATTTACCAGGTTCTCTTCCAATGTCCGAAGATGCTTATCTTCTAGGTCACTTCTGTCCATTTCCAGAATTGCTCGATGGGTTCTTAAATCTCCCTCTGCATTCATAAAGATAGTCAGGTCTATAGTAGCTTATCTCAATCAAAATAGCGACATGCGGTTTTGCTAGCTATATAGCCAAACTACTGATTACCTGCCATGATGTGATTAGGAGTAAAGCACTGAAGTAGTTCGAAGATTTGTTAGGTAGCTAAGGGGGGCAATATTTAGAATAGAGAGGTGCGCATCATTTAGATTAGGCGGGACACTTTACCCACGCATGGCCGGCTAGCCCAGCCGAGAGGTTTATCATGTCAGAAGCCAGCACTCCTTATGAAACGCTCGCACAGGAGGAAGAAAAGAATACTCGCAACACCGAAGAGGTAAAGACTCCATTTTATTTCTTACGCTAGCGAGCTTGTATGGAGCTAGAAGCAATTATATTAGCTAGCTAGCTAGTTTTGCACTTGCTAGCAGCTTCTCCTCTCTGCATGCAAGCAAAACTTTGTGTACTAGCTCTGCAAGCAGCTGCTTGCTAGCTGGTGAGCTAGCTATTACTAACATGTGTCTGAACATGGTGTGTAAATAGCAAATGTGTTTTCAACTTTTTATAAGTATTTATTGACTCTTTTTTTTTAATTTGTGACCCTTGTAGTTGAGGACACCAGTGAGATCTGGCAGAGGTACAAAGAGGAAATGCTTCTCACCTTCGACTCCTTCAGGAGGTGCGCAGAATATTTTTGAGTCCAGTCTTAAAAACATCTGCTTCATTATTATACATGCCACTTATGATTGCCAAGGCAGTGTTTCATATTATGCACCATGCAGTTTACTTGGATAACACATAGCTAGAAAATGAAAGTGGATGGGGGGTTGGGAACACATCATGCAATTGAGTAAGCATCTAATTGAACATGTTAATTAACTGATTGATGAAATATATTATTGGAGTGACACGATGAATTCACACTAGAGAGTTTGGATGAGCCATTCTAGTTTCTTGACCATTGGGTAAACCAGGCATTCATAATGCTTTGCGTTTCCTTAGCTAGAAGTATTGTGTGTCTGACCTATGGCCACTCCCTTGTTTCCACCTCTACTAATTTCTGTTTTTGTTTCAGATGCAGATACTAGTGGCCCGACAAAGAAGCGTCGTAAGAGTGCATCCAGCACCCCCCTCCTCAAGCCTGCCCTCACAGAGAGACAGCAAATGGCCCTCATCATGCAAATGACCGACCCTCAGAAGCAGGGAACATGTACGTGGTGGTTGTTGTGTGTGTTGGTATTCAACTGCCTCACTGAAACCCAATACAGTTAATCTAATAGCCACTAGTAATCCTAATGGGTTAGCTAATTTGAGAAACTTATGTTCCTGCTGATGAAGGCATGGACCGAGTATATGGTGTATTGGCTGAAAACTTTCTCCGTAGATGCATTGAAATAAAATTTTGTACCTATAAATAGTATGGAGACTCAAAATCAATTGAAATGCCACTTTTGGTGGTCTTCATAGAAGGGTGGTCTCTGGATACAGGTGGTCTCTATTTTTAAGGCAGGTGTCATTGTAAGGTATTAAGATTTAAGATCCTCCTAGTGACATCACTATGATGTCATACCCAAGGGAAGAATTTGAAACAGAATCAAGCAGTGTGGATATCTCAGGGTTGCAATTGTAATGTGTATAAGGAAGAATCTTAGGCTTTTGGGGAAGAGTGAGTATATATTGGTACTGTAGTATATGTAGGGGATGTCCCATTCAGCCAAGGAAATAAGCAGTTACGTAATAGTATAGTGTAGTGATCAACAGCCTGACACAAGACATTCCCAGAGCCTTTGTCAACCAGGAGCTGCAGTAAATTGGTAAACTTCATTATCGTGATGCAGCTTGAATAGATCATACTTTCTTGTATAATTCCTACAATGCAATACAGTGCAATGGAAATCCCTATCATCATAGGATCACAGATAAACATTAACTGATTAATCTGTAGCTTTTCCTTACATGTAATTTGATATGCATATTTCATTTAATAGTATCAGGTGGTGAAGAGAGTGTTACTACGACCCCTCGTTCCGAGCCTTCCATGACTCCTCGTTCACGTGTCCAGCGGAGGAACGAGCGTGGGGAGACCCTCCTTCACACAGCGTCCATCAAGGGGGACTTCAAAACTGCTGCCACTCTCATCGAGCAGGGGGCAGAGGTCAATGCAACTGACAATGCAGGTACTTCTACAGTACACAGCAATTAGTGCATCACTATTATATAACTTTCTCTTAGGATGGACTCCGCTGCATGAAGCATGTAACTATGGCCACACGAAAGTGGTGTCCCTTCTCCTGGAGCACCAAGCCGATGCAAGTGCTCGAGGAATGGAAGGTGACACACCCCTCCACGATGCCACCATAAATGGACACCTTCAGGTCAGAAATAATCATCCATTTCTTGACCTGGCAAAATCTGTTTAAAATTAAGATTGTACACTACATTGGAGCCTCTTCAATGCATGCAGACACTATTAGGATCACACCCAATAATTAGAGAGGTGTCCTTATAGAGGCACAGCTTATTGATAATAGAGGGTAATTTAAACTGACATATTTGTTTAAGCAGTTTGTATTGGATTGCTACATAAATGTTTTCTTCTTCTTCTTCTTCTTCTTCTTCTTCTTCTCTCTCTCTCTCTCTCTCTCTCTCTCTCTCTCTCTCTCTCTCTCTCTCTCTCTCTCTCTCTCTCTCTCTCTCTCTCTCAGACTGTCAAGTTGCTCATGGAGTACAATAGCAACCCCCATCAGGAAAACGACCAGGGACTCACTCCCATCGACGTCTGCAAGGACCCACAGATCCTACGCCTCCTCAGGGAGGGAAAGATCGCTCATGAGGACTCCAAAGACGAGAGCGAGGAAGAAGACGTTTTTGTATCCAAGGAAAAAACAACAAAACTCAGTGGACCTCATTTGAAGTTTGGACGAAGAGGTGCTTCTCAGTCAGTCGGTGATAGTTACGGGGATGAAGAATCAGGAGAAGACTTGGAGAAGGACCATGCCCTCTACCAAAACGGGAGGGGCGTGTCAAAGAACACTCCTGAAGCAGTGGGTATGTTTACTGGCAGGATGAGTAAGAAGATAGCCCACACCCCTAAATCGAGACCTAGAAGTGCACTGTATAGTGACCTCTCGTCTTCTGATAGCGACAGTGAACATTCAGAGCTACTCTCCAGAAAGTCTAGGGGCCGAAAGGGGAGGTACTACTTGGCAAAGATGGGGGAGGCTAAGCAGAAGCTGTTGGGGAAACTTGAGGAATCTGGAGAAGGTGGAGACATGACGAGTAAGTGTGAGGAGAACGTGTCAGAGTCTTGGAGAGACGACGATGAGGGGTGTGACAGTCAGGGAGTAGCCAAGGATCTCCATACTGGTATGAATATGTACATATTTATGAGGCTTATGTATGTCATTCATAGTTACGAGTGAGTCCTTGGTCAATATGCAATGTCTTGGGCTTATTGACTCAGCTTGCTTGCTTGCTGACCCTTTACCAGCTCAAGACTTAAAGCATGATTATAGAGATGCTTATTATATTTGATATCAAGTATATAGGTATAGAGACTAGCACTACATCATGTCAGTAGGTTGATAACCAATATAGTGTGACCATCGATACAAAGATTAGTTTGCTGTAGCTATTTGAATCAAGTAGACTCGTGCAGCCATTACTTCTCCCTGGACTAGATGTAGTTGCATCTTCTGTTGTGTTCATGAGACCATCAGTAGTCGTTTCTTGTAACTGTGTGATATCGATGGCTATGGTAAAGTTTGATTCTTCATTATTCATATCATTCGGAGTATTTTTTATCCGTCTTATGTTGAATATAGAGCCATTCTCTTCTGTCCTTGCTACAAAGACAACATGGAGTTGAGTACAATTCTCTCTTTCTGTAATCAAGCATGTTGATGTGGATGAATGTTGTGAAAAAATACCACATTGCACTGCATTGTTAATAACTTTGGTTCGATTTTTTATTAGGTATAGATCGGATTTGTTTTTTCTTGGTGCTTCACATGTCAGTCCTATTAGTTGTCCTTCTTCTACTTCCAGAGTGATGTTTGTCTGTATGACACTTCCATCTCCTATGTTGTGCAGTTTGCATACAATATCTACATAAAGTATAGAGAAAAACATGACTATTTATACTGAGAGAGAGAGAGAGATGATCAGTGAGACAGATTTGAACATGATAGTTAGTAAAGTCCACTTAATTGCTTACCTTCTGTTGGTTGGAAGCTTGTGACGTAACTTAGAGAGTGCACAAGAAAGAGTTGTAGCAGAAGCGTTGTAGACATGCCGAAACTGGACTAGATTGGACGTATGTGATTCGTAAGTATCTATCAATATTTTACTCTCAAATAAGAAATTCTCTTTCATTTTATACAAGTATAGGGGGAAACCCCCCAAACAGGCCTTCCCCTAGCTGTATACTCTACTTCCAAATACCTATTAAAGCACTTTCCTATTAAAGCACTTCCATTCAAGCACTTAGCTATATACTATAGTAGTCATATCCTTATACATAAAATATTCCTCACATGATTAGACATGGCGCCGTAGATTACATCATGTGTATAATGCTGAGCCTGCACTATGGAAACTACTGAAATAGTTGATACATCCACATAATAAGTACATACACAGAGGATCATGTGTATGTGTTGAGTCGATAGGTTGATGAATCATGTGTACATGTTATGTTGATGAAACTTCTGTGTTAAGTCGATAGGTTGATGAAACTTCTATCATAATATTAGCCCCAATACACTCATGAGTTATCTTATATTTGCTACAGTAGCCTAAAAATTAATGTTATGTTTTGTACCTCCATAACAGATGATAGTACCGTGAACATGGATCCTAACTCACCCGAGGAAGAACAATCTGCTTCCACTGCAGAATTTCAGCCTCAGACCACTGACCCTCCCTCGCCTAACCGTAATTCAACAGACTTCTCTGACTGTACTGCTGGTAACATGGGCATGTGTGACACCGCCAAGCTAAGCACTTCCCAGACAGAGTCACACACTCATCCCCCCTTGAGCGTGGATACCACTGGAAGTGGAGATATCCAATTAGAACCAGCTATCTCCAACCCTTTCTCACCAATTTCCGATAATGATGACAACGATTTCGCCCCTTCACACAAAACTTCTCCCATCCCCTCCTCTACAAAAAGTGCTGATGTGGCAAAACCTGATCCTTGTTTCGATGATGTCTCCCCTCGTTCTCGATCCTGTTCCCCTCCCCTTCAAGCACCTTCACCAACTACAAAGACCCAAAGTGGTGATGACGAAAAGAACCCACAAGAAGAACTTAGTCCAAACCCGACCATGTCAGAGCTAGAGGTAATTCCACCTCAGCTTCCTGACAGCAGTACTACTACCAATGATAAGTCCCTTCCTGATACCCTCTCATCCTTAACTACTACTTCTTCTTCCCACAAATCCACTAATGTCTTGCCTTCGTCGGGGGAAGATGAACCTGCCCCTACTCGTCTGCTTCGTTCTGCTGTGAGGAAGTCAAATGTGTTGCCGAGACAGTCTGGGGAAGGAGACGAAGAACTGGTTGTGTCCTGGAGTTTGTCACTCGTGAAGAGGAGGTGGGCCGCTTCTGAATCTGGTTTTAAGAAAGGTGAGAGTGGCAGCTAGGCCTATCAAATTAAGCCTATCAGAGTGTAACCTTATGCTACAGCTAATGACAGACTAACACATTAATAAGTGGATGCTAAATAAAAAGGCCATGTAGGGTTAGTCTGTACTTTTACCTATAGCAGTTTCTGTGAACAAACAATAATAATTCACTGCCTCCCACCAAGCTGCTTTGACTGTTCATGTCAGTGTAAAAGTTCTGCTTGGTTTATGCAGTGATGTAGGGATTATTATTGAAGGCAGCATAATTTTGATGTTTTGTTCACAGAAACTGCTATAGGTAAAAGTACAGGCTAACACTACATGGCTTTTTCATTTAGTATAAATTTTTTTCCCTTCACTTGTTTACTTTTTTATAACAGATGCTGAAGCAGTGAACACAAATATGGATCACTATCAGTCAGGTATGTGCTTACTGTAGTCTATTTGCATTCACTTGATAAATTTGACTGTTAGCACTTACTAAAGTGCTTTGAGATCACATTGGTATCCAACAGAGCAGTTCTTTTTTTAATAACCTTGTTCTACTTTCTCTGTAGGAGTTGCAAAGAAAAGACACTCCAGTGGAGAAGGTAGTGGTCCTCAGTCTTTTCAACCCTCGTCAGATCTTGAGCAGCAAGACCCACCAAGGCTACCGATGGGAACACTGACATATGAGAGGTGTGACTCAACCAGCAGTATGGAGTCTCGTTCCAGCATCCTGTCAGGCAAAGACTCCACAGAAAAGACCACCCACACCAAACAAGGCCGCAAGCCGCAGCACGTCTTTTCCAGCAGGAAAATCTCAGAAAAAGAGCTACAAGATGAAGGGAACGATAAGACTGATTCTCTGAGTATCAGTGTTGATTGGGGCTCTCTGCCAAATTCTAATTTGAATATCAGTAAAGGGACTTTCCCGAGCTCTTCTGCCCCTCCTCCTCATGTAGTGGCATCTGGAGAAAAAGAGGACACGACATCCACCTCTACTATCATATCTTTCCCTCTGGTTTATTCTGGATGTGCTGATTCAGCAGAAAATGTTGTATTGACACCACAGAACGCAAACCTTCAAGGCAATCTTCCTGATAGCGATGGCTCAGCTGGCTCACATCGAAGCAGTTCCTTGGGTAGAGATGCAATGGAGACCACGTTCCCCAAGAAAGTCAAGACTGGGCCTTTATCTATGGAGGCTGTGAAGCCAGTCCTTCCTGGTAGTGGAATGGCATCTTTCACTAGAGACAGGGGACCAGCTGCTGATATTGCCCAGGACACTCCTGTTAGAGGTATATATTATTATTATAATGTGCAGTGTATTACATCATAAGGACCCCTCCAATTCATACATATGTATTTCTCTCTCCTCTTACTTAAATTACATATTTAGGTACCAGAATATGACTCTATCATACCTAGTAATGCCAACTGACAAACTGAGCTAGAGATATACATTGAATTTGTCATACATACCATATAAAGCTGAAGCACTTAAATTTGACTGGCCACGTGTACATCTATGAAATGGCCAATCGTCCAAGACCTCACCCCCCCCCCCCCCCCCCCCCCCATTAACTAACTGTGAACTATATTCTTTTTCTACAGGACTGTATCAGGACACTGATAATCCAGCCCTCGTAAGTTGCCAAATGTAGTACTTATGGTATTTCACAATAAAGGTGCAGCATGTATGTAGAATTAATTCCAGTACTATTGGAGAGGGAATTCAGGGTTCTCCCCAGGATTTATTGAAGGCATACCATGATGAATATCCCTTCTACTTTACAGCCTCCCAAGAAGCGTTACCGTCCAATCATGAAGTCCTCTGTCATCCAGCGACGGAAGAAGCAACATGGCCGCACCATTACCAGTCCTGCCCACCTCTCCTCGTTCCTCATGTTCTCCGGTAACTACCGCTCCAAGCAACAACTCCACCCCTCAAACCCAAAGGTACACATACATTAGTGTGACTCATGATTTTTCTGAGATCGAAATTAAGTCACATGATGTTTGTTCCATTAGCTGGTCTACCCTCCTTTACTCCCGGCAATGTACAAACTCTTTTCTGAGCAGGAAAACGAGCGAATTCGACTGATATCTTCCCATTTAACTGAACAGGTATGACACTGAACAAAGACCAGGGGGTCTGAGACTCTAAGTTTGGGGGATATCAGAACTATAGCTAAGACCAGGGGGGTCTGATACTCTAAGTTTGAGAGAAATCAGAACTACAGGGGGTCTGATGCTCTATGTTTTGGGGAAACGTAGTTTTACAGATGAAGTGATAACCCATTTAGAGATCAGGGACTCTTTCCATCCTGAACTACATAAACGCTTTAATTAAATACTCTCTCTTGTGAATGCATAGGATCGCCTGATACTATGTATGGAGCAAGAGTTGTTGAGAGCCCACCAGCGTGCCACAAAAGACTACACTCCTCTCAGTGTCTGCTCTGTCCTTATGGAGAACATGGGCTATAGAGGGGGTGTGGCTGGTGGGTGTGACCTGATGGGCCTCTCCTCCAACACTATCAATGGAATGACCAGGTATGCAATAAAACAGTTCAGAGCAAAAAATAACTGATCATTTTCAATTTCGGCTCTGGGAGTATCATGTAGAATCTAGCTACATGACTGACAAGATTATTGTGCTTTTAATCAGGCATGTCAGATCTTTATGTACAGTAATTCTATAGCCACAGAATGCTGATCTATTAGGGATCATGCCAAGGATTTTTGGGTAGTAACCATATGTTAGTGAATCGTGTGCAAGCGTACAGTCATACAGTACAGGGAAAATAATTTTTTATTGTTCCCACTTTTTACCTTTTTTTAGCCCTTCTGGAAATGAGGTTGGGTCTGTAGACTGCAAGCTATTGTCTGGACTGGTACAAGATGTGTGGGACAAGTTCCAAGAGCTCCGTCTCTCCCTCCTCTCTCGTCAGAGACACGAGGCAGAGGCACTTTGGATGGTACAGCGTCTCCAGTGGACGGAAAGAAGAAGTGAATTAGGTATGTGTACTCAAACCAATAGTTACTATTGACTCCAGAGGCAATTATGACAGTCAAATGTAGTTTCAGCCATTTCTTGTTGGACTGACATAGAAAGGTCACTGTACCATCAAAAAGTCAACTGCATACAATGGGCCATGCTATTATACGAGATTTTGATTTTGCAAAGGAATTGAGTGTGAACCAAATTCCCCTTATTTTTTAACCACAGAATCCTTACACCCACAGAAACTACCAGCTGGACAAAAAAAAAAAAAAAAAAAAAAAAAAAAGATATTTTGGTGTTCTAATTATTGTTCTTATAATAATGGTTATACCAGATATGATAATATTAGATTATGCTAAAATTAATAATAGCATGGAAAAGGTGATCATGCATTGCCTACTGTTTATTTTTGTACAGGAAGTTCACTCTCCCCCTCTGCACATGATCACCCAAGAACTCACGTCCCCATAGCCACACCCACTCTCTACTCCATACAGTACAGACAGTGACAAAACAATAACACTGTTTTGTTTGTTTTTTGTTTGTTTTTCTTCTTCTTTCTTTTTTAAATAACAACTATTATTCCATGTTTTAAAGGTGTTATCATGTAATGAGATGGTGAATGCAGTATATAAGGTGGATTGGAGAGAGCTGGTTCCTGGGTGCCTGGTGGCTCATTCGGTTGGGTCCTGTGGCTATGACGGCTAAAGTCAGATGCTGCGGGTTCAAACTCAGCTGGTGGGTTGCGGGGTCACTTGGGTTGCCAGTTTTTCTTCAATCCTCCTTCACCATCTCATTACATGATAACACCTTTAAAACATGCTTAGATGAGAGATAACCATCGTTTGTGAACTATTATTCCACCATAGCAAATTTGCAATATGTATCAAGCATTCATGCTTGATACTTGTGATACTTTCTATATAATATGGCTAAATAGGACACCTGCTAAAGCTACATTTGGTGTCTTTGAATTCATCTGTTGCCTTTTATTTTAAAAATGGACTGCTTGTTAGCCATCAAAAGACCATTCCAGCTCTTCTTGTGCCCTGGAATGAAAAATCACCCATTGTGGGTTCTACTTCTACAGTCTAGTTATCAATGCGCTTCTGTATACATGTGGGTTGCCATCTGTTTCTACTTGATCGGTCTAGTTATCAATGTGTCTTCTCTCCTTCACACGAACCAAGTGAAATTCGTCAATATGCCAACCCACAACAAGAAGAAAATCTCTTTTTGAATAAGATTTTTTGTGTGTGTGTAGCCCAAAGATACTATAGACTAGTATCAGTACTAGCCATGCTGAATTATGGCTGTGGTACTGTGGCTATACCTGCTACTAGGTAAGTATTACAAAGAAGACTAGTAGTATGTTACTAAAAATACGATGTAGTAAGTGTCTATATGCGGTTCTACCTTATATGGTGCAGTGCAAGTGATATGGTGTTAGTGTTACTCCAATGAGTGTCTAAGTATTGAAAAAATGGAGAACTCAATTGCTCAGTCCAACAGCAGCAGTGATGATCCATCCACTCCTCTCATACAGAGAGAACAATGACTCTCTGAGACCAGTGCAAGGTGCAGCACAGTCACTAAAAGTTAGATATCGCAGGACTTGCAAGTGCATCACTTCTAAAGCAGCCCTCATTGTCCTCCTGTGGAGCTTTGCAGTGTCACTGGTCTATTCTACAGTGCTCAATCCTAACATCTACGTGCAAGTATTTTCACCTTTTGCTGTTTGGGCAGGACTGATTGCATATGGTGTTATTCCTATAGTCCTGTGCTTATTTCCTTTGGCTGGATTCTTGGCAGACACCAAATTTGGTCGTTATAAAACTGTTACTGTTAGTTTGTATATAATTCTACCACCAATGGCTTTGCTTCTACTTCCTGAAGTACCTATTTTGCTAGGTCTTATTAAAAGTGCTAGAAATAATGATCTTATTGTGCAGATAGAGAGAGGTGCTCTCTTTATGAAATTAATATTTTCAGGAGTTGGTTTGGCATTTTTCTTAATGGTTGTTATGTTAGTTGGTTTTGTTGGGTTCAATGCTAATGTCATCCAATTTGGCATGGACCAACTCCATGACTCACCAGGAGAGGACCAAAGTCTCTTCATACATTGGTACATGTGGCTCTATTACATCAGTGTGTTCCTCGCAAAGCTGGGATAGAACCTCGTGGCAACTTCATTATATATTTATGGAGCTGTTCTGCTATTGTTGATACCACTGCTGATCACTGTAATCCTCATAGTGACCCTGTGTGTGGCCCATCACAGAAGAAGGTGGTTCCTGATTGAGCCTGGCAGAGTCAATCCCTATAAACTTGTCTCTAGAGTCACTTAAATTTGCTCTCAACACAAGATTCCTGTCCGTCGCAGTGCCTTCACCTACTGTGAGGATGAATTACCCACAGGGCTGGACCTTGGAAAGAACAAGTATGGAGGACCCTTCACCACTGAAGAGGTGGAAGATGTCAAAGCCTTTTATGGAATACTCAAAGTACTCTTCAGTTTTGGAACAGTATTTTTCTTGGATTTTGTAGCAAATTCTATGCTACCAGTGTTTGCTAAACATAATATTCCTCACTATGTCCAAAATAACCCATTTGGTAACTCGAGCTATTTGGGATACAATGAAACATTGGGGCACCGTATTTTGATGTTTAATGATCTATTCTCCCCTCTCCTGATAGTGATCTGTATCCCTCTCTACCTCTTCCTCATCCGTCCCTTCATGTCACCATATTATTATGTTCCAGGAATGCTGAAGAGAATGGGACTTGGCATGCTGTTGGTTCTTTTCTCCCTCATAGCCACATTTATAATGGACACGGTGGCTCATATCAGGAATAAAGAAGCATTCTGTATGTTCAGTGACTACCTTGACTCCCCAAAGCCATCTTATTCTCCCAGCACTCATTTCCAAGACACCACTTATCTTATTGTGCAGCATACCCTATCAGCCCTCTCTGACATGTTGATGTACATTGGTGTCTTTGAGTTCATCTGTTCCCAGAGCCCAACTTCCATGATTGGACTGGTGTATGCCATCAAAGGACTCTTCCAACTAATAGCAGCTCTTGTTACAGTTTCTTTCTATGTGCCCTGGAATGGCAAGTCAACCTTCCCCAGTTGTGGGTTCTACTTCTACCTGATGGGTCTAGTTGTTGGTGTGCCATCTCTCCTTGTGTATGTGTGGGTAGCCAGGAAATATAAAAACCGAGTGAGAGACGAACCATCAAACATTCGTCAATATGCAGAAGAGTATTACTCCAACCCACAACAGGAAGAAAATTATGACTAACATTAAAAGCTAATTTGTGATTTTTGTGTGTATAGAGATTTTTCCCTTTTATGAATACAGCTATGTTGTAATGTTACCTTGTAGTAGCTACATATCAGTTTTTTTTATAATAATACAACTGTTGTGTTGCAAAGAGAAATAGCTAGTGGGCTGATTTCATGTGGTCCCAATGGCAATCCACCACTTCCTGACCACCAACTGTTACTGTTAGTTTGTATATAACACCAAACCACCAAGAACCAACTGAGAGATGAACCATCAAAGATTCATCAATAATATGCTGAAGAGTATTAGCTACTCCAACTCACAACAGGGAAGAATTTGAACAAGTGATCCGTGTGCGTAGTTTTGCTACTATACTTTAATGCTAGCTAGCTATAGCATTGCATTATTAATAGCTACAATTTAGAGTATAACTATCTACATACATAAAATAAGATTTAAGAGTCCTTTATAGCTAGATAGTAAAATTCACATGAAGTTTTTAGTGAGCATCCACCTTTGTCAGGACACAGTGCAGTGAGGGAGCAGTGCGTGCAAATTTCCCTTCTCCATAGTATTCTCTCATAGCATCAGTATTAAAATGTGTGTCATCGAAATCACTTCGGGTGTGTATCTTGTAGAATTCTATGAGACTGGATACATCTTGCATGTCTTGACTGTATTCTTTTTCATGTAAATATGTTTTCTCAAAGTCATGTGCCGAGGCGATGTTCAGGTACTCCTCTGTAGAATATGGTGGTAGTCGTTTCAGAAAACTATTAAAGAATTCACGACTGAACATTTTTTCTGACCCCATGTTGCTGTTTAGAATGAGTGTGAAGACAAACTTGCCTCCTTTTTTCAGGCTCTTGGAAACTTGCTGGAAGACAAGGTCCTTGTCCATGCACCAATGGAGCACATAATTAGAAAATACGATGTCATAATCTGTTCCTGGGATGTCTTCAGCCTTCCCTTCATAATATTCCAAGTTATCAGCAGTGTACATATTCTTGGCCAGACTCAAGCGCTCCACATCTGGATCGATAGCTACCACTTTCCCCTCTGGACCAACCAGATCTGCAAGAATTTTGGAAAAGTAGCCAGTGCCACAGCCAAGATCAAGGATTTTAAAGCCTTTGACAGAGCCCAAGCAATCTAACATGTCTTGACCATGTTGTTTCTGGATGATGCAGGTGTCTTCATATGCTTGTGCTTGACTGAAGTCACAGGAAGACATTTTTTTTTTCCTTTGGGATTTTCAATTCGTTCACTAGAAATGTAGCTAACTAGTCTGCAAGTCAATTCATTCTTGTCCACGCAAATGAGTCCTTTTTATAGTTGAATCTTCTGGAGGCATGCATGCAAGTGGCAGGCCTGCATATTGTTGGATGTGATCATTCATGTATATCATGTTAATTGGTCTGTCTGTAGTTATCGATTCAAGGAATAGCTCATTTGGAAAGGCAATATAATTAATTTATGCATAATGTGATAATTATAGTGTCGATTCCAATGGTTATGCATCATCAATATCCAAGGGAATTCTAGGAACAAAGCAGGAACCCAATAATATATTGAATGACTGAACACACACATGAAGTGGACTGAACAACACACACAATAATATATTAATTGGCTATACACTAGACAATTGTCCTGAGAGGCTCTGATTACCCTGTATGACCCTGTATGACCCTGTATGCATGTTGCATGAGTGGCTATAATGGAAATCCTTAGCTAATTAGCTATCATGTTGTATAAGTAGTTGTCACAGTAATTGAAGAAATCAGGTCACCATTTTTAGATCCCATGGATATTTCTGACTGGTCAGTGACTCTGACGGTATCAGTAATTGTTGTACACAAAGAATGTAGAATTAATTAATGCAGGCAGGCATATAATTGTGCCCAAGAATTTGCTCAGTTTACCTGCACTGTCATGACTTATTAGTGGAACTTTGTAGCTAATAGCCTATAGATAGCCTATAGTTAATTTCCTGTTATAGCACATTTCTATCATAACTTTAAACAGTTGCTCTTGCTTTTGTATTAGCTACAGTAACTAACAGCACTTGACTCTTGACTGATTGTCAATGGCCTAAGTCCACAATAGCTAGCCTCGAACCCAGACTCTTTTTTTCCTTTTTTGGGGGGGAGGCTGGGTTCGAGGCTAATCCTATAGCCTATTATGTGCATGTTTCATCGGTGCACATGCATGGTCATTTGTGTATTTTGTCTGTCTATCCAAATGATATAGCTAGTAAGTCAGAAATTCGCTATAAGGACATAGAAGATGAGATCAATTCAGGTCTGAATGGCTATAAAATTTCACAAATAGCTTCTGAGTGACTCTAGGAGGTTCATATAGCTAAGGAAAAGCTATGAAACCAGAGGTAGCTATTTAGCATCTCTGAAAATGGAAGTGGAGCTTCAGCAAAATTCAGCCTTATTATTGGGCAACCATTGTAATATAATGACAGCTGTTATGTACATAGGCAATGGAACTGAGAACACAGTAGTCCAGTCCACTACACCAGTCCACCTCTCCAGTCCACTGAATGCATGCAGACACCCAAATTTGATGGGTACTTTATACTCCCATGGGAATACAGTATTTTGAAAGGCTGCAGAGGATTGTTGTATGTATTATGTATACATAGCCACTATTGAACAAATATATATGGCATATTGTAGTAGGTTACAATTATACATATATGGTTCGAATAATTATTAACTATTATAGCTACATATACATGCCATAGCTAGCACTGTCAAAGTGTCAAGTGGTCAAGTGTCAATATAAGGTCAAACTAGCTCTGTTTTGTAATTCACGCAGCATGAAGGTTCTCCTAGCTTTTCTTTCAGTCCTTGTTATTACCGTCTCAGTAGCTACAGCTGAAGAGAAGGACTGTACCTTAGAGAGAGAGATGATAAAGACATTGGAAAACAGGATTTCTGATTTATTACAACAGTGTATGTTATTAAACTTAGCTAAGGTCCGGTGTTCTAAATACAACTACTGAGCTGTCCTGAATTATAGTTAACTTAACAGCAAGCTATTCAAAGTAAATCTATCTTTTTCAGTTGCTGCTATTAACAAATGCCCTGATGGTTATAAACTCTGTCCTATGGTTGGCACTGGAATATGTATTCCAGAAAATGCAATCTGCTGGTATGTCTAACTATTATACTTAGAAGGCATCTAGCTACAAGGTACAGACCACTTGGCTTTTGGGGTGTGTCCAACTTGAACAGAGTAAAATAGAGATTTTGAAAATGAAAGCTATGGGCTCAATTTTCACTGATGTCAATCTCTAGGTATAATTAAGAAGGCTCCAAAATATGAAGTTAAATGAAGATTCTGCATGGTTGGTAGTTAGCTATAAAGCTTCAAAAAGGTACACACTGTGTAGGGCAGTTTTTGTTGTCTATGGCAACTACCATACAAAGCAAGTAGCTAAATGAGCTAGCTTTGAAATTTTGGAACCTTTTTTCAACAATAATAGCTATTAGCTATTATTATTATGCCTAGAGATTGATATCAGTGATAATTGAGCCCATAGCTTTCATTTTCAAAATCTGTTCTTTGACACGCCTCCAAAAGCATATAGCTAGCAAGCTATGTACATAGCTGACTTAAAAATAATAGCTAATTGTCTAACTCTATAATGATAGTAGACAGACTTACCAGGCATGTATATATAGCTACCATATGCACATGTAGCTACATAGACTATAGCTAGTTATAAAAAACCTCTGAGAAGTGGCTAGCTACCCTCTCTGCAAAAAAAAATAATAATAATTTTGTTATGATGTGTACTCTAATTGTGTTTTATCTCTACTCTAGAAGAATGCTGAATACATGCAGAGACTTGACAAATTGGATTTTGGTGACTGCTAGCTATACATAGTATAGTTAAGAGTGATATTAAATAGATAGATTAGGTACCCTACATACTATAGTTTTTTACAGTGACAAAGACCACAAAAACAAATTTTAATTTGCGCATGTAAGCATGCACAAATTGCTGTGTGTTATAATTGTAGGTCTAATAGACCTGCATGGTAGTCTAAGGGATTTTACAAGGCAAGTTTCATATCACAGCCTCATGCATTCCATAAAATTAATGAAACAAATAAACAAACAAACAAATAAAAGAACAAACAAACTCTAGTTTACTATACTAACTTTAAGTCACGCCCACTGACCACACCCACATTTTTGGCTTACCACACCTACTGAGCACACCCACAATTAACTAGAAGCCGATGTGCTTTGCAGGAATGCAGCATTGCTTAATACTCTACAGACACCCTGAGGCTGTGTTACTAGTCTACTGTATTGAAGCCACCAATGAGATTCCTACATAATTCAAAGTTGATTTCTGGGACAGACATGCAGAGACAGGGACAAAATCAAAATTTCCGGGCCAGTTGGCAACTATGGGTGGCATTAGTGGAGCAATCAGGAAATGCTGAATGTGGAGGCCTAGGACCTAAAGCTAGCTGGGATATCTAGGCATGTACAACTGAAGTAAATAGTTTGTTAAATTACTGCATGGAAAAGCAAAGCAACCTGCAAAGACATCCCCTGTAGTACCAACATACAAGCAGTGATGAACTGACACAGTTTTAAAAAAGCACTAACACTTCAATTTCTCTTTTACAGGTCATTCCTGACTCCACATCCATATAATCATCATTACGACCAATCAAAATCCATCATTGTATGTACAGCACAACCTGAGACAAAACACCCAGCTTAAAATCCATAGCAGCACTGACCTTCAACGTTATCAGACATTTGTGATTCTGATGTATGCTGTTGCATGTTACCTTCTTCTTCCCACTTTTAAAGTGCACACTGCATATCTTTATAGTTCTGGAAGATTTGTCTTGTACTATTGACCTTTGACCTATTGTGTTTGAATTTTTGAGCATATATTTTTGCATGCATAACACAACATATGTCATTTGATAATATTGTCCTCGAACAGATTGCCATACTCCCATTCATAGTATACCTAAAACTTATTCTGTTAATGTGTAAGATGTGAATAACTCCTCCTATAAGGTTAATGCGCATCCACCTTTGTCAGGACACAATGCAGTGCTGAAGAGATAATGGGAAACTTTCCTTCTCCATAATAATCTCTCATGGCTTCAGCATTGAAATGTGTGTCATCAAAATCACCATGGGTGTGTATCTTGTAGAATTCTATGAGACTAGACACATCTTACATATCTTGTCTGCATTCTTTCTCTTCTAAGTATATCTTTTTGAAGTCGTGTGCCGAGGCAATGTTTAGGTACTCATCTGTAGTATGTGGTGGTAATCTTTCCAGAAAACTTATGAAGAATTCATGACTGAACATTTGTTCTGACCCCATGTCATTTTTTAGAATAAGTGTGAAGGCAAACTTGCCTCCTTTTTTCAGGCACTTGGAAACTTGCTGGAAGACAAGGTCCTTGTCCATGCACCAATGGAGCACATAATTAGAAAATACGATGTCATAATCTGTTCCTGGGATGTCTTCAGCCTTCCCTTCATAATATTCCAAGTTATCAGCAGTGTACATTTTTTTGGCTAGACTCAAGCGCTCCACGTCTGGATCAATAGCAACCACTTTCTCAATATGTTGAGAAGGGTTCCATGAACTTTCTGGCCATCTTGAAGCCCTTTTTCCCAGCTACATCAAGCAGAGGTCTGAACTTTGCTGAGAAGGAACCGATTTTCATGAAATAGCACCAAGGGGAATAGCCATGATCGTTCCACTCCTCCCAACAATTACATAATTTCAGTTTCTTTCCTCTCAGTTCCTTTTTATTGCTCTAGGTTTATTCATTCTTTTCCTCTCTTATTTTGCACCTTATTTATTATTTCTTATACATGGGACCTTGAGGCCCTGGGATCTTATTTCTTTTTGATGTCAATTGTTTATAATTATTGTCACTTCAGAAATAATTGGTTCCCATGCCTCCAGCTTCTCTTTCTGTTAAGTAACTGTAATGGATAGTTGACAGGTGGCCATTAGAGAGATGTATTTCACAGTATATAAAAATTGGTATGTAGATCTAGCTCCTTGGGTCCCTGGTCAGCCTTGATCTCCAATCTCTTAAAGGCTTCTTCCGACAAGGATTTGGTATATGTACTCATTCTCTGTGTGTAGCTGGAGAATATACATTTTTTGTCATACCTAAGCTTAACTCAGAGCTAGATTTGCTTACCAGTGAAGGGGTCTTGGTTCTGGCTTCACTAACTCGTTCTCAGACAAACAAAACAAAATGAAAGACCTGCATGGGATATATATTTCCTATTGCCATGGGCATGCGCACAACTCGGTTCAAAGGTCAATATGGAGAGTCTGAAAATTTCAAAACCTCGTCCAAAAAAAAAAATTCGCCCGGGGCGGGGCTGGGCGCGGCGGGGGGGCGCGGCGGGAGGGAAGTACGTTGACATTCTAAAGGCGTGGTCAATTATTACACCTCGCGCGCGCATTATAGAAATGTCCCACCCCCTTGATTGTGGGTCAGTCTTGTCTATCAGTGTGATGACAAGTAAAGGAAAAAATATAAAGTGTGTCAAAAGAGTTCATGAACAAGAGAGAGTAAAGTTACCCCTTAATTACTAGCAATGTGTCAGGTCAAAAATCGAAAAAGTAAGCTGGTAAGAGCGATTTTTTGCATCTAGATATAGGAGTAAAGAATATGCTTATTTGAGTTTTCATCCATTCACAATTTTGATCATGCAATTATTATTTTTTTAAGAAATGTACATAGTGCAAGCATGAAATGACAGAATATAGTGGTGATATTCAAATTCTTTACCCCTGGGAGTAACTTCTTCTCAAACAGCTTATCAAGAACTTGTGGATCACCATTCTTGCACACACACTCTCCTGTTCCAGCTGTTAACATAGAAAACCCTGTAGACGTACAGTAGCTAACTGCCCACGCACGACTTCTGGTATGACATCTTATATCTTCCTAATTTCAATATAATCACATCCTAAATAGCTATCCCTACTTCACTCCCCATGAAAGGCCACAGTTCAACATGAGCAGCCACAGAACAGTGAAGTAGGAGACTAGCTAAGTAGCTAGTTGCCATCATTGAAGCAACTTCCTGTTGCCATAAGTTTAATATAAGATCTCAGAATTTAGGCACTTGCAAACAATTGTGAAAATGTCGTCTTTGTGCATGGTTTCATTTCTCAAGTGTTATTGTTGTATACTGAATTCTAGTTAATTCATTTTAGTCACATTTTTGGCTTTGACTCATGTCTCATTCATTCATTGACCCAAGGTGTTAATTCTATCACCTGTGACTAGTATAGCTACCTATACCAGAACAGTTATACCGTACTCAGTTTTATCATGTTCTTTGGTGTATCACTTTTCTGATTTTGATTTTGAGTAGCTAGCTAGCTATAATTAATTGTTAGACAACAAGTTGAGTTGTTATTGTTGTTGGGCAAGTTTGGAGTAACTGGCCGTTTTGCTGGAAAGTTATGCTATGGCTTTATATGTCATGAGCTACTAGGAATCACTGTGTTCTAAGAAGTTGTAACTAAGTTCCAGGAAACTGAGCTCGTTTTGTGGTAATGTCCACTTAATGTATCCAGAAATTTGTGGTTTTTCAGCTGTACTTACACTGAAAAAAATGGGGTGTCATTGCTACACCAATATTATGCGAAAATGACACCCCACCATTTGACACAGTAAAAGTCTACCAAAAAGTGCACCCATGGCAACCCTCAGGTGTCACAAGTATGCTAGCTATATACAGTGGCATGAAAATATGGTGTTATTTTCACACATGCTGCAACAACATCCCATTATTTACAGTGTGTGTACTTTGATTGAAGTAGAATTACAAATATGGTCCAATAGAAATGAAAAAATGCCACTTGCCCTCATGCAGTTGCTAGGCCACATGGAAACTCCATAATAATCTCTCATGGCTTCAATATTGAAGTGTGTGTCATCAAAATCACCTTGGGTGTGTATCTTGTAGAGTTCTATGAGACTGGATACATCTTGCATATCTTGTCTGTATTCTTTCTTGTGTAAGTATGTTTTTTCCAAGTCGTGAGCTGAGCAATGTCCAGGTACTCTGTAGAATATGATGGTAATCGTTTCTGAAAACTATTAAAGAATTCATGACTGAACATTTTTTCTGACCCCATGTTGCTGTTTAGAATGAGTGTGAAGACAAACTTGCCTCCTTTTTTCAGGCATTTGGAAACTTGCTTGAAGACAAGGTCCTTGTCCATGCACCAATGGAGCACATAATTAGAAAATACGATGTCATAATCTGTTCCTGGGATGTCTTCAGCCTTCCCTTCATAATATTCCAAGTTATCAGCAGTGTACATTTTTTTGGCCAGACTCAAGCGCTACTCAAGCGCTCCATATCTGGATCAATAGCAACCACTTTCCCCTCAGGGCCAACAAGATCTGCAAGGATTTTGGAAAAGTAGCCAGTGCCACAGCCAAGATCAAGGATTTTGAAGCCTTCAACACTGCCCAAGCGATCTAGCATGTCATGACCATGTTGTTTCTGGATGACACAGGTGTCTTCATATGCTTGTGCCTGACTGAAGTCACAGGAAGACATGTTTCAAGTTTTTTTCTTTGGGGTTTTCGATTCTTGCAAATGTGGCTAGGAATAAAGACAGCAGGATTCTCGTCCAAGAATTATTTTATAGTCAAATTTCATAGCGCATGCATGCATGCATGCTAATTTGGCTACCGCATACGTACTCGTTTATTAAGTGTGTCTGCTAAGTGCTAAGCAAGCTTGATTGATTTCTACAGCAATTAGTTGTATGGTGGTTTATCTATTAGTGCACCTTCCAAAGTATGTAGCTAGCTACTTGGCAACAGTTAAGGGGTTGTAAACTTGTGAAACAAGTTTGAGTCTATCAGCTCTAAAAGCTCACTTGCTTTCAAATATTGCACATCGCCCTAGTATAATAAATAATTAAAAAAATAGCCTCCCTCCCTCCCTCCCTCCCTCCCTCCCTCATCCAATTTGAGCAAGTGAAGGACAAGAAACAAGGTAATGGCCTAATAAGATTCCAGAAGCTAGACCTGTGCCCACTTATAACTTGATAACTAGCTCTATCTCAGAGACCAATCAACACAAGAACACAGTATAGTAAATGTACTAACTACGCAAACATCAAATGAACCAGTTGGCTCTGTTCACAGTTTAATATTGTTGGAAATTTATATGGGAAAATGGCAAATCTCTATATTATACTGCACCTGTTCCTTGGGAACCCACAGCGAGTAGGCCTTTTTATAAGCTAGCAGTGATACCTCAGTGATACCTATGTAAATATCATGCAATAGCCGTCAAGGTAGCACAGGCTGAGCAAAGTTTCAGGAAATGTATGGCTTCCAAAATCATTATTATAGCACAAGAGATATGTAAAGATCAAGCAAGAAACAGTGACAAGGAAGAAAAGTGACAATGCTAAGGGTCAATCAACACTAGTTGACATATTGAGCTTCCACCATCATGTTGGTTCTTTTAGCAATAACGTATACTCTTCTGATAACCCAGGGGTCCCTTCTAGCTACCTGATTAAAGACAACAGAAGAATAAACAATGTCTTGACTGTGTTATTTCTGGATCTTTAGCTAGTGCAAGTCGAATATATAAATTTTCTATTCACTGGCTGGTTTGAGTCTGGTGAATCGTGCATGCAAGCATGGTTTGATTACAAGGTCTGCATTATGGAAGGAAAGATGGAAGACAAGGAACAAAATAACTATGTAGGCAAGTTAATAACTGTGTATTACCCAAGCAGGGTACAAAAGCAATAGTTGTAACCTGGGATACAATGTGGTGATATAACATTAATTGGCAAAACTAACTACCTATAACTGGAAAAAATCTCCTATTCATGGGAATACTAAAAAACACTCAGACTAATTAGTGAATTGTGGTATAACTAAATTGTATCATCAAAACTAAGCTAGCTACCAGTAACAATTATGCCCAATTCATCATGATAGAAAAACCTAGCTGCAGTGATACTTACAACAGCTGTATGCATGTGACCCATGCACATTAGTAGTCTATGGATACTGTGAAAGAATGCTAGGATTAGGAACAATTAGTGTCACTAATCTGAGAAACCCTAGCTGTATAGTGGTACTTCAAATTCAATATTATAACTTTACAATAGCTGCTGTTCATTGCCCATGCACGATGCTCTATAGTTATAGTTGTAACCAGATACTGCTGGTGACTTGTGCATGGTGTACATAGCTAATTGACATCATCAAAACTACTGGGGGAACCGGAAAGAGGAACCTGTGAAACAAAAGAAATCGTTCACTATAACACTAGCTAGGAGAAGTTATGCCAATTAACTAACAGTCGATATCTTTGTCCATTATTTTGGTACCATATATACCATGCCTAGCTAACTTTTAAGTCTTTTAAAGTGTGTCGGTGTGGACACCATAGAATGATGTGATAGTGCACAAGGTTACATATAAATGCATGAGCCAAACTGAGTGCATGCACTATTGCATCATCCAAGTGTGCCTTAGCTATAATATAGGCTTGTTTTATTGCTGGTCACATGCCCAGTTGGCCATAGCTCTGACTCTGACAAACATTGGGTTTCAGTGATTTTCAAAGAACGTGATAAAAATAATTAATGAGGTAACATGAGGTTTTCCTGTTTGAAACTAGTGAAATGCTAACTTCTGACACATTGGATTTCAGTGATTTTTTAAAGAACACAATTATTGAGTGCTGAAAGAACTGCATGTACTGAAGGTACACAGGAGTCTAGCAGTGGAAGATCCACTGACCTTTCAGCCTCAGTCCCTCAAGCTGAAAACAAACATCCACAGAAGTTAACCACTCAATTGCACAATTAAACCACTCAATTCAAATGCAATATTCAATAACTTAAAGTGATTTTTATTTCCTGACTGCAATAAGCTCATCAAACTAGGCATGTATTATTTAGAATATCAAATATATGGTGTGGAAACTAGGCCAGCATTAAAACATGTTACTAGAACTGCCCAATAATTAGAGGATAATGCTGTATGTGCAAAATTATTATGGCAGTAGCTTAATCTCTCCCTCTACACATGATCTCCCACCACACTCACTCTCCGCATGCTGCGAACAAGCTCTTTTGTACACTTTCTTCAAATAATTGCCTTGCTGCACATTATATGTAGCAAGGTGATGATAATTGATTGTGAACAAACATGGTGGCATGCACGAACCATGCAAGTGCTTCGACAGTCACAGAATAAACTAAACACATAGCAATTAGCTAGCTAGCTATACTTGTCCTGAAAGGAAATGCTGACAAAAAACCAACAAACATTGCTACCTATGCAAATCATAATGCTTGTTGCATGAGTAGCTACAGCTATAGCTAATGGAATGCTGAAGATATTTCAGGAACAGGCTTAACTGGCAAAACATATCATTCTGTATTCATCATGTTGCATGAGTATCTGTGAAATTCCAGGAACAGGTAGCTAGACTAGCAAACCATAATTACACCAGTTCAAGGAATGCATCCCATAATTCTAGTAACTGGTCAGCGATATGTACCTGCTAATTATCAGGTATGGCATGTAATTGTTCCCCAAAAATGAATTTAGTGGTATGACTTATGATTTGTGAAGTGGAACTTTAATGACCTATGGACCCACAAGTAGCTAGGATACAATTATAGGCTTGTGTTCAGTGTTATAGCTCACTTGAATTAAGTATTAATTAAGTAGAGCTTTCAGCACTTTAACTCTTGACTGGTTATCAGCATAAAAAGATTTAGGAGTGTAGCTACAAAGATATTTCTTAACCACATTAGAGGTATATGTCTTTAATATAGCTCAATGTGGATCCTGTCTCTCTATAGAATGCTGTTGTGGCTATTGGGGCAAACTGGAGAAATGTGATATCAGTTGAGTCGATGTTAAATACTAATTTAATAAAAGGACTTAAAAAAAAAAACTTCTTTGAAAAAAAGATCAACATCGTAATGAACAATCATGCAACTACAAATGATATCTCAGTCAATAGTGTGATGCTACATAAGCAGCAATATAGCTTTAAAAATGTTAATGTTGTACACAATGTCGAGATAAAATAATAAAAGTCCTGCATAATATTAATGTGCATCCACCTTTGTCAGGATACAATGCAGTGATGGAGAGGTCAATGCAAGTCTTCCTTCTCCATAATAATCTCTCATGGCTTCAACATTGAAGTGCGTATCATCGAAATCACCTCGGGTGTGTATCTTGTAGAATTCTATGAGACTGGATACATCTTGCATATCTTGTCTGTATTCTTTCTCATGTAAGTATGTTTTCTCAAAGTCATGTGCTGAGGCGATGTCCAGGTACTCATCTGTAGAATATGGTGGTAGTCGTTTCAGAAAACTATTAAAGAATTCACGACTGAACATTTTTTCTGACCCCATGTTGCTATTTAGAATGAGTGTGAAGGCAAACTTGCCTCCTTTTTTCAGGCACTTGGAAACTTGCTTGAAGACAAGGTCCTTGTCCATGCACCAATGGAGCACATAATTAGAAAATACGATGTCATAATCTGTTTCTGGGATGTCTTCAGCCTTCCCTTCATAATATTCCAAGTTATCAGCAGTGTACATTTTTTTGGCCAGGTTCAAGCGCTCCACGTCTGGATCAATAGCCACCACTTTCCCCTCAGGACCGACAAGATCTGCAAGGATTTTGGAGAAGTAGCCAGTGCCACAGCCAAGATCAAGGATTTTAAAGCCTTTGACAGAGCCCAAGCAATCTAGCATGTCTTGACCGTGTTGTTTCTGGATGACACAGGTGTCTTCATATGCTTGTGCTTGACTGAAAGACATGATGTCCAGAAGAAATGTACTTAATTATCTATAGCACTATAGCAAGTATATAATTTTCTTCTATTCACTGGCTGGTTTGGGTCTCCTCCAAACTGGTGAATCCTTTTATAGTGTGTCTCTACATTTGCATGCAAGCATGGTTTGATTACAAGTGGAAGATGGAAGATAAGGAACAAAATAACTTCCCATTCTAATTAGCTACATTGCTACGTATCATGCCCATGCATGCACAATGGTAACCTGATACTGTGAAAGAAGTAGGATGCAATGTGGTGTAAATCAGCAAAATTACCAGTATAACTTCCTGATTGGTCATAGTGATACTTCCTTCATCAGTCAAATTAGAGAAACCATAATATCTGCAGTAACGTATGTAAGAGACTGAGTTGATTCAACATTATAATAGCTTCTGCATATATTTCCCATGCACAATGTATGTTGTAACCTGGATACTGCTATGATATCATGCTTTGAAGAATGAATTGTGGTAGACATCATCAGTAACTGCCCAATTAGCTACAAGAAGAGGAACTAATAGCTAGCTATACAACTTTCAAGTGAATGGTGGGAATCGGGGTTGGGATTCTGCAGGTACTTTGACTTAGTATCTATTATGGATTCACTATTAGACTAATTAGGTATAGTTAAATTGTATCATCAAAACTAGGCTAGCAATTTCATGATAGAAAAACCTAGCTGCAGTGATAGTCTATGGATACTGTGAAAGAATGCTAGGATTAGTGTAACTAATCTGAGAAACCCTAGCTGTATAGTGGTACTTGTAAGAGTTCAAATTCAACATTATAACTTTACAATAGCTGTTGTTCATTGCCCATGCACGATGCTCTATAGTTATAGTTGTAACCAGATACTGCTGGTGACCTGTGCATGGTGTATATTGCTAATTGACATCATCAAAGCTACTGGTAACTGGGGGAGGGGAACCTGAAAGAGGAACCTGTGGTGAAACAAAAGAAATTGTTCACTATAACACTAGTTAGGAGAAGTTATGCCAATTAACTAACAGTCGATATCTTTGTCCATTATTTTGGTACCATATATACCATGCCTAGCTAACTTTTAAGTCTTTTAAAGTGTGTCAGTGTGGACACCATAGAATGATGCGATAGTGCACAAGGTTACATATAAATACATGAGCCAAACTGAGTGCATGCACTATTGCATCATCCGAGTGCGCCTTAGCTATAATATAGTCTTGTTTTATTGCTGGTCACATGTCCAGTTGGCCATAGCTCTGACTCTGACACATGTTGGGTTTCAGTGATTTTCAAAGAACGTGATTATTGATCAAGTTTGATGATAAAAATAATTAATGAGGTAAACTCCTGAGGTTTTCCTAGCTGTTTGAAACTAGTGGAATGCTAGCTTCTGACACATTGGGTTTCAGTGATTTATTGAGTGCTGAAAGAACTGTGTTGAAGGTACACAGGAGTCTATATAGCTAGTGGAAGATCCACTACCTTTCAGCCTCAGTCCCTCAAGCTGAAAACAAACACCCACAGGAGGTAACCACTCAATTGCACAAACCACTCAATTCAAATGCAATGTTCAATAACTTAAGTGATTTCTATTTTTTTATTTCCTGACTACAATAAGCTCATCAAACTAGGCATGTATTATTTAGAACATCAAATATGTGGTGTGGAAACTACGCCAGCATCAAAACATAACTGGAACTGCCCAATAATTAGAGGATAATGCTGTATGTCCAAAATTATTATGGCAGTAGCTTAATCTCTCCCTCTACACATGATCTCCCATCACACTCACTCTCTGCATGCTACAAACAAGCTCTTTTGTACACTTTCTTCAAATAATTGCCCTTGCTGCACATATATGCAGCAAGGTGATGATAATCGATTGGGAACAAACATGGTGGCATGCACGAACCATGCAAATGCTTCGACAGTCACAGAATAAACTAAATACATATTAGCTGGCTATAATAGCCAATTATTGTCCTGAAAGGAAATGCTGACAAAAAACCAACAAACATTGCTACCTATGTAAATCATATGCTTGTTGCATAACATTGACTCAACTGATATCACATTTCTGCAGTTTGCCCCAATAGCTCACACATGTGACAATAACATTCTATAGAGAGACAAGATCCACATTGAGATATATTAAAGACATACACTATAAAAACAACTTGTAAAAACAGGTTATCTGAGTTCCAAATTGCAACTCAGATAACCTAAAAATGGGTTGTTTTTACAAGTTGCTTTTACAGTGTAGCTCTAACGTCGGTGGTTAAGAAATATTTGGTATCTTTGAAGTATTTGGTATCTTTATAGCTACACTCCTAAATCTTTTTATGCTGATAACCAGTCAAGAGTTAGTGCTGAAAGCATTATAGGCATTTAGCTATATACTTAATTAATACTTCATTCACTAGCTACTATAATTATAAGTGAGCTGTAACACTGAACACAAGCCTATAGTCATTCAATTGTATAGCCTATAGCTACTTGTGAGTCCATGGGTCGTTAAAGTTCCACTTCATAAATCACAAGTCATGACCCTAATGTGCATCTAATTTATTTTTTGGGGAACAATTACATGCCATACCTGATAATTAGTATTCATTGTGGGTAGCACTGACCAGAATTATGCTTTGCTAGTTAGTTAGCTAGCTACCTGTTCCTGGAATTTCAGCAGATACTCATGCAACATGATGAATACAGAATGATATGTTTTGCCAGTTAAGCCTGTTCCTGGAATGTCTTCAGCATTCCATTAGCCATAGTTGTACTCAAATATTAGGTAAAGGACTTTAAAAAACTTCTTTGAAAAAAAGATTGACATCATAATGAACAATCATGCAACTACAAATGATATCTCAGTCAATAGTGTGATGCTACATATCATTGGATTAGCAGTAATATAGCTGTTAATGTTGTACACAATGTCATGATAAAAGTCCTACACATTAATAATGTGCATCCACCTTTGTCAGGATACAATGCAGTGATGGAGAGGTCAATGCAAGTCTTCCTTCTCCATAATAATCTCTCATGGCTTCAACATTGAAGTGCGTATCATCGAAATCACCTCGGGTGTGTATCTTGTAGAATTCTATGAGACTGGATACATCTTGCATATCTTGTCTGTATTCTTTCTCGTGTAAGTATGTTTTCTCAAAATCATGTGCTGAGGCGATGTCCAGGTACTCATCTGTAGAATATGGTGGTAGTCGTTTCTGAAAACTATTAAAGAATTCACGACTGAACATTTTTTCTGACCCCATGTTGCTGTTTAGAATGAGTGTGAAGGCAAACTTGCCTCCTTTTTTCAGGCACTTGGAAACTTGCTGGAAGACAAGGTCCTTGTCCATGCACCAATGGAGCACATAATTAGAAAATACGATGTCATAATCTGTTTCTGGGATGTCTTCAGCCTTCCCTTCATAATATTCCAAGTTATCAGCAGTGTACATTTTTTTGGCCAGGTTCAAGCGCTCCACATCTGGATCAATAGCCACCACTTTCCCCTCAGGGCCAACAAGATCTGCAAGGATTTTGGAGAAATAGCCAGTGCCACAGCCAAGATCAAGGATTTTAAAGCCTTTGACAGAGCCCAAGCAATCTAGCATGTCTTGACCATGTTGTTTCTGGATGACACAGGTGTCTTCATATGCTTGTGCTTGACTGAAAGACATGATGTCCAGAAACTATCTATAGCACTTAGCAACTATAATATAATTGCTTCTATATTCACTGGCTTGTTTGGGTCTCCTCCAAACTGGTGAATCCTTTTATAGTGTGTCTCTACATTTGCATGGTTTGATTATAAGCGGAAAGATGGAAGATAAGGAACAAAATAACTTCCCATTCTAATTAGCTACATTGCTACGTATCATGCCCATGCATGCCCAATGATAACCTGATACTCTCTGAAAGAAGTAGAATGCAATGTGGTGTAAATTAATTACATCAACAAAACTGACTATACCAGTAACTTCCCAATTCGTCATAGTGATACTTCCTTCATCAGTCAATTAGAGAAACCATAATATCTGCAGTAATGTATTATACATATGAGTTGATTCAAAATCATAGCTTCCTCATATATTTCCCATGCTTTGTGTAGAATGACATCATCAGTAACTGCCCAATTATGTAGCTACAAGAAGGGGAACTAGCTAATATGCTTTCAAGTGAATGATGGGAATCTTGACTTGGGTGGGATTCTGCCGGTACTTTGACTTAGTATCTATCATGGACCCACTATTAGCCAGTGTAAAGCACCTGCATGCCGACAGTGCACTTCCTCTTGGGCCACTATTAGTCTGGCGTCGCCAGCCCAGCTTTTCTTCTTTTTTGGGGGGACGGGGAAGAAAAGTGGTCTGGGAGCGCTAGCATCAACTACTTGTGTCGCCCGCGCGCTCTATCGAAATAATTAAAAATTGCAATAAACATGCGTGTTGAATAATTTCATGCACACGTGGGTATTTCGAAATCTTTTAATTTTCTGTAACTTGGCGCCAGCGGGGAAAAGTCGCAGTTGTTTCTTTGGAGTTGTATGGACATGGGCGTAGCCAGGGGTGGTTCGGGTGGTTCGGTCGAACCACCTTTTCAAAATGAATTTTAAAATGTTTTAAGCGCGATCGCGCGCTATGCGCGTACGCGCGTTCGTGAGTGATCGATCGATCGTGAGCTCGAAGCGAGCAGAGAGAAACGAGTGAGGCAAAGCCGCTTATTATTTTTGTCCAGAAAAGGTCAGTTTTACGTATAACCCAGCCCTACTGAGCAGTTAGTGGCTTAGTGCCTGAGACTATGAATAAATCTTGCTGTAAAAACTGTACAAAAAACTGTACAGGTAGCTAGCAGATCATGTACCATCTTCATCATTTACTCATCTTCATACTTTCCCTGCCTTCATATGCTGCATTGCAGCTGCTAAGTCATTGTTTTTTTATAAATCGGTTATCAAAAAGGGTGTGGTTATAGGAAAGTGGGCGTGGTCATGCCAAAAAATTTTCCGCGCTTACGCGCGGATAACTTTAGAACCCCCTCTTCAAAAACTCTGGCTACGGGCCTGATGGAGTCAGATTTTTGTGTAGCTTGTGGTGGTCCTGCTCTACCTAAAAGCAGGGCTGGCGACGCCAGACTAGGCCACTATCTGCACAGAAGACTAGTAGGGCTAAAGTGTACATTGCACACTTGTAGGGACTATATTTTAGTCTACATTGCACATCTATGTTGGAACATTTTAGTGTGTGTAGCTACAATGTTTAGGTAGCTATATCCCGTTTCTTCAGTGATCTCAGTGCAGAGGCTGGGATCAACTTGAATGGGGCCTTCTAATGATTCCCATTGCTTCCTTATTTGGCTGCCAACAAGCTCTTTTACTCATTATCCTGTTTTGCCTTCAGCTGAAAAGCAAATAATAACTAGCATGAGCCATCTAGACACCACCTTATTGATTTATCCTTTGAACTTTGACTCCCAGGGCAGTGAGAAGGCTTTGCATGGACCTGGTAACATGCTCAACTGGAATTTCCTGCGGTCAGAGACATGGTATACGTGGGAAATCTAGCTAGCTATATCTTCAGTTTTTCTGCCTTTATGAGAAGTCTTTAGTAAACTTGTGGCTAAATTCCAAGAGCCCTATCTAGTATGTGGGCAGGTCTAGCTTCCGGAATCACTAGTCCTATCATCCAAGAGGTGGCAATCCATCATTAGAAAGTTAGCTTTATAAGCTAGGCTAATTCAAGCACTGCACTTGCCCAATTTTATACCATGCAGCTACTAGATAGATTTGTTTATTGCTGGTTTATTACACCACAAAATGGCAGTAGCTAGCTATTTCGTGTGGTGCCTTTTGCCATTATAGCTATAGCTATAGCAGCTGCTATCAAGAAGTTCACTCCCCCTTCTCAGGATCAGAGTGACAAAATGAAGTGCTGTGGTCAGGTATTATACAACATAATGCATCATCTAGGGGTCTGGGGGCATCCCCCCCCCCCAGATTACAGTTATTCTGTTGGGGGGGGGGGGGGGGGGGGGGGGGGGGGGGGGGGGGGGGGATAGCTAGTATGTGTATGTGCATTGGAAATAATAACAACAATAACAAAAAAACAGAAACATTCAGAGTGAAAAAAAAAAAAAAAAAAGTAGTCAGGTTGAAAGCTGACTAGCCTGCTCTGCCATTGCCTCCCACTCTCTACATAAGCTCCATTGTAGACTTTTCTTTAAGCAATTAGCTAAAATGAAGGCAACCAGTTTCTTATTGTGGATTCAGTATGTTAGCCTAGCCCCCAGAAAAGGCCTGGGTAATAGGCTATATATGTTGGCCCTGTATGCAGCTTGTAGCAGCTGTAGTGAGGTGGAATAAGTATTATTATCTATAGGGTGATCTGTAACAAGCATCACATCTTGAAGTTCCATTGAATAACAGATTGTACCTTGGTGGTAACCACATGCAGTGGGATTGTAGGTAAAGTGTGGTGGATCATCAAGGCCAGTGTTAATGATATTCATATTTCTTGTCAACCGCCCACATTGCACCACTCCAAATACATTAATTATGCAAGTTGAGAAGACTTTGCTTGTTTACGAAAGAGGCCACTAGCCATTGTTCAGAATAATGGCTAGTGCAATGTAGCTATGTCAATCAAAATCTCTCCCTCAACCAACCTGCAATCCACTGTACAGCTAGCTATCAGCTGAACAGCTTCAGACCTAAAAAGTGCTTGTACAGTACTTATGATGATTTTGTGGCTAGAAAATGACATGGATAATAATGGTATAATAACTACCGCCCTCCCACATGGTTGAGGAAAAATCCTGACTAGAAACATGAATGTCATTAACACTGGCCTAATCTAAAGTTCAGCAGTTAGTGGGCATCCACCTTTATCAGGACACAGTGCAGTGAGGGAGCAAATACCCCTTCAATTCTCCACAGTATTCTCTCATAGCTCAGTTTAGAATTAAAATGTGTGTCATCAAAATCACCTCATGTGTGTATTTTATAAAATTCTATGAGACTCACTGGATATATCTTGCATGTCTTATTTTTAGCTAAGCAGGTTTTCTCGAAGTCATGCTGAGGCAATGTTCAGGGACTCATCTGAAGAACATGGTGGTAATCGTTCCAGAAACTGCTGAAGAATTTATGACTGAATATTTTGCTGACCCTTATTTAGAATGAAACTTGCCTCGTCTTTTCTTGAAAACTTAAGGCACCAGTGAAGTATGTAATTAATGTTCCTGGAATGTCTTCAGCCTTCCCTTGAAGTTATCAACAGTGTACATATTTTCGGCCAGATTGAAGCACTCTACAACTGGATCGATAGCAACCACTCTTCCCTCAGGAGTAATAAGATCTGCGAGAATTTTGGAAAAGTAGCCGAGGTCTTGATGGTTTCAACAAACATCATCAGGGGTGATTATCACATCACTGGATCTGATCTGAGCATCCCTTATCCTCCAATTAAAAACAACAACAACAACAACAACACTACCATGTGGAGCAGCATGGGTGATAATCAAATCTATAATCAATTCAAGTGGTCTGAATTGATATAGAAAGTCTTCTGGATAGCTACAACAAGTCATATGTCACTTGAAAAAAAATTGGAGTATAGCTAGGCCACTCTGAAGTTTCTATGGGAAGCTACGTCTTAGTTTCCTTGTTCAGGCTATACTATTCAAGCTTAATTTTCACTCTCTGCTTCTTTCCTCTCCAAATAATTGTGGCTCACTAGACTTTGTTATAGCTAGCTAATACAAGTAGGTATACAACATCCAAGAATGTCATCCTTGCAATTTGAACTCTTCTATGCAAGGGTTTTCTCTGTCAATTAAGTGGTGATTCATCTTACATCAAAATTCATGTTAATTCCACATTACATCCTCATTCTTTTCCCAGTAGCTAGTGCTTTAAATTAGAGTCATTATGGGAAATAACAGGGCAACTTTACACTAGCTAGCTATAACTGCAAACCATGCATCACATACAGACATAATGGTCTTTGCAGTGCCACAGCCAAGATCAAGAAGCACCCAAGTGATCTTGCATGTCTTGACCATGTTTCTGGATGATGCAGGTGTCTTCATAATGCTCGTGCTTGACTGAAATCACAGGAAAACATGATCTCAAGTGAAATGTAAATAGCCATGACTGTAATCTCCACAGCAAATCAGTAATAGACAAATTCTTCTATTCACACTGGCTGGTTTGAATCTCGCACATAGTGGTCAGCTCCAGTGCGAATAGGATGAAGTGGGTATAATTCTGACCTTGAAAGTTGGGAGCATAACCAAGGTTTTGCTTTGCTGTCTTCATGTAACACTTTAGATCACTTTGTAAGATATGAATATTCTCTTGTCCATCTCCTCAGATGTCAATTCCTTTTGCCTTAGTAATAGGAGAATAATCATTTGCTTGGCTGGATGATGTTTTTATCCAGAATACAGTCTACACTGCAATAATTTAAAGAGAAATGCCTGTGCAGCTACAAAAAATATATTAAGGCACTGGTAGATAATTAGCAAGAGCCAGACAAAGCACTTGAGGATGCAAGTTACAATTAGCAAGAACCACAGGACAGAGAGGCAGGCACTCGAAATAGGACTTAGCTTATGAACTTGTAGCCTTGGGCCTGAAATTTGGTAGAGGATCACAGTGGCAGAGATACTGGGGGGAGCCCCCCCCCCCAACTGCGATCTCTACCAAATTTCAGGCCCAAGGCTACACGTTCATAATGAGCTGGTTGCTAAGTCCTATTTGATATTTGCAGTATCCCAGAATGCTCCTGTGGAAAATGATGTGGAAAATGACCCCTTGCACACATGGTAAGCTCAGCTGTCCTATTATTAGTACATGGTGGTATGACTGCAGTTATTACTTGTGCATTCACACTTGAACTTGTTATAGTGTAAATTCCTTGTCACACTATCAATCAAGAAAACAAGTGCGGTCAGCCCCGCCCCCCACTTTGTTGTGGTATTCTGCGAGCGGCCCGGGCGGCGCGGGCGGGCAGGTTACGCGCACGTGCTGCGAACTGCTGAGCTGAGTCAGCAAAATTTAACCATCCATGAAAAATGTTAGCACTCTACATTTGCTGTATGCTTTTTCCACAATGTTTAGGACAATTGTTTGACTTTGGACTAGGCAACTACCGTGGAAGCATGGATGGAACTGATCCTTGCCTGGATGAATGCGAATGTTATGACTGGACAACAGATCAGGAGAAAAGGTTTGTAGTGAATTGCACTGGTCCTAAGTTTGGCTTTCGTCAAGGCATGAATATACCTCAGAGCCTCCCATTCAATACAACGGATCTGATCATAACAGAGTATCTACTTGGGGCCTTGAACATGGCATCATTTCCAAACCATGAGTTTCCACTTAATCCTATGTTCATCAGTATCTCTCTTGAACATTGTCACATAAATTATTTATCTTCTGATACCTTCCAAGGAAATTCATTTGTTTCTATCAGGAATATCACCCTTACTAATAACCGTTTTGATTTGCTTGTGGAAGGAACTTTTAAGCTTCTTCCTTCTTTAGAGAACATTTCACTGGGTAACAATTCCTTGCATAGAATACAGAAAGAGACATTCCGGAGTCTTCCACAAATCCATGCAATTGATCTGTCACACAACATAATAACGGAAATACAGCAGGGGTCTTTTGACAACCTTCCGAGTTTGGAGATTTTAGATTTGTCTCATAATTGGCTGAGAACAATTCCAGGGGAGGACGTTGCTCAACTTACTTCATTAAAAGTTCTCAATTTGGATGGAAATTTCTGGAATTGTTCATGTGAAATGCATTGGATACTAAATTTTACTTCTATTCTAGTTGAGTCGGGTGAAGCCATCTGTTTATATCCCAAGGCTCTCAATGGTACTACGCTAAAGCAATTGACAACAGAGGATTTTCAACATTGTTTTATCAGTGATTCACCACTTCAATTATTCTCCAGAAGTATTTTAGCTGTTTGTATTAGTTTGTTAGCTCTGTGTGCATCACTACTCTATTGTGTACTGTGTTCAAGTCAAAAAGGGAAGAAAGTGGTTGGACAACTTGAGTTTAATTTTAATGATGTTCTTGGTTCAACACGTAAAGGTAATGTCTTCAAGGGAAAGCTTCAAGATGGACGCTGTGCTGCAATCAAGAAGTATCCTCATCTGACCAACATCAAAGAGCTAGATATACTTTTACATTTATCCAAGCAGGGCTCACCCCACAAAAATATGATCCAGTATTTATGTGTCGAGAGAGACTCCACAAACACATACATTGCTCTTGAACTCTGTGGAGGAAATTTGAAAACTGCCATTCTTGACCGCAAGGAAGAATTTCTTCCTTATTTGACACGGGGATGTTGTCTTTTTCAGATTATGCAGGGGATAAAGTTTCTTCACAGTTTAGATGTACAACATCGAGATATTAAACCTCAAAATATATTATGGCAATTGTTTGGTATCAAGTCCAAAGAAATAAGGTTTATAATTTCTGACTTTGATGTAAGCCGCTTCATTGATGATGAAACATCACATAAGATAATGCAGGGTACTGAAGGCTGGTCTGCTCCTGAACTTTGGAGTAGTAGAGGGAAGAGAACTATGGCTGTAGATATTTTTTCATTAGGTTGTGTCTTTTTCTATGTATTGACCAGTGGAAAGCATCCCTTTGGATCACTATTAAGTGTAGAAGCCCGCCAAGAAAATATCATTAACGACAACTTTTCCCTCAGTGATTTGAAAGAATATCATGATGACTTTCTAGTAGCACTTGCTGAAGACTTGATTATGCAAATGATCAACTCAAATGCCTCCAAAAGACCTGATGCTGAGAATATTTTGAAACATCCCTTATTTTGGGGTGATAGTGAAATGGTGGAGTTTTATCATCATATAGGTAGACACATGAGGGACATGCTGTCAAGCTCAAGAGTCCAGCAGTTGAAGGAAAGATTGGAGCATAATGCGGCTGTCGTGTTTCAGGAAAACTGGAAGAACAGATTAGACAAAAAAGTTCGGAGTGATGTCAGGAGTTTTAAGGAACATGACAAAATTTGCACTCTTCTCAAAGTAGTTAGGAACAAAATAGAACATTTTGGAGATTTAGGCAAAGAAGTGAGGTCTATTTATCAGGAGAATGGGGGTGTTGTCCAGTACTTCAACAGTCACTTCCCCAAGCTATTGATTTACACCTATCGTGTGGAACAAGAGTGGAAGAAGTCAGGGACTTCTGAACAAGATGAAAGCTAGTTGCAATGTCTAGTGCCTTTGTAATATGCATTGTGGTTAGCTCATGTAATGATCATCTCTTCCTTTAGTTTTATGTGTTTCCTGTTCAGACATTATTAATGGTTTGCAGACAAGTAGTCTCCTCGTCTGGTCAAAATTCAAATGGCCATGTCCATGTGATAATAATTATAACAATAGTAAAATAACAAGAATTAATAGGGTGATTATTATAATGTTTTTCACAGAAGAGAAGCAGCTACAAACTTCTAAACCTACACACACACCGGATTATAACACGCAAAATTAGCCTGAGATCTCTGTCTGGAAGGAACCTGGAAATAATACCAAACCACAATGAATGACATTGACTACACTAATTATCTGCATGCATGCATTCCTATTATGGCAACTCTGACATAACTAGATACTGTATGTAGCTAGCCAGTGGGATATGGCTATAATAGTTATTATAGTAGTTTTAAATTAATAGCTACATTAATAATATTGTTACCCACAAAACTCTCCAATACACAATAGCTAATTAGCTATTTTGAGTGTTTAATTAGAAACTGACTCTTCGATGTTCTGCTGGATGAGCTCTCCGGACGCACACTACCCACTGGGAGAAGCGTCTCCCCTGATTCGTGGCTATTTCCTGCATGGTGCGTGTGCCACAGTTACCAGGAAGTGATGTGATTGTCTCTAGGGAATTGTAGCAGGCATGGCAATACGTCAAATGACACTGGCTACAGTTAGAACTTCCAGATGGAGAAGGACTACAAAACAAAAAGAAGATTGCATAGCTGGCTAGCTGTAGTTACCAACTAGCTGCAGAATAAAATCACTTCTTAATAGCTATATTCAGGGCTGTATTTTCATCAGTTCTGATTAACAGGATAATGTTTGATTTCAAACTGGGACTGTACATAAAAGTCACATGATACAGTGGTACTGGGTACCTTCATATGATACTGTGGTATAGCTATTGGGTACCTATACTTTCAGGGGGAGATGGTATATAGAGCAACTCACTTGCTGCACAGATCCCTCCTGGTATTCCGATTAGTACAGAATGTATAAGTGCACATTGGAGGACAACCTGCATAAAATAGGCAGAGAGAGAGAGAGAGAGAGAGAGAGAGAGAGAGAGAGAGAGAGAGAGAGAGAGAGAGAGAGAGAGAGAGAGAGAGAGAGAGAGAGAGAGAGAGAGAGAGAGAGAGAGAGAGAGAGAGAGAGAGAGAGAGAGAGAGAGAGAGAGAGAGAGAGAGAGAGAGAGAGAGAGAGAGAGAGAGAGAGAGAGAGAGAGAGAGAGAGAGAGAGAGAGAGAGAGAGAGAGAGAGAGAGAGAGAGAGAGAGAGAGAGAGAGAGAGAGAGAGAGAGAACTTAACTAGCTACTTAGATACTAGACACTGTATAATAGGATGGATTGTAATAAAGCGAAAAAGGTCAAAAGAGATCAAGCATGTTGACATGATACCTAATAACAGTTCAGCTATAAGTATTACTTCGTTTAGTAGGAAGTTCAGTTGATGCAGGCATCATAGTTGATATTGCAGTCGTCGTGGGTTGTCTAGTGGAGACCTCAGTGGGTTTACTTGTAGGTATACTTGTCGATTTCACTGTGGGTAAACTTGTCATAGGTGAGACCTCAGTAGGTTTACTTGTTGATGTAGTGGGCATGTCAGTTGATGCCACCGTGGGTACACTTGTCACAGGTTGTCCAGTGGATATTTCAGTCGGTTTGCTAGTAGCCTCAGTAGTAGGTCCAACTGTGGAATAGCGAGCAACTCAGTTATGTAAACTAAAGGTTATAATATACTGCATGCATGGTCCTACCTGGAGCATCCATCACATGTATCTTCCATCCAAGGTTAAGATGCACAGCACACTAAAGGAATATACAATCACCAAATGAAGAGTGAAGGTAATTAATGCATGCATCTTAAGAAGCATGTAACATAATTGAGTTCACTCACCTGATAGTACACCAAATCTGGTGTATTCTGATCTGGCGTCCATTTAAGAACTGCAGCTTGTCCCTCATTGCAAGTGAGCTGCAGGCTTTTGGTGTATTCCTCCAAAGTAGAGCAGTTGTCTCTTAAACTGCTGGAGAGTGCAGTTTCCATATAGGAGCAGAAACGACCAGCTGGATAAAAATCATATATTATGAAACTCTCTTCTCATTCTAAGGACAGCTATGCAGTTTTTACCTGCTGTGGGATCCTCACCCTCTTCATCATATCCAGCAAATACCCTCTCAGACTAAAAAAAGATGATAATGAATGGATATTCTCTTGCTTAATCATGAGAGCCATTAATGCTACCAGCAAATGACATGAAATAACAATTTTGATAACCATGCAGTAGCTAGTTGATACATACATACATCTTGCTCTTTTGAAGATTGGAGAGACCTTCCTCCACTGATGCTATCAGTGATGTAGAAGGGATGGTAATTGGCAGCATCGATAGGGTTGTCCCCTCCCTCAACGATGAAGGTATAAGTCATCCCTCTCTCTACAACCAGTTCAGGAAGTAGAGTTCCATTGATGAACCACAGGATACCCCAGCCTGGACGACCTGGAATAATCATTGAAAGTCATAACAGCCTCTCCTTTCATGGCAGCTATAGATGTAGTAGGGTATGTAGTAGGGTACCATGTTATCATGATATACTAAGGTCCTAAGGGTATTATGATATCCTAAAGGTATTTGATGCAGAATGATATCAAGATAGCATGGCATTGATTTGATACTAAAGTTCTGCTAATCCTTAGCTAGCTCCCTGGAGAGTCTACATAAGATTATTCTTCCATGTGGACTAACTAACATTTATCAGAAAACTCTACAAGTAGCTATAGCTACCTGTAATCCCTGAGTAGCCTCTCTCTCCACCCGAAGGTCCAATGCGAGCCACAAATGTCTCATCCTGCAGTGCCACAATCTTCTTAGGGGTAAAGGGATCACAACTCTTCCTGCATCGTACTGCCTGGGCACAGTTGTTGACAGGAGGACTTCTCCCAAAGTGTACTGGAGGGTCATTACCTGTGCAAGGGCAAAGGGTGCATTCTTGAATGATGCTGAAGACTGATTTTGTCCAAAGCTTACGGTTGGATCTTTTGAAATGTTTGAAAGCAGTGGCTCCAAGTGGTCCCACAGCCCACACCGCGTGAAAGTTACGATTGTCAGGATCAAGAGGCTGGTCACAAGTAGTGTCATCTGAAGATAAGGCAAAATTGCTGAAATCATTCACTGCACTTTGACCTCACTTAATTCCATGCACTGAGAGGAAGTTACTAGAAATCAAGCATTTATAGCTTTAACCAATTTTGATGAAATTCTTTCAAATGTCAGTAGCTAGTATTGCATACCAAATGTAAGAAGTCTCATAAAGTTAGCTACTGCAAACAGCTAGAAGCAAGTCTTTGTGATTTTGAACGATTAATACACAACGAAAATAAGGGAACTTATTATGGTCACTTCACTTTTTTGCAAAGCTACAAAAATTTTACTCCATGAAAATTTCACACATAGATAGTAATAAATATGGTCTGTGTAGTGGATCTGCATGAATGTATTGAACAACTGCTAGCTAACTTTTACATACTTGATGAGTAGCTGCGTTTGAACATGATACACTGCACTCCATTCTCCCTCCTGCCTGAGAGGAAAGTGACATCATTCGAACACCCTCTGAGGTCCAGTTCATCAGGACATGCCCCTCTGCCTCCACGACACTATAAAGAGTCAATGACCTATGATATATCTGGACTGATAAGATAACCATAATACTCACCTGAAAGTACCCGCTAAGATGGTAGTCAACTGCATATCCTCCAGTCTCGTTAACCCATGCAACCACAGGGTCTGCCCGAAACATGGAAATCGATGAAGGAGAGCCACTCAGCCCAAAGGCAAGGTAGTGAGTGGAGCTATGTATGTATAAACAAGGAATGTAAGACATCATCAGAAATAAGTGCTACATTATACATTAGATGTACTATAGTAGTATAATACGTAATTCCAATGAAACTGATCAGGTACTGCAGTTGAGATTTAGTTAAATCTGACTATCCTTTACCCATAAGAGATAGATTCAAGTGTGTGTAAGCAGATAATTAAAGGATTGTCCTTTTCCAGCATGTGAAGCACAAGCTCCACCCAGGCCCTGCTTTTTTCACGGGGCCAAAAAGTGGGTCCTGGGTATGAGACTACATATGGCTCTCTTATAGCTACACACATTTGTAGTACATACATACCCTTCCTCTTCAGCCTCACAACCACAGAGCTGAATTACTATTTCCCTCTTATTCCTGTTCAGGGTCCAGGAGACTTGGGTCGTTTCATCCAGGACATCACAATTGTCCAGGGTAGTCGACGGGGGTTGAGCAGTAGCCAAGGGAGGGATAGCTGTTCTGGAAGACATTGTAGTTAGTGGTGGTGCTGTGGTCAATTCCTGTTATGCAATTATCTAAAAGTTGATAGTCTTTGATAATTATGCATGTCATACCTGTAATAAACATTCACTACTTCCTTGTACCTGCAATTGAAGAAGAAGAAGAAAAAAAGTGAAATAGCTAGCTAAACTGAATAGTCTAGCATCTAACAGTCCCAGATAGGAATAGTATATATCCTGGAACTAACCTCTATCATATGTATACTAGAACTTACAAATGTGGAAGGTGGAATTGTAATGGAGGTGAAGAAAGCACGAAACGGTCGACACCAAAGAGTGAGGGTTCCAATGTCACAAACATCTACCCCAGATGGCAAGTCCACCAATAAATCCTCTATTTGGTAGCGTCTTCCAAATCTAAATCTTCCATCAGCACTAAAAGGAGTGGCAAGGAAGAGAATATCAACATATCATAGCCATGACTGTTTTTTTTTCTTTCACTCACCCTCCACCAGGAACAGGAATGATGAAACCACCTCCATTACGATCTAGTGCTTGACCAGGTGGGTAGTAGTAGAGGAAAGTCGCTGCATTTTTAAATGAAATCAAGTACTCGTGGTAATATTTATAGCCTAACATTCTTCTAACTCAATTAAGTTCATCATAATTATCTCATACAGTCTGACATGACTGCCTACCTGGTCCCAATCCATCATAACTGAAATCTTCAATGAGAATTTGTCGAGTGTTTCGGATGTGCAGTGTTCCTCCAACTCCATGCTGAAAATTAGGCAGCTCTCCAATCTCAATAGCTATTCAGTTATAAAATCAGAATGTCAGAATGCATAGGAGATACAATATAGTGGGTTTACTTGTTAACATGGTGGGTGCTTCAGTGGTAGAGATAGTGGTGGACACTTCAGTGGGTTTGCTCGTAGAGGTAGTGGGTACCTCAGTGGACACTTCAGTGGGTTTGCTGGTAGAGGTAGTGGGTACCTTGGTGGACACTTCAGTGGGTTTGCTTGTAGAGGTAGTGGGTACCTCAGTGGACACCTCAGTGGGTTTGCTTGTAGATGTGGTGGGTACTTTAGTGGACACCTCAGTGGGTTTACTTGACATGGTAGTCAGTGGTGGTGCTGTGGTCAATCCCTGTTATGCAATTATCTAAAAGTTGATAGTCTTTGATGATTATGCATGTCATACCTGTAATAAACATTCACTACTTCCTTGTACCTGCAATTGCAAAAAGAAGAAGAAAAAAAGTGAAATAGCTAGCTAATATGGACTTCATAGCTATGTGTAAAGATGGCATCTGACAGTCTCTAGCATCTGACAGGAAAAAATTCTTATCCCATTGTAGTAGAACTTACAAATGTGGAAGGTGAAATTGTAATGGAGGTGAAGAAAACACGAAACGGTCGACACCAAAGAGTGAGGGTTCCAATGTCGCAAACATCCACCCCAGATGGCAAGTCCACCAATAAATCCTCCATTTGGTAGCGTCTTCCAGATTTAAAACTTCCATCAGCACTGAAAGGAGTGGCGAGCAAGAGAATATCAACATATCATAGCCATGACTGTCACTCACCCTCCACCAGGAACAGGAATGATGAAACCACCTCCATTACGATCTAGTGCTTGACCAGGTGGGTAGTAGTAGAGGAAAGTTCCTGCATTATCATTTTAATGAAATCAAGTACTAGTGGTATAGCCTACACTAAGTTCATATTAGCTATTGCAGCACATCCAATCCATTACAACTCATATAGTCTGACATGGCTGCCTACCTGGTCCCAATCCATCATAACTGAAGTCTTTAATGAGGATTTGTCGAGTGTTTCGGATGTGCAATGTTCCTCCAATTCCATGCTGAAAATTAGGCAGCTCTCCAATCTCAATAGCTATTCAGTTATAAAATCAGAATGTCAGAATGCATAGGAAATACAATATAGTGGGTTTACTTGTTAACATGGTGGGTGCTTCAGTGGTAGAGATAGTGGTGGACACTTCAGTGGGTTTGCTCGTAGAGGTAGTGGGTACCTCAGTGGGTACCTCAGTGGACACTTCAGTGGGTTTGCTCGTAGAGGTAGTGGGTACTTCAGTGGACACTTCAGTAGTAGATGTGGTAGGTACTTTAGTGGACACCTCAGTGGGTTTACTTGTAGACGTAGTTGGTACTTTAGTGGACACTTCAGTGGGTGTGGTGGTGGTAGGAGCATCCATTACATGTATCTTCCATCCAAGATTAAGATGCACAGTACACTAAAGAGAAACCAACACTACATATACTCAACCATGGTTCATCAGAGAGTGCGGTAGCACTCTCTATGTAGGAATGACTCGGACGACCGCGCGCACTGCCTATAGACTAATACAAAAGTGAAATTCTGGTTCCCCCACTTAGACCTAACAAAAGCTACTGTGAATGAATATCCAGCCTACTAGAGCCTACTACAATGTGCAGACCAAGTTTCGGGACCAGGAAGCTTACCGTTTCAGAAATACGGCAAGCAGGTAAATCGCTTCTTCTCTATCAGAGAGTGCGGTAGCACTCTCTATATGTAGGGATGACGCGGACGGCCGCGCGCGCCGCCTATAGACTAATACAAAAGTGAAATTCTAGTTCCCCCACTTTAGACCTAACAAAAGCTACTGTGAATGAATATCCAGCCTACTAGAGCCTACTACAATGTGCAGACCAAGTTTCAGGACCAGGAAGCTTACCGTTTCAGAAATATGGCAAGCAGGTAAATTGCTGGATTCTTCTTCTTCTCTATTATTATTCTTATTATTCTTCTTAGACAACCATATCTCTCGAACCACTCAAGCTACAGCTATGATTTCTGGATAAATCCACTCCAAATTCTACGAACTACGATCTTTTCTACTCGTTGATCATCGAAAGAGTCGATGAAAAAGGAGACACTATGGAGCACAGCACTCGACTAATTCGATTAGGAAGCCATCTTTTCTATAATACGCATGAGCGTGTATTTGATATCTAATTATTCGAAATTATAATATTACTCAGCTATCTAGCTAGCTAGCTCTAGATAATGGACTGTAGCTACTATCGACTCGGGGATTTTAGATTCACCAATCCAGCTACCGGTAGACTCTATTTCAGCATCTTCGACCTCCAAGTATTGCTCAACAATAACATAACACCTTGACTCGTTGCTATGTATTGGAGAAATATTCTTCTTCCATCTGTCCCCTGCATAGAAGAATGAACTCTATACATAGCTAAAACCATAAAAGAGAGGAAAAAAGACCGGGAACAAATAGGGGAAAAAGCATTTCGTGAAATGAAAAAAGATGTAGGGATGACCACTGCTCAAAAAAGTAAGGAAACAAGAAGGATGGAAATGGGATCAATCTTTGCTCTGTATATCCAGCCAACAATCCCTACATATACGTCGGGTAGCTTCAGATTATAGTGTAGTAATGTACATATATGTAGGGATCGTTGGCTGGATATACAGAACAAAGATTGATCCCATTTCCATCCTTTTTGTTTCCTTACTTTTTTGAGCAGTGGTCATCCCTACATCTTTTTCCATTTCACGAAATGCTTTTTCCCTTACTTGTGATCATTAGCACTCACCTGATAGTATACTAAGTCTGGTGTGTTCTGATCCGGGGTCCACTTAAGAACTGCAGCTTGTCCCTCGTTGCAGGTCAGCTGCAGGCTTTTGGTGTATTCCTCCAAAGTGGAGCAGTTTTGCAGTAAGGCTCTTGATACTTCAGACTCCATAAAGTTACAGAGACGCCCAACTGCAGAGCAACAAGGAAGCATGATCTAGGGAAGGAGGTGTGTGTGCATGCGTGTGTGTGCGTGCGTGTGCATGTGTGTGTGTGTGTGTGGGGGGGGGGGGGGGAAACTTATTTTGTTTTTTGTAATAATTATGGGCAGCTTCAAGGTTCAAGGTTCAAGGAGGAGAGGACGTAATTATTTATGCTCATGTTCCCCCCCCCCTATAATTTCAACCTCCTTGTCTTCTGGCAGCATAAAGCACTTTAAAATGCCCTTTGTGGTACCTTTTACTGTTAAATTTGTCCCCTCCTTAGAAGCTTTTTCACAAACCCAAGTCTTTATTACATGTAGCTACTGTATAGGGTTACAGGGTTTCATCTAGGAATTTCACCTTGGGGGGGGGGGGGGGGAAGCTCACTGATTGCATGGCCATAGGTCACAGTGAGGGGGAGGGGATGTGCCCCCTCCTGTAAGCCAATAATGCTTACTACTCTTAAATTGGTCTTTAATTATTCCCTTTGGTGACTACATGTAACAACCTGTGGTCACCAAAGGATTAGTTTGGGGGGGGGGGGGGGAAGCTTCCCTCCTGCACCCCCCCAGTAGATGAAACCCTGGGTTAATAGATTTTTAGAGGTGTTAGTTATTAACTAGTAGTACCAGCTGTGGGATTGTCCTGTGCATCAAATCCAGCAAACCTTGTTTCATTCTGTAAGTCAACACATACAAAGAGCTATGAATTCCTGCCAATACTCGTAAAGTACAAAAAGAGCAATGAACATCATATGGTAATTTATTGAGATGAGAACAAATATCAACTGCATTTATTTGGCCCCTTCTTTGATGAGAGCTTGTGATTACTAGTAGCCATGTCGCTAAAATTTGGTGTTGGAATAATTTCCTCAAAGTATATGCTTGAGAATCAAGCTCTTTATATGAAATGGCCTGTAAGATATATATATATATATTTATAGCCCGTTGCCATGGTAATATATATATATATATATATATGAAAGGAAAAAAATTTATGCTAAATAAAAAGGCCATGTAGGGTTAGCCGTTAGCCTGTACTTTAACAGTTTATATCAACCAAAATCAAAATAATGCTGCCTTCAATAATAATCCCTACATCACTGCCTCCCACCAAGCTGCTTTAATTGTTCCTGTCAGTATAAAAGTGTTCTGCTTGGTTTAGGCAGTGATGTAGGGATTATTATTGAAGGCAGCATTATTTTGATTTTGGTTGATATAAACTGTTAAAGTACAGGCTAACCCTACATGGCCTTTTTATTTAGCATAAATTTTTTTCCTTTCACTTGTTTATTTACTTTTTGTATGTACCTTTGAATAACATTGTTTTCATATTGTTTTTCAAGTAAAAATTAATTAATAGCTGGTTGGCATGCGCGTACGCGCACGTGATGGTGACAGACGCGCGCGTGACAAATGATTCATTTTAAAATAGCTGACATCAAGGGCGTATCGACGCGACCCACCGAAGGCGGGGAGAGGGCATGCAACTCCCGTACAGGCTGTATAGCCACCAAAATGCTGGAGGTTACTAAAAATAAATCTCAGTGCGCTATACGCACGCATGCGATGACGCGTGGTGAGCTCATGAAATCAGCTGACCTTATCATGACGTAGCTACACTAGCTAGCTAGCTAGCACTACAAGTACTATAGTACAGCCCTACAGATCGAGATGGAGTCACCAGGACTCCGCAAGGAATGTGTTGAAGAAGTACAAGCGACTGTAGAACCTATTTGTACTTCAATCTGTTCGTCAGAAGTTGCTGGCTAAGTTTGCTTCTCCAGCTGTAGCCTCAACGGCGGAAGTAGGCTTGTTAATTAAGCTCAATCTTTCAGTTATCCATTTCCATCTTTTTCTCCCAATCCCTGGTCTAATTCTCTAATTTGAAATTTGCATCAGCTAGCCATGCATGCCGGCTGTTTGCGGGCGCGTGTGCGGTATACACGTAGTGATGAAACGTGACGTCAAACCGCAATCTATTTTTAGTAACCTCCAGCATTTCAGTGGCTATACAGCCTATATGGGAGTTGCATGCCCTCTCCCCGCCTTCGGTGGGTCGATACGCCCTTGCTGACATAGTTATAATGAAAAGTCATTCGATATGAGTGATCATTTTGAAGGGAAACTGTGGATATAACGATGGTAAAAGCACATTGTGTGGTTATAACTGCACAAGTTGATATGAATTTCATTGTCGTATGTGAAAGGATCATGGAGTTACAGCCGTCAAAGAATATTTATCATCTGATGATGATGAACGAATCATAAAAATTTTTAGATTTAGGCGGTGGCTGGTGCCGATCATTGACGCTGTTCTGGAGGAGTTTGAGCGATCATATCATCATCTTCTGCATTGTTTTCCAGATGTAAGAAGTTTAGTTGAGCCTGTACCAAGAATAGAAGAGATACAGAGAGTCTAGTTTGTATTGTTCTAATGAGAGAAGCCACACCCATTCCATGCCAACCCTACATAGAGAGTGCTACTGCACTCTCTGATTATATACAAGTAAAGGAAAAAATATTTATTCTAAATAAAAAAGAGAAGTAGGGATGGCTGTGTGCGGTTCAAAAAAGTTCAGCAACAAGAGAGTGAACTTCAGTCAAGTAACCCCTTACCCATCACCAACTACGAGGTAACTATTCCTATTTCACTCCCTTTATATCTCATCATGGGAGTGAAGTAGGAATAGTTGGCTCATAGTTGGTGATGGGTAAGGGGTTACTTGACTGAAGTTCACTCTCTTGTTGCTGAACTTTTTTGAACTGCACACAGCCATCCCTACTTCTCTTTTTTATTTAGAATAAATATTTTTTCCTTTATATGTATTATATATTAGATATACCTGTCTCTGTACTGCACTCTGGAAGCTCCACCCTCCACTGATGCTATCAGTGATGTAGAGGGGATGGTAATTGGCTTGAATGTTAGTGTCATTCCCTCCCTCAACGATGAAGGTGTAAGTCCTTCCTCTCTGCACCACTAGTTCAGGAAGCAGAGTGCCATTGATGAACCACAAGATACCCCATCCTGGACGACCTGGAATATCAGTAATCTAAAAGTTACACTGTATAACAGCATTGTAAATTCATCAATATACCCTCCCCTTTCAGCAGCTATCTTATGCTATCTAAAATCTTCAGGAACCTCAGGAAATGCCTATGGTATGATTTGGACCTGAAACAAGTTTTGGTATTGCATCAAAGCACGATGCTATCTTGAAATATTATCACATTCTGCATGAAATAGCCTTAGGCTATCACATGTCTAGCTGTCACAACTAGCTAGCTACCTGTAAATTAGTCTTCTCATATGGACTAATTAACTAAACTTTGCCATATACAGCATGAGAAATACTACTGTTATCATTAAGAATACTACTTGTTATCATTAAGAATACTACTGTCGTCATTAAGAATACTACTGTCTTTACACTCGTGAATTACAGTACCTGTAATCCCTGAGTAGCCTCTCTCTCCACCCGAAGGTCCAATGCGAGCCACAAATGTCTCATCCTGCAGTGCCACAATCCTCTTAGCGGTAAAGGGATCACAACTCTTCCTGCATCGTACTGCCTGGGGACAGTTGTTGACAGGACTTCTCCCAAAGTGTACTGGAGGGTCATTATCTGTGAAAGGGCAAAGGTTAAATGTCTTCAAAGTTATACAATCTACATATAAAAAACTCCTTTGGTTATAAAACTCACATCCAGATCTTTTGAAATGTTTGAAAACAGTGGCTCCAAGTGGTCCCACAGCCCACACCGCATGAAGGTTACGATTGTCAGGATCGAGAGGCAAGTCACAAGTAGTGTCATCTGAAGATAAAGCAATTGCAGAGATTATTCACTGCACTTTGACCTTGGCACTTAATTTCATGCACTAAAAGGAAGTAACTATATACATTTCTCAACATACTTGATGAGTAGCTGCGCTTGAACCTGATGCACTGCACTCCATTCTCCTTCCTGCCTGAGAGGAAAGTGACATCATCAGAACACACTCTGTGGTCCAGTTCATCAGGACATGCCCCTCTGCCTCCACGACACTACGACATGATAGATTGGTTACCTACCTCCACACCACTGGGGGGGGGGGGGGGGGGGGGGGGGGGGGTGTGGTTTAGTGTGACTTACCTGAGAGTACCCACTGAGGTGATAGTCAACTGCATGTCCTCCAGTCTCATCAACCCATGCAACCACAGGGTCTGCCCGGAACATGGAAATTAATGAAGAAGAACCACTTAGCCCAAAGGCAAGGTAGTGAGTGGAGCTATGTGCATAATCATAAGCAAGGAATGTAAGACATCATCAGAAAAAGTCTCACATGCAAATACTGCACATTTGAGACTGCACATTTGAGGTACCATAATAGCTACAATGAACCAAGGAAACCCATTTTAAGAGGCTTCCTATAATATCATCTTTCAGGGAAAATTATTCAGAACCTTTTATCCTTTAGCTAATAGGAGAGAGTATATCAACTATACATGTGGCTAACTACTACATGGGCGTAAGAAGCAGGGGGGCTGGGGGGGCTTCAGCCCCCCCCCCCCCCCCCCCCCCCACTCAAAAAGGATAGTACCTGCACATAGGCATTAGCCAAACAGATGCTGCATGTCATAATAACACCTACTAGCTAAGTATTAGTATTAACATCACAGAATGAGATGACATTGGTATCAGTAACACCTAGCTCAGCAGTTAGCTTGGCTCTACTATGGCACAAAGGAGAATTCATCACTACAATTCAGTTCTCAAATTGATGCAGGTAACTATCGAAGTAAGATTGCGTACAATCGTCATTATAAATAAAAATTATTTTAGTTGCAAGTGATGATGCTGGTCCATCTTCAGAGACCTCAATCACAAGCACTGACGCCACTGTTGATGATATGCTGGTATCCAAAAGTGGGTGTGGTTAAGGAAATGGGCGTGGTCAGCTAAAAATTTACCCGCGCGGATCAGCACACATACATCAGCCTCCCCACCAGAAAACATCTTCTTACGCCCCTGCTACTATACTTCTAGCTACTTCCATACAATATTATGCATATTAGCAACATTATAGATATCCTCAGTTCCTATGGAATCCACAGCTGAGAAGCTATTCCCTTCTGGAGTTTTAATTGATAATGTAGCTATGTATTATGGCTCTATAATAATTATGTATAAAGAATTATGTATACGTGTACATGGTGCTATGAAGATCCTATTGTTCAAACCAAGCAGGAATTTAAACTAAGAATATGCTCTTTGTTTAGAGATTTTCCCTCTTCCATCAGAGTGTCAGGGTCCAACATGAACTCTCTTATAGTTACATACATTTACTAGTACATACATACCCTTTCTCTTCAGCCTCACAACCACAGAGCTGAATCACTACTTCCCTCTTATTCCTGTTCAGGGTCCAGGACACTTGGGTCGTTTCATCAAGGACGTCACAATTGTCAAGGGTAGTCAATGGGGGTGGAGCAGTAGCCAAGGGAGGGATAGCTGTTCTGGGCGGAGGTGCCGTGGTTGATCCCTGTTATATAATTACGAAGAAAGTAGCTAGTCTAAAGTTTATGAAATACTTATGCACGCACATACCTTTAATAAACATCCACCACTTCCTTGAATCTGCAAGTGCAAAAAATTACAACAAAAACAACAACAAAAACAAAAAACAACAACAAAAACAAAAAACACTAAACAACCAAAAAAAACAACAATTCAAAAAATCTGTGAAAGTCTAGCATTCTGACAGTCCCAATACTTATCCTGGCATAATGTTTATACTAGAACTTACAAATGTGGAAGGTGGAATTATAATGGAGGTGAAGAAGACGCGAAATGGTTGACACCAAAGAGTGAGGGTTCCAATGTCGCAAACATCCACCCCAGATGGCAAGTCCACCAATAAATCCTCCATTTGGTAGCGTCTTCCAAATCTAAATCTTCCATCGGCACTAAAAGGAGAGATAATTTCATTGCAAGCTAAAGAGATAACCACATAATAGTCGAACCTCTAATAAAGGATATTCCAAAAGAGGACAAACCTCTCAACAAAGGACTATATAAAAGCATACACACAAAAGAGAACAACCTCTCTACAGCTTCCCCCCACCCCAGATGTACAGCAGCTATCATAAAACTAGCTAACTGGGTCCCAAGAGTGTCCATTATTCAGAAGTTCCACTAATAAAAGCCATGGCTGAGCTTTTTTTACTCACCCTCCACCAGGAACAGGAATGATGAAGCCACCTCCATTACGATCTATTGCTTGACCAGGTGGGTAGTAGTAGAGGAAAGTCGCTGCATTATTGTGTTATTATTTCAAATGCCACACTTCTACATAGCTAACTCAAGTTACCATAGCTAACTCAAGTTACCATAGCTAACTCATATACAGTGCATAGCTATCATACCTGCTCAAGTTACCATAGCTAACTCATATACAGTGCATAGCTGCCTGCCTCTATCATACCTGATTCTGCAGGACATAGCTAGCTAGCTAGCTACCTGGTCCCAATCCATCATGATTCAGTAGAACATAATTATTATTGTAGCTACAGACATGTACATACGTACCTGGTCCCAATCCATCATAACTGAAGTCTTCAATGAAAATTTGTCGAGTGTTTCGGATATGCAGTGTTCCTCTAACTCCATGCTGAAAAGTAGGCAGATCTCCAATCTCAATAGCTATATTAATGATGCATGGATAAATGCTACAGCAATACCCCGAGAAATCCCTCGATCTAGCTAACTTGCTTCCCCAAAACCTGACTACACTATCTATAGCTAAATATCTTGAACTCACCAAGAGCACTTGAGAATAGCACACAAATAAGTGATGGGAATAAGAATTGCACCATTCTGCAGGTTAATCTCTGCTGCACAGGCACTGTTATTGGTCCTATAGCTCCTTATATAGCTGAGGTTAACACTATGCACAGTCCTAATGAAGCACTAATGTGTACATAAAAGCTATTCTATCGCTATCAAAGAGCAGAACAATGCCTTGAGGTATAGTGGCTATACAAGCATTGATAGCTATAGCCAGCCTACATATATAGTCTAGACAATAATTAATTCCCAATTTTTAATCTACCTGCAACCTAAGCTTTTGATAAAGTACATCAAAGCCTTCATGCATCCTGTGACAGGTGTCAAGTGGGAACTGCATGCTTTGAATTACATGCATGGATGCATGCATAGTCGCTATGTAGCTAGCTATACAGTATCGTACTGAGTATGCACCACATCAAGGGAGACAGTTCACCATACAGGCTGAAATAACTGCCTAGTGGCAGAAATTTCAATCAGGGCTGGACTAAGATCTCATGAACTCACTGACCCTCTCCTATACCTGCCTATGGACAGATTTGTGCACTGCAGTTCTGTATTTAGATTGCAAAAGTGGTAAAATGATTCCTGCAAACCTCGTGAGAGATAGTACACAATCTCCTAGCAACAGATTGCTTCATCCCCTTTTAGTGCCAGTAGCTAGCATGTTAAAGACAGACCAACATAAAGGGATTCGATTGATTGGTTAGGATTACATTTTAATTACTGTGTGGTCTATCTTGATAACGTCTTTCCAAAACCACGTAATGCAAGAGGGGTCATAACAACGCAGCCATAGCTCTTGGCAACCAAGAACACAATAGTGCTATGGTGTTACAGTTTCTCAAGCCACTCCATCTCTATAGGTTCTCTCCCCAGGATCTAAACACAATAGTGTTATGATATTACAGTTTCTCAAGCCACTCCACCTCTAGGTTCTCCCCCAGGACTCCATTACAATACTATAGCTTCTCAAACCACCCCACTTCTATTATGTCTATAGGTTCTCCCCCCAGGACTCTATTATTATTAAACACACTATTACAGATTCTCAAGCCACCCCACCTCTGGGTTCTCTATTATTGTTGCTGTGGCACATGCTGTATGAAGGGGCGTGGTATGTATGCCACATGAGGAGTGTGACATAATTATGTCACATGAAGGGGGAAGGAGGGTGTGGCACAAGGGGTGAAGAGGGGGAAGGAGACTCTGGGACAACCAGAGGTTAGGTAAAAAAATCATCTTGTCTCTGGTTTACATGACTGGAAAAATATTCTTGTCAACAAATGTTAATTACAAATTTAGTTACTGTATATAATAATAGTGAAGAAAAGCGGCAGGCAGGCAGGAAGGAAGGAAGGAAGAAAAAAAAAGAGAGAAAGAAAGAAAGAAGGAAGGAAAAAAAAGATCATACGTTAAAAAGAAAGAAAAGAAAGAAAGAAAGATCATGCATTTCAGGTTTATGTAAAAGGAGAGAATATAAATTTTGGTAAACTTCATTAGAAACCTAAAAGAGCTCCAAGTTCATCATCATCCCCATCTCCACTCTCATTCTCTTCATCAGTCAAAAAAGATTCATTTAGTTGCTCAATGACCACAGATTCTGAAGAACTGGAACCATCCAAGTCCAGCAAATGTCTCTTTCTATTCAAACGTTCCAAAATATCGATATCTTGACTCACATGTGTGCCCGCAAACTTCTCATACGAAATTTCATCGCTATTATCCACCAACTGCTCCATGTGTGAGCCAAGATCCTCTTTCTCTCCCTCAGAACTGCTTTCACTGATCTCAGCTTCCACCTCAGCCTCCATTTTTTCGAGTTCTTCATCCGACACAGACAGCCGACTCTCCATGGAGTAGTGTCTCTTTACTTCAGTGGTGTCCATCTTCTTAAGCTCGGCAAAGGCTGGTTTCTTCTCAAATAAGTCATCTTCACTATCACTATCGGAATCACTGGATTCTTCTAATGCCTCGGCTTTCATTTTCTCTTCTTTGGTATCCTCACTGCCATGGACAACCTCAGCATTTTCGCCTTCTCTATTAGCAACTCGCCGAATTTTTTCCGGAGGGCCTTTCCTTTTTCTCCTCTTGTTCTTCTCAAATTGGACTGGATAATCACTCTCATCGACTATCTTCCATTGCTCAGCACATGACCACAACCATCTAGGACTGACGATTTTTACTCCTGGCATTCGCCTAGCATCCATCAACTTTGTAGTGCCAGGTTTTCCAGCAATCACATGCGTAGTGGCCATTCTGATATCATCCTCTTTAGAGCTGTTTAGCCCCGGGACCAAAGTGTTGTGAATGATGGCACCAAATGCCTTAGCCGTGTTCCACTCCCGATTCTTTCTGACGGGGATATTAGTAGGGATTACTCCTGTAAAGATGATTCTGCAATCTTTCAGAATTGATTGTCGAAGCTCTGGGATGATTTGTTTCAGATCTGGAATGGGAAAATCTGTGTTTGTCATCACATCAAGATCGTGTGTCAAGGTGTCGTATTTTTCGTAGAAGATTTTGTGTATTCTCTCCAGGATGTCGGCCAGAGAGATGAGAAAGTTGTCTGGGTCTTGGATCTCACGTAACTTCTTACCACTTTGAGAAATATTGACTGTTGCAAGTGATCTATTTCTTGGAAGCTGCTCGGAAGTTGACGAGTCTGGTGGAGTCATCGGATCCTCGCTCTTTGCAGCCACATCCATTCCTTCACCATTTTTCTCTGCAAGACCATCTTCTTGAAAACTCACCCCTTCTTCTTCTTTGGTTGACACCAATTCACCACTGGTCTCCCCATTCCCTGCACTCGGGGACTGGTCAAACAACGCATCGTCAATACCACTGCTACTACTGCTATCACTCTCACTGTCTGAACTCGTATCACTGGAGTTAGAATCTCCTTCAGCCTGATCCACTCCTCCCATGGCAGTGGTATTGTTATTGTTATTACTGTTCGTATTGAGGGCACTCTCCAGTGGAATCATGTCTGAAGGCTCCACTGTTGGTAACATGTCGTCAGTTACGTAAGTTCCGGATATCAACGAGGTGTGGGTTTCTGTTGAGGTTTCTGGACTGATACTTGGTAAAGTGTCATCAATAGAACAAATACCAGGTTCAGAGGGAGTAGGGGCTCCAATAGAATGAGTACCAGGTTCAGACAGAGTAGGGGCTTCAGGCAACGCTCCTGCAGATGGCGCTGTATTTGGTAAAGGATCATCAGCTAAACCAGATAATTTGCTTGAGGTTTCTAAAGATGGACCCAAGTCCAGTGAAGTGTCATTAGTACCAGAATTTGGTGAAATACCTCCAGGCAGATCACATGAGCCAGGAGATTTCTTCTTTCCAGTGTCAACGGTTTCTAGAGGATGAAACGTGACAATCTTTTGCTTGTGTGGAATCTGATATGCTGCGTCTTTCTTCACAGCATGACGAGTTTTGAATGGTGGTGGATTTTGTGTAGCTGGAGATACTTTACCGACTCCTCTCTGCCTTGAGCGTGGTCTTGAATGGAGAGGGGGTGGGGCATTTATGTCCGTGGTCCCCTTGAAGAACATGTACGGCTTGACGTGGATGAGATTTGGACTCCTCCCCCAAACATCTTCTCGGTCGTCGATGATGGCCACCATAGAGTCACCACAAGGGAACAAAGACCTATAAACATATCACACTGGTATGTAGTCTCATACCCAGAATTTCTAATTACAGGGAAGAATTAAAGAAGACTGGGTAGGAGGCTAACTAGTCTGACTCTGATGCACTACCATAAGGTTAGGGTTAGGGGCTAGGGCTAGGGCTAGGGTTAGGGCTAGGGCTAAGGGTTAGGGCTAGGGCTAGGGCTAGGGCTAGGGCAGTGCTGTTATCAGGTTTTCCCTACTGTTCAAAGTCATACTACCCAAGACAGCTGCACCATTATAGAATAACAAGACAGAACTTTAATGTTTCCTTACACCTTTCACCCCAGTTAACTAATGGTCCTGAAAGTGTAATTTCAAGATAGCTGCTGCACCATTACAGAATAAAATGGCAGGCTGTTTCCCAGGTGAACTTATATGAATATAACATTTACATATGAGCATGGCAGTACTACTACAACTTACTTGAGACGCAAGACCTTTGAACGTGGATCAAAACACTCGTCTCTGGAGATGATGCGATCACAGAACAACTTCCTGTTGGGGTCGATGATGTTAGTGACGCTGGCAGCATAGGATTTAGTGCCCATGGTGAAGACATGCAGCTCGAAGAGAGGAGAGATTCGTTCAAGGAAGTCACGAGTGTGAGGCCTCAAACGACAGTGGTAGAGAAGGTGATGGTCAGGGAGATGAAAACCGTACACATCCTGTGGAATAACAGATTCAAGGGGAAAAAAACCAACTCTTACACACAATTTTACACTGTATTCTTAAACTGTACTCAATAGTTGGATGAAAATGAACTTCAATTAGTGAATTGTGCTGGGTTTGAGGGGATATCTTTTGTTTGGAAGGGGAGGAAGTGGGGAGGGGGCAGGGTAGAGGGAAGGATCAAAAGATTTGGGGAACTTACGGGTAGTCCAGGCTCAATATTTGGGTCCATTGAGGTGTGTACTAGTGTCTGGTCCAAGTCTACAATCAGTGCCAGTTTACGACTCTTCAAGAGACGCAGTCTATCCTTGTTCCCCAACTCTTCTGCTTCCTGAAACACAGTCATAAACATGTCAGTTCAGGGATGCCACAGGTCAACATGCCCACACTAGCATTTATCACATGACTTATCATATGACAGTACGTACCTTCTGACTGACACGCAGTTCAGGGATGCCATGGATCATACTCACACTAGCAGCCACTGGCTGGGGAAAGTGGTCCATTGTTGACGAGTTCCTGATCATAAATAGCTGATCAAAATTTTCAAAACTAGACTATTCAAATTTGGAATACTCCATTTTCTTTTGTAAACAAGTAAGTATTGACTGGCAATAATTTCTACAAATCTCTCTCTCCATATAGATCACTGCATAACTATGAGGGAAAATGCTAATAACAACTTTGAACCCTGTTATTAGCATACTAATTAGCATAGGACAATTTGAGGGAAACCCGCATACTAATTAGCATAGGACAACTTTGAGGGAAACCCTGTTATTAGCATACTAATTAGCATAGGACAACTTTGAGGGAAATCCTGTTATTAGCATACTAATATCAATAGACTGGCTGACCTCTTGAGGTTGAGTCCACAATTTGCACACATGTCAAACACCACAATGCTGTGATCACAATTCTCCTCCACATGGAAAAGTGGTCCACTAAAGTAACGAGAAAAAGGGAAACAAAACAGTATGCATACAATCTAATTCCTGTTTTCCATGTGGTCTAGACACCAGCTGCCACAGCAAACCACACTTTGCACAAAAGAATCTTACTTTGGTTGTAGCATATCTCCTTCTTTATGAAGAACAGCTTGAACTTTGCCGACGGTGGAAGATTTGAAGAGAACTGTATTAACCCCTTCTTCCTGCCCTTTCAGAGAATACGTGGCGAGGAGGGTCCCATTCTGGATCTGGGATCCAGCTTCAACCTCTAGTGATACAAGGGTGGCCGGGGTAGAAGCAGGGAGAAGCAAAACCTTCAAATTCTTGTTGTCCATTTGCAATATTTGCTGATTCAGCAAACAGCAAGACCTGCTTGCTTATGGTACAAATAAACTGTGAATAACCAATAACAATGCTACATCCCTACTAATTATTAACTTGGCTAGCTAGCCACAGCCATGCCTTTAAAAAAATGACAAGTTAAATTCTTACCGATTTTAGTTTGGAATATGCTTTCTTTGGATGCAACTAGACTTTAGTAGGACGTTATCAAGTCGCTAATGTGCGCCTTCACACAAGATAGTCAAAGTTTCACAGGTCCAGGAAAAAAAGGGAGCCATAGAGGTCAAAGTTTGCAACATTTGCTGACGTGGCACCTTTTTCCTGAAGATGGTTTCCAGATTATCTTGGTTTTGTAAGCACTTTCGCCACCTTCCACAGGTACGCTCGGCGGCATTCGGCGTGAATAGCGCCAGCAGAGGTGAGTAGAAGTTTAATTCGTAGCGGGATAGAGGGAAGGTTGGAAATTCTATATAAAGTGCACCATGATGTTTACTGTCATTCTTGTTAAGTTTGGAGTGTGCCATTGAGAGCAAGTGCAGACCATAACAACTGGTGGAGGAATTTCAGCACTCAAAGTGAAGGTGAGAAATAAGAGCATTAATTGACTGGTCAAGTCGTCTGCAAGGGAACCAGCCCCAGAAGTCACGCTGACAGCTGGGAGGGCTTTAAGTCCCACTGGCAATCAGTGCAGGGATAAGCAAACTGGGACATCTAATATCTCAATTGTGGTTATCAGAAAATGACCTGTGACCAGTACTCGTCTTTACCTCTGATAATGGTTGTGCATGTTGAGCATATCAATAATCCATTCTCATGTAATACAGGAAATGTCTCGACTGTGGATCATAACTTACTAGACTTTGGAAAGTACATACAAGAAATGCTTCCCAAGTATGTACAGCAAACTCAAGTCTCTTATGGGTGAGCACTCTGATCTTAACATACAGTAGTGCATGGCTGTTAGTACAGCAATGGGTGATCACTTTGATCTTAACATGCAGTAGTGCATGGCTGTTATGCAAAGTCACTTATGGGTGAGCACTCTGATCTTAACACACATGTTATGGCTGTTATGTACAGCATGGTAAACAGTTCTTGACAACAGTGCATGGCTGTATCTGTACACACTTAAAAAGAGATCGGGAATTTTTGTTTTTGTTAGCTCATAGTATTAGCTTACTGTATTATGTAGCAATGAACTTGAAGTACTGATCCACCCTGATGGAATCATTCCTGTGCTGACATTTCTAAGGGACCATCAGAATGCCCAGTTCAGACAACTGATAGACATTACTGCACTTGATATACCCAAAAAGGTCTACCGCTTCGAGGTATGATGGTGTTCCTTATTATACCCTTTTAATTAGCCTAGAATATTCTGTACATACTGGAATTGCTCATATGCACACCTTTAAAAAAAAAAAACATCCTGCCTTCCCGTATACTTTAAGATTACTGAGTTCTCCCCTTGTATATGTAGTTGGTGTATAATCTGCTCAGTATCACATACAATTCTCGGATAAGAGTCAAGACTTATGCTGATGAACTGACACCAATGGACTCTGTGACTCCTCTATTCAATGCTGCCAACTGGCTAGAAAGAGAAGTACCGAAGATTTTCTATTTTTTTCATTTACTTTATGATGTGGACTATATGCATGTTGTAGGTGTGGGACATGTTTGGAGTATTCTTTTCCAACCATCCCGACCTCCGCAGACTCCTCACCGATTATGGGTTCGAAGGTCATCCATTCAGAAAAGACTTCCCCCTGAGTGGTTATGTGGAGGTAGGCAACCAGTACCATTCTATATAATGCTCACCATAAGGAAAGTGTCCTGATTAGGGAGGTATCCCCATAAATTTTTTTCATGGGGTTAATTTTTTGTAGTAAAAAAATTATACTTCAATTTTCAAAAAAATTGTACCCCACATAACATCAATATCATAGTCCTAATTTGTAGGGAGAACCTCTCAATAATGGACAAGTTGGGACCAAACATTTTGTCCATTGTAGAGAGGTTGGTCCTAAACAAGTGTCCTTTATTTAGAAGTTATCCGAGGTTTCACTGTACGTATGCATCTGTGTACTACTACGTGGTAATGCAGGTGAGATACGATGATGAAGTGAAGCGGGTAGTGTGCGAGCCTTTAGAGATGACTCAAGAGTTCCGTAAATTCGACCTCTCATCCCCGTGGGAGCAGTTCCCCTTGCACAGAGAGCCCCAGGCCATTCCCCCATCCAGCACCCCACAAGAACCTCAACAAACTCAGGAAAAAAAGTAACAGATTAATACTGCATTATGATTTCTATAATATAATAGGCACAATAGGCAAGAATTAAATTTTCATTGTATATAAATTTCAATAGTGATTTTCAGATTGGAAGACTGAATTATGTACACTTGTCTTTCTCCTCCACGGTTGCATCTCCTTTTTCACCTTCTCTGGATTCAGAGGCACTCCTCACTTCCTCACCCTGTGATCCACCACTCTCCATCCCCTCGCCACAACTGATCACACCCTCATCTGACCCCTTAGCAACATCCATTTTCATCCCCTCACCATCACACACACCTCTTTCTCCATTCACTTCGGGACTAGAACTTCTCTCCTCTTGCTCTTCCATCCTCTCATCTCCAGAATTAACCACACCCACTTCCTCTTTTCCTTCAGTACCATGCTCCCCTTCCTCAACTGCCTCACTGGCCACACCCCCATCCTCCTCACCATTCTCTTCAGAGTTGTTAGACCTCGTCTTGGGACCAATTGTATCCAGACACTGATTAGTGGGTGGGTCATGTCCAAGCATGGAGAGGAAGTGGTAACGGTAGTTCCTGTCTAGGTAGAGGCGAACAGACTTTGCAGCCAACCATCCCGACAGGAAAAGAGGACATGATATCCAGATCTCTGAACTGTAAATATCACAGGGCAAACAAAAAAGGATGATCATTCACACAATAGTATGTTGTACCAAGCATACCATGCCTTAACAAAAGTTAATAGCCTTTGATGTGTGAAACCACCCCCTATCCTAATTAGGGAGCATGATCTAGAGGCATGACCAGTTTAACAAGCTTGCATTAGCCTGTTCTCTATTGCGTCCTCCTCAATTATAGTCAGAGCTCGAGGTTCCACCATACCAGGTCCTACATTAAGTAGAGTAGCTACCTCTCTTCACGTGGTTCTGTTTCATCTTGAGTGATGGTTCTCTTATTGGGAGTGTAGAGGAACACTACAGGACCAATCCCTAAACAAAATAATACAAAACATCACTCATTTTCATTCCCACCAACAAAAGCAAAAGGTGGTCTCTTTACAAAAATCGAAACCTGTGTAGAAGTCAAAATCAGCACTATTGGGAAATAACCAAAGAGAGGTGGTCTCTAAATGGAAGAAGGTCTTGTTACAGAGGTCAAAAATCAATGGTATACAAACAGTATTGGGACATAACCAAGTGGTCATTAAAGAGAGGTGGTCTCTTAATGGAGGACTCTTTACAGAGGTCAAACACGTTGGGAAATAACCAAGTGGTCTTTAAAGAGATGAATAGAGATATACACCTGTTTGTCCACTAACCTAAAGTCTGAAGGTCATCTTGGGCACACTGTGATAGGGATATGATGAGAGGGTTTGCCTCCTTCAACAAGATGGCAAGATCCTTGTGTTCTACCATCACACGACGTTTCCCAATGTAAGGAATCAACAGGTCCACTCCCTAATAAGAACGATAATTAAATTTAGCTACCTTTTGTTTAAAAGAGTAAGTCCAATCTTCAGTCTTACTGGGAGAACCCTGTATTACCACGTTAAAGGATTTTGATATTCTTGTGGCTATTTAAATATACATGAAAGTAAAATGGGGCCACATCAGAGTGGTGTTGCATCTCCTTTGGGGAGAACCCTGCAATATTATAGAGTCCCACATGGATGAGGTTAGTTATAAGTGGAACCTCACTCCAAATGAAGAACACCTCTCTGTAAAGGACACTGGTTGCTGTCCCATCATAGCTACTACTTTGTGTATCAAATGACCTCTGAATAAAGGAGATATCTTCAGTGGCCCTAACTTATACGTTATTACTTCATGCACTAACTGTAATATCATGTCTAATTGATAAGTTTACATGCAGAGAGAGTTATTTTCAGGGATAGATGTCAGCTAGTTGTGCTGCCAATATGCTTAATGAGATTCATAGACCAATTAGTGATTGCACAATAGCTAGTATAGTACATACCTTAGTAGTCAACACCACCCACTCACAGGAAGTAAACCCACAGAAACTAACAGAGCATGTCTGCTATATAAGCAAGACACTTGGCACGGTAAGGTTAAGACTGTACTCACTAGGATCATTTCTATAGTACATGTCAAATCCTCTGTACCAGAACAGAGGCAACCCTCAAAGCCATGAGGACGACCTGAAGCAACCTTCCCTGAGCGTGAAGGATTCCTAGACTAGCCCTTCCCTTGAGGGGTGGGGTCTAGGAAGTTGATGACCGTTTCTGGCTCTCCTTAGTGAGAGCTGGGAGGGGAAGAGTTGCAATCTGAGTGGCTTTTTTTTTTTCAATTTCAATCTCAAAACAAAATCTAGACTAAGTACAAAATGGATACTGTGCATTTAATAGGGATTGACTCTACATTTCTTTTTGGACTCACCTCCTGACACAACCTGAAGCTGCATGGACTAAGGTTATGTTCACATCTCGACATCACCTTCACCCCAATGTTTATAATCTTCAAATAACAAGAGTTCAACTGATAGCATTAGAAATTGGGAGGATTGGATGTGGAAGAGAACATGTATGCAGTAAGAGTAAGCGTGTGGGGCTTGGCAGCTTATTAATAAGAGATACAGCACATTAAATATTAAAGGGTAGCCCCTCTAATTATTCCTTTCCCTCCTCAGTACAGTGGTGTGTCTAACAGGGGGAGAGGGTTATCCTTTTCTTATTAAATAAGTAAATTAATATCTGTTTAGTTTACTTCTTTTTTCAATCACAAAAATTTATGTAAGCCCTGATGATGGCTGAGGCATTTCAGCCGAAACATGTAGGCATTATGATTATTTATGATTGAAAAAAGAAGTTAACTAAACAGATAATAATGAACAACCAATCAAATGAAACTTTGAAGAAGTAAATTAATGCTAACATCAAAGGGGTCCATATGCCATGGTAAAGGCCCTAGGTGGGATTAGAATCTGAACACTAGCATAGCTGTCACTCTGGTGGGTTTATTCAGGCTTCACGGGTGCCCTTCTTACGACAAAGAAGTAGAGCTAGTGTTGATATTGAAGGATTGAACTGTTCAGGTAGTCCATTAATAGTATGGAGAGAGTGTACACTCAGGGGTTCCACTATGCTTATGGTACTCAGAAATATTCACCTTTATGATCCGTTCATTCCTTATTGTCAACTCCTTGACGGGCTTGGAAGAAAAATAGATGTTTCTCTTCTTTCCTGTTCTTGTCCGAGTGAGCAGCTGCTCCGAAGGAAATTTTTCCGGCAGCCCATAAAAAGATCTGTAATAGACGCAAGAAATCAAGATTAGAAATAATTAGAAAAGTAGAGAGATAAGAGTGAAAAAAAGGTTTCTTAAGTGTAATCATCACACCGTCAGAAATAATCTAACAATTGCAGAGTATCTTAGTTGGGGGGGGGGCATTTCCATCGATCCCCCCCGGCCCGAATTTTTTTTTTCTAAAATCCCAGATAGCTACATAGACAGATTTATTAGAGACATGAAAGCATAAGTAATGAATGTGATAAAGTAGAGGTCTTTTCATTAGAAGGGATGTACAAGAGATCTGGTAATTGGAGGAGGTTTTTACTCTTACTTGATCGTCTCAAAGAATTCGCTATCCTTATCAAAGAAGACATAGGGATCCTCTTTAAACCCACTGCGACCTCTGACCTGGAAATCCGGCCTAATTAATAAATAAGAATAATATAAAAACACTCATGGTCACATGATTATCACATGCCTGCCAAGCACAGCTGCTGTTGGCCTCTCTCTTTCTGGAACTATACTGGATGAGCCTAAATTTGAAGACTCTTTCTTGACTTCATCAGTTGAAGGATTGGAATTTCCTTCATCGATAGCCATAGCTTCCTGAGTTACATCACAATCATTCCTTTCCAACGTTCCATCAATAGCCTTGATATTAGCAGGAGATGAGCCAGAATCACCCCCCAAAAGGTCTGAGTCACCTGCCGAGTGTTCTGTTTCTGGAAGATGATCAACTGAGTGTGGTAAGTTTGATGCAACCTTGACAGCATAAGCTTTCATCTTTGACTGCCATGGAAGCCAGTCTTTCTTCTCCAAGACTGCTACAAAGAAACCACCGCTGTCTTGGGAATGAGGGAGCACTCGCATGCTAAGGACAAAAGGAGTAGAAACATCTTCAAATGGCAAATTTAATAATCATTAAATTCATTATTCAATTATTCATGCTGTAATCAAAATAGTGTGAAAGGTCTGGTTAATAAGATAGCATATCTGATTGCTATGGGCAACCTCACTCATCCTCTATAATCATACAATCATTGGGTTGGAATGTAGGAGGTCCTACCTTAAGGTGGGTATTATAGGCGGCTACTAATTTTGCGTTTTAAGGGGATGTTGTATTTGGCGGGTATTAATTTCAGCTATTTGAGCTTTGTGTACATGTAATAGCCATAGGTTTGTATGAAGCAACTATAGAGAGATGGCCCCTTACAGAAGAAAACATACTGGCATTGAGTCTTTGGCTTTGTCTTTGCAGTAGTGGTCGTTGGTACTAGAATACTATATAAAGGAACCAGTTGATGGGGAATTTGAAGATGCTACTGCTGCCATTCTTGAGTCCATGAAATCAGATGATGAAGTATTTGAAACAGACTCTGATGAAGACAACAGCGATCTAGCTAACTCTGCCAGGACACTCAAACAGCTAGCCTAGTTTGACACTGTTTTAGTTCAATATTACTTCTAATTATACAAAATTTTATTATTAGCACGTGCTTATAATTATTAGCAAATAAAGGCCTACTCACTAAATTCGCTAAATTCACAGGTCGCCAATAATATCCACTTGAAGGTATTTCATGATTGTAAGTGACTGACCTAGTCACATTGTTCCCTTTCCTAATGGCTACTATTCCAGTGGGGAGCACCCCCCCCTCCCTTCTCCCCAACAGACCACTCCCCCCTCCCTTCTCCCCAACAGACCACTCCCCCTCCCTTATCCCTTACAGACCACTCCCCCTCCCTTATCCCTTACAGACCATTTTTGGAGATGTAAAGTGTCAGGATTCTGTGGCGGGAACATGGACACAGAGAAGTGTTTGGAGAGGGACTTGGGGATGTCTTCATAGCTGTCAAGCCAGTCACCCTCATTGGACATCACCTAATCACAGGGACAAACTCATAACAATTATTCTGATATCACACAACTGTACTGCAATTATATCCACAGTATACTAAGTGGTAGTCATCAGAAGTGGCTACACTATTAAACAATATCTTATACAGTATTAGATGCAGTATAGTGGCAATTATATTTCATGAAAAAAAGAAGTATGCCCTCAAAGAGGGCAACAACAAATTCAAAGCACACTCATTAGAGTGTCCTCCTCCACGGAAATCTTTAGTAAAAGGCGAAAGATTTATTCGCTCTGAAGGAAGACCAGAGTGAATTTAAAGAATTAGCAGACTGCCTTTTATGCAGACTAAAGTTGGTCTCCACTCGTTGGGTTTGAAAACCACAAACCACGACGCATTCTTGTGCTATGAATATCATTACCTTCCAGGAAGTCAATCCAGGCAAAGTAATCAAGCCACTGAGAGACTGTCTGCAATCCACCAACTCCACTGCACCTGTGACAGAGAGAGTAGAACCTCATCAGTAAGAAATACTACTAGTCACAGGTCATTTTCCAACCATTTTGAAGGAGTAGAACAAGGCAATTCACACAGATCACATGGAAACTCAGTATCAGTGAGGATTACAACTCTTTTGAAATGATCTAACAAAATCAGACCATGGGAAGAGTTGATCGGCCATATTATGATATAGATACATTCCTAAGTGCAATGGGATGTATTATGTCAGACCAAAGCAATCTTGATCAGACATTTGACCTTTTGACCCGGTAAATGGCCTATGGCAGACTGTTATAATTCTCACTGCAGTATAATGACCACACCAAGGACCAGGGGGGGGGGGGGGGGGGGGGGGTAGACTGAAACTATATAAATGCATTGAGGACTCATGAGATTCACTAACAGACATCATGATGACTATTTCTCAGAAATTTCCTTACCTTTGCAGAGGCTGAGAGCTGTGGCCACTACTGCCTCATCTTCCACTGGGTTGAGGGAACAAGTGGAATAGACCAACCTTCCTCCACGCACCAATAACTCCAGTCCACGATTCAATATACGAAGCTGCAACCTGAGGAATCAGAGATTACTGTAAAACTATCGATGAATTTCCTCTAAAAGACACATGGACTTATACATATTATGGGAAGTTTATGTTGTGGATTACAGAGCATACTTCACTTACTTGTGTAGGGATGGGCCCATTAGAGGAGTCCAGCTCTGCCATATTACCGGGTTCTTCCTCAAAGTACCATCACCACTGCATGCAAACCACAAGTGTATGTTAAAACATGCACTATAGGCCTCAAGATTAAAACACCAGCAGAGAGCTTCATGATTTGAAATTTGAGGAATTGAGAAAATGAGTGATACAAGTACAGTCCTCTAATCCGGCCACCTTTGGGATCAGCAGAAGTGTCCTGATTAGAGGGGTGGCCTCATTTCAGGGGTGGATTTATATTATGAAGTATACATTAGGACTTTTTAAAATGTCCTGATTAGAGGGGCGACCTCATTTCAGGGGTAGAGTATACATTGGGACTTTTAAAGTGTCCTGATTAGAGGGGCGACCTCATTTCAGGGGTGGAGTATACATTGGGACTTTTAAAGTGTCCTGATTAGAGGGGCGACCTCATTTCAGGGGTGGAGTATACATTGGGACTTTTTAAAGTGTCCTGATTAGAGGGGCGACCTCATTTCAGGGGTCCTGTGATTAGAGGCATAGTAATGAGGTCTTGATCAATGCAGCATTGTATCATGACTATCGTCCTTGCATGTTACCATGGCCACTATCACTAACCACATCAGCCATCTAGCATGGCTATCTATCCCAGTGGTACACGTAACATCGTCATGTGAACTGAATGTAACATGCTAAAAAGAGTTCATACAACTTCATAAGATCAGTAATGAGTTTTGTGAAAAGTCAAGATCTATTATGATCATTTCTTACCACATGCCAGGTTCATCACCAGTCATCTCCCTATTATTATGTACCCACAGTCATCTCCCTAGTGGTCTCCCCACAGTCATCTCCCTATTATTACGTACCAGTGCTCTCCCCACAGCCTATTATTATGATTATGTCTCCCCCCTGATACATACCAGTCACCTCCCTAATAGGACATGTATCAGTACCAATCATCTTCATCTCCCTAACCCACAGTCATCTCCCTAATAGATTTACCACTGAGTTTATGTTCATCAGAATGCTACTGGCCTCTCTTGTAACCACCCCCTATGTTTAGTGACTAACCTGCAAGGGACATCACAGAGGACTCTGTCATAACACACTGGGTGACGCACATCATCCTCCTGAGAAATGGAAGAGTAATAAAGTAGACACAAGAGAATGAAATGACACTGAGACCAAGGAAAGTACAGTCTGAGCACTCACATTGAGTGATACTAAGGGTCCCCGAGGGTTTGTACTAGTACACAGCTACTTCTGGGTCTAAAGGGACTCTCTGATCTGAACATGAACAGTAAACAGTGGTCATATAGTGTTACTACACCGTAAATTTCCAGCATAAGGGAATATTTTTTTCATGTGATTAATTTTCCGTTGTTGAACATGACCACGAAAAGCGAAAAGAAATCAACATGACACTTATAGCTTTGTTGATTTATATTTTACTTCTCTCTTTATCCTTGTGAGGCTGTGAGGCTGCCAGTTATATAAATTCTGAATTGGCTGTAAGCAAAAGCTAAATGTAACTCTGCTCCCCTTAACCTGCCGTTCCATAAATGAAACACATTTCCTATAATCCCATTAAAAGTCTATATATTATGCTGGAAATTTATGGTGTAGTCATCCGCGATCACTACTTTTCAGTGTTACACTACCTTAAGGTGGGTTACCTGGGAGGGGGGGGGGGGGGTTCAGACAGGAGAGGAGGGGGCAGAGGAAAGGGGAATAGGTTAATGGACTCACGTCATGATAGTAGAGCATGGGATAGACGGAGGCATCGTGATTGGTGACCATGAAGCAAGGGCTGTTGAGTCTCTTTGCCTGGTGGACCAACATGTAGCATCGTTTGTTATTGGCATCATTGGCCACCACCACTCCACTGGGCATGGGACGAGACTCTGTGTCCTCTGCGTGCAGAAACTCTATCAACTGAGCTGTCTTAGAGCCTGGAGCGGCACACATGTCCAGTACCTGTATGTGTTGAATTCAGCTATGAGATACCATAGACACTATTTTCCCCATCCTTATTCAAATCCCTCTCAACGTACATTATTGTGTTATGTCATATTACATCATCATTATCATGTGACATCATCACATGTTAGCTAACATGCTTAAAATGACTGATCAGAGCTCATAGACATAATAATATCTGATCAGTACCAATCATTAATTGGTTATCATGTGCAAGAGAGATGATTGGACATGACGAAAGAATTAAAATATAGAATGGATAAAGGAAAATCTTTAAGTCCGTCTTGCACTCTTCTTTGGTTTGTACTTTCAAGATCACACTTTATGTAACACAGCGCAACTGCTAATTGTAATTTACTTTAATGATCACATCTGTGACCATACATATGTCACTTTAGAGAACTGTTAAGCTAGCTGTACGTGTCAGGTATAGATAAGTGTCAGGGTGTTGTATATGTAGTGTAACTTAGAGCATACATTACAGATAATGCTAATCACTGTCTAATAGTTTCAGGTTTAAAAAAAAAAGGATCATCCAATATTGATTTTGTGTTGACTTCATAATGAGGATCTGAAATCATTTTTCTTAAAATTCTGATCATATAGCACTTCATTACTACATGCATACATAATGGGGTGAGTGCGCATGCTCAGTTCACCCAAGTCATCACAAATAGAATCTGCAATGTTTAGAATGTACATATATTTTTATGTTTGCATATGAGGGTGAAAGGTCATTATCACTTGTGGGGCTCGCTTCACTCATCCCAATAAGCCTGACAACTCCTTCCACCACTAACTTGACAAGTGCATACCAAGACTCCTCTAACAGCAATGTGCTATAGTACTTAGCACTGTGTACACTACTGCAATTCTGTAGTTTGTTTTGCTGTTTTCGTTTTCTTCATTCTTTTTTCTTTTTCTTCTTATGCTAGTGTAATTCTGTAGTGCTTGTTTTGCTGTTTCGTTTTCTTCTACTTTTTCTTCTTATGCTAGTGCAATTCTGTAGTGCTATGTTTTGCTGTTTTCATTTTCTTTTTCTTCTTCTTCTTCTTCTTGAGTGCTTAGGCTCTGCAATCTCTTTGGCAGTTTCCAGTTTTGCCATTCATTCTATCTAACCAATGATGATGTCACAGTTTATACAAGTATAAATCATTGTATTGTTATGAGACTCCAGTTGACTATGAACTGTTCATTGAAACTGTATGAGTTAACTATAAAAACTTAGCAGCCACACCAAGCTCTGTGATAAGTAGCTGTACCTAAAACTATACATGTCATTTTTATTGTGGCAGGGATGCAAGTTCAGAGCATAGCACTCCTTTGGAGTATTTTCCTCCCCCTGGCCGTCTCTCAAGGTAAATTATGCAAACAGCTAAGCTAATAGCTTTTAGGTGGTTTAGTGGGTGGTTGCATGCCTTCTATGGATTTGGATGGCTATTTATATGGTCTTGTATTTGCTGTTGTATGGACTCCATTGCAAAATCCTAGCTATTTGAACAACAATTGAAGAGCAGCTGCAGTCATGTTACAAAAAACTATGTAATGTTTTGCTAAAATTAATAATGAATAGCTATCAGGGATTAATTCAGGATTTTGCTCGAGGGGGGTCAAATGCCTAGTGAAAAAATTTGAGGAGGGGCAACTACAAACCAGTACATGTATGTGGAATTCTATATAATTTTATTATGAAAGCTAGCTAATTCCTAGGGGGGGGGGGGGGCAAGCCATCATTCAGAGGGGGCAGAAACCCCCCTCGCCCCCCCTTGAAATAAACCCTGGCTATAAACAGTTGATAATGATGATGAGTGATGTAGCCATCTCTAATGATCCCATTTACTCCTTTGAACAATATTTTTAGTCTGTATAGCTACAGTCCATCCTGAAAGTTACAACTAACTAACTGCAGAATGTGTGAGAGTTATGAAACATGCACCTTATAAAGTTAATTACTATGTAGGAATCAACAAAATAAAGGTATAAAGCTTTGTCCAAGCAATAGTTAATACAATTCCCACCTGATCAATATTTCAAGTAACTGCAGGACATACAGTCATTCTGTACTTCCTTTATTCATGACATGCAGAGAGTGTGACTGAAATGTGCACTTGTCCCTCCTGCTCTACCAGCACTACCATCTTAACAGTTATCCTCATAGCCACCCTCACAGCTCTATTCTTTGTGGCAGTGCTGGTTGTTGTCCACAAGTGTCAACTAAAGTCCAGATCTGGAGGAAATGGGACAGGAATCTCGGCAGAAGGGGGAGAAGAGGACCATGAGCAGATGGATGGGAATGAGGAAGGTGTAACTGGGACAGAAGTCTTCACAGAAGGGGGAGAAGAGGACTATGAGCAGGTGGCTGGGAATGAGGAAGGCGTAACTGGGACAGAAGTCTTCGCAGAAGGGGGAGAAGAGGACTATGGGAATGAGGAAGGCGTAACTGGGACAGAAGTCTTCGCAGAAGGGGGAGAAGAGGATTATGATCAGACGGATGGGGATGAGATATATGTAATTGAGTCTTTCAGCAGGAAGGGAGTCAGGAGTAAGGGAGGAGGACAGGGAGGTGTAGCCATGAGAAGAGGTGGTGAAGATCCTACATACATGGAGATTGGAGAGCAGTCCTTTCAACTGAAGGAGAATGAAGCATATCATTATACTTCCAATGTGTAACTTTTATGTAACTTTGATGATTGTACATACATGCATGATTATCATGATTTCTACAGTACATTCATCTATCACTCATTTCTGTTGGCACTCGTAAAGGAAAATTAAACAAGGAAAAGACATTTCCTTGAAATGAAAAAAAAAAGAAGAAAAAAAAGGATGATCATTGCTCAAAACAGTAAGGAAACAAGGGTAGGGACGAAGGATGGAAATGGGATCAATCTTTGTTTTGTATATCCAGCCAAAACAATCCCTATAAGGTAGCTTCAGATAACAGTGTATGGATACAGCATATACTCACGTAAGAGTCATTATGGCCATCTATGATATCACAATGACATGCATGAAGGAACTATAACTGTCATATAATTGTCTGGTTCCTTTTTAATTGTTGAATTTAGGAAAATTAATACTTCTCAGACACAGTCTTCATAGGTCTGTATTTCTTACAAAATCTAGGAATTACAAAGAACATTGTGAACATGATCATATAAACACTACCACAATCTTTTGATGCTGTTCTTGTTTATTCTATCTTAATTGTATAGTGAGGCTCTTACCATGCATGAGCCATATACTGTTCATCAGTTTCAGTTAGAAAAAATAAATAAACAAACACACACTCAAATCATTTTTATCCATGTATTTACTGTACTTTTAGTCTATCCTGAATGTTACACATTTCTCACTGATACATAAGGGTCAAGGTTCAGGGTTTAATATAAGGGGCATGTGTATGATTGGTTACAGAGTTACAAGTCATGATCAATAAAGAATATCTGTACAGGATGTAGAAATCATGCAATCTCCCAACTGTTATGACAAATAGCTAGTGAATCCCATTAATCGGTTGGGACCAGAGCCCATTCAGATTAGTGAAAGATCCAGACTAGTGAATGCATAATGTTTGAATGGAGCACTTTCTAGTTTATTCAGATTTATGAAGGTTTGGTTAGTGGAGGGTCCACTGTAGTTATGGGTACTGACATCCATGCATGCAGGTTGCATGAACACTGCATAATCTTGCTATTATCTAAACAGTTTATTTTGTGTGTGTGTGTGTGTGTGTGTGCATGATGATACAAATTAACACACTTACTTTGTTTTATAAATGGTACACACATTAGCTAATCACTATGAAAATAGGAGGTATACATGGCAAGTTTCCTTGTTTCTTATTAATATCATGAAATCTGCTGTTCCTTGTGTATTCCACAAAAAAAATACACTGTATTTTTCACCTGGAAACAGAAAGAGATTTTCATAGTGACTGATATAGAATAACACGTCAAGTGCCTATTATACTGGACTAGTTAGCAAAAAGCTCTAGAGTTATATGCTAGCTAGCTGGGTAAAAGGGAGAACAGCTATGATGAAGTTGAAGGTGAGAAAAAGCTTGAAGCTAAAGAGCCCCTATAGCTAGCTGACCACCTTTATCATTTTTTTGTTGCAGGGATGCAAGTTCATTGAAGCACTCCTTTTGAGCACTCTCCTTCATCTTATCTCCTCTCAAGGTATAATTTTAATGATTATCAACAGAACTGTATACAATCAGTTAATATATACAGTGTATCCTGAAAGCTTTACAATTCCCATTGATAAATCAGTGAATGGATCGTCTTCTGCCGGAAACTGTTCTAGACTAAACATTGGAAACACAGTAATAACCTGTCTGTAACCGAACTCCAGTGTCCTGTTTGATGGGCTTGTCCCCACACTCACTGGACTAGACGGTGACATGTGGGCAAGTCAACTACTCACATTACAAACGACGCGATCCTTCACTACTGTCACCTTTAACTTCACTGATACACCAGGCTATGACAGAGTAGAGATAGTGATGTTCAATTGTCCACAGTGGGGGATAGGAACTACTGATATCCGCTTCACAGGGGCCACTGCTAGAGGTGAAGAGTTCGGTTTCATCAACGTTAGCTCCATCACTTCCTGTGACTCCCTCGTGAGAGTGTGTTTATCAGCCAATACTTCTCGACCAGTAATTGGTCTACAATTCACCTTTGACCAGGACTCTGACTGGCTACATCTTGCTGAGGTGACCTTTTATGCCAGAGGTTCCACCTGTCCACCAAATATCATCCTCACTCCACCACCACCTACAACACCACCAGTGATAACAACACCATCAGTGATAACAACACCAAGTACACCAGTTGTATAATACATGCAAAAGATGAATATAGAGATCTTGCATCAATTGCATGGGTGTAGCCTTTATAGGTGTACATATTCAGCTACAGAAGTTATAGCATTTAGCTATAATTATGCCATTACTTCTATACACTAACATTATTACGATACGGTCACACAACTATATAAACAGAAACTAAACCTCTTTATTATCATCTTCATTTCCTTTTAGATCTCTTTACTAAAGTGTGCACATGTACCAGCACTGCTGCTGTCTCAGTTGTCCTCACAGCCGTTTTTACAGCTCTACTTGCCACAGTCATCTTTGCTGCAGTGCTGGTTGCTGTCTACAAGTACCAACTAAATCCCACACACGGGACAGGAAACTTGGTAGGAGAGGAGCAGGTGTATGAGCAGATGGATGTGGACGAGGGAGGTGTGCCTGTGAGAGGTGGTGATGTTGGGGAACAAAAAGACTCCCCTTTTCAACTAAAAGATAATGAAGCATATGATCCTCACAAGTACCAATTAAATCCCAGCAACGGGACAGGAAACTTAGCAGGAGGGGAGCAGGTGTATGAGCAGATGGATGTGGACGAGGGAGGTGTGCCTGTGAGAGGTGGTGATGTTGGGGAACGAAAAGACTCACCTTTTCAACTAAAAGATAATGAAGCATATGCTCCTCACTCTTACTCTTAAATCGGAAGTTCAGAACACTATATAAGTACATTAGTTCATGCAGCTACGTCACATTTCACTATATAATAAGATACTATATAATAAGATATTATCATACAATGTCAGCATGTGGTGTATATGTGGCTTAACTATTTGAAAATTCAAGATCCCATGTATCACTTACTGCCTGCACCTCCATGCACCATCAATAACAGCACCAGTGATAACAACATTAGGTGCACCAGTTTATAATACATGCAGAAGATGAATAGAGATCGTACATGACTGTAAATGCACACATGCATTATATAGCTGCATATTGCAGTGCATTTGTAGCTATGTCATTAATCAATGCACTTCTTACACTAATGAATGTAAAAGGAAGGTTGAGGCAGGAAGTGACATAACACATACTGTTTCTCCTGAATGCTACACATTTCCTAACAAGTGAGTGCGAAAGGATAGCCTAAAATCCAGCTGCATGGGCTGTATAATGTACTGCAGCCTCGTATGAAAACAATCCCTACATTTACATCCACTACCTATAGCTAACTATGGCAGTTGTAAAAGTAGGGATTGTTTTCATGGCTAGTCAAAGAATTCAAGTCTAGCTACACATTTCCTAACAAGTGAGTGCAAAAAATTTCTTCTAAATAAAAAAGGTTAATAATAGAGCAACTGCATGGTGTACTCGGGCCTCGTGCTTATAATTCGACTTTACACAATTATATATATTTACAATTTCAATGAGTCATGACCTGAGAGTCAGCTTGCTCGCTGTGCTCGCTCACTGCAATTATGAGAAGCGTTCATTCTGGACTAACCCTACATAGTGCACTCTCTGGTAAACAACTAACATACACTTGTATGATGTGTACTTACATCTTAAAAAAACATCATGCATAAGCAATTTTCTATGTTGACATAGAAAATGCATGCATTTCTTTTGGCGCATGACTGTATTGTACCCTATACACATTGAGCACATGTCAACAACATCATATAAAGGCTATATCATAACATAAAATACATATTATTCAGTTGTTTTCTGTCTTAGTGGTACTCTATCTTTAGTTAGTGGTAACAGTCACATGTGTAAACTCTACGAGGCACTTACCATGCATAGGCAATATGCTTATGAACACTGTATCATCATTTTCAGTTTCCAGCTAGGGGAAAATCTGATTAGTAATTACAGGACTAGCTAACTTTTAAGAATAACTCTTATATGAATGAAACATGTCAGAGGTGAGTTATTGATAGTTGGTAGGTGTTATTGCAAAGCCTTGCTATACGAAGCTTAAATTTCCATCTTACATTACGTTGTAGGGATGCAAGTTCATTGTTGCACTCCTTCTGAGCACTTTCCTTCACCTTGTCTCCTCCTCTCAAGGTATGAAGTTATGGTTATTAGCAAGTATACTAGTCCATCAATATTCACTTACAGTCTATCCTGAATATTACACATTTCACACTGGTACATCAGTGAATGGATCATCTCCTACTGGAAAATGTTCTAATATTAGTATGGCTGAAACAAGGACAACCTGTCTGCAACCAACCTCCAGTGTTTTGCTTGATGGGCGTGTTCCCACACTCACTGGACTAGATGGTGACATGTGGGCAAGTCAACTACTCACATTACAAACAACGCGATCCTTCACTTCTGTTGCCTATGACTTCACTGATACACCAGGCCATGACAGGGTAGAGAATGGTGGTGATGCTCAACTGTCCACAGTGGGGAATAACATCTACTACCATCACCGAAGGGGCCACTGCTAGAGGTCAATCCTTCAATACTTTTGCTTTAACCTCTGTTAGTTTCACCTCCTGTGAGTCTCTTGTGAGAGTGTGTTTATCAGCCTTCGTTTCTCGACCAATAATTCGTCTACAATTCTTTAACCACGACCCTGACTCATGGGTGCATCTTGCAGAGGTGACCTTTTACGCCATAGGTTACACTTGTCCACCAAATATCATCCTTAAACACCACCAGCTACAGTGACAACACCACTGATGACAACACCACCAGTGACAATAGCACCAGGTACACCATGCAGTTGCTCGATGATGGCTCTATATTGGTGCACAGATAAAAAATCAGCTGCATGGCAAGAGTTATGGAGTATTGTAGGCACTGCGGCAATGCACCATGCACAAATGAACAATGCTAGCTACACAAGAAAAGAACTACATTTATCCTTTTCATAGGCATTACACAGTAGAACTTTGCCATGTGGAAGGGAAGTTGAGGCAAAAAGTGACATTACACAAAATCTTTGTTATCTTTACTTATGATTATCAGAGAGTGCGGTAGCACTCTCTAAGTAGGGATGGCAGGTCAAAGTCCATAGGACAGTATAAACTAAAAACTCTTCTTTCTCTTCTACCCTTACTCTACAGGTTCTCAGAAGGCTACAGTGAATTATTATATCTACAAAGAAGAGAGGAGAATGTTCAAAAGCCAAAAATTCATTCGCCAACATAAGAAAAAAACGAGTTCTAAAATTGACTTTTCGTTCTTTTTCTTTATAATAATAATAATCAGAGAGTGCGCTAGCACTCTCTAAGTAGGGATGGCGGGTCAAAGGTCATAAGACTGTATAAACTAAAAACTCTTCTTTCTCTTCTACCCTTACTCTACAGGTTCTCAGAAGGCTACAGTGAATTATTACATCTACAAAGAAGAGAGGAGAATGTTCAAAGACCAAAAATTCATTCGCTAACATGAGAAAAAAACGATGTCTAAAATTGACTTTTGTTCTTTTTCTTTATAATAATAATAGCTAATAATAATAATAATAATCAGATCGACGTACCGGCTTACTGGCTATAGTCATCAAAATTCTGCTTTGGCCATCTGTTAGAGCGGCACCTAGAGGCTGATCTTTTGCTATTAGTTTTGACTAAGGCTCTACTTCACTACTCGAGCACTCGGAACACTAGCTAATCTTTCGACGCCATTTTGAAGCGCACGTTGGTAGGGGGCGGGGCTTATGGGCGGAGCCACGTAAGCTTAGCTAGTCGTTTAGCTAGCTATTATTCTTATCTGATGATGTTCCAGTCACTCCTTGCTGAATTGCAGTACAGATGCTCATCTTATAGTAGTATTATAGCCAGTACTTGGCTGTAGTGTAGTCAGCTCACTTCACCATGCCATGCACATGTCATTAAGCTACATTGCTGTTGCTGTAAAGTTTTATATTAAATAATAGACAAAACTTAAATAGCTAAACAAATTCTTCAACCAGAGACTGTGTATGTACCTACAAAAAAAAAGATAAGTTTTATGTAGAGCTGGCTTTGTATAGTACTGTACTGTAGACTCGTGTCAAATTAATAATCACTGCATGCATACTCTCAGTTGAAGTGACAGTCAATACTGCCACTCAATTCTTTACATACACAACTTACATTCAACTTCAAGCACTAAGAAAAAAGGATAGAAACAAGTGAATGCAAAAAATTTCTTCTAAATAAAAAGGTTAAGTAGGGATAGCTTAAAATCTAGCTGGGCTATAGCTATAATGTACTGCAGCCTCGTATGAAAACAATCCCTACTTTTACAACTGCCATAGCTAGCTATAGGTAGTGGATGTAAATGTAGGGATTGTTTTCATACGAGGCTGCAGTACATTATATAGCCCAGCTAGATTTTAAGCTATCCCTACTTAACCTTTTTATTTAGAAGAAATTTTTTGCATTCACTTGTAATAATAAGGATAATAATAATAATAATAAGATCGACGTACCGACTTACTGGCTATAGTCATCAAAATTCTGCTTTGGCCATCTGTTAGAGCGGCACCTAGAGGCTGATCTTTTGCTATTAGTTTTGACTAAGGCTCTACTTCACTATTCGATAGCACTCGGAACACAGCTGCTAATCTTTCTACGCCATTTTGAAGGGGGCGGGGCTTATGGGCGGAGCCACGTAAGCTTAAGTTTAGCTATAGCCAAGGTCTTCATTCATTATCTGATGATGTTCCAGTCACTCCTTGCTGAATTACACTACAGATGCTCATCCTATAGTAGCATTATAGCCAGTACTTGCCTGTAGTGTAGTCAGCTCACTTCACCATGCCGTGTACATGTCATTTACATTGCTGTTGCTGTAAAGTTTTATATCAACAAAACTTAAATAGCTAAACAAATTCTTCAACCAGAGACACTGTATGTACCTACAAAAGAGGTTTATGTAGAGCTGGCTTTGTATAGTACTGTACTGTAGCCTCCCTCATTCAACTTCAAGCACTAAGAAAAAAGGATAGAAACAAGTGAGCGTAAAAAATTTCTTCAAATAAAAAGGTTAAGTAGGGATAGCCTAAAATCTAGCTGGGCTATCTATAATGTGCTGCAGCCTCGTATGAAAAAAATCTTCGCGATATTACCTCATAAAAGGGGTGGGGCAATTAATAGCAGTTCTCCTCATATAACACCTGCACAGGATGTGGCCATTTGATGGCATCCACTATTATGATCACTACACCAAATGCATAAACTCCCCATACTCCTCCCTCAAGCAAGACATACGTACCATCTCAATAATTATTTCAGTGATCACATATGTAACAATTAGCTAATGCTGTTCACTTTTTAAAATGTTCACTCCTTTCAGTACTCCATTACACTGCAGATGATCATCCTTCAAACTCTCCTCCCTGAACAGAATGAAATACTGATCATTAAATAAATTTAGTTCAATCAAGGAAGCCTTTAGTGTCTATCAATTTTCATAATCACAAAGAAAAAGAATGCAAACAAGTGAATGCAAAAAATTTCTTCGAAATAAAAATGTGAAGTAGGGATGCTATTATAACTGCAGCTTCATTATGAAAACCAAGTACTGCAGCATCGAAGCAGTATGGCCCAAAAATCTAGCTGGAATATGTATTATAACTGCATGCAAGAGAGTGAATTTAGTGAAGTGACCCTTACCCATCATCAAGTACGAGATACTATTCCTACTTCACTCCGATGATCAAGGGCCAAGGGAGTGAAGTAGGAATAGTATCTCGTACTTGATGATGGGTAAGGGTCACTTCACTAAATTCACTCTCTTGCATGCAGTTATAATACATATTCCAGCTAGATTTTTGGGCCATACTGCTTCGATGCTGCAGTACTTGGTTTTCATAATGAAGCTGCAGTTATAATAGCATCCCTACTTCACATTTTTATTTCGAAGAAATTTTTTGCATTCACTTGTGCTAATATTTTCATCTTCCTTTGCAGTTTCTCCTGAACACTACACATTTCCTACTGGTACATCAGTGAATGGATCATCTCCCACTGGTAGTTGTTCTAGAGGAACATATTATGACACACAGACAACCTGTCAACAACCAAACTCCAGTGTCCTGTTTGATGGGCATGTCCCAACCCTCACTAGACTAGATGGTGACATGTGGGCAAGTCAACTACTCACAATAAACACAATGGATCCCAATATTACTATCATCTTCAACTTCGCTGATACACCAGGCTATGACAGAGTAGAGAGAGTTGAGGTGGTGATGTTCAACTGTCCACAGTGGGGGATAGCAACTACTGATATCATCCTCTCAGGGGCCATTGCTCAAGGTCAACCCTTAAAAACGTTTCAAACAATCAGTGTTCGTTCCAACACTTCCTGTGACTCCCTTGTGAGAGTGTTGATATCAGCCACAGTTTCTCTATCAGTACTTGCTCTACAGTTCATCCTTCTTCCAAACTCTGACTGGGTGCACTTTGCTGAGGTGACCTTTTATGCCTCTAATATCACCCTCACTCCACTCACTACAGCACCTGATACAACCACTATGACAGGTAAGGTTAGATTGTGACTATGTATACATAGTGTATGAGAAAGTGGAACTAAACTTCTTAATACATAATGCAACAAACTATACTGAATATACTGAAGTATTACGTCTTCTTCATTTCCTTTTAGATTTCACAATTGAAGCACGCACATGTACCAACACTACCATCTTGTCAGTTGTCCTCACAGCCATCCTCACAGCTCTACTAGCCACAGTCATCTTTGTGGCAGTGCTGGTTGTTGTCTGCAAGTACCAACTAAAGTCCAGACCTGGAGGAACTGGGACAGGAGTCTCAGAGGGGAGGCAGGTGTACGAGCAGATGGGCATGGATGAGGGAGGTGTGGCTATGAGAGGTGGTACTGATCCAATGTACATGGAAGTTGGGGAACGAAAAGGCCACACCTTTCAACTAAAGGAGAATGAAGCATATGGTACTCACTCTTGAATTGCATAATTGGAAGACTATAAGTACATTAGTTCATCCAGTCGTATAACAATAGAAAGTCACTGTTTAACAAACTGTTCATCAACCATGAAACTAGAGTTCACTGTAAACACATTCAGTATTGTTATATGTACACATAATATCAACACGCATGCATCTATTTAAAGACTTTAAGATCCCATCTAAACCTTATGAAGGGGAAAAAAATTTATGTGAATAAAAAGGCCATATAGTACTTTTACCTATAGCAGTTTCTGTGAAAAAATGTCAAAATTATGCTGCCTCCAATAATAATCCCTATATCACTGCCTCCCACAAAGTGTTCATACATCAGTGTAAAAAAGCAACATAATTTTGATGTTTGGAAAGTACAGACTAACCTTTTTATTTATTTCCCCCTTCACTCGTTTGTTTACTTTTATATGACCTTTACTTACTTCAAATAGCTTTATATCTGGCCGCGATAGTGACAGACATGTGCACAAATGATGTCATTTTATAATCATTTATTCGTTCAATATGAGTGATTATTTTGGAAGAAAACTGTGTAGATAACGATGATAAAACACAATAATTATGTGGTTATAACTATACAAGTTGATATGAATTTGATTGTCATATGTGAAAGGATCATGAAGTTACAGCCTGCTAAGAAGATGAATTTGATGATGATGATGAACGAATCAGACGGCGGCTGGTGCTGATTGTCGATGCTGTTCTAGAGGAGTCTATATTATTTTCCAGATGTAAGCAGTTTAATCGTGCCTATAGCAAGAATAGAAGAGATACAGAGAGCTATAGTTTGTATTGTTCACTTTCATTCTGGACTAACCCTACATAGAGTCCTGATAAATAACTTAAGTACACTTGCATGGTGTGTATCTACATCTTAAAATAAACATGCATAAGCAATTTTCTATGTTGACATAGAAAATGCATGACTATCTACTGATGCATGACTATATTGTACCCTATACATATTATACATTGAGCACTTGTTAACAACATATAAACACTAGTGCATTATTCAGTTTATTCTATCTTAGTCTTAGTGGTAACAGTCACATGAGTAAACTGTATGAGGCAATTACCATGCGTAGGCAATATACTTATGCAGTTTCTGATTAGTGTCTACAGGACTAGCTAACTTTTAAGCACAACTTTTATATGAATAAATCATGTCAGAGGTGAGTTATTGCAAAGCCTTGATATACGAAGCTTAAATTTCGATCTTACATTATGTTGTAGGGATGTAATGCCATTGTTGCACTCCTTCTGAGCACTTTCCTTCACCTTGTTTCCTCTCAAGGTATGAAGTTATGATTATTAGCAAGTATACTAATCCATCAATATTCACTTACAGTGAATCCTGAACGTTACACATTTCTCACTGGTACAGCAGTGAATGGATCATCTCCTACTGGAAACTGTTCTAATGTTAGTATGGATGACACACAGACAGCCTGTCTGCAACCAACCTCCAGCGTTTTGTTTGATGGGCGTGTCCCCACACTCACTGGACTAGATGGTGACATGTGGGCAAGTCAACTACTCACAATACAAACAACGCGATCGACTACTGTCTACTTTGACTTCACTGATACACCAGGCTATGACAGAGTAGAGAGAGTTGAGGTGGTGATGTTCAACTGTCCACAGTGGGGGATAGGAACTACTACTATCGAACTCAATGGGGCCACTGCTAGAGGTCAACATTTTATTGTTCTTGATGTAACCTCTGTTAGTTCCCTCACCTCCTGCGAGTCTCTTGTGAGAGTGTGTTTATCAGCCCCAGTTTCTCGACCAGTAATTGGTCTACAATTCTTCCTTGATCAGGACTCTGAGTGGGTGCACCTTGCTGAGGTGACCTTTAATACCAGAAATTCCACCTGTCCACCAAATGTCATCCTCACTCCACCACCACCTGTGACAACAGCACCAGTGACAACACCATCAGTGATAACAGCACCAGCGATAACAGCACCAGGTACACCAGTCATAGAGATTTCCCTATGCACAGAGATTCCTGAAATTCTGCATGCCATGCATATGCATGGGCATGGCTTGGCTAAAGTATGCACAGACGTGATATCAACTGCATGGCAAGAGTTATAAAGTCTATGAAGTATTGCAGGCTCTGCTGCATTTACTACATATTGCTATATGTAATGCACCATGCACAGATGAACAGTGGTAGCCATAGCTACACAATAAAACAACATCTTTATGCGAATAATCTGATATTGGTACTACTTTTCTATCTATACTATAGAACTTGTCATGTGGAAGGGAAGTTGAGGCAGGAAGTGACATCATACAAAATCTTTGTTGTCTATACTTATGATCATGCCTTTATCTTCTCTTTACAGTTTCTCCTGAACACTACACATATCCTACTGGTACATCAGTGAATGGATCATCTCCCACTGGCAGCTGTTCTAGAGGAACGTATTATGACACACAGACAATATGTCAACAACCAAACTCCAGTGTCCTGTTTGATGGACATGTTCCTACACTCACTGGACTAGATGGTGACATGTGGGCAAGTCAACTACTCACAATACGAAGAGTAAATATTTCCACTAATGTCACATTTGACTTCACTGGTACACCAGGCTATGACAGAGTAGAGAGAGTTGAGGTGGTGATGTTCAACTGTCCACAGTGGGGGATAGCATCTACTGATATCCACCTCTCAGGGGCCATTGCTCGAGGTCAACCCTTAAAAACTTTTCAAACTATCACTGTTGGTTCCAACACTTCCTGTGACTCCCTTGTGAGAGTGTTGATATCAGCCACAGTTTCTCTACCAGTACTTACTCTACAATTCGTCCTTCATCCAAACTCTGACTGGGTGCACCTTGCTGAGATGACCTTTTATGCCTCTAATATCACCCTCACTCCACTCACAACAGCACCTGATACACCCACCATGACAGGTAAGGTTAGATTGTGACTATGCATACATAGTGTATGAGAAAGTGGAACTAAACCTCTTAATGCATAATGCAGCAAATTATACTGAAGATATACTGAAGTATTATGTCTTCATCATTTCCTTTTAGATTTCACAATTGAAGCACACACATGTACCAACACCATCTTGTCAGTTGTCCTCACAGCCATCCTCACAGCTCTACTGGCCACAGTCATCTTTGTGGTGGTGCAGGTTGTTGTCTGCAAGTATCAACTAAAGTCCAGACCTGGAAGAACTGGTACAGGAATCACAGAGGGGGAGCAGGTGTATGAGCAGATGGGCAGGGATGAGGGAGGTGTGGCTGTGAGAGGTGGTAATGATCCCACATACATGGAAGTTGGGGAACGAAAAGGCCACACCTTTCAACTAAAGGAGAATGAAGCATATGGTACTCACTCTTGAATTGCATAATTGGAAGACTATAAGTACATTAGTTCATGCAGTCGTATAACAATAGAAAGTCACTGTTTAACAAACTGTTCATCAACCATGAAACTAGAGTTCACTATAATCAACATGAACACATTCAGTATAATTATTAAAGACTTCAAGATCCCATCTAAACCTTATAATATATGAAGGGGAAAAATTATACTAAATAAAAAGGCCATGTAGGGTTAGTCTGTACTTTTACCTATAGCAGTTTCTGTGAACAAACATAAAAATTATGTTGATTATTAATCCCAGTGTAAAAAAGCAACATAAATTTGATGTTTGTTCATGAAAACTCTAGAGGTTAATGAAAACTCTAGAGGTAAAAAGTACAGACTAACCTTTTTATTTATTTTTCCTTTCACTTGTTTGTTTACTTTTATATGACTTTTACTTACTTCGAATAATCAATCTGGCCACAATAATGACAGACATGTGTGCAAATGATGTCATTTTAAAATAACTGACATAGTATCGTTTATTTGAGTGATTGTTTTGGAGGAAAACTGGGTGGATAACGATGGTAAAAGCACAATATGTGGTTATAACTACAAGTTGATATGAATTAAATTGTCGTATGTGAAAGGAACATGAAGTTACAGGCTGCTAAGAAGATGAATCTGATGATGATGATGAACGAATCATGAAAATTTAGACGGCGGCTGGTACCAATTGTTGACGCTGTTCTAGAGGAGTTTGAGTGGACATATCATCTTCTGTATTGTTTTCCAGATGTAAGCAGTTTATTTGAGCCTATAGCAAGAATAGAAGAGATACAGAGAGCTATAGTCTGTATTGTTCACGTTCATTCTGGACTAACCCTATACATAGAGTCCTGATAAACAACTAAAGTGCACATGCATGGTGTGCATTTACATCTTAAAATAAACATGAACAAGCAATTTTCTATGTTGACATAGAAAATGCATGACTATCTTGACTATATAGTACCCTATACACATTGAGCACTTGTCAACAAGATCATATAAACATGCGTAGGCAATACACTTATGAACGGTATCATCATATTCAGTTTCTGGGGGAAAATCTGATTAGTGCCTACAGGACTAGCTAGCTTTTAAGCACCACTTTTATATGAATAAATCATGTCAGAGGTGAGCTATTGCTAGTTGGTAGGTGTTATTGCAAAGCCTTGGTATACGAAGCTTAAATTTCCATTTTATATTATGTTGTAGGGATGGAAGTTCATTGTTGCACTCCTTCTGAGCACTTTCCTTCACCCTGCCTTCTCTCAAGGTATGAAGTTATGATTATTAGCAAGTATACTAGTTCATCAATATTCACCTACAGTGTATCCTGAACGTTACACATTTCTCACTGGTACATCAGTGAATGGGTCATCTCTTACTGCAAACTGTTCTAATGTTAGTATGGATGACACAATGACAACCTGTCTGCAACCAACCTCCAGTGTTCTGTTTGATGGGCATGCCCCCACACTCACTGGACTAGATGGTGACATGTGGGCAAGTCAACTACTCACTATAAATACAATGGAATTCTTGACTAATGTCATCTTTAACTTCACTGATACACCAGGCTATGACAGAGTAGAGAGAGTTGAGGTGGTGATGTTCAACTGTCCACAGTGGGGGATAGCATCTACTGTTATCCTCCTCCTAGGGGCCACTGCTAGAGGTCAACCCTTTAATACGTTCAATTCAATCAGGATTAGTTCCCTTACCTCCTGTGAGTCTCTTGTGAGAGTGTGTCTATCAGCCATTGTTTCTCGACCAATACTTGGTCTACAATTCATCCATGATCAGGACTCAAACTGGGTGCACCTTGCTGAGGTGACCTTTAATACCAGAAATTCCACCTGTCCACCAAATGTCATCCTCACTCCACCACCACCTACAACACCACCTGTGACAACACCACAAGTGACAAAAGCACCAGTGACAACACCACCAGTGATAACAGCACCAGGTACACCAGTCATATAGATTTCCCTATGCAACTGAAATTATGCATGCCATGCCGTGCATATGCATGGGTATGGCTTTTGGCTAAAGCACGGAGCACAGCACTCGACTAATTCAATTAGGAAGCCATCTTTTCTATAACACGCATGCACATGTATTTGATATCCAATTATTCGAAATTATAATATTACTCAGCTGTCTCCTCTAGATAATGATAAATTGATAGACTACTGTATCGACTCGGGGATTTAGATTCACCACGGTAGACTCTATTTCAGCATCTTCCTTCGACCTCCAAGTATAGCTCAACAATAACACAACACCTTGACTCGTTGATAATGATTGGGCTGGTATGCTGGAGAACTATTGGAGAACTATTCTTCTTTCATCTGTCCCTGCATACACATAGAAGAATGAAGTCTATACATAGCTAAAACCATAAAAGAGAGGAAAAAAGACCAGGAACAAGTAAGGGAAAAAGCATTTCGTGAAATGAAAAAAGATGTAGGGATGACCACTGCTCAAAAAAGTAAGGAAACAAGAAGGATGGAAATGGAATCAATCTTTGTTCTGTATATCCAGCCAACAATCCCTACATATACGTACATTATTGCACTACAATCTGAAGCTACCCGACGTATATGTAGGGATGGCAGGTCAAAGGTCATAAGACTGTATAAACTAAAACTCTTCTTTCTCTTTCTACCCTTGCTCTACAGGTTCTCAGAAGACTACAGTGAGATAATACTTCTACAAAGAAGAGAAAAGAGTGTTCAAAAACCAAAAATTCATTCGCTAACATAAAAAAACGAGTTCTAAAATTGACTTTTGTTCATTTTCTTTATAACAAGTAAGGGAAAAAGCATTTCGTGAAATGAAAAAAAGATGTAGGGATGACCACTGCTCAAAAAAGTAAGGAAACAAGATGGGATCAATCTTTGTTCTGTATATCCAGCCAACAATCCCTACATATACGAAAGTGGAACTAAACCTCTTAATACATAATGCAGCAAACTATACTGAAGATACTGAAGTATTACATCTTCATTTCCTTTTAGATTTCACGATTGAAGCACGCACATGTACCAACACTACCATCCTGTCAGTTGTCCTCACAGCCATCCTCACAGCTCTACTAGCCACAGTCATCTTTGTGGCAGTGCTGGTTGTTGTCTGCAAGTACCAACTAAAGTCCAGACCTGGAAGAACTGGCACAGGAATCACAGAGGGGGAGCAGGTGTATGAGCAGATGGGCAGGGATGAGGGAGGTGTGGCTGTGAGAGGTGGTACTGATCCAATGTACATGGAAGTTGGGGGACGAAAAGGCCACACCTTTCAACTAAAGGAGAATGAAGCATATGGTACTCACTCTTGAATTGCATAATTGGAAGACTATAGCTAAGTACATTAGTTCATGCAGTCGTATAACAATAGAAAGTCACAGTTTAACAAACTGTTCATCAACCATGAAACTAGATTTCACTGTAAACACATTCAGTATTGTTATATGTACATATAATATCAATATGCATGCATCTATTCAAAGACTTCAAGCCCATCTAAACCTTGGTTCTGTACTGTTTTCCAAATGTAAGCAGTTTAGTCGAGCCTATAGCAAGAACAGAAGAGATACAGAGAGCTATAGTTCGTATTGTTCACGTTCATTCTGGACTAACCCTACATAGAGTCCTGATAAACAACTAAAGTACACATGCATGGTGTGCATTTACATCTTAAAATAAACATCATGTATAAGCAATTTTCTATGTTGACATAGAAAATGCATGCCTATCTATTGGTGCATGACTATATTGTATCCTATACATATTTACACATTGAGCACTTGTCAACAAGATCATATAAACACTATATATAGCTAATGCTATAACATAAAACACTCTTTTGGTGCATTATTCAGTTGTTAGTGGTACAATATCTTAGTGGTAACAGTCACATCAGTAAATGTACTCAAGGTACTTACAATGTATAGGCAATAAACTTATGCAGTTCCTGGGGAAAATCTGATTAGTGCCTACAGGACTAGCTAACTTTCTTTTATATGAATAAAACATGTCAGAGGTGAGTTATTGCTAGTTGGTAGGTATTATTGCAAAGCCTTGGTATACGAAGCTTAAATTTCCATCTTACATTATGTTGTAGGAATGTAAGTTCATTGTTGTACTCCTTCTGAGCACTTTCCTTCACCTTGTCTCCTCTCAAGGTATGAAGTTATGATTATCAGTAAGTATACTAGTGCATCAATATTCACTTACAGTGTATCCTGAACATTACACATTTCTCACTGGTACATCAGTGAATGGATCATCTCCTACTGGAAACTGTCCTAATGTTAGTATGGATGACATAATCACAACCTGTCTGCAACCAACCTCCAGTGTTCTGTTTGATAGGCATGTTCCCACACTCACTGGACTAGATGGTAACATGTGGGCAAGTCAACAACTCATTATACGAAGAGCAGGTGTCTCGACTAGTATCACCTTTGACTTCACTGATACACCAGGCTATGACAGAGTAGAGAGAGTTGGGGTGTTCCTGAACGTTACACATTTCTTCCTGGTACATCAGTGAATGGATCATCTTCTACTGGAAACTGTTCTAATGTTAGTATGGCTAGCACAATGACAACCTGTCTGCAACCAACCTCCAGTGTTCTGTTTGATGGGCATGTCCCCACACTCACTGGACTAGACCTAGACTGGCTAGATGTTAGTGACAAGAGAGTGAACTTAGTTAAGTAATCCCTTACCCATCACCAAGTACGAGATACTATTCCTACTTCACTCCCATGACAGGCAAAGGGAGTGAAGTAGGAATAGTATCTCGTACTTGGTGATGGGTAAGGGATTACTTCACTAAGTTCACTCTCTTGCATGCAGTTATAGTACATATTCCAGCTAGATTTTGGGGCCATAGCTACTGCTTTGATGTTGCAGTGTAGCTAGATTTTTGGGGCATATAACTTGGTTTCATAATGAAGCTGCAGTTGTAATAGCTATGTGCTAAATTTGGGGCCATCCCTACTTCACATTTTTATTTCTAAGAAATTTTTACATTCATAACAATAGAAAGTCACTGTTTAACAAACTGTTCATCAACCATGAAACTAGATTTCACTACATGTGATCAACATAAACACATTCAGTATAATTACATGTACATACATGCATGCATCTATCAATATCCCATCTAAACCTTATGGTTCTGTATTATTTTCCAGATGTAAGCAGTTTAGTCAAGCTCATAGCAAGAATGGAAGAGATACAGAGAGCTATAGTTTGTATTGCTCACATTCATTCTGGACTAACCCTTACATAGAGTCCTGATAAACAACTAAAGTACACTTGCATGGTATGTTGACATAGAAAATGGATGCTTATCTACTGATGCATGACTATATTATTGCACCCTATAGATATTTATACATTGAGCAGTCACTTGAGTAAACTGTATGAGGTACTTGCCATGCATAGGCATTATACTTATGCAGTTTCCGGGAGAAAATCTGATTAGTGCCTACAGGACTAGCTAACCTTTAAGCACAATTTTATACGGATGAAACATGTCAGAGGTGAGTTATTGCTAGTTGGTAGGTGTTATTGCAAAGCCTTGGTATACAAAGCTTAAATTTCCATCTTACATTATGTTGTAGGGATGTAAGTTCATTGTTGCACTCCTTCTGAGTACTTTCCTTCATCTTGTCTCCTCTCAAGGTATGAAGTTATGATTATTAGCAAGTATACTAGTCCATCAATATTCACTTACAGTGTATCCTGAACGTTACACATTTCTCACTGGTACATCAGTGAATGGATCATCTCCTACTGGAAAATGTTCTAATACTAGGGCAATGTTCAACATTCAGTTGGCAGCGAGCGAGCAAGCAAGTATTCTTTAGTGCTACAACTCTTTAGAAGATTTTGCTGTTTAGACAGTGAGCAAGTGAGCATGATAGGCTCCAGTGCTTTATATTGCGTCAGAGACAAGAGTCATGTAAGTGGTGGTTCCAACCAGAAATCTCCATGCATCAAAAGCTGTAAATACTTACCACGAGCACTTAGATAAGCCAAGCGCCTACAATTCACTTTGATACATTAATTTTGATAGCCAGTGAGCAAGCAAGTTAGTGCTACAACTCTTTAGTTGCTGTTGAGTTTATATGTAATAAAGTACCAGGCTAGAGCCTCTACAACTACTACTATAATCATGTGCAGCATTTGACAGTGAGCAAGTGAGTACCTGATAGGCTCCAGTGCTTGCTGTCAGAGACAAGAGTCATGTAAGTTGTGGTTCCAACCAGGAAGCTCCATACATAGAAAGCTGTAAATACTTACCACAAGCACTTAGATAACAAGCGCCTACAATCTACTTATATTTAAAATTTCAATGAGTCATGACCTGAGAGTCAGCTCACTCGCTTCGCTCGCTCGCTGCAATTAGTATGGCTGAAACAAGGACAACCTGTCTGCAACCAACCTCTAGTGTTCTGTTTGATGGGCGTGTTCCCGCACTCACTGGACTAGATGGTGACATGTGGGCAAGTCAACTACTCACAATACAAACAATGCAATCCTTGATTAATGTTATCTTTGACTTCACGGATACACCAGGCTATGACAGAGTAGAGAGAGTTGAGGTGGTGATGTTCAACTGTCCACAATGGGGGATAGGAACTACTACCATCACCCTTACAGGGGCCACTGCTAGAGGTCAGCCCTTCAATACTTTTAATTCAACCTCTGTTAGTTCACTCACATCCTGTGAGTCTCTTGTGAGAGTGTGTTTATCAGCTCCAATTGGTCTACAATTCACCCTTGATCAGGACTCAAACTGGGTGCACATCGCTGAGGTGACCTTTAAAACCAGAAATTCCTCCTGTCCACCAAATGTCATCCTCACTCCACCACCACCTACAACACCACCTGTGACAACACCACCAGTGATAACACCACCTGTGACAACACCATCAGTAACAACACCAGTGACAACACCACCAGTGATAATAGCACCAGGTACACCATGGAGTCATAGAGATTTCCCTATATGCAACAGAGATTCCTGAAATTCTGCATGCCATGCCATGTATATGTATGGCATGGCTTTGGGCTAAAGCATGCACAGACATGATATCAAACAACATGTCAACAACCGAACTCCAGTGTCCTGTTTGATGGGCATATTCCTACACTCACTGGACTAGATGGTGACATGTGGGCAAGTCAACTACTCACAATACAAAGAGCAAATATCTCCACTAATGTCACCTTTGACTTCACTGATACACCAGGCTATGACAGAGTAGAGAGAGTTGAGGTGGTGATGTTCAACTGTCCACAGTGGGGGATAGAAACCACTGATATCCTCTTCTCAGGGGCCATTGCTCGAGGTCAACCCTTCACAACTATTCAAACAATCAGTGTTAGTTCCAACACTTCCTGTGACTCCCTTGTGAGAGTGTTGATATCAGCCACAGTTTCTCTACCAGTACTTACTCTACAATTTGTCCTTCTTCCAAACTCTGACTGGGTGCACCTTGCTGAGGTGACCTTTTATGCCTCTAATATCACCCTCACTCCACTCACAACAGCACCTGATACAACCACCATGACAGGTAAGGTTAGATTGTGACTATGTATACATAGTGTATGAGAAAGTGGAACTAAACCTCTTACTGCATAATGCAGCAAACTATACTGAAGATATCATGAAGTATTACGTCTTCTTCATTTCCTTTTAGATTTAGCACACACGTGTACCAACACTACCATCTTGTCAGTTGTCCTCACAGCCATCCTCACAGCTCTACTGGCCACAGTCATCTTTGTGGCGGTGCAGGTTGTTGTCTGCAAGTGTCAACTAAAGTCCAGACCTGGAAGAACTGGGACAGGAGTCTTAGAGGGGGAGCAGGTGTATGAGCAGATGGGCAGGGATGAGGGAGGTGTGGCTGTGAGAGGTGGTACTGATCCAATGTACATGGAAGTTGGGGAACGAAAAAGCCACACCTTTCAACTAAAGGAGAATGAAGCATATGGTACTCACTCTTGAATTGCATAATTGGAAGACTATGAGTACATTAGTTCATGCAGTCGTATAACAATAGAAAGTCACTGTTTAACAAACTGTTCATCAACCATGAAACTAGAGTTCACTGTAATCAACATAAATGTAGTATTCCAACTCTATGGATGATACTAGATTATAATGGATTCTTTAATTTCCTTTTTAATGTCTACATAAGCATGAGGTCTATATCCATGTCTATCTATTACATCATAACATGTTTATGATACAAGGAAATAACAAGAGTGATACATAATTAGATAATAATGATACAGTCATTGTGATGCACTAAACACTACATCCCTCCCCTTCTTTGATAAATACTTGAGAGTTACACACTATACTGATCATAAATGTTCTGACCGTAACGCTGAAAGTTTCGACGTTCACGAGTTGAGTATCGTCTGCCGACTGGAGTTGTGTTTTCAGCTGAAGGTTGTACACCGTTCTCATCGTCATCCACAATATCATCAGTTTCCTCACTGCTTTCAATATCTACGTTACCAGAACAGCGTACTGCTTTCAATAGAGATGCATTTCGAGTTACATATTTGCCGTTTCGAACAACTGTTACCATAGTACCCTTCAATCGGACAACTTGAAATGGCACTGGATCAAACCTGCTGGAGAATTTTGTATGTTTCTTTTGCTTCATCAGCACCATATCTCCGACTACAAGTTTCGATGGCTGTGCTTTTCTTTTCTTGTCAGCATATCTCTTCATCTTTTCCTTGGCTTTTTCATCCTTTTGTCGTAAGTCTTTATCACCTTGGTTATTTTCTGGTGCCAGTTGTGGAAGTTTGGTCTTAATCATACGATTAAAAAGCAATTTGGATGGAGACTCTCCTGTAGTCACATGTGGAGTAGCACGATAATTAAGTAGAAAAACATACAACTCTTTGTGCCAATCACGTCCTTCTAAACGAGCTGATCGAACAGCTTTCGTCAATGGTTTCATGAACCGTTCAGCCTCTGAATTTGCTTGTGGCCATAGGGGAGTACATCGTTGATGTTGGATGCCATACTCATTCATGAATATCTTGAATTCATGGCTAGTGAAAGGTGGACCGTTGTCACTTCTGACAATCTTTGGGATACCATGTGTAGAAAAGATCCTCTGCAACTTGCTAATTGTCCCTTTGGCTGCGGTTGACCGAACTATGTCAACTTCAGGAAACCTCGAATATGCATCAATTGTAACCAAAAGATACTCTCCAGTTGGGAACGGTCCGCAAAAATCAATATGTACAGTATGCCAAGGGTCTGGTGGCAATGGAGACATTTGCAACGGATCAGGACGTTGGTCTGGTCCATTTGCTTGACAGGCTAAACAGTCACTGATAACTTTCTTCACTTCGTCATCCAGACCTGGAAACCATATCTTTTCTCTGATCAGTTGCTTGGTTTTCACTATGCCCTGATGGCCTTCATGAGCGATGTTTACTGCTCTTTCTCTTAGCTTTTCTGGCATTATAATTCGAGATCCTCTCAATATAATGCTGGCCTCGTCATTCACTGTCAATTCCTCACTAATCTTCGAAAACTGCTTCAATTCAGTCATATTCACTCCTGTCTGGTCAGATAAATCATTTAGTGAGTCCCAGCCATTGGTGCGGATGAGATCTGCCAATTTCTGCAATGTGACATCCTCTTTTGTTGCTTCCTCAATTTCAGATAGTGACATTGCCTTGGGAACAGCATGGGAGGAGATGAAGTTTACGTATCTTGTAGCCATTTGTTCTTGTTGTGGAGTTGTATATTGACTAGGATGCCTTGACAGAAAATCAGATGGATTGTCGATTCCTTTTGTGTGGACTACTGAGAAATCGTACTCTTGGAGACGCAAATTCCATCTCTGAATTCGAGCAGGTGGCTTTGATTTTGGATTATTAAGAATCAACTCCACTGGCTTGCAATCCGTTATGAGTTGAAAATGACCACTGCAGAGATACAAGTGAAGACGTTCCACCGCCCAGACAATGGCGAGTGCCTCCTTTTCCGTTTGAGAATATCTCTGTTCAACATCTGACAGTGATCTACTGACGAAAGCAACTATCTTGCGATCATTGTGATCGGATGCATGCTGTGAGAGAATTGCCGACAATCCCCATGGTGATGCATCTGTAACCAGCTCTGTTATTTTATTGTTATCAAAATATGCCATTACAGTATCACTGGTGAGTAAATTTTTAACTCGGCTTGTTGCTGATCATCTCCCCACTGGAAATGAGTATTCTTTTTTGTCAATTCTCTCAATGGTTTGGTGATATCACTAAAATTGGGAATAAACTTTGCACAGTAAGTGGCCATACTGAGAAAGCTTCTGATTCCACTTGCCGATGTTGGTGGCTGTGCTTCATGAATTGCTTTCACCTTTGCCGGATCAGGAGAAACACCTGTGGAGGAGAAAACAAATCCAAAAAATGACAAAGAGTTCTTGCTCAATTCACACTTCTTCTTGTTGAGAGTCAGACCAATCTTAGCAAACCGATTGAAGACGGCTTCTAGAGCATTATCATGTTCCTGTTGTGTCTTCCCAAAAATAATGATGTCATCACTCACATTCATCACATTTGGAATGTCCCTGATTTGTTCACTCACCACATGTTAAAACAATTCGCTCGCTGAGTTAGTTCCGAAATTCAGTCTTGTAAACCGTCTCAGGCCTTTGTGTGTTGAGAAGGTTGTGATGTACCTGCTCTCTGGAGCAAGTGACAATTGGTGATAGCCTGATCTCAGATCAAGCTTGGAGAATACAGTTGACCCATTCATGCATGTATAAGGTCATCCACTGTGGGTGTCGGGTGACGTTCTCTGAGTATAGCTTTATTTGCCATTCGCATATCTATGCATAAACGTATCTCACCACTCTTCTTGGGAATTACTACCAAAGGAGAAACCCATGGGGTAGGCCCATCTATCCTTTCGATAATGTTCTGCTGTTCAAGTCTTTCAAGCTCTGCTTCAACTTGTTTTCTCAAGTGAAATGGTATTCTCCTGGCTGGTTGAGCAACTGGTTTTACAGATTGATCGATGTGCAACTTGACTTCAAAGTCTTTAAGCTTTCCAATTCCATCAAAGAGGGTAGGGTACTTCTGTGTCAACTCATCTCCAGCTGTGATAGCATTAATCTTGACATCCACGACACCAAGAGCATGTGCAGTAGTATAACTCAAGAGTGATCCATGTGCTCCTCGCACCACGTGAAAAGTTGTCTCAGTACTCATACTCCCAGTTGTGATGGAAGCGTTGAATTTTCCGAGTGTGACTAGCTGGGACGATGAACCATATGCAAAAATACGAGTAGATGTTGATTGAAGTTTGATTGACGACTGCTTTTCAATTTTCGTGAATGTTGCTTCATCTATTATGTTGGTCGAAGCTCCAGTATCAATGGTCATGCTGATTGGAACTCCACTGATGGAAGCTGTAACTTTCGGTACTTTCTTATCATTGACACCCTGGCCCACAACAAACAAGAATTCTTCGTCATCACTATTGTCGTCTTGTGGTGGTGTGACTGAGATTTGATGAACTTGTGATTTATGTTTGTGTGTTGACTTTTGCTGAGGTTGACCTTGCTGAGTATAGTGAGTCTTATTGCTCTGACACATTCTAGCAAAATGATTAGCCTTCCCACAGTTGCGACAATTTTTTCCTGCTGCCGGACATGGACTTTCTACATGAGGCCAATTAAAACCACACTTGCGACATTGATTCTGGGAAAACGTACGCTTTTTATGTTGAGAACTGTGACCTGTTGTCTTTTTTGGTTCACGGAGATAGTTGATCTTTTCATGACTCGACTGTTCTATCCCCTTAGCTTGATTTTCGCTTGCTTCTAATGCTCGAGACTTGGTCAATAGCTTGTCCAATGTGAGATTTTCTTCCCTCAAGGCAAAACGTCGTAACTGCTTTGACTGACAATGCTGTATTATAGCTGACTTGAGCTCTTTGTCAAGATCTGTGAACTCACAGGTGGCTGCCAATTTGCGCAGACGTGTGACAAATTGATCGACTGTCTCACCCTCTTGTTGAGTTGCTTGTCTGAATTTGAATGTTTCAAAGTCCACATTTTTCTTGGGGTTGAAATAAGTGTCTAATTTAGTCATGGCTGTTGCATAGTCTGTTCCTGTATCTGTGAACGTATCGAACAACTCTTGGGTCTCCTGCCCAGCTTGGTACAACAGCAAAGCATGTTTTTGTTTGTCATCTGTGACATTAATGGCTGATATGTATGTCTCAAACCTGTTCTTCCAAGCTTTCCAGCGTTGACTGAGGGAACTGGGATCTGACATGGGGTCAAACATTGGGAGCGGCGTAACTTCAACCTTGAAAGCCATAGTTGAAGCACTTTGAAATAACTGTCTTGTTGAATCCTCGTCGCCAGTTGTAGTATTCCAACTCTATGGATGATACTAGATTATAATGGATTCTTTATTATTTCTTTTCCAATGTCTACATAAGCATGAGGTCTATCACATGTCTATCTATTACATCATAACATGTTAATGATACAAGGAAATAACAAGAGTGATACATAATTAGATACAGTCATTGTGATACATTATAAATCACTAAACACTACAGCAAGAATAGAAGAGATACAGAGAGCCACAGTTTATATTATTCTATGGGAGAAGCCACATTCATTCCGGACTACATAGAGTGCTACCACACACTCTCTGATAAACAGCTAAAGTACACATGCATGGTGTGTATTTAACATCTTAAAATAAACATGCATAAGCAATTTTCTATGTTGACATAGAAAATGCATGCCTATCTACTGATGCATGACTATATTGTACCATATACATATTATACATTGAGCACTTGTCAACAAGATCATATAAACACTATGCCATAGCTAATGCTATAACATAAAACACTCTTTAGGTGCATTATTCAGTTGTTAGTGGTACAATATCTTAGTGGTAACAGTCACATGAGTAAACTGTACGAGGCACTTACAATACATAAGCAATATACTTATGCAGTTTCCAGGGAAAATCTGATTAGTGTCTACAGGACTAGTTAACTTTTATGGATGAAACATGTCAGAGGTGAGTTATTGCTAGTTGGTAGGTGTTATTGCAAAGCCTTGGTATACGAAGCTTAAATTTCCATCTTACATTATGTTGTAGGGATGTAAGTTCATTGTTGCACTCCTTCTGAGCACTTTCCTTCACCTTGTCTCCTCTCAAGGTAAAGTTATCATTATTTGCAAGTGTACTAGTCCTTGTATATTCACCTACAGTCTATCCTGAACGTTATACATTTCTCACTGGTACATCAGTGAATGGATCATCTCCTACTGGAAACTGTTCTAATGTTAGTATGGATGACACAAGGACAACCTGTCTGCAACCAAACTCCAGTATTCTGTTTGATGGGTGTGTCCCCACACTCACTGGACTAGATGGTGACATGTGGGCAAGTCAACTACTCACAATACGAACAACACGATCCTTGACTAATGTCATCTTTGACTTCACTGATACACCAGGCTATGACAGAGTAGAGAGAGTTGAGGTGGTGATGTTCAACTGTCCACAGTGGGGGATAGCATCTACTACCTTCACCCTCACAGCGGCTATTGCTAGAGGTCAATCCTTTAATACGTTCAATTCAATCAGGATTAGTTCCCTTACCTCCTGTGAGTCTCTTGTGAGAGTGTGTCTATCAGCCTCAGTTTCTCGACCAATACTTGGTCTACAATTCACCCATGATCAGGACTCAAACTGGGTGCACCTTGCTGAGGTGACCTTTAATACCAGAAATTCCACCTGTCCACCGAATATCATCCTCACTCCACCACCACCTACAACACCACCTGTGACAACATCATCAGTGACAACACCATCAGTGACAACAGCACCAGTGATAACAGCACCAGGTACACCAGTTATATAGATTTCCCTATGAAACAATGATTCCTGAAATTCTGCATGCCGTGCCATGCATATGCATGGGCATGGCTTTTCGCTAAAGTATGATGTCAAGAGTTATAAAGTCCATGAATTATAGTGTATGAGAAAGTGAAGCTAAATCTCTTAATGCATAATGCAGCAAACAATACTGAAGATACTGAAGTATTACGTCTTCTTCATTTCCTTTTAGACTTCACAATTGAAGCACACACATGTACCAACACTACCATCTTGTCAGTTGTCCTCACAGCCATCCTCACAGCTCTACTGGCCACAGTCATCTTTGTGGCAGTGCTGGTTGTTGTCTGCAAGCGTCAACTAAAGTCCAAATCTGGAGGAACTGGGACAGGAATCTCAGAGGGGGAGCAGGTGTATGAGCAGATGGGCAGGGATGAGGGAGGTGTGGCTGTGAGAGGTGGTACTGATCCAATGTACATGGAAGTTGGGGAACGAAAAGGCCACACCTTTCAACTAAAGGAGAATGAAGCATATGGTACTCACTCTTGAATTGCATAATTGGAAGACTATAAGCATGCAGTCGTACATTAGAAAGTCACTGTTTAACAAACTGACGAAACTAGATTTCACTACATGTGATCAACATAAACACAACATGCACGCATTCCCATCTTATATAAAAAAAGGCCATGTAGGGTTAGTCCATATATTTACCTATAGCAGTTTCTGTGAAAAAAACATCAAAACTATGCTGCCTTCAATAATAATCCCTACACCACTGCCTAAACCAAGCTGCTGTAATTGTTCATGTCAGTGTAAAAGTGATCTGCTTGGTTTAGGCAGTGATGTAGCACAATATGTGGCTATAACTGTACCAGTTGATATGAATTTGATTGTCGTATGCGAAAGCATCATGAAATTACAGCCTGCTAAGAACATGAATCTGATGATGATGTAAATCATAAAAATTTAGACGGCGGCTAGTGAACGGACATATCATCATCTTCTGCATTGTTTTCCAGATGTAAGTAGTTTATTTGATCCTATAGCAAGAATAGAAGAGATACAGAGAGCCATAGTTTATATTGTTCTATGGGAGAAACCACATTCATTCCGGACTAACCCTACATAGAGAGTGCTATCGCACACTCTCTGATAAACAACTAAAGTACACATGCATGGTGTGTATTTAACATCTTAAAATAAACATACATAAGCTATAGAGCTATAGTTTGTATTGTTCATGTTTATTCTGGATTAACCCCACATAGAGTCCTGATAAACTGATAAACAACTAATAAAATAAACATCAATTTTCTATGTTGACATAGAAAATGCATGTCTATCTACTGATGCATGACTATATTGTATCCTATACATATTATACATTGAGCACTTGTCAACAAGATAGTATAAACATGCATAGGCAATACACTTATGAACACGGTATCATCATGTTCAGTTTCCAGGGAAAATCTGATTAGTGTCTACAGGACTAGCTAACTTTAAATACAACTTTTATATGAATAAAACATGTCAGAGGTGAGTTATTGCTAGTTGGTAGGTGTTATTGCAAAGCCTTGGTATACAAAGCTTAAATTTCCATCTTACATTATGTTGTAGGGATTTAAGTTCATTGTTGCACTCCTTCTGAGCACTTTCCTTCACCTTGTCTCCTCTCAAGGTATGAAGTTGTGGTTATTAGCAAGTATACTAGTCCATGAATATTCACTTACAGTCTATCCTGAACATTACACATTTCTCACTGGTACATCAGTGAATGGATCATCTCCTACTGGAAACTGTTCTAATGTTAGTATGGATGGCACAATGACAACCTGTCTGCAACCAACCTCCAGTGTTCTGTTTGATGGGCATGTCCCCACACTCATTGGAGTAGATGGTGACATGTGGGCAAGTCAACTACTCACTATAAACACAACACAATCCTTGACTACTGTCATCTTTGACTTCACTGATACACCAGGCTATGACAGAATAGAGCAAGTTGAAGTGGTGATGTTCAACTGTCCATGGTGGAGGATAGCATCTACTTACATCGACCTCTTAGGGGCCACTACTAGAGATCAGTCCTTCTATGTTTTGTATAGGGTTTCTGTTAGTTCCCTCACCTCATGTGACTCCCTTGTGAGAGTGTGTCTATCAACCATAGTTTCTCGACCATTAATTGGTCTACAATTCATCCTTGATAAAAACTCTGACTGGGTGCACCTTGCTGAGGTGACCTTTTATGCCAGAGGTCTCACCTGTCCAGCAAATGTCATCCTCACTTTATCACCACCTACAACATCACCACCAGTGACAACAGCACAAGTGACAACACCATCAGTGACAACACCACCAGTGATAACAGCACCAGGTACACAGTCATATAGATTTCCCTATGCAACAGAGATTCTGCATGCCATGCCATGCATGCTTTTGGCTAAAGCATGCACTGACATGATATCAACTGTATGGCAAGAGTTATCAGAGAGTATGATAGTATTTTCTAAGTAGGGATGGCACAGATCGCCCAATTGGACTAATACATAACTCCAGAATACTTCCCTCCTACAGTCAGCAACTCCTAACTTGGAGACAGAACACCTTCAATGTGCTAGGACTCAAGTATGAAGAGCAGAAGACAAAGCAGTATCATTTTACAGCGACTTCTAAAATCGCCGTTTTCATCTGGTCATTCATCATCATCATCAAACTACTTATTTCAGAAATGGTTCATTCAAATGTTATAATTTTCATACCACACTACTTGAAATTGACTGCGCTATAATCCTTTATCTTTAACTCGACATGTTCAAAAATGGCATGTCATTTTCCAACTTGCTAGCTTTCAATCTAAATCGTGGCAGACATTTTATGCGACGCCCCATACACATGATTCTTGGACCTTGATCTCACAACTGACTAACGAATCTGTCCTTAGCTTTCTCTCTTGATGTGGGCAAGTCAACTACTCACAATACAAACAATGCAACCCTCGGCTTATGTCATCCTTAACTTCATTGATACACCAGGCTATGACAGAGTAGAGAGAGTTGAGGTGGTGATGTTCAACTGTCCACAGTGGGGGATAGCATCTACTGATATCCACCTCTTAGGGGGGGGAGGTCAATACTTCAATGTGTTCGGTACAATCAGTGTTAGTTCCCTCACTTCCTGTGACTCCCTGTGTTTATCAGCCAATACTTCTCAACCAGTAATTGTTCTAGAATTCTCCATTGACCCGAACTCTGACTGAGTGCACCTTGCTGAGGTGACCTTTAATACCAGAAGTTCCACCTGTCCACCAAATGTCATCCTCACTCCACCACCTCCTACTACACCACCTGTGATAACACCATCAGTGATAACACCACCAGTGATAACACCACCAGTGATAGCACCACCAGTGAGAACACCACCAGTTATACCACCAGTGAGAACACCACCAGTGACAACACCACCAATGACAAAACCACCAATGAGAACACCACCAGTGACAAAACCACAAGTGACAACATCACCAGTGATAACAGCACCAGGTACACTAGTCATATAGATTTCCCTATGCAACAGAGATTCCTGAAATTCTGCGTGCCATGCCATGGGCACATGGCTTTTGGCTAAAGCATGCACTGACATGATATACTGCATGGTAAGAGTTATAAAATCTATGAAGTATTGCAGGCTCTGCTGCATTTGCTCATATGTAATGCACCATGCACAGATGAACGATGGTAGCCATAGCTACACAATAAAACTACATCTTTATGCGAATAATCTGACATTGGTACAACGTTTCTATCCACAATAGAATTTTGTCATGTGGAAGGGAAGTTGAGGCAGGAAGTTACATCATACAAAATCTTTGTTGTCTACACTTATGATCATGCCTTCATCTTCCTTTACAGTTTCTCCTGAACACTACACATTTCCTTCTGGTACATCAGTGAATGGATCATCTCCCACTGGTAGTTGTTCTAGAGGAACATATTATGACACACAGACAACATGTCAACAACCGAACTCCAGTGTCCTGTTTGATGGGCATATTCCTACACTCACTGGACATGATGGTGACATGTGGGCAAGTCAACTACTCACAATAAACACAACAGATCCGAATATTAATATCACCTTTGACTTCACTGATACACCAGGCTATGAAAGAGTAGAGAGAGTTGAGGTGGTGATGTTCAACTGTCCACAGTGGGGGATAGCAACTACTGATATCATCCTCTCAGGGGCCATTGCTCAAGGTCAACCCTTAAAAACGTTTCAAACAATCAGTGTTAGTTCCAACACTTCCTGTGACTCCCTTGTGAGAGTGTTGATATCAGCCACAGTTTCTCTATCAGTACTTGCTCTACAGTTCATCCTTCTTCCAAACTCTGACTGGGTGCACCTTGCTGAGGTGACCTTTTATGCCTCTAATATCACCCTCACTCCACCCACAACAGCACCTGATACGACCACCATGACAGGTAAGGTTAGATTGCATGACTATGTATACATAGTGTATGAGAAAGTGGAACTAAACCTCTTAATACATAATGCAGCAAACTATACTGAAGATACTGAAGTATTATGTCTTCTTCATTTCCTTTTAGATTTCACGATTGAAGCACGCACATGTACCAACACTACCATCTTGTCAGTTGTCCTCACAGCCATCCTCACAGCTCTACTAGCCACAGTCATCTTTGTGGCAGTGCTGGTTGTTGTCTGCAAGTACCAACTAAAGTCCAGACCTGGAGGAACTGGGACAGGAGTCTCAGAGGGGAGGCAGGTGTACGAGCAGATGGGCATGGATGAGGGAGGTGTGGCTATGAGAGGTGGTACTGATCCAATGTACATGGAAGTTGGGGAACGAAAAGGTCACACCTTTCAACTAAAGGAGAATGAAGCATATGGTACTCACTCTTGAATTGCATAATTGGAAGACTATAAGTACATTAGTTCATGCAGTCGTATAACAATAGAAAGTCACTGTTTAACAAACTGTTCATCAACCATGAAACTAGAGTTCACTGTAAACACATTCAGTATTGTTATACCATAATCGTATAAATTTTCGATGGGGTTTTATTTTCGTTTTTTTCGTAGTCGATCAGAATCCTCGAAAATAATAAACGAAGTCTTAGTACTATGACGTCATATATGACGACGATGCGCATGCGTGTGTGATATCGATAGCGGCTGGAAAACAGATAGTCGAGAGTATCATGCTTCATTACCGCCGTTACCTGTCTCTCTTGCTTCTACAACGAAGCGTCTCGCCTTCCATAGCAGTCTAGATTTTAGTTTGGCCGTCGCCAGCCCAGCTTTTCTTGCATGTCACTCGGCCCCAGCAGCAGGCAATGATATAGCTATTAATATACGCGCATGTGCTTGCTACGTACGTACGAAAATTAGACCTGCGGAAATTTTTTATTATAGGAACTCACGAAATTTTAAACCTCCGAAAATTTATACGATTACGGTATGTACAATATCAACACGCATGCATCTATTTAAAGACTTTAAGATCCCATCTAAACCTTATGAAGGGGAAAAAAATTTATGTGAATAAAAAGGCCATATAGTACTTTTACCTACAAGTGAATGCAAAAAATTTCTTCGAAATAAAAATGTGAAGTAGGGATGACCACAAATTTAGCACATAATAATTATTATAGCTATTATAACTGCAGCTTCATTATGAAAACCAAGTACTGCAGCATCGAAGCAGTATGGCCCAAAAATCTAGCTGGAATATGTATTATAACTGCATGCAAGAGAGTGAACTTAGTGAAGTGACCCTTACCCATCATCAAGTACGAGATACTATTCCTACTTCACTCCCTTGGCCCTTGATCATGGGAGTGAAGTAGGAATAGTATCTAGTAGTTTAATCGTGCCTATAGCAAGAACAGAAGAGATACAGAGAGCTATAGTTTGTATTGTTCACTTTCATTCTGGACTAACCCTACATAGAGTCCTGATAAACAACTAAAGTGCACATGCATGGTGTGTATTTACATCTTAAAATAAACATCCATAAGCAATTTTCTATGTTGACATAGAAAATGCATGACTATCTACTGATGCATGACTATATTGTACCCTATACATATTATACATTGAGCACTTGTTAACAACATATAAACACTATTGCATTATTCAGTTTATTCTATCTTAGTCTTAGTGGTAACAGTCACATGAGTAAACTGTATGAGGCAATTACCATGCATAGGCAATATACTTATGCAGTTTCTGGGGAAAATCTGATTAGTGTCTACAGGACTAGCTAACTTTTAAGCACAACTTTTATATGAATAAATCATGTCAGAGGTGAGTTATTGCAAAGCCTTGATATATGAAGCTTAAATTCGATCTTACATTATGTTGTAGGGATGTAATGCCATTATTGCACTCCTTCTGAGCACTTTCCTTCACCTTGTCTCCTCTCAAGGTATGAAGTTATGATTATTAGCAAGTATACTAGTCCATCAATATTCACTTACAGTGTATCCTGAACGTTACACATTTCCCACTGGTACATCAGTGAATGGATCATCTCCTACTGGAAACTGTTCTAATGTTAGTATGGCTGACACAAGGACAACCTGTCTGCAACCAACCTCCAGTGTTCTGCTTGATGCGCGTGTCCCCACACTCACAAGACTAGATGGTGACATGTGGGCAAGTCAACTACTCACAATACAAACAGTTCAATACTTGACTACTGTCATCTTTGACTTCACTGATACACCAGGCTATGACAGAGTAGAGAGAGTTGAGGTGGTGATGTTCAACTGTCCACAGTGGGGGATAGCATCTACCTTCATCAACCTCAATGGGGCCATTGCTAGAGATCGACCCTTCAATGCTTTTAATGCAGTTTCTGTTAGGTCCCTCACCTCCTGTGAGTCTCTTGTGAGAGTGTGTCTATCAGCCTCAGTTTCTCGACCAATACTTGGTCTACAATTCACCCTTGATCAGGACTCTAACTGGGTGCACCTTGCTGAGGTGACCTTTAATACCAGAAATTCCACCTGTCCACCAAATATCATCCTCACCCCACCACCACCTACTACACCACCTGTGACAACACCACCTGTGATAATACCATCAGTGACAATACCACCAGTGATAACAGCACCAGGTACACCAGTTATATAGATTTCCCTATGGAATAATGATTCCTGAAATTCTGCATGCCGTGCCATGCATATGCATGAGCATGGCTTTTGGCTAAAGCATGCACAGACATGATATCAGCATGTCAAGAGTTATAAAGTCTATGAAGTATTGCAGGCTCTGCATTTGCTACATATTGCCATATGCAATGCAATATATGCACAGATGAATAATAATAGCCATAGTTACAGAACATCTTTTGCAAATAATCTGACATTGGTAAAACTTTACATCCACAATAGAACTTTGTCATGTGGAAGGGAATTTGAGGCAAGAAGTGATCCTTGTTATCTTCACTTTTGTCTTCCTTTTGCAGTTTCTCCTGAATGTTACACATTTCCTACTGGTACATAAGTGAATGGATCATCTCCCACTGGCAGCTGTTCTAGAGGAACATATTATGACACACAGACAACCTGTCAACAACCAAACTCCAGTGTCCTGTTTGATGGGCATATTCCTACACTCACTGGACTAGATGGTGACATGTGGGGAAGTCAACTACTCACAATACGAAGAGCAAATATCTCCACTAACGTCACCTTTGACTTTACTGATACACCAGGCTATGACAGAGTAGAGATAGTTGAAGTGGTGATGTTCAACTGTCCACAGTGGGGGATAGCATCTACTGATATCCTCTTCTCAGGGGCCATTGCTCGAGGTCAACCCTTAAAAACTTTTCAAACAATCAGTGTTAGTTCCAACACTTCCTGTGACTCCCTTGTGAGAGTGTTGATATCAGCCACAGTTTCTCTACCAGTACTTACTCTACAATTCGTCCTTCTTCCAAACTCTGACTGGGTTCACCTTGGTGAGGTGACCTTTTATGCCTCTAATTTCACCCTCACTCCACTCACAACAGCACCTGATACAACCACCATGACAGGTAAGGTTAGATTGTGACTATGTATACATAGTGTATGAGAAAGTGGAACTAAACCTCTTAATACATAATGCAGCAAACTATACTGAAGATACTGAAGTATTACATCTTCTTCATTTCCTTTTAGATTTCACGATTGAAGCACACACATGTACCAACACTACCATCTTGTCAGTTGTCCTCACAGCCATCCTCACAGCTCTACTGGCTACAGTCATCTTTGTGGCGGTGCAGGTTGTTGTCTGCAAGCATCAACTAAAGTCTAGACCCGGAGGAGCTGGGAGAGGAATCTCAGAGGGGGAGCAGGTGTACGAGCAGATGGGCAGGGATGAGGGAGGTGTGGCTGTGAGAGGTGGTACTGATCCAATGTACATGGAAGTTGGGGAACGAAAAGGCCACACCTTTCAACTAAAGGAGAATGAAGCATATGGTACTCACTCTTGAATTGCATAATTGGAAGACTATGAGTACATTAGTTCATGCAGTCGTATAACAATAGAAAGTCACTGTTTAACAAACTGTTCATCAACCATGAAACTAGAGTTCACTACATGTGATCAACATAAACAATGTTATATGTACATATAATATCATGCAAATGTTTAAAGACTTCAAGATCCCATGTAGGGTTTTGTCCTATAGCAATTTTTGTGAAAAACAAACAAACAAACAAACAAACAAACAAACAACAAACAAACATGCTGCCATCAATAATAATCCTATACATCACTGCCTCCCACCAAGCTGCTTTAATTGTTCATGTCAGTGTAAAAGTGTTCTGCTTGGTTTAAGCAGAGATGTAGGGATCATCATTGAAGGTAATTTTGATGTTTGTTTATGAAAACTGATAAATAGTATACAGACAAAGGCCTTTCCCCTTCACTTATTAGTTTCCTTTATAATTATTATGAATATGATCTTTACTTACTTTGGATAATTATATCTCTGGCTGCTGTGACAGACGCACGTGCAAATGATGTCATTTTAAAATGGCTGGCATAGTATCATTTATAATGAAAAGTTGTTCGATATGAGTGACTATTTTGGAGGAAAACTGTGTGGATAACAATGGTAAAAGCACGATATGTGGTTATAACTGTACATTGTCGTATGTGAAAGGATCATGAAGTTACAGCCTGCTAAGAAGATGAATCTGATGATGGTGATAAATGAATCATAAAAAATTTCCAGATGTAAGCAGTTTTGTAGGTGGGGTGGAATAGAAGAGATACAGAGAGCCATGGTTTGTATTATTCTATGAGAAGCCATGTGCACGTTCATTCTGAAATATAACCCTACATAGTGCATTCTCTGGTAAACAACTAAAGTGGTGTGTATTTAACATCTTAAAATAAACGTGCATAAGCAATTTTCTATGCTGACATAGAAAATGCATATTGATGCATGACTATATTGTAAACTATATGCATTGAGCATTTGTCAACATCATACCATAGCTAATGATAACATAAAACACACACTATTCAGTTGTTTTTCTGTCTTAGTGGTACTCTATCTTAAGTTAGTGGTAACGGTCACGTGTGTAAACTCTACAAGGCACTTACCATGCATAGGCAATACACTTATGAACACTGTATCATCATTTTCGTAATTACAGGATTAGCTAACTTTTTACATGGATGAAACATGTCAGAGGTGAGTTATTTCACTATTTGGTGGTAGGTGGTATTGTAAAGCCTTGGTATACAAAGCTTAAATTTCCATCTTACATTATGTTGTAGGGATGGAAGTTCATTGTTGCACTCCTTCTGAGCACTTTCCTTCACCCTGTCTCCTCTCAAGGTATGAAGTTATGATTATTAGCAAGTATACTAGTCCATCAATATTCACTTACAGTCTATCCTGAACGTTACACATTTCACACTGGTACATCAGTGAACGGATCATCTCCTACTGGAAAATGTTCTAATATTAGTATGGCTGAAACAAGGACAACCTGTCTGCAACCAACCTCTAGTGTTCTGTTTGATGGGCGTGTCCCCACACTCACTGGACTAGATGGTGACATGTGGGCAAGTCAACTACTCACAATACAAACAACGCGATCCTTGACTACTGTCATCTTTGACTTCACTGATACACCAGGCTATGACAGAGTAGAGAGAGTTGAGGTGGTGATGTTCAACTGCCCACAGTGGGGGATAGCATCTACAACCATCACCCTCGCAGCGGCCACTGCTAGAGGTCAACCTTTAACTGTTTTTGATTCAACCTCTGTTAGTTCCCTCACCTCATGTGAATCGCTTATGAGAGTGTGTTTATCAGCCATTATTTCTCAACCAGTAATTGGTCTACAATTCACCCCTGACCAGGACTCTGACTGGCTACATCTTGCTGAGGTGACCTTTTATGCCAGAGGTTCCACCTGTCCACCAAATATCATCCTCACTCCACCACAACCTACAACACCACCAGTGACAGCACCACCAGTGACAACACCATCAGTGACAGCACCACCAGTGATAACACCACCAGTGACAACACCACCAGTGACAACAACACCAGTGATAACAACACCAGTGACAACACCATCAGTGACAGCACCACCAGTGATAACACCACCAGTGACAACACCACCAGTGACAACAACACCAGTGATAACAACACCAGTGACAACACCACCAGTGATAATAGTACCAGGTACACATATTGTAGGCAACAGCATGCATAGGCATGGTTTTTCATGCAGGCTCTGCTGCATTTTCTACATTTGCCATATATGCAATGCACCATGCACAATATTAGCCATAGCTACACAATAATCCTTTCCATAAGCATTGGTAAAACTCCACCATGTGGAAGGGAAGTTGAAGCAGGAAGTTACATCACATACAAAATCTGTGCTATCTTTATGCACTTTAGTCTTGTGAGTCAACACTCCACAACAAGCTTCTGACAAATATTTTCCTATTCCTTTACAGTTTCTCCTGAACGTTACACATTTCTCACTGGTACATCAGTGAATGGATCATCTCCTACTGGAAACTGTTCTAATGTTAGTATGGATGACACACAGATAATCTGTCTGCAACCAACCACCAGTGTTCTGTTTGATGGGCGTGTCCCCACACTCACTGGACTAGATGGTAACATGTGGGCAAGTCAACTACTCACAATACGAAGAGCAAATATCTTCACTAATGTCACCTTTGACTTCACTGATACACCAGGCTATGACAGAGTAGAGAGAGTTGAAGTGGTGATGTTCAACTGTCCACAGTGGGGGATAGCATCTACTGATATCCACCTCTCGGGGCCATTGCTCAAGGTCAACCCTTAAAAACATTTCAAACAATCAGTGTTAGTTCCAACACTTCCTGTGACTCCCTTATGAGAGTGTTGATATCAGTCACAGTTTCTCTACCAGTACTTACTCTACAATTCATCCTTCTTCCAAACTCTGACTGGGTGCACCTTGCTGAGGTGACCTTTTATGCCTCTAATATCACCCTCACTCCACTCACAACAGCACCTGATACAACCACCATGACAGGTAAGGTTAGATTGCATGACTATGTATACCAATGATAGTGTATGAGAAAGTGGAACTAAACCTCTTAATGCATAATGCAGCAAACTATACTGAAGATTCTGAAATATTGCGTCTTCTTCATTTCCTTTTAGATATCTCAACTGAAGTGTGCACATGTACCAACACTACCATCTTGTCAGTTGTCCTCACAGCCATCCTCACAGCTCTACTGGCTACAGTCATCTTTGTGGTGGTGCAGGTTGTTGTCTGCAAGCGTCAACTAAAGTCCAAACCTGGAGGAGGAGTCTCAGAGGGGGAGCAGGTGTACGAGCAGATGGGCAGGGATGAGGGAGGTGTGGCTATGAGAGGTGGTACTGATCCAATGTACATGGAAGTTGGGGAACGAAAAGGCCACACCTTTCAACTAAAGGAGAATGAAGCATATGGTACTCACTCTTGAATTGCATAATTGGAAGACTATAAGTACATTAGTTCATGCAGTCGTATAACAATAGAAAGTCACTGTTTAACAAACTGTCCATCAACCATGAAACTAGAGTTCACTGTAAACACATTCAGTATAATGTTATATGTACAATATCAACATGCATGCATCTATTTAAAGACTTCAAGATCTCATCTAAACCAAGGGGAAAAAATTTATGTAAATAAAAAGGCCATGTAGGGTTAGTCTGTACTTTTACCTATAGCAGTTTCTGTGAAAAAAAACATCAAAATTATGCTGCCTCCAATAATAATCCCTATATCACTGCCTTCCACAAAGTGTTCATACGTAGTGTAAAAAAAGCAACATAATTTTGATGTTAGTTCATGAAAACTCTATAGGTAAAAAGTACAGACTAACCTTTCTACTCATTTTTCCCTTTACTTGTTTGTTTACTTTTATATGACCTTTACTTACTTCAAATAGCTTTATATTTAGCTGCGATAGTGACAGACATGTGCAAAAAGTGCACAAATGATATTGTTTTATAATCGTTCAATATGAGTGATTATTTTGGAAGAAAATTGTGTGGATAACGATGGTAAAAGCACAATATGTGGTTATAACTATACAAGTTGATATGAATTCAATTGTCATAATATGTGAAAGGATCATGAAGTTACAGCCTGCTAAGAAGATGAATTTGATGATGATGATGAACAAATCAGATGGCGGCTGGTGCTGATTGTTGATGCTGTCTAGAGGAGTTTGAACAGACATATCATCTTCTGTATTATTTTCCAGATGTAAGCAGTTTAGTCAAGCCTATAGCAAGAACAGAAGAGATACAGAGAGCTATAGTTTGTATTGTTCACATTCATTCTGGACTAACCCTATACATAGAGTCCTGATAAACAACTAAAGTGCACATGCATGGTCTGTATTTACAACTTAAAATAAACATGTATTTTCTATGTTGACATAGAAAATACACTGATGCATGACTATATTGTACCCTATACATTGAGCACTTGTCAAAAAGATAGGATAAACACTAGTGGATTATTCAGTTTATTCTATCTTAGTCTTAGTGGTAACAGTCACATGAGTAAACTGTACGAGGCACTTGCAATGCATAGCAATATACTTATGCAGTTTCTGGGGAAAATCTGATTAGTGTCTACAGGACTAGCTAACTTTTAAGCACAATTTTTATGGATGAAAACATGTCAGAGGTGAGTTATTGCTAGTTGGTAGGTGTTATTGCAAAGCCTTGGTATACGAAGCTTAGATTTCCATCTTACACTATGTTGTAGGGATGGAAGTTCATTGTTGCACTCCTTCTGAGCACTTTCCTTCATCTTGTCTCCTCTCAAGGTATGAAGTTATGATTATATTAGCAAGTATACTAGTCCATCAATATTCACTTACACAGTGTATCCTGAACGTTACACATTTCTCACTGGTACATCAGTGAATGGATCATCTCCTACTGGAAACTGTTGTATGGATGACACACAGACAACCTGTCTGCAACCAACCTCCAGTGTTTTATTTGATGGGTGTGTCCCCACACTCACTGGACTAGATGGTGACATGTGGGCAAGTCAACTACTCACAATACAAACAACGCGATCCTTGACTACTGTCATCTTTGACTTCAATGATACACCAGGCTATGACAGAGTAGAGAGAGTTGAGGTGGTGATGTTCAACTGTCCACAGTGGGGGATAGCATCTACTTTCATCAACCTCTTAGGGGCCACTGCTAGAGGTCGACTCTTCAGTGTTTTTGGTTTAACCTCTGTTAGTTCCCTCACCTCCTGTGACTCCTTTGTGAGAGTGTGTTTATCAGCCCCAGTTTCTCAACCATTAATTGGTCTGCAATTCACCCTTGATCAGGACTCTGACTGGATGCACCTTGCTGAGGTGACCTTTTATGCCAGGAATTCCACCTGTCCACCAAATGTCATCCTTGACCCACTACCTAAACCACCACCACTGATAACAACACCAGGTACACAAGTTATTGATTGCCCTCTGCTGAATAATATAGGGATTTTATGTTGCTAGCTTTTGTGAGATTATCATAGAATTCCAGGACCACATACATGTACTGGTTTGTAGTTGCCCCTCGTCAAATTTTTTCACTAGGCATTTGACCCCCCTCAAGCAAAATTCTTATTGCAGCGAGCGAGCTGACTCTCAGGTCATGACTCATTGAAATTTTAAATTATCTATGTCTACACTCCAAAATGCCCCAGGCATACATACGTGTCGTGCAATAGTAGCGCCCTGCGCGTACATCGCTTTGTATAAATGCTTTGTGTCTATGCATGCAGCTGCCTGCCACTTACATAACTCAACAGCAAAGCACAAATCAACTATCAGCTCAACATTTCTACAGCCTTTTGGGCAGCAGGCTCAAGGCTTAATAGTTATCTAAGTGGCTTGTAAGCACTAGGTTTATCTAAGTGCTTTGAGGCAAGCATTACAGTTTTCTCTGTATGCAGCTGCCTGCCACTGCACTTAGCTACATATAAAACTCCATCAAAATCTTCTGAAAGCACAAATGAATAGCTATCAGCATAAACGCCTATAGGAATACTTGCTCGCTCGCTCGCTGTGACTCAAATGTTGTACATTGCCCTAGTAATTATCTAGGTCTACACTCCAAAATGCCCCAGGCATATGTACCGAATTAGTAGCGCTGATACATAATGCACATGCTCCAATTGTAGTTGAGCTAGATTGTTTTCTATAGCCTTTTGTCATAGGGGCACTAGGCTTATCAAAGTCAATTGTAGGCGCTTGGCTTATCTAAGTCCTTGTGGTAAGTATTTACAGCTTTTTATGTATGGAGCTTCCTGGTTGGAATCTGACAGCAACATCAAGCACTGGAGTCTATCAGCAACTTTATTGCTCACTTGCTCACTGTCAAATGCTGCACATTGCTCAACAGCAAATGAAAATCTTCTAAAGAGTTGAAGAATACTTGCTTGCTCGCTCGCTGTCATCTGAATGTTGAACATTGCCCTAGTATAGTTACATGATTGTGCGTGTGTGTGTGTGTGTGTGTGTGTGTGTGTGTGTGTGTGTTTAGTTATGTGTATCATGTACATGTTCATGTTGTACATGTACATGTTCTACATGCAAACAATAATAGCAGCAGGGGGCTAGTATGTATGATTCTGCAATAACTTTTGCTTGTGCATGCTTTAGCCCTAGCCATAATTCCTAGGGAGGAGGCAAGCCTTGTTCGGGGGGGGGGGGGGGGGGGGGGCAGAAGCCCCCTTGAAATAAACCCTGATACTTTGCCATATAAAAGGGAAGTTGAGGCATGAAATAACCTCACACACAATTAAGATTATTATTTGTGCTGTTTTATAATATTTTATTTTCCTTTATAGTTTTTCCTGAATGTTACACATTTCCCATTGGTACATCAGTGAATGGATCATCTCCCACTGGCAGCTGTTCTAGAGGAATATATTATGACACACAGGCAACCTGTCAACAACCAAACTCCAGTGTCCTGTTTGATGGGCGTGTTCCTACACTCACTGGACTAGATGGTAACATGTGGGCAAGTCAACTACTCACAATAAACACAATGGATCCCATCATCTTTGACTTCACTGATACACCAGGCTATGACAGAGTAGAGAGAGTTGAGGTGGCAATGTTCAACTGTCCACAATGGGGGAGAGGAATTACTGATATCCACCTCCTAGGGGCCACTGCTAACGGTCAGCCCTTCACAACTATTCAAGCAATCAATGTTAGTTCCATTACTTCCTGCGACTCCCTTGTGAGAGTGTGTATAGTAGCCTCAGTTTCTCTACCAGTACTTACTCTACAATTCTCCATTGACCAAAACTCTGAATGGGTGCATCTTGCTGAGGTGACCTTTTATGGGTCTTATCCATTGAATACCACCCTCATTCCATTGAATACCACCCTCACTCCAGAACTTGCAACAGGTAAGGTAACATAAACTGTATACACTGCATGAGGTTCACTGATCGATATTTTTTTTATGACAGAGAGTGTGACTGAAATGAGTGCTTGTCCCTCCTGTACTAACACTGCCATCTTGTCAGTTGTCCTCACAGCCATCCTCACAGCTCTACTGGCCACAGTCATCTTTGTGGCAGTGCTGGTTGTTGTCTGTAAGTGCCACCCAAAGTCCAGACCTGGAGGAAAAGGACCAGGAATCTCCACCGGAGCAGGTGTGGCTGTGAGAGGTGGTAATGATCCCACGTACAGGGAGGTTAAAGAACGAAAAGGCCAAACCCTTCAATTAAAAGAGAATGAAGCATATGCTACTCACTTTTGAATAGCATAATTGGACACTAGTACACACTAGTAGCTACATTAGTACACATTAGTACACATTAGTACACATTAGTACACATGTAGTACATTAGTACACTAGTAGTACATTAGTACACATTGGTACACTAGTAGTACATTAGTACACATTAGTACACTAGTAGTACATTAGTACACATTAGTACACTAGTAGTACATTAGTACACAAAAAAAAGATATATAGGGATGATCAGTGCTCAAAAAAGTAAGGAAATAAGGGTAGGGACGAAGGATGGAAATGGGATCAATCTTTGTTTTGTATATCCAGCCAACAATCCCTACATATATGTCGGGTAGCTTCAGATTATACGACATATAATATGTCCATATGCTTACCAGCTTGCTCTACAATTCACTCGTTACACCAACTCTGTATGGCTACTGAAGTGACCTTTTATGCTAGAGTTTCCACTTGTCCACCAAATATCATCCTCACTCCACCACAAGTGACAGTCACAACACAACCACTGACAACACCGCCTGGAGTGACAATACCAATTGAGAGTACTACTGCCAAAAATAGTAAGAATGAGTCCACAGGAAAGTAATTACACTTGGAGATTTTAGTTAAGACATTACCATCACTTTTCACTTCCTTTTTCTTGTCATTCTTCACTTCCTTTTTAGGTTTTTGATGACAGAAAGTGTGACTGAAGTGTGCACCTGTCCCTCCTCCTGTACCAACACTACCATCTTGTCAGTTGTCCTCACAGCCATCCTCAAAGCTCTACTGACCACAGTCATCTTTGTGGCAGTGCTGGTTGTTGTCTGCAAGTAGCAACTATAAGTCCAGACCTGGAGGAACTGGGACAGGAATCTTGGCAGAAGGGGGAGAAGAGGACTATGAGCAGATGGGTAGGGATAGAGGAGGTGTAACTGGGACAGAAGTCTTGGCAAGGGGGAAGGAGATTATTACGAGAAGATAGATGGAGATCAGGGAAGCATAATTGAGAATCTCTTGGCAGAAACAATTAGAGAAGGATTGGGTGGGGATGAAGTATATGTAATTGAGAGTCTCTCGGCCAGAAGAGAGTCAGGAGTAGGAGGAGATGGATGGGAACGAAGGCAGTATAGGTGATGCAGATCCTACATACTTGGAGATTGGAGACATACTTGGAGATTGGAGAGCAGCCCTTTCAATTACAGGAGAATGAAGCATATGTTACTCGTATTTAAACCACAGGAGACTGAAAAATAATTATGATACTAATGCATATACAAGTATAAACTTTTAAAATATAATAATAATATAGTTATTTTTGCATCTCTGTATCAACGAAAAAAATCATTGCATTTAGCTACATGGAACATGCACATGTAAGCCAATTCATGCATCCTCAGATTCGCACTCTCCTTATTTTCAATCCCTATAAGGTTCTACTACTTCTTTCTTTCTTTCAAGAGTCGACCACATACCAAGTAGAAAAAAACAGGCAATAAGAGTTTACTTCATATTTACAATGTATGCTTTTTTTACATTACAGATGTGTCAAGCTGTCAAGGCTTTAATTATTTTGATAATTAAAAATATAGCAAGTAAACAGGTGAAAGGTCAGGAAGCACAACACTACTCTCTCACTAGTGTCCCAAGTCGCAGATTATTGAAGCTGGAAGGCCATAACCTGATAAAAGATAGGAAATATTTCCATAATATAAGCAGCTGATTATGACCTAGTTAAAGCTGACTAGATACTCACCTGAAGCCTGTATATACACACTAGAGTCTCATCTCTGTCTGCAATCAAGGCTTGCTGCTACAGGAGATCGTCAACATGGAGACAGTGGTGATGATACTAAAGCTGACTAGATACTCACCTGAACCACATAATGCCTGCTAATACACACTGCTTAGCAGAGTCTCATCTCTGTCTGCAATCAAGGCTTGCCGCTACAGGAGAAAGCTAAAGAACTCTGCTTGCACGTGTTCTTTAATTGTATGGTAAAGATCGTCAACATGAAGATGGTAGTACAATTTCCGACCTGATGCGCAGTCCAAAACAAAGTAGAGTTAGGCGCTCTAAGTTAACATCATGAAGAAGGACGAAGGTACTTTAGAGATCCGTGATGGCAGCGAAACGCTGAGGTACTCAGGGAAGAAACGCTCTTTGATTAGTATTTCTTCTTTTTTTTTTCTACTTGGTATGTAACAAGAGTCGCAAGTAGAACAGGCAATAAGCACATTTACAATGTCTATACTCCTTTCTTTCTTTCTTTTTCATTGAAACTCATAATAAACCTTCAACGAATTAATTCAAATGTACCAGTAACTACTGTAGCATAATAAACTCGCATACTACATTATATGCAGGTACCATTTAATCAACTGAAGGAAAATGAAGCATATTATAGTATACACTCATGCTAACATATCAACACAGTGTGCATGACATAGCTGATCCATGCAGCAAAATGTATAGTCAGTCATACGGCAAGCAATGAGCTGCACAAGACCATTGCATGCATACAACGTGCATGTAGGAGCATATAAGGTACGTAGCTAGGCAAGTAAGTTGTAATGACTTCCTGCAAAACTTACACTGTTAGTTATACACTGATACGGTGGGATGATCGGTACTACACAATCCATAGACCATGCATGCACACACCCATGCATATAATTATATCCTGGCAAAGATCAATCAAAAAGAATAGGTATAAGCATGAGTTTGAAGATCATACTTCCTGTAGAACGCATAGCTAACTCTTTGATCAAAGTATATACAATGTTGAAGGTAAGATTATCTAGCTATATTGCAGCCTGTCTGCTAGCCATATGATTAATCTAGCTTACCTATTGCTTGTGTTTTAGCATACATTCAAGCATGGAAGTTAACTAGCATTAATTTTGTTGTATTATTATAGGGATGCAAGTTCAGAACAGCACTCCTTTTGAGCACTTTCCTTCCTCTTGTTTACCCTCAAGGTAAAAATAAGTAAGAATAGATAACGATTAAACCAACGAAGATTTGACCAACCTTGTCTCTGGTCTATCAGTGCATGCATGCATAAGAACTACCAACCAAGACTAATATACCATTCACCAATATTATATGTCTTTCCATTATAACGCTGATTTTAGTCCATCCTCAACAATATGCATAATGTCTTTGGTGAGTCAGTCAATGGATCATCTCGTACTGGAAATTGCTTGGGAGCAATGTCTAAAGGTACATGGACAATCTGTCCGCAACCAAGAACCAGCGTTCTGTTTGATGATATAGAAAAAGAACAAAAGTCAATTTTAGACATCGTTTTTTTCTTATGTTAGCGAATGAATTTTTGGTTTTTGAACATTCTCCTCTCTTCTTTGTAGATGTAATAATTTACTGTAGCCTTCTGAGAACCTGTAGAGTAAGGGTAGAAGAGAAAGAAGAGTTTTTAGTTTATACAGTCTTATGACCTTTGACCCGCCATCCCTACTTAGAGAGTGCTAATGCACTCTCTGATAGAGAGAGCTACCGCTCTCTCTGATAATAGAGAAGAAGAAGAATCCAGCGATTTACCTGCTTGCTGTATTTCTGAAACGGTAAGCTCCCTGGTCCTGAAACTAGGTCTGCACATTGTAGTAGGCTCTAGTAGGCTGGATAATCATTCACAGTAGCTTTTGTTAGGTCTAATTGGGGGAACTAGAATTTCACTTTTGTATTAGTCTATAGGCGGCGCGTGCGGCCGTCCGAGTCATCCCTACATAGAGAGTGCTACCGCACTCTCTGATGTAGCTAAAACACTCCTTTATGCATATTTCTTGTTTATTCTATCTTAGTGGTACTCTATCTTAATGGTAACAGTCACAAGAGTAAACTCTACAAGGGACTTACCATGCATAGGCAATATACTTATGAACACTGTATCATTATAGTGTTTACAGGACTAGCTAACAACTTGAAACATGTCAGTGGTGAGTTATTGCTAGTTGGTAGGTGTTATTGCAAAGCCTTGGTATACGAAGCTTCTTACATTATGTTGTAGGGATGGAAGTTCATTGTTGCATTCCTTCTGAGCATTTTCCTTCACCTCATCTCCTCTCAAGGTATGAAGTTATGATTATTAGCAAGTATACTAGTCCATCAATATTCACTTACAGTGTATCCTGAACGTTACACATTTCCCACTGGTACATCAGTGAATGGATCATCTCCTACTGGAAAATGTTCTAATGTTAGTATGGCAGGTACAATGACAACCTGTCTGCAACCAACCTCCAGTGTTCTGTTTGATGGGCGTGTCCCCACACTCACCGGACTAGATGGTGACATGTGGGCAAGTCAATTACTCACAATACAAACAACACAATCCGTGACTAATGTCATCTTTGACTTCACTGATACGCCAGGCTATGACAGAGTAAAGAGAGTTGAGGTAGTGATGTTCAACTGTCCACAGTGGGGGATAGCATCTACTGATATCCACCTCTCAGGGGCCACTGCTAGAGGTCAGCCCTTCAATACTTATGCTTCAACCGCTTTTAGTTCCCTCACCTCCTGTGATTCTTTCGTGAGAGTGTGTTTATTAACCTACTTTTCTCGACCAGTAATTGGTCTAAAATTCTTTAAGCGGGACTCTAACTGGGTGCACCTTGCTGAGGTGACCTTTTACTCCAGAGGTTCCACCTGTCCACCAAATATCATCTTCATTCCACCATCACCTACAACACCACCAGTGACAACAGCACCAGTGACAACACCACCAGTGACAACAGCACCAGTGACAACACCACCAGTGACAACACCACCAGTGACAACACCACCAGTGACAACACCACCAGTGACAACACCACCAGTGACAACACCACCAGTGATAACACCACCAGTGACAACACCACCAGTGACAACACCACCAGTGACAACACCACCAGTGACAACACCACCAGTGACAACACCACCAGTGACAATAGCACCAGGTACACCATGCAGTTGCTCTATAATACACGCAGGAAATGAACGGAGATTCTACACGCATGCATGCATGGGTATGGCTTTATATTGGTGCACGGATATGAAATCAGCTGCATGGCAAGAGTTATGGAGTATTGCAGGCTATGCAAATAATTATTTTCATCTTCCTTTGCAGTTTCTCCTGAACACTACACATTTCTTACTGGTACATCAGTGAATGGATCATCTCCCACTGGCAGCTGTTCGAGAGGAACATATTATGATAGACAGACAACCTGTCAACAACCAAACTCCAGTGTCCTGTTTGATGGGTGTGTTCCTACACTCACTGGACTAGACGGTGACATATGGGCAAGTCAACTACTTACAATACAAAGAGCAAATATCTCCACTAATGTCACCTTTGACTTCACTGATACGCCAGGCTATGACAGAGTAGAGAGAGTTGAAGTGGTGATGTTCAACTGTCCACAGTGGGGGATAGCAACTACTGATATCCTCCTCTCAGGGGCCATTGCTCGAGATCAACCCTTAAAAATGTTTCAAACAATCAGTGTTAGTTCCAACACTTCTTGTGACTCCCTTATGAGAGTGCTGATATCAGCCACAGTTTCTCTACCAGTACTTACTCTACAATTCATCCTTCTTCCAAACTCTGACTGGGTGCACCTTGCTGAGGTGACCTTTTATGCCTCTAATATCACCCTCACTCCACTCATAACAGCACCTGATACAACCACCATGACAGGTAAAGTTAGATTGTGACTATGTATACATAGTGTATGAGAAGGTGGAACTAAACCTCTTAATACATAATGCAGCAAACTATACTGAAGATACTGAAGTATTACTTCCTCATCATTTCCTTTTAGATTTAACAATTGAAGCACACACATGTACCAACACTACCATCTTGTCAGTTGTCCTCACAGCCATCCTCACAGCTCTACTAGCCACAGTCATCTTTGTGGCAGTGCTGGTTGTTGTCTTCAAGTGCCAACTAAAGTCCAGACCTGGAGGAAGTGGCACAGGAGTCTTGGCAGGAGGGGAGGGGGAGCAAGAATATGAGCAGATAGGCAGGGATGAGGGAGGTGTGGCTGTGAAAGGTGGTACTGATCCAAAGTACATGGAAGTTGGGGAACAAAAAGGCCACACCTTTCAACTAAAGGAGAATGAATCTGATGGTGATGATGAACGAATCATAAAAATTTAGACAGTGGTTGGTGCCAGCTGTTCTAGAGGAGTTTAATCATCATCTTCTGCATAATTTTCCAGATGTAAGCAGTTTTGTAGCAAGAATAGAAAAGATACAGAGAGCCATAGTTAGTAATATTCTATGAGAAGCCATGTGCACGTTCATTCTGGACTAACCCTACATAGTGCACTCTCTGGTAAACAACTATAAAGTGGTGTGTATTTACATCTTAAAATAAACATGCATAAGCAATTTTCTATGTTGACATAGAAAATGCATGTCTGTCTATTAGTGCATGACTATATTGTACCCTATACACATTGAGCACTTGTCAATAAACACTATACCATAGCTAATGATAACATAAAACATGCATTATTTAGTTGTTATTCTGTCTTAGTGGTACTCTATCTTTAGTCAGTGGTAACAGTCACATGAGTAAACTCTATGAGGCACTTACCATGCATAGGCAATATACTTATAAACACTGTATCATCACTTTCAGTTTCCAGGGGAAAATCTGATTAGTGCCTACAGGACTAGCTAACTTTTAAATACGACTTGGTAGGTGTTATTGCAAAGCCTTGCTATACGAAGCTTAAATTTTCATCTTATATGTTATAGGGATGTAAGTTCATTGTTGCACTCCTTCTGAGCACTTTCCTTCACCTTGTCTCCTCTCAAGGTATGAAGTTATGATTATTAGCAAGTATACTAGTCCATGAATATTCACTTACAGTGTATCCTGAACATTACACATTTCCCACTGGTACATCAGTGAATGGATCATCTCCTACTGGAAACTGTTTTAATGTTAGTATGGCTGGCATAAGGACAACCTGTCTACAACCAACCTCCAGTGTTCTGTTTGATGGGTATGTCCCCACACTCACTGGACTAGGTGGTGACATGTGGGCAAGTCAACTACTCACTATAAATACAATGGAATCCTTGACTAATGTCATCTTTGATTTCACTGATACACCAGGCTATGACAGAGTAGAGAGAGTTGATGTTCAACTGTCCACAGTGGGGGATAGCATCTATTACCATCGCCCTCACAGCGGCCAGTGTTAAAGATCAGAACTTCAATATTTTTTATTTAACCTCTGTTCATTCCCTCACCTCCTGTGAGTCTCTTGTGAGAGTGTGTTTATCAGCCTTCATTTCTCGACCAGTAATTGGTCTACAATTCATCCGTGATCAGGACTCTGACTGGGTGCACCTTGCTGAGGTGACCTTTAATATCAGAAGTTCCACTTGTCCACCAAATGTCATCCTCACTCCACCACCACCTACAACACCACCTGTGACAACAACACCAGTGACAATACATGTACCACCAGTGACGACACCACCAGTGACAACACCACCAGTGATAACAGCACCAGGTATACCAGTCATATAGATTTCCCTATGCACGAAATTCTGCATGCCATGCATATGCATCGGCATGGCTTGGCTAAAGCATGCACAGACATGATATCAACTGCATGGTAAGAGTCTATGAAGTATTGCAGGCTCTGCTGCATTTGCTACATATTGTCATACGTAATGTACCATGCACAGATGATCATATGAACAATGGTAGCCATAGCTACACAATAAAACAACATCTTAATCTGACACTGGTACAACTTTTCTATCCATAATAGAACTTTATCATGTGGAAGGGAAGTTGACATCGTACAAAATCGTTGTTGTCTACACTTATGATTATGCCATCATCTTCCTTTACAGTTTCTCCTGAACACTACACATTTCCTTCTGGTACATCAGTGAATGGATCATCTCCCACTGGCAGTTGTTCTAGAGGAACATATTATGACACACAGACAACATGTCAACAACCAAACTCCAGTGTCCTGTTTGATGGGCATATTCCTACACTCACTGGACTAGATGGTAACATGTGGGCAAGTCGACTACTCACAATACGAAGAGCAAATATCTCCACTAGTGTCACCTTTGACTTCACTGATACACCAGGCTATGACAGAGTAGAGAGAGTTGAGGTGGTGATGTTCAACTGTCCACAGTGGGGGATAGCATCTACTGATATCCTCTTCTCAGGGGCCATTGCTCGAGGTCAACCCTTAAAAACAATCAGTGTTAGTTCCCTCACTTCCTGTGACTCCCTTGTGAGAGTGTTGATATCAGTCACAGTTTCTCTACCAGTACTTACTCTACAATTCATCCTTCTTCCAAACTCTGACTGGGTGTACCTTGCTGAGGTGACCTTTTATGCCTCTAATATCACCCTCACTCCACTCATAACAGCACCTGATACAACCACCATGACAGGTAAGGTTAGATTGCATGACTATGTATACCAATGATAGTGTATGAGAAAGTGGAACTAAAGCATAATGCACAAACTATACTGAAAATACTGAAGTATTGCGTCTTCTTCATTTCCTTTTAGATATCTCAACTGAAGTGTGCACATGTACCAACACTACCATCTAGTCAGTTGTCCTCACAGCCATCCTCACAGCTCTACTGGCTACAGTCATCTTTGTGGCAGTGCAGGTTGTTGTCTGCAAGTGCCAACTAAAGTCCAAACCTGGAGGAGGAGTCTCAGAGGGGGAGCAGGTGTACGAGCAGATGATGAGCAGGGATGAGGGAGGTGTGGCTGTGAGAGGTGGTACTGATCCAATGTACATGGAAGTTGGGGAACGAAAAGGCCACACCTTTCAACTAAAGGAGAATGAAGCATATGGTACTCACTCTTGAATTGCATAATTAGAAGACTATATGAGTACATCAGTTCATGCAGTTGTACAACAATAGAAAGTCACTGTTTAACAAACTGTTCATCAACCATGAAACTAGATTTCACTGTAAATACATTCAGTATAATGTTATATGTACATACAATATCAACATGCATGCATCTATTTAAAGACTTCAAGATCCCATCTAAACCAAGGGGAAAAAAAATTATGTAAATAAAAAGGCCATGTAGGGTTAGTCTGTACTTTTACCTATAGCAGTTTCTGTGAAAAAAACATCAAAATTATGCTGCCTCCAATAATAATCCCTACATCACTGCCTCCCACAAAGTGTTCATACGTAGTGTAAAAAAAGCAACATAATTTTGATGTTAGTTCATGAAAACTCTATAGGTAAAAAGTACAGACTAACCTTTCTATTCATTTTTCCCTTTACTTGTTTATTTACTTTTATATGACCTTTACTTACTTCAAATAGTTTTATATTTAGCTGCGATAGTGACAGACAAGTGCACAAATGATATTGTTTTATAATCGTTCAATATGAGTGATTATTTTGGAAGAAAATTGTGTGGATAACGATGGTAAAAGCACAATATGTGGTTATAACTATACAAGTTGATATGAATTCAATTGTCATAATATGTGAAAGGATCATGAAGTTACAGCCTGCTAAGAAGATGAATTTGATGATGATGATGAACAAATCAGATGGCGGCTGGTGCTGATTGTTGATGCTGTCTAGAGGAGTTTGAACAGACATATCATCTTCTGTATTATTTTCCAGATGTAAGCAGTTTAGTCAAACCTATAGCAAGAACAGAAGAGATACAGAGAGCTATAGTTTGTATTGTTCACGTTCATTCTGGACTAACCCTATACATAGAGTCCTGATAAACAACTAAAGTGCACATGCATGGTCTGTATTTACATCTTAAAATAAACATGTATTTTCTATGTTGACATAGAAAATACACTGATGCATGACTATATTGTACCCTATACATTGAGCACTTGTCAACAAGACAGGATAAACACTAGTGCATTATTCAGTTTATTCTATCTTAGTCTTAGTGGTAACAGTCACATGAGTAAACTGTACGAGGCACTTGCAATGCATAGCAATATACTTATGCAGTTTCCAGGGGAAAATCTGATTAGTGTCTACAGGACTAGCTAACTTTTAAGCACAATTTTTATGGATGAAAACATGTCAGAGGTGAGTTATTGCTAGTTGGTAGGTGTTATTGCAAAGCCTTGATATACGAAGCTTAGATTTCCATCTTACATTATGTTGTAGGGATGGAAGTTCATTGTTGCACTCCTTCTGAGCACTTTCCTTCATCTTGTCTCCTCTCGAGGTATGAAGTTATGATTATATTAGCAAGTATACTAGTCCATCAATATTCACTTATAGTATATCCTGAACGTTACACATTTCTCACTGGTACATCAGTGAATGGATCATCTCCTACTGGAAACTGTTTTAATGTTAGTATGGATGACACACAGACAACCTGTCTGCAACCAACCTCCAGTGTTTTGTTTGATGGGTGTATCCCCACACTCACTGGACTAGATTGTGACATGTGGGCAAGTCAGCTGCTCACATTACAAACAATGCGATCCTTGACTATTGTCATCTTTGACTTCACTGATACACCAGGCTATGACAGAGTAGAGAGAATCGAGGTGGTGATGTTCAACTGTCCACAGTGGAGGATAGCATCTACTACCATCACCCTCACAGGGGCCACTGCTAGAGGTCAGGTCTTCAATGTTTTTTCTTCAACCTCTGTCAGTTCCCTCACCTCTTGTGAGTCTCTTGTGGGAGTGTGTTTATCAGCAAATGTTTCTCGACCAGTAATTAGTCTACAATTCACCCCTGACCAGGACTCTGACTGGCTACACCTTGCTGAAGTGACCTTTTATGCCAGAGGTTCCTCCTGTCCACCAAATATCATCCTCCCTCTACCACCACCTACAACACCACCAGTGACAACACCATCAGTGACAACAACACAAGTGACAATAACACCAGGTACACCAGTTTAGGTAACAGCATGCATAGGCATGGTTTTCATATAGGGCTAAAATATGAAATCAGCTGCATGGCAAGCAGGCTCTGCTGCATTTTCCATAAACGATGCACCATGCACAGTATTAGTCATAGCTATACAACATCCTTTCCATAAGCATCGGAAGTTGAGGCAGGAAGTGACATTACACACAAATCTGAAATCTGTTGTCTTCACTTTAGTCATGGGAGGGGGGGTCTGATCAACAATCCACACAAGTTTCTGATTATGCAAATATTTTCATCTTCCTTTCAGTTTTTCCTGAACACTACACATTTCCCATTGGTACATCAGTGAATGGATCATCTCCTACTGGAAACTGTTCTAATGTTAGTATGGATGAAACAATCACATCCTGTCTACAACCAAACTCCAGCGTTCTATTTGACGGGTGTGTTCCCATACTCACTGGATTAGATTGTAACATGTGGGCAAGTCAGCTGCTCACATTACAAACAATGCAATCCTTGACTACTGTCATCTTTGACTTCACTGATACACCAGGCTGTGACAGAGTAGAAAGAGTCGAGGTGGTGATGTTCAACTGTCCACAGTGGAGGATAGGAACTACTACCATCACCCTCGAAGGAGCCACTGCTAGAGGTCAGGCCTTCAATGTTTTTTCTTCAACCTCTGTCAGTTCCCTCACCTCCTGTGAGTCTCTTGTGAGAGTGTGTTTATCAGCGGATGTTTCTTGGCCAGTAATTGGTCTACAATTCACCCTTGACCAGGACTCTGACTGGCTACATCTTGCTGAGGTGACCTTTTATGCCAGAGGTTCCACTTGTCCACCAAATGTCATCTTCACTCCACCACCTCCAATGACAACACCATCAGGTACACCATGCAGTTGTATAGATTGCCCTATGTACATGCAAAGAGATTCCACATGGTTGGGCATAGCTTTTATAGCAAGCACAGACATGAATCATGCAGCTTCATGGCAAGAGTTATAAAGTCCATGGAGCATTGCAGGCTCTGCTGCATGCATTTGCTAAATATTGCCATAAGCAATGTACCATGCACAGATGAACAATGCTACACAACAAAATGAATGCAAATAATCCTTGCTATCCACGGTAGAACTTTGCCATGTGGAAGGGAAGTTGAGGCAGGAAGTGACACAACACACTAAATCTGGTTGTCTTCACTAAACTGTAGGATTATGCAAATATAGCTACTTTTATAAGCTCTTTCTCACTTTTTCTCAGTTTTTTTTATCTTGACAAGGAACTGCCAACGTTTTGATATTTTTTATCTGTCTTTACAGTTTTCCCTGAATGTTACACATTCCCTACTGGTACATCAGTGAATGGATCATCTCCCACTGGCAGCTGTTCTAGAGGAACATATTATGACACACAGACAACCTGTCAACAACCAAACTCCAGTGTCCTGTTTGATGGGCGTGTCCCCACACTAGATGGTGACATGTGGGCAAGTCAACTACTCACGATAAACATTACAGATCCCAATATTACTATCACCTTTGACTTCACTGATACACCAGGCTATGACGGAGTTCAGAGAGTTGAGGTGGTGATGTTCAACTGTCCACAATGGGGGATAGAAACTACTGATATCCTCCTCTCAGGAGCCATTGCTAGAGGTCAGCCCTTAACAACTATTCAAACAATCAGTGTTAGTTCCAACACTTCCTGTGACTCCCTTGTGAGAGTGTGCATATCAGCCACAGTTTCTCTACCAGTACTTGCTCTACAATTCGTACTTCATCCAAACTCTGACTGGTTGTACCTTGCTGAGGTGACCTTTTATGCCTCTAATATCACCCTCACTCCACTCACAACAGTACCTGATACAACCACCATGACAGGTAAGGTTGCATGGCATATTGAGAAACAGAATCTGTAAATCACTTTTTTATTGCATGGTGCATGCATGCAGTAAACTTAATGAAGTATTACATCTAATTTATCATTTTCTTCATTTCCTTTTGAATATCTCAACAGAAGTGTGCACATGTACCAACACTGCCATCTTGTCAGTTGTCCTCACAGCTCTACTGGCCACAGTCATCTTTGTGGCAGTGCTGGTTGTTGTCTGCAAGTACCAACTAAAGTCCAGACCAGGAGGAACTGGCATGGGAGTCTTGACAGGAGGGGAGGGGGAGCAAGAATATGAGCAGATGGGCAGGGATGAGGGAGGTGTGGCTGTGAGAGGTGGTAATGATTCCATGTACATGGAGGTTGGAGAACAAAAAGGCCGCACTTTTCAATTAAAGGAGAATGAAGCATATACTCACTCTTAAACTGCTCATTAAGTTTCTTTATGATTGTGTATTATAATATTATTCAGATAGCTAGCTGAATTCATTATGCATGCATTCATGCAGCATGATGAGGATATTAGATGATTCTCATCAGGTGTCAACATTTTATACTCATGGAAGCATTTATCGAGAAATTAATAATACTTATATCTCATATTCATATCCACACAGGCAAAAAGACTTGCACATCTACTATTTTGTACAAGTGAGGGAAAAAACATTTCTGTGAAGTAGAGAAAAAAAAGATGTATAGGGATGACCATTGCTCAAAAAAGTAAGGAAACAAGGGTAGGGACAAAGGATGGAAATAGGATCAATCTTTGTTCTGTATATCCAGCCATCAATCCCTACATATACATCGGGTAGCTTCAGATTATAGGACGTATAATGTCCATATGCTTACCAGCTTGCAGTTTCTAAATCCATAACAATTCACCCGTTACACTAACTCTGAATGGCTACACCTTGCTGAAGTGACCTTTCATGCTAGAGGTTCCACTTGTCCACTGAATATCATCCTCACTCCATCACCACAAACATCACCATGCACTCCTGTACCAACACTGCCATCTTGTCAGTTGTCCTCACAGCCATCCTCACTGGCTACAGTCATCTTTGTGGCAGTGCTGGTTGTTGTCTGCAAGTGCCAACTAAAGGAAATGGGACAGGAATTTCAGCAGAAGGAGGAGAAGAGGACTATGAGCAGATGGGTAGGAATAGAGGAGGTGTAACTGGGACAGAATTCTTGGCAAGGGGGAAGGTGATTATTACGAGAAGATAGATAGAAGCATAATTAAGAATCTCTCAGCAGAAACCATTAGAGAAGGATTGGGTGGGGATGAAGTATATATAATTGAGAGTCTCTCGGCCGGAAAAGAGTCAGGAGTAGGAGGAGATGGATGGGAATGAAGGCGGAATAGGTGATGAAGATTCTACATACTTGGAGATTGGAGAGCAGCCATTTCAATTACAGGAGAATGAAGCATGTGTTACTCGTATTTAAACCACAGGAGACTGAAACATAATTATGATACTAATGCATATACAAGTATAAACTTTTTAAGCATAATAATATATTATTTTTGCATCTCTGTATCAACTAACCAAATTATAGAAAACAGTCATTGCATTTAGCTACATGGATCTGCATGGTTTAGATCTTATCACGTTCTAGAAAGTTTTCAGGGTAAACATGCACATGTAAGTCTACAAAGAATTAATTCAAATGTACCAGTAACTTAGCTTCGTTCCCAGGCCTTCCTCTCTCACTGGTACAGTCTCTCACGAAGAAAAGGTAAAGTATCGTGAGAGACTATACCAGTGAGAGAGGAAGGCCTGGGGACGAGGCTACCAGTAACTACTGTAGCATAATAATGAAACTCTCATACTATATACTGTCTATATGCTACAGTACTACACTATACTGTCTATATGCTACAGTACTACACTATACTGTCTATATGCTATAGTACTACACTATACTGTCTATATGCTACAGTACTACACTATACTGTCTATATGCTACAGTACTACACTATACTGTCTATATGCTACAGTACTACACTATACTGTCTATATGCTACAGTACTACACTATACTGTCTATATGCTACAGTACTACACTATACTGTCTATATGCTACAGTACTACACTATACTGTCTATATGCTACAGTACTACACTATACTGTCTATATGCTATAGTACTACACTATACTGTCTATATGCTATAGTGCTATGTTGTACCAATTGCGAGTTGGTTTAACATCAAGTAAATTCAGGGTTCTCCCCAGGCATCTTAAGGCATAGCGGGCCACTATGCCTTCAATTCTTCCCCCTATGCCTTATGTCCTGCCACTATGCCTTCAGTTCTCTCCCCTATGCCTTATGTCTTGCCACTATGCCCCCCTATGTCTTTTTATTCATTACTGGTGGCTGGCTTCTAGCTATCTCAGAACACTCATAATCATTGGACCACTCTCCATCATGATGATTATGGTCTTGCCCCTATGCCTTCGATGAATCCTGGGGAGAACCCTGCATGATCAAGCAATCATGTTGATAGCTTTCCGGGAACAAAAAAAAGGCCATGCATATGCATGCACCTCTGAAGGCATATTATGTAGTATACGCTCAAAACAAGTGAACATATCAACTCAGTGTGCATGCATGACATAGCTGATCCATACATTAAAGTGCATACAGCAAGCTATGAGCTGCACTAGATCATTGCATACAACGTGTAGGAGCATATAAGGTACGTAGCCATGCAGTTGTAATGACTTCCTGCAAAAATTACACTGTAACTTATACACTGATATGGTGGGATGATTGGTAGTACACAATCCATAGACCATGCATGCACACACCCACGCATATAATTATATCACCAATCAAAAGCATAGGTATAAGCATGAGTTTGAAGATCATATACTTCCTGTAGAAAGCATAGCTAACTCTTTGATCAAAGTATATACAATGTTGAAGGTAAGATTTTCTAGCTATATTGCTATAGCCTGTCTGCTAGTCCTGGGTAGATCTAGCTCACCTATTGCTTGTGTTTTAGCATCAAGTTAACTAGCCTTAATTTTATTGTACAGGGATGCAAGTTCAGAACAGCACTCCTTTTGAGCACTTTCCTTCCTCTTGTTTACCCTCAAGGTAAAAATAAGTAAGAATAGATAACGATTAAACCAACGAAGATTTTACCAACCTTGTTCTCTGGTCTATCAGTGCATGCATGCATAAGAACTACCAACCAAGACTGATATACCATTCACCAATATTATATGTCTTTCCATTATAACGCTGATTTTAGTCTATCCTCGACAATATGCATATGTCTTTGGCGAGTCAGTCAATGGATCGTCTTGTACTGGAAATTGCTTGGGAGCAGTGTCTAGAGGTACACGGACAATCTGTCCGCAACCAAGAACCAGCGTTCTGTTTGATGGGCGTATCCCCACACTCACTGGACTAGATGGTGACATGTGGGCAAGTCAACTACTCACTCTACAAACAGTTCCTATTATAACGATCTGCTTTGACTTCTCAGGCTATGAGAGAATAGAGATAGAGAGAGTTGAGGTGGTGATGTTCAACTGTCCACAGTGGGGGATAGGAATAACTGATATCCACCTTTCAGGGTCCACTGGGACCTTGAATGGAATCAGTACTTCCTGTGATTCCCTCGTGAGAGCATCTTTATTAGTCCCAATTTCTCGACCAGTACGTTATATACAACTACAATTCAGGATTGACCAGGGCTCTGATTGGCTGCACCTTGCTGAGGTGACTTTTTATGGTAGAGGTTCCATTTTCCCATCAAATGTCGTCCTAAATCCATCACCTACACCACCACCAGTGATAACACCACTAATGACCACAAGACCTGGTACATCAATTATACAATACCATTTAAAACTAGTTAGAATAAAGTATGATGATAGACGTACCATTAAGCAATAGTAATACATGTACACTCTGTAAAAAAATTGCTGAAGCTTTAACTTTAAAAATTATAAATTGATACAAAATTGTCTCTTCCTTCATTTTTAAAGATTTGATGACGAAAGTGTGCACCTGTCCCTCCTCCTGTACCAACACTACCGTCCTGTCAGTTGTCCTCACAGCCATCCTCACAGCTCTACTGGCCACAGTCATCTTTGTGGCAGTGATGGTTGTTGTCTGCAAGTACCAACTAAAGTCTAGACCTGGAGGAACTGGGACAGGAATTTCAGCAGAAGGGGGAGAAGAGGACTATGAGCAGATGGGTAGGGATAGAGGAGGTATCACTGGGACAGTAGTCTTGGCAGAGGAAGACTATGACCAGACAGGTGGAGATAAGGGAGGTGTAATTGAGAATCTCTCGGCAGGAACGGAGTCAGGAGTAAGGGAAGTGGACGAGGAAGGTGTAGGTGGTGATGATCATACATATATGGAGATTGGAGAACACTTTCAACTACAGGAGAATGAAGCATATGGTAGTTTCCATGTGTAGCTAAGAACATGTTCACTATAAACTTTGATTATGTACACATTATGGTACCCCATAGTTGTATATTTTTTGTCTAGAGCGCTAATTAAATCACTTCAGGCGTTTCGAATGCACGGGGCATAGTTTATAGACTTATCACATTCTTGAAAATTACTTGATTGACTCTCTTATTCTGAGCACCATACAGAGCCATCCCTATGCTCATTTGTTCTACTTAATATTATAGAATAAACCTTTTTTTATAGCTCAGTCTGACATAGCCCTAGCTATACCTGTAGTAAGACATGATAATACAGCATGGATTCCAAAGCAATGAACCACACAAGGCAATTGCATGCATCACGTAGGAGCAAAGCAGGTATAATAGGCAAGTAACTTGTAGTAACATCCTGAAATTACATGCAAGTGAGTATCAATAAGGAGGCATAAGACTAGTACATGTACAATCAGTAGCTCCATAAAAGCTGACAATGATGCACAACATCCTCCATGCATGGTCAAGATTCCCATGGTATAGTTTTAATAGACAGGCTAAACATATAATTTTCTGTAGTTCACTGAAGTCTCAAGATTGTCACAAATTTTAAAAAAATTTTTGTACAAAGTATAGCTAACTCTTTGATCTAAGGTGGACCATGTTGAAGGTAAGACTATATAGCTGATTGCTATAGCCATAATAGTGATAGTGATTTAGTACTATAGTGCCTATGTGGTGCTTTGAATTACCTAAGTGCATGGTTTAGCTTACCTACTAGATTCATGCTAAAACACAGTTCAGGATAGGTTAATATGCCGGCACTGCATGCATGTAGACAACTAGACAACTTTTATTTATGTAAAATAGTGTTCAAAATAATCATTAGTGAGCTGTAGATATGAAAGTAAGGCAAAGCGGGGCTATTTCGAACGGTGGGGCTATTCTGAAGGGTCAAATATTTTCAAAACTCCACGAGCTTACGAGCTCTCTTTTGAAAGATATAATCTACTATTATAGTAGATTATATCCTCCAACATTGAGCTCAGAAGTCTCAGTAGTTTCAGAAATATTTGAACCTACGGAATAGCCCCACCGTTCGAAATAGCCCCGCTTTATCTTACAATTTCACAGGAATTATATTTGAATTTTGTTCTATATTATTATAGGGATGCAAGTTCAGACCGGCAGGACTCATGTTGGGCATTTTCCTTCCTCTCATCTACTGTCAAGGTAGAAACTTACTTTCAATAACAAACCTCCTCCTTCTTCACCTCCCCCATAATAATAATAATAATAAGAGCTAGCCATACCATACCACTGTCATCATGGTTACATTGTATGATGACACATTTTTGAGCTAGCCAGCTGCTTACCAAGGTACTACAGCAGATCTACAAGCAATATACATTAATATTCTCTGCTCACTATATTCTTCATCTTATGGCTATTTGACCAACCTTGTGTTCTGTCTGTCAATACATGAGACTTAACCACATTGATATATAATATTGTTTATCTGCAATTATAGTTCATCCTGAACACTACACATTTCACTCCGGTACATCAGTGAATGGATCTTCTCTTACTGGAAATTGTTCTAGAGCAGACATCAGTCGCACAGTCAGTGACACAGTAGTCACAACTTGTCTGCAACCAAACTCCAGTGTTCTGTTCGATGGGCATGTCCCCACACTCACTGGACTAGATGGTGACATGTGGGCAAGTCAACTACTCGTTTTACGAAGACCAGGTGTCTCAACTAGTATCACCTTTGATTTCACTGATACACCAGGCTATGATAGAGTAGAGAGAGTTGAAGTGGTGATGTTCAACTGTCCACAGTGGGGGATAGGAACTACTACTATCCGCCTCGCAGGGGCTACTGCTAGAGGTCAGCCCTCAAGAACTCTTAGTGAAATCAGAATGTGCCCCATCACTTCCTGTGATTCCCTCGTGAGAGTGTGTATATCAGCCCCAGTTCATCTACCAGTAGTTATTCTACATTTCCTTGACTGGGACTCAAATGACTGGCTACACCTTGCCGAGGTGACCTTTTATGCTAGAGGTCCCACTTGTCCACGAAATGTCATCCTTAATCCACCACCAGTGACTGCAGGTACATGAATTACTAACAGCACCCCTAACAGAGGCCACTATACTGCCAAAACTGAGTGTAACTGTAGACCATTATGCACATACTGAAATGTAATTACACTGTACAGCAATGCCTTAACTTTTAGAGTTGTGATTGAATTTTGCTATCTTATTGTCTGTATTTTTTTTAAGATTTGATGACAAAGGATATGACTGAAGCGTGCACATGTACCAACACTGCCATCTTGTCAGTTGTCTTCACAGCCATCCTCACAGCTCTACTGGCCACAGTCATCTTTGTGGCAGTGCTGGTTGCTGTCCATAAGTACCACCCAAAGTCCAGACCTGAAGGAAATGGGACAGGAATCTTGCCAGAAGGGGGAGAAGAGGATTGTGAGCAGATGGGTAGGGATGAAGGAGGTGTAACTGGGATAGTAGTCCCAAAGTCCAGACCTGAAGGAAATGGGACAGGAATCTTGCCAGAAGGGGGAGAAGAGGACTATGAGCAGATGGGTAGGGATAGAGGAGGTATCACTGGGACAGTAGTCTTGGCAGAGGAAGACTATGACCAGACAGGTGGAGATAAGGGAGGTGTAATTGAGAATCTCTCAGCAGGAAGGGAGTCAGGAGTAAGGGAAGTGGATGAGGAAGGTGTAGGTGTTGATGATCATACATACATGGAAATTGGAGAGCACTTTCAACTACAGGAGAATGAAGCATATGATACCCGTTTTTAAACTACAGAAGAATGAAGCATTATATGATAGTGCACATTATAAACTTTATTTTATGGTTATATAACATACCGTAATTTACATTGCATCACTCATTTTTGGCAAATAAAATTGACAGTTGAAATTACTCTACAATTGCATACAGGGTGGTAGCGGTTTAACTGTCTTGAAAGGTTCAGGGTATGCCATGCATGCTCAGATTCATGCAATCTACCCTTATACGTCAGCATTCAGGAATTATCCGAAACTTGAATGTAATAATTCCTACACATGCATGAATTAATTTAAAGTCTGTGATTATTACATTGCTGAGACATAATTGGGTAAGCTTGTAGCTACTCATCCCTTCTTGTTCATAAAGTTTGACTTGCCATCCCTACAGAGCTAACCATATATTTATGACTTATCCACACTTTGTGACATCCAACACCAATTAACTTGCAATGGGAGGATCATACTGACAGCTTTCAGGGAACAAAAAGGTCATGTATAAAGTCGATTTGCATTCACCTTGCCCCTTAATCAATTTCTTAATTCCTAACCAATTTGAAATTTCAAATTTCAAATACCAATAGAGAGAGTAGATAATCAGCTCTCTGTTGATGCAATTTGGTTAAGAATCGAGATAGTTAGCTATAGCAGTTATAGTGAGTGATCAAGGGGCAAGGTGAATCCAAATATATAGACTTAAAATGTGATCATAAGTTCTGCAGTAAAGATCTGCATTATTGATATATACTCTGGCATAAAAGTGTGGACCTTAAAGCAATGAGATATACAAATCAGTTACATTGTGTAAGACCACATAAGTAGTTGTAATGGCTTCCTGAAATTACATGCTAAAGAGGGAAGATTGGTGCAATCCTATCGCTTATAAAGGCACAAAACCTAACAATCATGGACTTACATCCTGGCATGGGTGGCTGAGCAAACTCCATGCATCCGTGCTGCCAGAGACTTAAATAGCATATATAAAGTTTTCTGCAATGTCTCAAAATTACTATACGTAGATAGAACTTTTCAACTTAAGGTAGAAAGCATGCTAAAGGTAAGCTATTGTGTTATTAGTTGCTCTATATATATATGTTAGCTTACAATCTTATAGTCCTGCATGCGTGCATGGTTGGAATCTAATAAATATTCTAGCTATATGGCTATATGCTGCAGCTTGAATTTTGTTGTACAGGAATGCAAGTTCAGAGCATAGGTGTGGATATATGCTGCCAGCTTGAATCATGATCTATTTTATTGTACAGGGATGCAAGTTCAGAGCAGCACTCCTTTTGAGCATTTTTCTTCCTCTTATCTCCTCTCAAGGTAAAAAAAAACAACAAAAAACAACCAAGTAGGAAAAAAAAATAAATATGTAATGTAATCTAAATAAATAAATAATCTAATCACTTCCCTGCCATCACGGAACTCTAAAGTACCTTTGTCCTTCTCCATGCTATTAACTTAGAGTGCCTAACTCTACTTACATCTCTATGTTGACAATCTTTACCATACAATCGAAGAACACGTACAAGCAGAGTTCTTTAGCTTTCTCACCTGTAGCGGCAAGCCTCGAAAAAAACAACAATAAAAAACAACAACAACAACAACAACAACAACAACAACAACATCAAACTGTGAAGACCATAAATTATTTGACATAATCTGGGGTCTATAAAATATATATACAATTTGGCCATTTGGTGGTTAAATATGAACCAAACTGACTAGATATGTAGAAGTCCTAATATATACAGACTTAGCAAACTAGCTAGTTGGTGTCATAACTGCATGTGTTTGATCTGATATCTGACCTTACAACATGCATACATGAATCCTGAAAATATATTAGTTACCTATACCATTCACTAACATGCATGAGTATACAAAGACATGCTCTTCCAGCAAACACAAATATTTCAATTATTCATTATACAGTCCATCCTCACTTGATCATATTTCACATTGGTACACGAGTGAATGGATCAAGTCCTACTGGAAACTGTCGTATTTGGAACAGAAGCAATGAAGTAACAGTCTGTCGGCAACCAACCTCCAGTGTTTTGTTCGATGGAAACCGGCTTCCCACACTCACTGGACTAGATGGTAACATGTGGGCAAGTCAACTACTCACAATAAACACTAAAGATCCCAGTACTACTGTCACCTTTGACTTCACTGATACACCAGGCTATGATGGAGTTCAGAGAGTTGAGGTGCTGATGTTCAACTGTCTACAATGGGGGATAGGATCTTCTTTTATTTTTCTCCTAGGGGCCGATGATAGAAGTCCAGTGGCGATGAGAACAATCCTCACTTCCTGTGACTCCCTTGTGAGAGTGTGTATATCAGCCACAGTTTCTCAACCAGTACTTACTCTACGATTCGTCCTTCATCCGAACTCCGACTGGTTGCACCTTGCTGAGGTGACCTTTTATGCCAGCGGTTCCATTTGTCCACCAAGTAATGTTATCCTCACTCCACCACCACCTACTACACTAATGACAACAACAACACCAGGTACACCCTATATACACTGGCCAACACTCTAAAGGGAGAAAATGCCTCCCTTACCCTGTTGTATTTACATCAGGCATGAGGGCCTGTAACTTGCAAAAGTAATTGAGTTTTTCTGGGAATACTGACTGATCATTCTTCACTTCCTTTATTTATGACAGAGAATGTGACTGAAGTGTGCACTTGTCCCTCCTCCTGTACCAACACTACCGTCTTGTCAGTTGTCCTCACAGCCATCCTCACAGCTCTACTGGCCACAGTCATCTTTATAGCAGTGCTGGTTGTTGTCTGTAAGTACCAACTAAAGTCCAGACCTGGAGGAACTGGGACAGGAATCTCGGCAGAAGGGGGAGAAGAGAACTATGAGCAGATGGATGGAAACGAGGAAGGCGTAACTGGGACAGAAGTCTCGGCAAGAGGGGAAAGGGATTATTACGAGAAGATAAATGGAGATCAGGGAAGTGTAATCAAGAGTCTCTCAGCAAGAAGAGAGTTAGCAGTTAGAGAGGGATTGGGTGGAGATGACGTATATGTAATTGAGAGTCTCTCGGCCGGAAGGGAGTTAGCAGTTAGAGAGGGGTTGGGTGGAGATGAAGTATATGTGATTGAGAGTCTCTCGGTCGGAAGGGAGCCAGCAGTTAGAGAGGGGCTGGGTGGAGATGAAGTATATGTGATTGAGAGTCTCTCGGCAGGAAGGGAGTCAGGAGAAAGGGAAGAGATGGGTGGTATAGGTGGCAATAATCATACATACATGGAGATTGGAGAGCAGCCCTTTCGATTACAGGAGAATGAAGCATATGATACTCGTTTTAAAGTGCAGGAGAATGAAGCATATGATGCTCATTTTAAAGTGCAGGAGAATGAAGCATATGATGCTCGTTTTAAAGTGCAGGAGAATGAAGCATATGATACTCGTTTTAAAGTGCAGGAGAATGAAGCACATGGTGCTCATTCTAGTTTCAATGTTTAGCATACATGAACATTTTATAGCCATTCTATGCCAGTATATGGCATTATGTATAAATAGTTTGTTTTTTTTCTTGCATCTATATACATCATCCCAGATAATGTTCTTTTTCTTTATACTCATCCCAACTAATTATTTATCCCTTCATCACTACTGTATATAATTAGTATGCTACCAAGGGAACATACACATTTTGATTGACATAACTTCAAAGCAATGAGCTACAGAAGACAATTACATTTAATATAGGTCCAAACTTCCTGTAAGTTCGTTACTGTACAATCCTGTCACTTGTAAAAGCACAAGGATGACTATAGATCACACTTTTATCCTGGACATGAATAGAGTCCATCCATGCATGTTGCTATATAAACTATAAAACTCTCTGCTATATTTGCAGAAATCTCAAGATAAGATATATAAGCTTATAGCTGGTTATTGCATGCATAGTAGGGTTGCATTTAGGGGGGAGCATGCATTTGCCCCTACCTTCTACCCCTTTGAAATTTAGTAACCTGTTGCCTAGTTTGATTAAGATATTTCATACGAATAGGCACATAAAATTATGCTAGCTTACATGCAGCCCTGCATGCATGTATGATAGGCTAAGGAGTGTTTGCTATCTATATTATAGCCATGCATGGCTATTGCACACTAAAGTTTAGGGTTGGCAAGTTACGACTATATAATTTTGTTGCATGTAGGGATGCAACCTCAGGGCAATACTCCTTTTGAGTGCTTTCTTTCCTCTCGTCTACTCTCAAGGTAAAAAGAATTGATACCATACAATTTTGATAATTCTGCTGAAACACAGATCTGAGACCTAGGATTATTTCTCTTTCATCAGAACTATTACAAAAAGACTGTCAGAGTATAGTCTTACAAATACTACAGCATATACTCAACCCTCCGTACAACCATAAGGGATCCAAATTATTCAGAGCCATGGGGACTACAAAAAACAAAAAAAAAAACAACACTTGTTGTCACAGTGAAATACTAACCAATTTGGCCATTTGGCAGCACAGTGACAAGATAAAAATCTTAAGAAGCAATCATGCACAGACGTAGCTGGTATAGCATATCAGACCTGCTTTTGATCTGATATCAGACCAACCTCTTGTGCCTATAGCTAGCTATGCATGAAGCCTGAAAGTATAGTAGTTATAACTACGCCAGTATAATCATAAAGACTCCTCCTCCAGCACACACTATAATGCTATGTATGATTTCATACATGCAGTCTTTCCTGAATTCTACACATTTCACATTGGTACACGAGTGAATGGATCAAATCCTACTGGAAACTGTCTTATTTCGCACAGAATCAATGAAGAAACAGACTGCGAGCAACCAACCTCCAGTGTTTTTTCGATGGAAACCTTCCCACACTCACTGGACTAAATGGTGATATGTGGGCAAGTCAACTACTCACGATAAACACTACAAATCCGAATATTTCTGTCACCTTTGACTTCACTGATACACCAGGCTATAATGGAGTTCAGAGAGTTGAGGTGCTGATGTTCAACTGTCCACAGTGGGGGATAGGATCTTCATTTATTGCTCTCCTAGGGGCCGATAATAGAAATTCAGTGGCAATGCTTCTTCAAACAATCAGTGTTAGTTCCCTCACTTCCTGTGACTCCCTTGTGAGAGTGTTGATATCAGCCCCAGTTTCTCAACCAGTACTTACCCTACAATTCGTCCTTCATCCGAACTCTGACTGGTTGCATATTGCTGAGGTTATCCACACTCCGCCACCACCTACACAAGGTATAGCAATTATATAACACCCTATACACTGACCAACACCCTAAAGGGAGGAATCCCTCCTTTACACCCTGTTGTGCGTCAGTTATGTCAGGCATGAGGGCCTGTAAATTGTGGGAATACTGTTCTTCACTTCCTTCATTTTTGATAACAGAGAGTGTGACTGAAGTGTGCACTTGTCCCTCCTCCTGTACCAACACTACCGTCTTGTCAGTTGTCCTCACAGCCATCCTCACAGCTCTACTGACCACAGTCATCTTTGTGGCAGTGCTGGTTGTTGTCTGTAAGTACCAACTAAAGTCCAGACCTGGAGGAACTGGCACAGGAATCTCGGCAGAAGGGGAAGAAGAGGACTATGAGCAGATAGATGGGAACGAAGAAGGCGTAACTGGGACAGAAGTCTTGGCAAGAGGGGAAGGGAATTATTACGAGAAGATAGATGGAGATCAGGGAAATGTAATCGAGAGTTGCTCAGCAGGAAGAGAGTTAGCAGTTAGAGAGGGGTCGGGTGGAGATGAAGAATATGTAATTGAGAGTCTCTCGGCAGGAAGGGAGTCAGCAGTTAGAGAGGGGTCGGGTGGAGATGAAGAATATGTAATTGAGAGTCTCTCGGCCGGAAGGGAGTCAGCAGTTAGAGAGGGGTCGGGTGGAGATGAAGAATATGTAATTGAGAGTCTCTCGGCCGGAAGGGAGTCAGCAGTTAGAGAGGGATCGGGTGGAGATGAAGAATATGTAATTGAGAGTCTCTCGGCAGGAAGGGAGTCAGGAGAAAGGGAAGAGATGGGTGGTGTAGGCGGCGATAAGCATATATACATGGAGATTGGAGAGCAGCCCTTTCAACTACAGGAGAATGAAGCAAATGATACTCATTTTAAAGTGCAGGAGAATGAAGTAAATGATACTCGTTTTAAAGTGCAGGAGAATGAAGCATATGGTGCTCATTCTAGTTCCAATATTTAGCATACAATAGCCATTCTATGCCGGTAATGTATTATATATCACTGTATAAATATATGTACTATTATGCCATCAAAGAAACATATACAAGTTAGAATTATTTCATTACTGTATAAATATATTATATGCTACCAAGGAAACATATACATTTCATAATGAGTTGTTAATAGGTCCAAAATAAGAAGTGACTTCCTGTAAGGTGGGAAAGCTTGTTACTGTACAATCCTGTCACTTGTAAAGGCACAAGCTGACTAGACCACACTTTTATCCTGGACATGAATAGAGTCCATGCATGTTGCTATATAAACTAAAACTCATTATACAGGTATAATATTTGCAGAAGTCTCAAGATCAGTATAATTTATAGACATAACTTACGTACACTATGCTGAAGGTAAGATATATAAACTTATAGCTGGTTACTGCATACATAGTAGGGTTGCATTTAGGTTTAGGGGGGAGGGGGACCCCTTGGAAATGTTGCCTAGTTTGATTAAGGTATTTCATACTAATAGGCACATAAAACCCTGCATACATGTATGATATAGACTAAGGCTTATTATAGCCATGGCTATTGCATACTAAAGTTCAGGGTTGGCAGTTACAACTCTATCATTTTGTTGCATGTAGGGATGCAAGCTCAGAGCAACACTCCTTTTGAGTGCTTTCTTTCCTCTTGTCTACTCTCAAGGTAAAAAGAATCGATACCATATGATTTTGATAACTCACTGAAACAGACCTATTCTTTCATCAGAACTATAATACTATAATACTTTAGTAGTCAAAGAGACTCTCTGTACAACCATATCATTAGTAAGGGATCCAAATTCTTCTGTTTATGATGAAAGAAATAAGAGTAATGCACAGTAAGGCATCAGAGCCATGGAGACCAACCAACCTTGTGCCTAGAAATGCATGAAGCCTGAAAGTAGTAGTTATAGCCATGATTCACCAACAGTAAGACTCCTCCTCCAGCACACACTATAATGCTATGATTCTGCAGTATATTATTTCATACATGCAGTCCTCCCTGATTTCTACATATTTCAATCTGGTACATCAGTGAATGGATCATCTCCTACTGGAAACTGTTCTAATTTGGAACACATATCCAATACAGATACAGACACCTGTTTGTCACCTATGAGTAGTGTTCTGTTTGATGGGCATGTCCCAACCCTCACTGGACTAAATGGTGACATGTGGGCAAGTCAACTACTCACAATAAACACAACAGATCCGAATATCATCTTTGCCTTCACTGATACACCAGGCTATGACAGAGTAGAGAGAGTTGAGGTGGTGATGTTCAACTGTCCACAGTGGGGGATAGCAACTAATAGAATCCTCCTTTCAGGGGCCACTACCATAGATCATCCCTTAAGAGATTTTAATAGAATCAGTGTTGGTTCCATTACTTCCTGTGACTCCCTTGTGAGAGTGTGTATACCAGCCCCAGTTCCTCTACCAGTACTTGCTCTACAATTCTCTATTGACCCGAACTCTGACTGGGTGCACCTTGCTGAGGTGACCTTTTATGCTAGAGGTCTCACCTGTCCACCAAATGTTATCCTCACTCGTACTCCACCAACTTCAATACCACCTGTGACAACAACACCAGTGACAACAGCACCACCTGTGACAACAGCACCAGGTACACCACCCCATGCACACAGAGAATACTACAGCCTTAACAAGAAATATAATTTCACCAGGAACACTGATTGACACATTAATATCATTCTTCACTTCCTTTATTTATGATAGATGAAGTGTGCACTTGTCCCTCCTGTACCAATACTATCATCTTATCAGTTGTCCTCACAGCCATCCTCACAGCTCTACTGGCCACAGTCATCTTTGTGGCAGTGATGGTTGTTGTCTACAAGTGCCACCCAAAGTCCAGACCTGGAGGAACTAGGACAGGAATCTTGGCAGAAGGGGGAGAAGAGGACTATGAGCAGATGGCCAGGAATGAGGGAAGCATAACTGGGACAGAAATCTCAGCAGTAGGGAGAGAAGACTATGAACAGATGGCTGGAGATGAGGGAAGCGTAACTGGGACCATGGTCTTGGAGGACTATGAACAGATGGATGGAGATCAGGGAAGCATAAGAACCTCAGCAAGAAGGGAGCCAGGAGTAAGGGAGGAGGACAAGGCAGGTGTAGCCATGATAGGAGGTGGTGATGATCCTTCATACATGGAGATTGGAGAGCACTTTCATATCCAGGAGAATGAAGCAAGAAGGGAGTCAGGAGTAAGGGAGGAGGACAAGGCAGGTGTAGCCATGATAGGAGGTGGTGATGATCCTTCATACGTGGAGATTGGAGAGCACTTTCAAATCCAGGAGAATGAAGCATATGGTTCCAATGTGTAACTTGTAATATCAACTGCATATTGATTGTTTGCCAATAACTATGCCATACATTTTACTGTTGTGAACATAGCTAATTATTAATTTATTAAAAGTGGTTGCTTGAAAACTACCACTTTAGATCTATACAATATTATAACAAGCACATCACATACCGATTGATTCCTATGATTGCAAAAAAAAAAAAAAAAAAAAAAAAATCACTGTTGGTAAAGTACATGTGGGTCATTACTCAAGATTGATATATAATCCACTTTGGAAAGAAGTGATGAGAATGAGTAGCTTGCCCCAGTCAGCCATGAACGTCAACAATATGAAACTAAAACTTCTCAACAGCCATTGTATGACTTATGCATATCCATGCCACACCCATCACGAACATATTATACAATGAAACATGCACTCGTGCTGAGACATTCTTTCTTACTTACATGATAGCTTGCAACTAAATCATGCACTATATGGGCTAGCAACCACTCAACAATAATATCAGTGGAAAAAAAATAATAACTGTCCACATCACGTGATACATCAGGTAGTATGGACCAATATGAGCATGCGCAGTATAATTCTATAGCTTGGATTCCAATCCAATTACAAGTTTCAAGTACACCCAAATTCAGCTCATTTATTGGACAACACTTGGAAATTATCCAGAGAAGCTTCCCAGGTCCTTTGGCACCACCATGAAGAATGACAAACCATGTATACTCACCTTTTTGTATTGTTATTATGTTACTTAAACAACTAGTATTAGTATTGTAACTATGTACTGTCTGTATGTTACTTACTTAGCTAAAGGTTATGTACCTTGTGAGTCGGTTTGACATCCAGCACCAGAGGGGGGATCATGCTGACAGCTTCCTGGCGGCTTATGTTTCCCTGTCAACAATATATATACCCATAAAGATTTATTAGCAATAGGGTTTTACCTAGCCTCGTGACTTCATAATAGATTTAGACTTCTTATCAAACACATTAAAGGAATTGGCACACATCCAAGACATAGTCAAACCATTTTACTCCTTTTTTGGAGAAATTGATATACTACCCTATTGTTTTCATGTATTATTTTCTTCTTCACCTGCTCATTTTCTCGGACTAAGAAGGCATGGAATTTTGAAACGAGGGGAGATTTCCTGATGAATTTTCTGCTAAGTGGCACACTCCATGCCATCTCCTTTGGATACCTGCAGAATCAGCCATGTACTCACTAATAGTTAGGTCACAGGCTATTATTCATTGGAGGGAAGTATGCATTGAATAAATTATTAGATCTATTTCCCTTGCTACATTTGGTGTCTCTATGAAGAAGGAACCTGCTATAAAAATATACTCTCTCTATGATTGATAGACCTTGGTTACCACTGCACTAACTACACATTATGTTTAATTCTTCTCTCTATTGAGCACGGGGAAAAGCTGTTCTTTATCTTGAGTATAATGCTTCAATCATTCAATGAATCTTGGAAGGAGTATTTGATAAGTGTAGACTTGACAGTTGGAACAAGAGTAACAGTTAGAGATGGGAGGAACTTACCATGGTAATGGAGTAGGTGGTGGTATCTTCTCTCCCTCTATCTCCAGCTCTGCCAACTCCCTGAAGAATCTCTTCTTGAGGATGAAGAGGACATGGTTGGCGATGCTCCATGTGCCCGTGATACGGAATGTAGCTGGGAGGCTCTCACGGAGGGTGGCTAGAAACTTGGGCCAGTCCTCCGTAGGGATGAACCCTTGACCCTGGATTGTGAGATGGTCCTCAATGACATCTGTGTACATGTGTAATAATTAAGGGAAGGGAGGTCCAGTGCTTACTGCATCCAGATAGGTCTCATTAAGGTACTAGGTGCTATTGGGACATTGGAGAGTGGTCTCAGGTTCACTATCTCACGTGAAAAGATACGATTGAAGCCATCATTAAACTACCTGATAATATTTCTCAAATAGTGCATTCTCTTTGATGACATCCACATAGCCTGCTCCCCTCCGTTCACCAGTCCCTTCTTTCTCGACATTCTTCTCTTCCTTGGCCTTCTTCTGTCTGTACCTTCGACCACGCTGAGTAAAAACAAAATTACAGACTTGCAGTAATTAACGCTCTTTGCATGGCCCCTTGCTTACTTAATAATCTACTGTATAAATCAAATGACTGAATTGCAGACCCTCACCCCCCCCGCCCCCGCCCTCCAAAAGTGTGCATTATTTCGAGTATCCAATACACGTGGGTGCTCTTTATTTAGAATTAAGCTATTTTCTCCCTATACTAATAATGTTTAACTCACTTTAACTTTCCATTCTTCTGCAGAATATTCTTGCTTCTTTCTCCTTTTCTTTGGCGGCATACTAATCTCCCTAACCTAGTATCGCGCGTCGACCCTTTACCAACAGCGATTATGAATCGCTAGACCACACCCATGGTCACGCCTATCAATAAACGCATGCTCCGTATTACCAGACCACAAAATAAAGACTGTCTGCAGCAGTGCAAGATGTCTCGCCCCGTTCAAAAACTTCCCCTCATGGAAGCAGAGGTGGAAACAGTGGCCACATTCGTGTCCAAGCTATGGAAGATAGTGGAGAAGCGAGAACACGATAAGCTGATATCTTGGTCTGAAGTGAGTCCTAGTAGCCTTTTGCTGTATGCATGTGGTAGGTGCTTGTTCTATATAAAGCCTACCATCAAAACAAGTATCTATATATGTAAGCACATCATGTGGTGTTGTTGTGGGACTTAGTGTTGTGGGTGTTTGTTCTATATAAAGCCTACCATCAAAACATGTAGCTTTGTAAGCAATGCAAAACTGTGGCTAGCTAGCTATCATCAAGCATAATGAGACCTTAGTCGTATAGTGTATGACAAATTACTAGCTTTACAGTAACTATGTTTAGATGACCATGTTAAGTGTACAATCTAGTTTATTCACTTCTTTCCTCTAGACGGGAAAAACGTTTGTTGTCAAGGACTACAACACTTTCTCAAAGAAAGTGCTTCCATATTACTTTAAACACAGCAACTTCAACAGCTTTGTGCGCCAGCTTAACTTGTGTGAGTTGATTGTGAGCATGTTCATAAGTGTCCAAGTGATAACAACCAGAGGGTACATAGCCCAGTCTTTCATATCCCATACCACGGGAAGTCCCAGAGCTTGAAAGTATGTCCAGATAATTTGTCTGACCAGATTCGATTCTGTTCTTTGATCAGAAAAAACAAACAAACAAAAAAACACCCACCACTGACCAGCACTCTGTCCTTGTCTCTTCACTGCACTTCGCTGTAACATGCAGAATTGCTCAGACTGATCAAATTGAATTTTGTTCTGTTTAGACAAAAGCATGAAATTGTCTAATGTCTGACTGTAATTTCATGCTCTGCAATGTCCTGAGGATAATACAGCAACACTTTCAATGTACAATTAGAGAATTGGCTAAGGAATTACTATTTGGTAAAACTGGGGATCATGCTTGCCCCTTAATTGCATCTCCCAGGAAACGGGACTTTTAGCTGACAGGAATTATGTAGGAAATTGCTACTATTCTTTCTTATGTTACAGATGGATTCCACAAAGTGGCCAAGCCTGAGTACAGGACGCTGACCACATCCTTGACTGATGATCCACCTTTGGAATTTTGGCACACCAACTTCAGACGTGGTCACCCAGAGCTCCTTCATCTTGTGCAAAGACGAGTAAGTCCAACTCACTCTCCCTTCCTCCACCCCTTGCTTCTTCATTCTTTTCTTGCCATTTTTTCCTTCTCTTTCTACCCTATCCTCCCCTCCCTGTCTACCTCTACTCTCTGACTCCTCCCACTACTCTTTGACCTTTGGTACTCAAGCTCTCTACATTACTAAGACTAGTTAGCACCATATGTACAACATTTGTTACGTGTTTGTGTTATGTACTTGTTTCCTCCTTGTGTGTCTGCGCTCTCTCTCTCTCTTATGTGTGTTTGGAACTCCAGAGTACACCCCAGCTTCAGCAGGGCACCAAACATAAGGTGTGCTCCATTTAGAATATCAATTATTCCACAAATGAGGAGAGGCTGTATGATTTTTGAGCTGATAAATCCACTTAATAAACAGTGCTTTGATCTTGATAATACAACTTTCCTCATTATAAAGGCTTTCCTCATAATTATAACGGCTTCCTCATAAGGTGACGTTTTCCACTGGAAAATATTTGTGTGTTTATTGTTGGTGATAATAGGTTTCACACAAGGGTAATGGAGGAGGTGGGGGAGTGACAGGAAAAGAACTGGAACCGTCTCCCCATCGTCTCTCTGTCGTTATGAGTGATATCAACCTGATGAAAGGCAGACAGGAGGGCATTGCTACCATCCTTGAGACCCTCAAGCAGTGAGTCCCATGCTAAATGCTTGAACTAGCAGTCTGACTTGCCAAATAACGTCTAATATCTGATGAAAATAGTAGCTATGGGGTATAATCAGTACAGCAATCAGTGCCAGTCAGTGTTAGTGCTAAGTTGATATAGTGAGGCAAAGTCAATATATATTATGCTTAATAAGTTGATCTATCATGATAATTTTTGAGCAGAATGAAAATGATCAATGAAATAGATTAATGTGGAGAGTGTTTTTTTTGTTTTTTGTTGTTTTTTTGTTTGTTTGTTTTTTGTTTTGTTTTTTGGCATATGCAGGGACAACCAGCACCTCCGCCATGAGATAGGTGTCCTGAAGGACAAACACATCAGACAACAGAAGGTTCTGAATAAGGTGAGGTCTGTTCCAGCTGTGTTTTAGACTTCTAACTACAAGCTACTGTCGAATGTCATTGCAATCTCTGACATATAAGAGCTCGTAATCGTGAATATTTCATTTCTTTGGCAGATCATTCACTTCCTAGTACACATGGTGTACAAGGGAAACATCCCAGCAAATGCCAGAAGACCTAGCAGACCGTAAGTTTACAACCGGTTTAGGAGGTCGTAATTTAACTGCTTAAATCTCTCCCTCTTCCTGAGCTAGAAAAATTAATAATAGAGATCCAATTTGATCGATCAAAATAGTACAATGAGATCCTCTTATTCTGAGCAAGTGGCCTTTAGAGAGATTGAGCCCTATAAGTAATGGTATCACCTTCATCTCTCCCTGCTTTCTTTCCTTCCTCCCAACAGAAGTGGTAATCGCTTGATGCTGATGGGTAGCGAGCCCAAGAAGATCAGGATTGATGATGATCCGATCGACGAGTTCAGCTTTGGAGAGCTCCCCTCCCCCATCACTGACTCGACCATTCCACCAAGTTTTTCTGTATGTTGCATAAGAACCTCACATTACGAGTAGGACTGAAGAGCTAATGTTTTCAATAGTACTCAGAATCAATGTATTGCAAATGATATACATATTCAAATTCCTTCCTATAGTCAGTGCCGTCCTCTGCTCCCTTGATCGTAACTTCACCAGTTGATTCAATCCCTTCTGTGGTATCCTCCTCCTCCTCACCCTCGTACTTTCCCCCTTCCCTTTCCCCCCAGCCACCCCCCAGCTCTGTCTCATCAGGTAAGCAAGACCTTCACTGATAAGCTAGAATCTTAATACTGTGGTAGTGTACTCAGGTGGGCGTTATTTAGAGTATTATACATCTCTTAGAGTTATCTTCAGCTCCCCTGACTCCTCCCTCTGCTGATTTCACTGTGACCTCCCCTGTGAAGGAACCAACCACCACCACCACTACCAGTGATGACCCCACCTCTATCAACATCGAGGATATGCAATTCCCTATGATTCCCGAGGGACTACTGTATGAGTACCCCATCCCTCCTGCCCCCACCTCTCTTGTCTCTGTTCCTCACCCTGAAAAGTGTGTAAAATTTATGAGACTCAATCTGCATACTTATTGGTCACTACCCTTCACCTAGCAACTGCATTCACAATAGAGACCCTGAAGTGCAATGATCTAACTCAGTATTAATTTTTGTGGGCTTGGCTATTTGATTCTGCACAACCATGATGTTCATTCCCTCTCCCCCCTCTCCTTTCTTCCTCTCTACCTCCTTCTTTCTCCTCCTCCCTTCCCTCCTCCTCCCCCTTCCCTTCCTCCTCTCTCCTCTCCCTCCCCTTTCCCTCCCCCTTCCCTTCCTCCTCTTCCTCTTCCCCCTTGCCCTTCCCTGACACACCTATAGTCGAATGTGTTTGAATGGACAACTGAACCACCAGCAGCTTGGACTGGATAACCTCCCCGACGTTCTTTCCAACCACCTCAGCGTGGACCCCAACCTCATATCTGACGTACGTACAATACTAGATCCAATCTGTCGTAAGCTTCATGCTTGAAACCCACCCCAACTTACCCCTACTGGAAATACAAGTACCATAGCTTTGTATGATGCACATGTTTCTTCACGTGTAATCTATGGCCATCTTATTGCAGTATGTGCTCTCTGATCATCCACTACCAGATTATGACTTTTCAGATACTGCAGTAAGTCAAACTGCATGTGGTCCATATTGTTGAGGCTCATTGGATAGAGTAGTGGGATTACAGAGACCACCTCTTTAATAGCATTGGTTCCTGTCACACTATTCTAGTTTCAATCTCACTCAGAATGACCACAACATTTATATTTTTTCTCCTAGCGTTTGCTGGAGTCATTGACAGGGTCTGAGGACACAGTGTCACACGAGAGCATGCTTAATATAGGAGCTTTGGTTCCTATACAAGGCAATGATGACCCTGTCCTTCCTGGAAGAGAAGTTTCCCCAAGTCCCCATCAGTTCTCACCAAGTATGTAGAGACAGAAACGAAATATTAGCGTGAATCTCTCTCTCTCTCTCTGCAGACCCTGCTCAAGTATAAAATGGATTGAAACTGCAAATTAACAGTACTCTTCGATATAGTTGCACAGTAGTACTAATGTTTTCCTTTTGGTAATGGTCGTCGTTGTTATATCTGGTAATCGCGCGCGCAATAAAGTTAATATCGATGTAATTAAGTCATACCGTACCAGGCGCTTAGAGACTCTCGCTGAGCGAGACACCATAGCTGGGTACTCGGAGGGAGTACTGTCGACAAGATCCGAAGGTAAGCGCTTAGGTGGTGTAGCTTAGAGTAGTCCTATAATGCATATGATCATCATAGTAGCTGTTACCTTTAATACTAGCTACAAGGCTAGCTCAATCAACCTCCAGGAATGAGAGATGTGAACAAGCTAGTTGTATTCATGTACTAGATCCAGGGTTTTAGCTAATCTATGTTAGTGTCCATACATATGCGTATAAAGCCTTAGTGGAAATTCCTCTTCTGTATTCTCTTCACTAAGGAATATTAAACTGTGGGGCCATGCAATTCCACTATGAGAAATAGCTACCATATAATAATTACATACCCTCTCAATACTTTAGCTATAGTTCAAAATCTTCAGCCACATAAGTGTTGCTGTTGTTTGTGTTGTTGTTGTTAATAGCACACAAAAACAGCCTTTTAGATTCAACATGCCTATTATGGATCAAAGAAAGCTATGAGATTAGCTAAAATGTGTACTTTGTATCATAAAAATATAAACCTTGCAGCACACAAATAAGTACAGACAGACGTTAGCCATCTTGAGTTCTAACCTAGATAAGCACAACAAAGTTCTGACTGCTGTAATGGTGTCTTGTGCATTTCCCCTGCCTTATGAAGATTATTGTAAGTTCAGGATTTTTTTAGGTATCTGGCTTTTGAAGTATTATTTGGACGTATTACATTACATGGATAGCTTCTTACAGTGAATGGATCATCTATATTATAACCAAGGAAGGGAGAGGAGAGAAAGGCCTCCTTTGCCCCTTCCCAAATGAAGCCCTGGTCAATACACACATCGAAGATTATATACATGCACAAATTAGTTCCTGTATACATACAGACTTGTGGCTATAGGCTTGCTGGACCAATTAGGTCACATCTCATATAACTAATTAATAACTCATTTAAAGGAGTGCCTTATTTATTTACCACTAAGTCTACTTTGTTACTGCATTATGCAGATATACCACATATTGTTGGTAAGTGTACAGAATGAATCGAAAGCTTCGTCAAAAACTGCTGGCGTTTGTACTGCTTTTTATTCTCTGTCTCCTGGGCTATCAGGTTTATCTCATCATGGTTCAGGACACATCTGGTAGATGGATTCGGACCTCTCTGCAGCTGAAGGAAACTCTGCCAGAAGATTTCCGTCAAGTTGGAGGTGATAAAAGTCCTCGATTTCACAGGATTAATTTGGCAAGACACTACAATAATTTTGACCAGGACACAAAGTCAGCAGAAAAGAATGAGGAAGGAGTATTAGAAGATTATAAAACAATCTTTATGATTCGATCGCTGAAGGATCTATTGACTTCTAAAGATCCTGACATACAAAAATTGCCAGCTAAGGTTGAACTTGACTGTTCCAAAAGTGAGAGAGAAGAGATCTCAAATGATATAGTGTGTGTAAGTAAAGACGAGTATCTGGAGGAACTGACATTCAAGCAAATCAAAGTTGAGGGCATTACTGTATTGCAGTTGAAGGAAATTCTCATACAAATAGTCACCAGAAAACTTCAAAGATTGGAGTCAGGAGTCAAAAAATGGCCTGGCATTAATGATCATGAGAGTATAAATGAACAGCCAATATTTGCTGGCAAAGTGGAGATTAAGAAAATAGATTCCAAAGAGCTTTTGAGGAAGATTAACGATCCCCCTGTTGATTTCAATGCTGTTGATGATGATGACGATGTTTATAGTGATGAAGTCGAAGAAGAAATCATCAAATCAGAGCACGAGTTGTCTGATTCAAAAGAAAAACTCTCCGATAGGAATCCTAAATTTAAACCAAAAGAACTTCAACAGAAATTATCTGTTCCTCACATTGGAAAACAATCTCTTAATGAGGGGGGAAACCCTGGTAATCAGATTCATCACCATGGAAATAGTGGAAAAGGATTGAGTAGAGCCCCTTCAATCAGTGCAATAACAAATAATCATCATATAATAATAAAGAAGCAAGATTTGGAGAGAGTCGTGACTCCATTGCCTCAGTCTCAAGATCAGAAAATGCCAGTTTCTTCACCATTAGAGCATGAAGCTTCCCATGTAAACAGTGTTAACCGTACATTTTCTCAGTGGGAACATTTTAGCAAAAAAATCAATTTACTTCCTCCTCTTGTCCCTCCAAGGCTTATCCCCGGTAAAACCCTCCAGCCCAATGCTGGTTCTGTCGCACACCAAGGCTACAATTCGTTCATCGCACAGAGAAATATGAGGGAAAATCCAAACATACCTCCCGATCAGTATTCCAAGTATCTCGCAAAGGAACAAATTATGAGAAGACCGCCTTTTGTCTACATTCCTACAACCTTGAAACCTATGACTATTCCCGTGCCTACCAGGAAGTCCCGCCTGACAGCACTGCTCAAAATGGAGGCAAAACTGAAGCAAAAGATGTCTCCCGACCTTCTAAGACTGATGGGGTATAGATTGACGGTGAGAAAGAGTTTAGGAGAACGTGGTTTTCGAGAAAGCTTTGGGTTCAATTCTCCTCTTCTTGGCGGCAAGATACAGCACCTCAATGCAGTGATCATGAAGATGGGAGACACACAGAGGATGATGGCGAGGTCCAGTCTTCATCCTAGTCTCATAAAACGAGGAGAGGTGAGTGAGTAGAGAGAGAGTATATAATATCACTTGACGTTGTGTTGCTTAAATCTTGGATCACGTTAGATTTTTTGTGGAACAGAAAATTCTTCATGGAGTTAAATTATCATGGATTTATGATTTTGAACAATTAAATATGGGAATTTATTCATGAAAACTTAATTATACCCCATGAATATAATATAATGATTCACCTTCACCCTGCATGATTGTGTGGTTATGTACTGGAAAGTCGGTGTCCCTCATTCATTAGCTATAGTTCTATATAATATTATGAGCCATGTACATATAATTATTTGAAATCAGCCAAAATTGTCCTTTCTCTCTTTTTTTCCAGTTTCAAAAAAGACAGACTGATCTATTCTGCAAGAATAACATTGCCAGCAACTACATGCCGGGCAGTATCCCTGAACTTCACACCTTGCTCAGGCACCTTCTGTACGATGATGAAAAGAGAATCGTGTTCTGTTATGTGCCTAAAAATGGCTGCTCCAATGTCAAGAGGTTGATGCTTATTTTGAATGGAATTCTTCCACCTAATTCCAGTAATGACAGAAGACCTCCTGAGTCAGTATTGAGCTCTGTGAGTCATGCACAGAGAGAGAGAGAGAGAGAGAGAGAGAGAGAGAGAGAGAGAGAGAGAGAGAGACTCCATGCAGATTACGCTAGCCTGAAAATTGTGTTTCTTTCTTCCTACTTGCTGGGGTGGGGTTTGAGGACCCCCCTTAGCAATCATAATATTATAGTCAAAGTGGTGCATGCTAACTGTTATTTCTTTTAACAATTATGACTGACCAGTGCAGGTTCATAACTTTCGCAACTTGACCAGAGAAGAAGCCATCTACAGACTTGAAAATTACTACAAGTTTGCAGTTATTCGTAATCCACTGGAGCGCATGTTGAGTGCATACAGGAATAAACTGGAAACACCTTTGAATTATACCCACCGAATGAAATTTCCCGACCGATTGAAGGCTTTTATTCTTGGCCTTTATGATAGAGCCAACCTGATGAATTGGACAAAAACTGGGAACCATTCCGGAGATATTCACCCATCATTTCTAGATTTTATCAAGTTTATGATGAAGTACCCTCCGTATGCTTACAATGAGCACTTCAAACGTTTCTTGCACCTTTGCTTTCCTTGTGCCATTCAGTACGATACAATTCTTAACCTCAAGAGCCTGAACTATGATATTTATGCTCTGATGGAATACCTGGGAATACCAGTGGAATATTTCCCCTCCAGTCCAAGTACTATTTCGCATAAAACAGAACCAACTTCTACTGCTTTGTCATTGTACTTCCAGCATGTTCCTCTCAAGTATAAAAGACAGTTATTCCACATGCTGAGCCAAGAACTGCAATTTTATTACAGTATCTATCCTGAAGAAGCAGGGATACATAAACACCTCTGAGATTCATTTAGCTAGAGGCATTTATTTATTTATTTATTTATTTATTTATTTTTAATCAATGCAACTAGGTGGGCAAGTACGTGCACATGCGCAAGCCTTGCGCACACCTCCACAAACTTCTGGCTGTATCTCCTCTCATATAATGTGACCATAGATAATGACGCCTCTTGAGCTTCCATTGCTGTGGGTGGCACTCTTGTGTTTTTGCAAGCATGAGACTATGTGCAGCTGCTACCTGGAATTTTTAGGAAGCGTCTGGTTAAGAGACAGGAAGCATTAGAGCATAACTTCCGCATAGGCTAACTGTTTAGTAACAATGACTGGCTCATGATCAGTGTGACCTCAAGCTAACCCCCTTCTCTCTGAAGTGTTAAACCAGGTAAGCTACAGTGTGCAATGACAAAAAATGACAAGTAATTATCCCATTACGTTTTCACAGCCAGGGCCGGATCCAGGATTTTTAGATAGGTTGGGTTGCAGGATTAGGAGCACCACATACTGGGCCATGGGGAAGGGTACAAGAAAGATGTATCCAGAGTACAACAAACTTCTACATGTACCAGTGAAACCTTATCTATAGTTTTTCCCAGCTATTTGGAACTTGGGATATCATTCTGTTGTGCGACAAGGACCAGTATGCTCTACCTAATTGGAATGCACTGCTATTAAAATCTGGGTTATATTCAAGGGCAGTATTTGATTACAGAAACAAACCTTTAGTAATTAATCTAGTGTTTATAACCTCTCTTGACAAAAATTGGGAAGTCTTTTAACCACACTAGAACAGGACAATCACCCAGACCCTTTAACTCTCCCATTTTTGCATCTTGCCTTACACAATCTGCTAACCACACAGTATATTAAGTTAAGTGTTATATGTAATTGGCAATGGTTGGTTTTAGACGTGTCTCACTTACAGTTTCCTGTAGAGCCACTAAAAAACAAGCTACCACTCAGGATTTCTTTTTTTTTTTTTTTTTTTTTCATCTCTCTTGCTAAAAACTGGTAGAGTCTAAGTCTAGTTGGCACACCCACTTTCAGTGTCACATTTAGAACCCCCCAATATTTTGCAGTCCCATGTGAAATATCCTAGTGGATTTTACACCCCCACACAAAAATTAATATCCTAGTGTATTTGAATCACTCCAGTGGTTTTGGTATCCCCATAGCATGCCCCAGTATTTTGTACCCCAATCCATCCATCCAGTGGTTTTGGTGTCCCCGTGGCATGATTTACTTATTCAATGGATTTGGCACTCTTAACAGATACTACATAGCTAAAATTTACGTATGATGCTGTGTGCTATGTAAGGGTTGGCTACTGCTTGGATTTGTGGTTATTCCAGTTGTAGCTAGTTCTGTTACATAGCAGTTTTTCCAACCACAAAATCATCACGAGCTATCACTCCTACTCTTAGCAGAGGAAGAAAGGTTGCCACCATAGTCTAGAGAAAAGAATGTTCCAACAGAGCTAGCAGCCCCAGGCCCTAGACTAGAGCCACACTATGGGGTGCAAAAAAAAATGTCTAAGGGGGTACAAATTCCTCTACCACATCTTTTCGGTAGATTTGGTACAAGGGTGCATAATCCACTAGTGGGTTTGGTATGGGGTACAAAAAATAGGGGATGCAAATTTCCTGTGACACTGGTAGCATAATAATAGAGCACTCTGGATATGAAATGCTCACAAATACGGATGGTATGTGGATATTTCTCATTGTAGTGCCTGTTAATGTGATGCAACCCTGCCAAGGCTGCAGCTAAGTTTGGGCTGCTGGAGCTTCTTATGAGAGCCTTAATTGATTCAGGTCATTTCAGTTTGAAACTGTGGACAATATACACCAGGTTACTAGTGGTAATTTGTTATCTTTGCTTAGACCAAGCAGAGGACTAGAATGATTTCCCTAGTAACAACTTTGTGTTAGATTTTCTTACATTGGATAGTTTGCATGCAGCTTCAGATACTGCATGGGAGAATCTATTATTGAAGCATAATAGCTAAACTATGGAAAAAAAGAGTATTGGCACCTTTTCCAAAATACTATTGAAGTCCGCCATTTTGTGCTAGATTATTTCAGAGTCATTGAATGTGTGTATTATTGTAGTATGCAGGTCAGTGTGGTGCTGGGAGAATGTGGTGATCTTGGTGTAACATGCACAGCTTCATAAGATAAGCACTCTTCCATCTAAGACTGATCATTTGCACTGCGCTACCACTTACCCAATAAATATCAGCCAGCTGGTGCACCAACAATCTCAAGCTGTTCAAAAGATTATATGATAAATGTACTTGTTCATCAATGTATGTGTGTGGTACAGCAACTTTTATTTGATGGATGATTTCCAACAAGCACCTTCTGGAAGTGCACCTGAGGCTGTCTCCCATTGAGCACAAGACTGTGGTGGTCTGCTGTTGGACATCTGCTCATTCACCTGGAGCAAACCTCTTAGAATAAATATCTGTCCTATTTAGCATAACACTCTACTAACCTAGCTACAGTGTTATATCACCACTGATGACCATCCTAACTGAAAGTCCGTATTTTTAACGTAATTTTAATTAGTATTCCGTAAACGGAGGCTGCAATGATTTTCATAGTCTATTAAACGCTGGCTACCCGTCAGAGGATCTTATAGGAGCTGCACTGATGAAACTTGGTGAAACTACAATATGAATGTACTCATTTCAGAGGAAAATAAAACTGGACTAAATGACTCCCTTGCTTCACAGTCGGTAGATTCTACGTCACTAAAAGCTAACTGTTACTCCACAATTAATGAGGAACTCGAAAGAAGTAACAAGCTCAGCGCTCAAGATGATGATGAAGAGGAGACAGCTATCCCAGATCAGCTGAGGTGGAGGATGTCACTTGAACTTGTGTGCCTCGGCACCATCGTGCTAGCGACATGGGCTCTGATATGTCTTCCTTTGTTATCGCAGTTAATTTAAATTACAGCCTCATTTTCATATTTGTACATAAATACTATATCTATGAGTATAAATTATCATAGTACAAGTAGCTATCCCATGCATGCCTTTCGCGCATGCGCATAGCAGCTCTGTGCATGCTGGAGATCGAGAAGCTATGGCTGCGGTGCAAGTGAATTCCACTCCTCCTCCAGAAGAAGAGAAAAAAGTAGAGGACCCACTACGTGGTCGTTCTCGAGTAGCGTTGCATAGTGATTCTACCTCACTGGAAATAACCTCCACTGACACCACATACACAGAGTGCAAGATCAGTGTGCAGGAGAGCCTAAATGGACCTGGAGGTCACCAGCTAGAAAAAGGAACAGACCTGGATCTTAATGTTTCACATGCTGGCAGGCTGAAGTGGAGAGTACCACTTGATATTGTATTCCTGGGAGTCGTAGTGCTGATAATTTGGGGTCTTCTCACCCTCCCCATCATTTACTTCCACACTGCAATTGAAGTGAGCTATTGCTAGTAGAGACAAAATGATAGGTGTAGGTAAGCTGCATCTTATCTAAGTTCATGCTACGTCTTGTAGAACCATAACAGTTGGTGGAAACTCTTAGGGGTCATCGATAATGGATGGGTTAGCTACTAACAGACCCTATGCCATTCTTAATGGATACTCTCAATACTAGCTAACAATACAAACTATTCAGTGCACCTACGCAATAAACATCGAACTCTTACCACAATAGCTACGTATAAGAAAGCTAGCTACCAGCTGCACGGCCATATAGGCCCTTAGTTACATTTACCTAACTGAATTGATTGGACTAAAATTTGATTGTGGCTATAGAGCTAACATAATCAGCTAATCATAATGTGTAGCATTTGGCACCATTAGCTACCCACTTTGGTTTCAATAATTACTAGTATAGCTACTAAAAATGCAAATTTTCTGAGTGACTACTGTAGCTAAGGCTGGTTGATAGCTAGCTCACTTTTAACTGATATGGTGTAATAAGTGTTAATTGTTATTATTGCTTGTCATCACTTTGTGCTACAGAAAAAAGAAGTCATTGATAACAGAACGGCTCTGAATAGCTTACTCAATGGGCGTAAGTTATGATATGTTCTTTTTGAATTGCACTATAGAGATCAGAGATAGACAAGGTACATGAAGGAACAGTGTAGTCAGTTGCTCTCATGGTTACAAAGTGGACCTCATGCCCCCACTAAAGAATAGCCGAATAGTTCTATATCTGTGTATGGCTAATTGACAGAGGAATTGCCAATTATATCATTTATTGCGGGGAATTTTCAGTAGGGGGGCAGGGGGGCTATGGACATCTTGATAGCTAATGAGTTTAGGAGAATTGATCAGACCCACAAGTTTTAAGATAAAGCACATGAGGAGCAGCTCCCATGGGTAACTTTGGAAATTTCATAATGGCAAAGATTAAAACACACCTTTCATTGATAGACTGGTATACTAAGCTGCCATCGATCAATTACTGAGTGTTTTTGTTTTGTTTGTTGTTTTATTGTGTTTATGTTTGTTTTTGTTTTTTATTAATAACAGCTTCAGACTCTTCTGGCCAGCCTCTCTCATACACCAACAACTGCACTGTAATTTGCCGAGAAAATTTCCTCTGTGAAGAAGAAAGCAATACTTGTGTCCCGAACTGCCCCTTGTGGAGCGACCAACCTGCCAATGTAGCCACTGCCATAGACATCCTGGTGATTTTGTTTGCTTGCGTTGGTTTATTAGGAGCTGTGGGTGTCCTTGTCATATCATGCATACGGCACAAGCAAGTGTAAGTATTAGTTCTACTGTATTAATTCATGCCATTAATTAACAAGTGAAGCAAGCAATAACTCACTGACACTATACAAACTAATGTCTAGGATTTAGCTGTGGGGCACCTTAAAGTAAAAACAGAATCTCAAACTAGATTCAATTAAATGGTTTCCATGTGGAACTCTTAATGTGCAAGTGTGCACACTAGAATGTTGATATTTGTTTTTTGATAATTGTACAGGTTCACCTTCCCTTCTGTGTTTGTAGTCTACGAAACTATCACCATTCTGATTCTAAGTAAGCAATCCCACAATATAATCATCACATCATAGGAGCAGATCCAGAAGGGTTTCTGAAGATTCTCCTTCGGATTCAACTTTACTCCTTCTGCCAACTAGCTTTAGAGTTTCTGAAGCACTGCAGTGAGATAAGGAATGACAACTGCATGAATAATTGGTGCAATTTTCCCCCTAAGCTGAAATAATGGACACACTTGGGACCCAACTTTTTATCCTTTTGTAGAGAGCTTGGAGGTTATGTTGTATAGAGGAATGTATACTTGTCCTTTGTTGAGAGGTTTATCCTCATTCTGTGTCCTTTATCGGAGGCTCCACAAACTAGCTAGCCGATTTTAGTACACAAGGTAGCTACTTATTCATGATACTTTGCATAAACTAGCTAATTGAATTGTCTGTCCTAGTTGATAAATTAATGAACTATGGTATGCCATGGTGTGAAAACTCCCTAGTTCTTATTGTTTAGATAAGCTGACAGGTCTACCACCATGGACTATGAACACTGAGAGAATTATAGCTATCCCACACACATATCTGCACTATAATTGGTCCTCATAGTTGTTGATGTTTATTTCCCCCTTCCCATGCAGTGGTGCTTCTCCTGGTGAACTATACCAACAGAGAGTTCCTCTACTGCATCTCAGGAAATCTGTTGGACAGTATTTATGAAACCAGCACTCCATTTTGCATCTTATCAGGTAGCTATAATCTTCTCTGTGCATCGTCAGTCTGTCAGTCAGTCAGTCTGTCTGTCTATGTATCTGTCTGCATACCTGTCTGTCTGTCTGTCTGTCTGTCTGTCTGCCTGTCTGCCTGCCTGCCTGCCTGCCTGCCTGCCTGCCTGCCTGCCTGTCTGTCTGTCTGTCTGTCTGCCTGTCCCTGCCTGCCTGCCAGTCTGTCTGTCTGCCTGTCTGTCTGTCTGTCTGTCTGTCTGTCTGTCTGTCTGTCTGTCTGTCTGTCTGATGTGTCTATTTTTATCAGTTTATTTGTTTTATTCTGCAGGGATAGTTCTTTACTACTGCATGTTACAGCTAAACCTTTGGTGGGTCTTTCATGTCATAGCCCTCTTCTGGAAAATCCAATTCCCATTCCACTCAAGATCTCTTCAATTCTCCCATCACATTCGCAACATTCACATTGCATCAGTACTCATGGGTCTTTTCATCCCACTTTTACCAGTCCTAGCCACCATAGCACACAGCCAACTTGCCACCATAAGTGAGGGAACACCGAATGGCTTGGGATATGGATTGGCAACTTTTCCTCCTCTTCTGTGTTACACTTTAAATAAGAATGTTGTCTTCTACTCCTTCATTCTTCCAATCACACTTCTCATGGTCTTTGGAATCACCATTCTTCTCGTTGCTATTTGGAGCATCCACAAGGTTTGTTCCATCATGTACTGGTAGCTACTTATTTTTGCATTCATGGACTATTACCTCCGAGTAATGGACACACTTGAGATCCATCCTTTTAGTCCTCTGTAGAGAGACTGTCCTCTTGTGTTGAGTACATGTATAATACAAAGGTACTTTAGATTGATAGGTTTGTCCTCTTTCAGAGTGTCTTTTATTGTACTACATAGAACTGGACTGTCATAATCATGTGCAAATCTGATTCTAATTTTATGTACGTATGCTAACTGTAAAGTCATACCATAATTTCCATTCTTAGCATCATGGACTCTTTAAACCAAAACCAAACAAGAACAACTCATTGGTGAGCATTGCGGAGAAGAAGCTCCTGCTGGTGTTCCTCTACTACTTCCTCTTGGCTGTCGTCTCATACACTGGCTTCTCCCTGTTCCACAGGAAGACCGAACGTTATAGCTATGAGCTGATGACCTACTTCACTTGCGAGCAAACTGGCCATGACCCCTCCAAGCCTTGCGATCGGAGTCACTTTGAGAAGCTCACTTACCCTGCTGCCACAGTTGTGTCCTTCATCTTAGTCGAGCTCTCTCCGCTTGTGAATTTCGTATTTGTAGTCAACTATCAAGACTTAAAGTCGACGTTCAAGTCAATGTTTGAAAAAAACACAAAAACCTAATCACATGCACTTGTTTAATACAAACTCACAAAGCATTATTAGACATTATAGAGCAAGTTGCACTAGTATTATAGAGCTAGCACATATGCCACAGCCATTTTTATAACATATTCATACAATATGAGCAGATAGATACCTATAACTATAACTAAGACACCTGGTTACCATTAGCTACCTAAAGTATACAGATTCATTGTTGGATACACACATTATATACAAAAAATTTGTACAACTTTTTAGTGACTAAAGACACATTTACAATGGAACTGGCTATGACTACATATATATAGTAAGCATTCTCTAACATACTGTAATGATATAGCTAAGGTTCAAAGGTTCAAGCAGTTTCCAAGACCTTGTAGGCATTACTTGCAGTGAAGTATGGGCCAATCGTATTCCCAGACTGGTCCACATGTGGACTCATCGGAGGAATTTGGGAGGTACTTGGTCCACATCAGTCTCTTAGCATGAACCTGAAGAGACTCCATCAGCTTCACGGCTGCGAAAATTTCGTCTGGACTGCCATTAAAAACTTCATGAAGCTTTTGAAGGAATGCACGATATGTCGTATGAAATGCTTTCGATTCTGTGAAGCAGTTAGTACCAGGAAGTACATTAGCTAAAGTTGGGTTAGGACGCATGGGCCAAACACCATTAGGATCGAAAGGTATTGGATCTCCTGAATAAGCATACTGGAGTTCATTTATCTTCACCAAATGTTTCTGACAAACTATCTCCTCAAATTTAAAGAAATGGCCAAGTGTGTCATTTTCAATGTCATTCGGATTCAGTAGTGTTGACCCCTCACCCTGTGACGTAATCAGATCTATAGCATTCAGTGCTGACTCGGAGTCGGTGATAGGATCAATGTAACCAATTTTACTGGTTGGATCCCAAGGCCAATTAACTTGTTCATCTACCGTCGAGGTATTAAAGATTTCAGTACCTTGGTTCACTAGGTGTTTAATGCATGTGGAAATCTCGTCATAAAATGCTCCTATTGTGAACAAGTCATCATCGTATATTGGACCACCTACTAGTGTCACCTGAGGCACTTCAATACCCATGAATACATTGTGGACGTGAGCAAGTGACAACTTCTCCAAGTTAACCGTGAGTTCAGGCAAGACTCCTCCAGGAAGCTTTGTCGGATATGAAGGTGTGACGCTAGCGTCATCAATCACTGGCGATCCATTCATGCCAATGAGCATGTTGGCAGCCAATGTCATGTGGAGCATTTCCTGCATAATCACGCTGCGAATCAGCTCATAGATTTCAGTATTGCATCCCTCGATGATGGAGTAGAGAGAGGTGAGATAAACAGGGATGGTCCCCCATTCTAGCTGGATAGCAGTTTGGAGTTGTGTGGCTATATTGTCTCGAGTACAGATATCACTCTTTTCCTTCAACACTGCCTTGAAAAGTGGTCTGTTACGGATGTACTCGTCAAAAGTTTGAGCTTTGACATGAAAAATCTCTTTGAAGTAAGGTTCAAGTTCATCAGGTCCATCTTTAAACTTTAGGGCCTTTTTTTCACACCTAGGAGTCACGAAATATTCTGGAACCCGATCAGAAAATGTTTGAGGTGGCATACATTGTGGGATCTCTTCAGGAACACTTGAATCTTGCGAGTAAATTGGATCTTCCAGCCATTCAAGTATCATGTTCCTCTTTGCTGGAGAGAGATCTCGAGTGGTAGGCATATACGAAGGGTCTTCAAAGTCCAGTCTAAGTGTGAGATTCATAAGATTGAGATTATGTGACTTAGTTGTATCGTTGTAACTGCTCATGTTGAGAATCGTGTTCATGATTGGACTCAAACGTGCAAACTGTGATAGAATAGGCCCCACGTCATCAATCCATGTGTATGGGGGGGTGTTGGATATTTCAGAGAAGGCTAGAAACACGATTGTGTATGGAGAATAGTCAGAGTCATCATTGCACCCATCTCCATCCATAACACAAAATTCAAAATAGTAGACTTGACCATCAATAGGTAGAACTGTCTCTGTATCTGGCGGACATGGAGGTGAAGCATATTCTCGTTTCGGAGGGATCACATCGTGCACTTTGAATTCAAACTTTGCAAAACCGTCCTGATTGGTCACAAGATTCCAGTCTTTAGGCTTAACTCCATTAGCAGGCAAGACTTGATTTTTGTGACGAACGTTCACAGTCATATTGGGTACTGGTTCTCCAAATCTAGTTACATACAGAGTCTGGAAAGAAGGAGGACTGCTCTTTTCTAAGCGATCGACATAATAATCATATGGACGGATGAAGTATGTTGCCTCCTGGAGGAGAATCTGGACTGAGTGTGAATTTTCGGTGGAAAAAAATTCCTCACCACATATCGTAGCAGTACCAGTTTCATCATCCAATTCTTGAACAATGACAAGAGGGTTGTTTGCTACTGCATCTATCAGCGAGGGATCTATAGGAATTGTATATATTCCACTAGTGATGGGGAGAGCATTGTTATTTGTGTAAGGAATGCCAGTCTCCTCTCCAAGTAGCTGGACACAAGAGTCTGAATTCCACAAAATTCCAAGTCGAAGAGTGCCAATATCACGTAAGTTATTGTGTAGATCGGAAGGAATTGAGTTACTTAGGTCGACATGGACTTCATTATTCGTTTCATCGACTTCTAAGGGTGCAGTGTACATCCATGGACCATATTCACTAAGTTCCTCATCATGGCAAAGATCGCAGCTCTCGAATGAGAGTCCATGTGGCACTTGGCCAGTTGCAGTCATTTCTCGTTCGCCGGGAACATTCAGCGTGTCAGAGTCACTGGGAACACCGATGACTCCAATGACATAACCCAGAGTTGCATTATAAGCCACGTAAGAGGGATAATTCCTGGTGTAGTAATGGAAAGTAATTCTCACAACTAAATCTTCATCATCACCAACGGCAATTTGTAGCTGTGACAATGCTAATGAACCTCCCAAGTTCTTCCAGAGTATGTCTTTAATCTTGGTTGTAGACTGTGCTCCTAGGGCAAACGAACCCTGGTAAAGCTCACTCCCATGTGATTCATTATTGTAACACTTGAGCCTTGGCCACATGCTTTGAGCAACGATGCTTCGGGTCCAGTTACCATAAAAAGCAATATCTGTGTCGTCATCAGGAAAATCCTCACTCCACTTGATGCCAAACTTAAGACCATATATGGTGGAATGATCCTGACAGTCGGTGTCAAGGTCAGTCAGCTTTGCAAAAGGACGTTCAAGATTGCCAATGATGTGTCTGCCAACAACTGGATCTTCAACAGAACTACTGCCATCCTGGTAAACAACTGAGCTGATATACGTGTTGAAGAACTCGAATTCATTGGTCCCGTTGAATCCCCAGTCCACACTATTGAGGTCAGGGTTCAGTTCCTTATCCATGTGGTAGTTGCAACGGTCGTTGTTCCTGGTGCCACTATTCCCTCGAAATTGGCCGGCAAAGTGGATTCGGGGATAGCCAAGATAGGAGCACCAAGATGGCTGCAGGCTATAGATAATTATTGTGTCTTAGTGATAATAGTGCATTATAATTATATAACTATGCAATTGTATGGGAAAATTCTGAGGGAGAAAATTCGGTTTTTTGAAGACTTAGTGCAATTCCCTTGTTTGTTGTTGTTGTTGTTGTTGTTGTTGTTGTTTTTTGGTGTGCACAAAGATTTAACCCCATAAATATTTCCAACTATGGGGTATGGTGAAACCAGAGAGAAACTGTCACTACAAAGTCATGAGTGCAGGGCAGTGATGTTCAACCATGTAGGCACTAATGCCAGCTAGACAGTTATCATGCTTCTCTAAGTACAGCAAATTGCAGTGATCTTGCAACATGAAATCCAGAACAGCAAAACCAAAGTTTACATAGTCTCCTTTCAAATGGCTTTGGAGTTGGGCTACTTGAAAGGAGGCTATGTAAATTTTGGTTTTGCTGTTCTGGATTTGTATTGCAAGATCACTGCAATCTGCTCTGCAATCTGCTGTAGTTTTTTTGTTTTTTTTCCCACAGTGCAGTGCAGTGTATATAGCTAGCCTTGCTGATATGTGTGTGTGCAGATGACACAATAAAGTAACTAGATCAAGACAAGAGGTCATTTTCCACAGAATCAGATAGATTACACAATTTTATGTATGCCTGTAGCCAGAGCTAAGGAGTTCTACCATCTAGTGTCATGGCTAGCTATTGGCATAGTTACCACTAGCATACAGCACTTAGCTAGCTATTGTGTCAGTAGCTACGTATGTAGCTTTTGATTTAAATCTGGTGTGGCTATATAATTTGTATTCTGAATTGGACAATGTGAACATGTCCAATAGATAAAAGTTGGTGTGACCTTTGCAAATAGAATGTACTGCATAATTAGCTAGCTATAGCTATAGCACACTGAAAGTTCAGTGGCGTTTGATTGAGGGGGGTTCACAAAGTCTCCGCACGCTTGCGCGTGGAAATATTTTTGCCTGGCCATGCCCACTTTTGATTAACCGCACCCTTTTTTGGACTACTGCGCCCACTTGATGGTGGTTGGAATTAAGCTGTTGGTATACATAATATCTAACCACTACTTATAGCTAAAATTCTCTACTGTACAAGGCAGAGATATGTAGGCAGTGGCTCTGGAATAGCTAGTGGCTAAGAACAATAGGGTTTTAAAAGCATTTTATTGCTTCCAAATCACAAATTCTTCAAGGCTACCACCTATTCCTGTCTGATGCAAGATAAATGTTCTACAAAGTACAGACAATGACAGAGCTGTGCAAACCAGGGTATAGCTAGCTATAGCTAGCTACCTAGCTATTAAAGTATTTTAATTCTGCTTTGTATCTTCACAGCAAAAAGCTTCTTGCTGTAGTCAATGTAATGCACTTCACCTTACTAATAGCTATTAGCTTGCTCACCAAATGATTGCGGTGCAGACAGCAATGAAACAGTGGTAGGTGGCCATCTGGGGTGCTCTCAGTGAACTGCAAGCCAAAAGAATTCAAATTTACTTCCACCTCATAATAATTAAGATACTTAGCTAGTTCTATGACAGCTGCTGTCTGGGCAGCCTGCCTCTGGATATTGCTTACCGTTTTCACCGTACATCTAGAAGCTGCATGCTAGCTGACTGGTACTGAGCATGCGCATTTTGTAAGTCGTAATAAAGCATGCGCAATTTTTGGAGCAATAAAAGACATCAGCTGTGTGAAGTCATCACCAGTCGAGGACTTCAATCATGACTGCAAATAACGAATCCAGTCAAGGCCTTCCAGTGGAAAGAAGCGACCCTTCTTTGACAGCTGATAATAGAGTTAAAAGGGTCCCTCTGAGCGACGTCAATCAAGACTCCATTCGGAAGAACTCATCTCTAACAATAGCTCCGGTAGTGTCAGGAGAGAATCACGACAAGTGGCTAAGACTGGAAGTTGCTATTTTAATCATTGCCTTAGTTATTGTGTGGACAGCTTTATTCTTGCCCATCATTTTCTTCTACATACCTGTGGACATGGTAAGGGAGGCAGTGTAGATTTTTATAGAGGGAAGGTTTAGCATAGTATTTTGACAGCTTATTTTGTAGCATATATTCCATAGCTACATGCATATTTATTATCTTTACAGAAATTGTCTTCAAATGATGTGGTAATACAGAACAACATGACTACTACTAATTCTCTGCAAACCAATAATCGTTGCATGTCGGCCATCCCTTACTCGGGAAATATTTGTAGAGAAGAGCTCCTCTCGCTGATTGAGTGCTCCTCTGAGAACTCCACTGACCTTCTGGTCCTTGCCGATACTTCAGTGCAAGCTCAGCAGTTCATCAGAGGTTTGAAAGCTTTTGGAAGTCCAGGGTGTGTGGCAGCTGCTGTGCCGCTCCTCTGTCTCTCCTTATTTGGAGGTGTGTGTGATGAGAATGGGGCACATTACCTCCCCACGCGGAGGGAGTGTTTAGATATCAGTACTGGAGTATGCCAGATGGAATGGGAACTAGCCCAGATGAATGGACTGCAACTGCCAGTCGACTGCACTCTTCTTCCAGAAAGAAGTTCTGAAATGTGTTCTAACAGAGAGAAAAACCTCAACACAACAACAGGTGAGTCATGCATGGTGGTGAGTGATTCCAGAGGTGGGCTTAACCAACCATTTCTTCCCTATGAGCATCCCAATAGTCATGTGTTCAGGCCTAGCTATATACTATTATAAAATGCAAAAATGGGCACTTCCACTAAGGAGTGTGTAACGACTCACCTGCTGACTCATCTAGCCCTGAATGGCACTCAAGTGTTGTATCATGCATTGTCACCATATGCATTATGGTGACCAAGAAATGGCGCTCTTGAGCATCATAATAATCATGTGAGGTATTATTTTTTGGACCCACTGCCAAGTTGTGGTTTCATAGTAATTGTCTTTGGTTTTGTGTGGCATGGAGTCCTTGAAAGGGTGCTGAGGTACAATTTCTTTTAAGTGTTAAATTACACATAGCCAACAGCTATATATAGCTATTATGTCTAGTACAGCATATCCAGTATAGTGTACAAGGGATTATCGTGGTCCAAAATATTAAGTATTGGCCCGTGTTAGCTAGCTCTTGAAATGAGAAGTCTTTAAACTTCTGTATGTAGTTTTTATGATCATTTTTAACTGATCAATTTTAGTTGTTGTTGTTGTTGTTGTTATCCCCCTGGTCCAACAACACTCACTTCAGACCATAATTTCCTTGTTATTAGCCTCTGAGGCTTCTTCCATAATCCATCATGGATTCTATTTCAGAGGCCAACAATCAAAGTTTACAACTTGCAGGTAGACCACAGAATACAACTACATGTACGATCAAGTGTCGAGAAGGCTTCTACTGTGAGAGTAACAGCTGTTTACCACACTGTCCCTCGTGGCACTTGCTCCCCAAGGCCGCTTCTGTGGGTCTGGATGTGATCGTGATACTGAGTATGGTCATTGGTGGGATCAGTGCTGTGGGGGTCATCGTCATCTGTGGCTTACGCTTCAAGAAAGTGTGAGTGCATGGAAGTCCAATAATATTGACTACTAAGCCCGGACATTTTGGAGACCAGAAAGTTTAGTTTTCTGATGACATAGCCACATAAGAAGCATGTGTCCATGTACTTCATGGAGTGCATTAAGCAGGCCACAGAATATTCCTGAGGCCACATGTAAGGGCTAGCTGGATTTGAATGATAATAAGTTATTTGAGTTAGCTATTTAAGAATTGTTATCCAATTAAGGAGTTAATCTTAAAGCATAATGATTGTGTAGATCAAGCTATGAATAGCTTACATATACATGGAGACAGAAATGCAGTGAAAAGAGTGATACATCTCCTTATCACATAGCTAATATTATGCTAGCTACAATGACTTTATTACAGCAATTTATAACTGTCACAGCTAACAAAAGTACACACACACTGGACAGTTTCCCAAGGAGATTATAACATGCAAGGCCTTATAATTACATTTCCATTGGATTATGCTTTGTAACGTGAGATTCCTGGCAGAAGCTTCGTTGTGTTTTCACATCACTGATGAACTATTATTGCATGATACTTGGGCTTCAAAGGATAAAAGCATGCACCTTTATCATAGTCACTCTACATAGTACGTGTACATATAAACATTACTATTGTACTCTATATGGCTTCCTACTTCACTATAGCCCATTACAGCGTAACCTCCAAGTAAACAGACACTTTGGGATCAGCCACTTTATCTTTTCTTGGAGGTTAAAATGTACTAATGCTATTCCAAATTAGCATTCTTTTCTTGGAGGTTATAAAATGTATAATGCTATGGGAAAGGGGCCCAGGAGGGTCTTTTATCGGGTTACACTGTATAGTATCCCACTCACTATAGCTACTCAGCTTAATATAACATGAAGGTTATTAGTATTGTTGAAATTATGATGATATACTCTCTGCAGGTTTACATTCCCTTCTGTGTTTGTCATTTATGAAACCATCATTCTTCTCATTCTGAGTAAGATCTTAATTAGCTATAATAATAGATAAGTACAGCTATTGATGGTACTATGAATGCCTGACCTGGACATATGTACCATGACCTTTAAAAAGTAGCTAATAGTATCACTGTCCCCATCGGACAACTTTCTCACCTTTGCCATCTCATATCTAATTGAATCGATGAGCAATAGAAACCTATAGTTACCTTTTTGAAGACCAATGAATGAATCTTGACCACACACTACTGAATTGGGCCAACAATGGATTAGTCAGTAACAATTGTGTATAGAGGAAGTCTCAAGATTGTAATTCAATTTCTGCAGTTTCGTTTTTCTTCATAAATTATTTCGACAGAAGGGGTCTGTACTGCCACACAACGAGTCTTATAAGTGCCATCAGCAATGCAACACCATTCTGTGTGATTGCAGGTGAGCTAGCTATCTTTCTTAATTAACAGTTGTTGTTGTTGTTGTTGTTGTTGTTGTTGTTGTTGTTGATTTCATATTCTATGCTAATTATTACACTAAGACAAAAATATGAAAGTAAGAACTTATTTGCTTGCGGGGGAATTGGATCACGTAGCAAAACAGGATAGAAATTCTTCATGTGTGGGCTATGATACTAACTTCCTCTGTTTACGAACAGTGTGGCAGCCCAGCCCAAGGAAATCAAAATTGGCATAATTATTTTGCTATGGGAAGCTCTACTAGACAAGGAAAGAAGGTGTCTGTCTCCAGCTAAACTGTTATCAACTAAATAATACCCACTGCATGTGTGGATTACCATAAAGGAAGAGTATTAGTTCTGTGTGTGTCAATGGCCTGTGTTCCTACATGAAGCTGCTTGCCATATAGAAGGGGATTCCTTCTAATCCAGTCGTAGTTATTACTCCCCTGATTCATATCATGTAGATAGCTACATAGTGTCTTGTCTATACAATACTGTACATGACATGTGTTCCTTCGTATTACTTTATCATGGTTCCTATTAACCATATTGTATGGTTCCTATTAACCATATTGCATGGTTATGACATTGTAGTGTCTAGCCTATGACATGTGGATGTGTTCCTTCAGATTAAACTGTAAAGCTTCGTCATGGTTTCCTACAACCGTGCACAACCACATGGTTACTTCATATGCAGTCAATTCATATGTTAGACTATCAATATCAGATAATGGTCATATTGCCATGCAGTGAGGAAATTAGTTGTGCATGCAAGCATGAAGGAGATGGATGTTCAGTCATGATTGTGTTCTTACTGGACTAGGAGCTGCTACACTTTATGCACGCATGCATGCTGTTCTATAGACTTTACTTTGTGTAAGCATGCATGCAGCAGTTGTGTGTTCTAGACTAGGAGCTGCTATACACTTTGTGCATGCACCTGCAGCAGTCATGTCTATTCTAGAAGCTATGTACTTTGGGTGTAGCAGTGAGGTATTTCATGGTGCATTTCGACACTATCTTCTTATTACTGGCATGTAGAAGACCATGTCTGTATGCTCACAATATCACTGCATGTTCATGTGACTTGTGTCTTGTGTCTCATCTGATGATTACTACATGTAGCTGCTAATCATCCCACAAATGGGGAAACGTCTTACCTTTTAAATAAGGCTTTCAAACCCATGTGACTCTTCAATACATAATGTATACCTAATAATTATTATTATTATGCCCTGGATAAGATTCATTGCCTTTCGTGTTACAGGTGTCGTGGTCTTCTACAGTGCAATGCAGATCAACATTTGGTGGGTGCTTCATGCCATTGCTCTCTTCCTGAGCATCCAATTCCCCTACTGGACTCGTCGCCTCAGGAAGTCCAAGAAAATTGTCTATATCCATGTGGCTTGTGTGGCAGCAGGTCTCTTATTTCCACTGGTGCCTGTCATAGCGGCCATGGCAGAGCACAGTGCAAACCCTGGTAAGTTAGCTGCTGTGGTAGCTATCAAAATTTAATAAGCAAAGAAGTCGATCATGATACCTAGTTATGCCCCTGGGCTCCACCCATCCCCTGATCCATTCACCTATTATAGCTATTTTTGATTAAGAACATTACAACTAAAGGAGATCTGGCTAAACCCGATCATGAGTCTTCTTTTTCACTTATAGCTAATATCCATTGAGCAGAGATCCCTTGATCTTTAGTCATGTATGTGGCTGCTCTTCGTAATTGTGTGGGCATCGACACCCCTTCATCCTTTCATCTTTAGCCATATATGTGGCTGCATGCTCTTGCTAATAGTGTATGCATTGATATCCCTTCATCCTTTTTTTTTTCCTTTCATCCTTTTTTTCCTTTCATCCTTTTTTCCTTTCATCCTTTTTTCCTTTCATCCTTTTTTCCTTTCATCCTTTCCTTTTTTTCCTTCATCCTTTCATCCTTAGCCATGTAGCTGTATGTAGCTAATAGTGTTCCACATAGCTACGTAATTATGTGGCTGTTACAATGTGTCCATAGATCAGATATTCCTTCATGTATAATTAATTCAGCCCTGAAATAAGGACACCTTCTGGTCCTCCAAGTGTCCACATTGAGTGGTTTCAATGCATTATACATACAGTGAACCTACATTTCCACATGCAGGTGTGATAGGGAAGTTAGGCTTTGGTTTGGTCACCTTTCCTCCGATTTTGTGCAATGGACTAAATCCAAACGTCGCCTTCTACTCGCTCATTCTCCCAAGTATTCTGCTGGTTCAAGTGGGAGCAACCATGCTGATCTTGTCCATATGGCTCATTCATCGGGTAAGGGGATAATGTAGCTAATTATCACATGTAACCAGTGCTATCCAAGGAAGAGGTAAAGATATCTGGGAATTTGTAAGGGTAGGCAAGGACATCTGGGAGGGGACAAGGAGGAACATTTATTTGGGTAAGGGGATAATGTAGCTAATTAAGACAGTAATCAGTGTTGCAACTAGGATAGAAAAAAGGAGCGACATCTGGTTGGATTCATAAAGGGAGGGGACAAGGAGGAAAATTTGTATGTTAGCTAACGGGATACCAGGTGACAGCACCACCTCGCAGTTCCATATCTTTACACAGTCTCATAACATTTTTGGTGATGCTTCATTAATCTGATGCTCTATGTGTTGATCACTTGCAGCAACAGAGATTGGTCAAGATGAAGAAGTCGAAAAAAGCGTACAAGTTTGGCACTGCTGAAAAGAAACTTCTAGTTCAATTTGCTTATTATTTCGCTCTCGAAGTTGTCGGCTTCATAGTGTTTTCAATAGCACAAAGAAATGCAGCACCTTTACAGAAAGAGCTCCTGAACTACTTCACGTGTGAGGCCAGTGGACATGACCCTGCTAATCCTTGTGATAGGAGGGGATTTGAAAGTTATACTTCAGCTGTTCCATCCATGCTATCCTACATGTTGCTATTACTGGCACCAATGGTTAATTTCCTGTTTGTGATCGACTTCCAAGTGTTGAGAAATAGACTACGTGGGGTCAAAGAGTCCACAAGTGTTTCTACCAATGATGTCATTTAGACATTGCATCATTACACTCCAATTAATGTATAAAAATTTTTAAGCAATTATAATCATTCTCTTATTATCATAAATGCTTTGATACATCATCAAAACTAAACATGAGTAGCTTGATACAATTATCATTGTTAACTGTGATAATGAGCTCAACTTGTACATGTTGTCATACCTATAAGACTCAAGTAGTCATTGGTGAGCCAAATTTAAAAAGCAGCCAAAAATGATTTCTACCTGGGCATTAGTAATACGAATGTCTATACATGCAGGGGTTTTATCATAGCATTACATCATTAAAAGTGGTTGAATTCATTAGCATGAGTAGTTACATTATCATTATTGTGATAATGGGTTTTCTCATTGCATTACATCATCAAAAGTGGTTGAATTCATTAGCATGAGCAGTTACATCATCATTATTGTGATAATGAAAAGGGGTTTTTTCATTGTATTACATCATCAAAAGTGGTTGAATTCATTAGCATGAGTAGTTACATGTGATTATGAAACGGGGTTTCCAGAGCAGTTATGGGTACTTTATTACCATTGATACATTCATCAAAGATGGTTAGCTATCTCATTAATATGAGTGATTATAATGACAGGTTGTTATCTCATAACCGCAAGTGATTACTTTATTTTATGATATGAAAAGTGGTTAGTGGCTAAGATTTGCCACGGAATGTTGATTTGAGTTTCTGCTTGAGGTCACGATAGCTGATAACGAAGACAAAATTCACCACTGTGGCTAACAGGGAGAGTGTGAAGGAGAGAATGGCGACTACTGGATTGATCAGGTTCTCAAATCCACTTCTGCTACATCGATTGTCAGGGTCATCCCCATTTTGTTCGCACAGAAAGTACCTGAAGAATTCTCCCTGGATGACCTCGGAAGCTTGTCTAGTCAGGGAGAAGTGGATAAAGGCAACCACTTGAAGGATGATGTAGTAGCAGAAGACAATAAGAAGCTTCTTCTCAGCTGTGGTCAGAGAGAGAGGGTTTTTTGACATGTTCGAATGAAATAGCCCATGTCTCTGCAAGAACAAGAGTAAAATGAAATACACTAACTTTTAAATCCATAGCTAGCTACTACAGCTATAAGCTGTTCCTGTCAAGAAGAACCCTATATACCTTATAAAAGATACTCCTAGATGATAGGTCGCTGGCTACAGTTAAAAATATACCTAGCTACAACCATTGATTCTTACCAAGTGTATTCTCCAGACAGTTAAAATGAGTGCTGTTGTCCCCACATAGACCAGGAGTACATTAGGAAAGATGACAGAATAGAAGGTGACCTTTACATTCATGCCAGAACATAGTATAGGAGGGAAGATACCAAATCCAAAACCAATGGTCCCGGCACGCGGTTGATCAGATCCCCTTGCAGCAACTGCATCTTCTGCTATAGTTGCAATGACAGGGAGGGTTGGGAGGAAAAGTCCGATCACAACACAAATTGCATGGAGTACTCTTAGACGTTTAGTCGATCGAAAGGATTTTGCTTGAAGAGGGAAGTGAACTTTCCAGAATAGTGTGGCCATGTGAAACACCCACCAAAGGTTGATTTGTAGAATAAAGTAGTGAAGAGCTATCCCTGTGGTCATTATTACTAACATATAAGTCCTACCAACTTGTCTGTTGTGATGTGAGCTCATTACAGGGTCTCATTACAGGGTTGTTTGACTATCACTGTAGCTTGTAGGAAACATTTTTTGAAGTGGGTAAGTAATGTCCCACTCACTTTTGCATCTGTATAATCAGTTATTTCCTAGGCTCAGACATGCAAGTACATTGTTTTAATGTATTAGCTAGCATTTCCTCAAAAAATTGCCTCGACCATCGCTAATGTTTGGAGTGACAGTCACTCTTTTTGGACCATTGTCACTCAGTCACTCTTTTACTGCATATATCACTCTTTAGACCTAGCTACATAGCAGAGGTCATTGTATTGCTCAATCAATAATTACTAACAAAGAGCCCAAAGTGCAACAAGGAACATTCAACCACATTTATGGGGCTAGTGAATGCATCACCCTTTTTTCCACAATCACTCTTTTTTTAGTTGGGGTGGGTTGACAGGTATGATGCCTACCCAGTCAGACCATTTCCTATGCCCCTGTGCAGCAAATTGTTAAAAGCTGTGTCACACTGTAGTCTATTCTACCTACATAGCCAACACAAAATAATGAACACAAGTATCAGGTGAGGCAGGCTACAGAATTACTACTACAGTGGAATCTCTAAATGTGGACACCTTTGGGACCAGCGAAAAGTGTCCTGATTAGAGAAGTGTCCCTATTTCAGGGGTTAAATTATACACATTTATATTGTGTTGGGACAAGAAAAAGTGTCCTGATTAGAGAGGTTTTTGCATTTCAGGGAGACCATATTTATATTTAGGGGTTCCATTGTATACATAAACTCATGGAAAAAATTCACCCTACCTGTTAATGCACAAAACCCAGTGGGCTCTACGATGCTCTCGAGGAGATTGGGAGAAGAGCAGTAAAGGCTGCCTCGATCAAAGTAAGTGATGATGTGCAATAGAACTGCATATGAAAGGAGACAGTAGAGGAAGGATCAGCTTCCTGTTTTAATGTCAACACTTCTTATTGTTCCTCTTTTCCATTTTTAGGGGGAAAATGGCTAATAGAATTTAAGGGATAATCAAAGTCTGAGTTATGAATACACTATGCATCATAGGCAGAGGAACCAGGCCAGGGGGGCCGCAAAGTGAAACATTTTCAACTCTATTGACAATTAATGTGCAAACATGAAAAATACTCATAAAGATGTGACGGACAAAATTGAGTGGGCAGGGAGAAAAAGTGGAATGGCGGAAATGGCGGAATCCAAGGAAACCAAATGTAAAGCTAGCTGACTGGTATACTGGTATCAGAGAGAGCAGTTAGCTCTCTCTATGTAGGGATGACGTGGATGGCTGCGCATGCTGCATATAGATTCTAAATTCTAATTCCCCACTTAAGACTTGATAAAAGCTATGATTATCCAGCCTACTAGAGCCTACTACAATGTGCAGGACCAGGGAGCTTATTGTTTCAGAAATATGGCAAGCAAGTAAGTTGCTGGATTCTTCTTCTCTGTTGTTGTTATCTTAGACAACTATATCTCTCAACAAATACTACCAGCTATGATCTTTTGTACTCATCAATCCTCGAAAGAGTCTATGGATCCATCTTCATTAAGGTAATATCAGTGTTTGCTTTGGTTGTAAACAACACTACATGAATTCCTCCTCATGATCTGTGCATCATGCATGAATGGAGGACACTTGCAGGAAGCCCAATTCCCCAGTCTCAGTTTGGTAATGCATATTACCATCTACACGTGATGTGCGTTTGTTTAGTATGGCCACATAGAATAATCCCTCATGAAATAATTTCTGCTCTGCTGGAAAGTCACAAAGCCATTTTACATAAATTATCAACAAGACTATGAATGATTTGGCTACATGTTGTTACTTTATTATTTTGATGAATATTCTACTAGTTATCATAATCACTACAACCCTACAACCTTTTCTTAAAGCTTTACTTTTGGTTTCCGCCATTTCCTCCATTTCCGCCATTCCACTTTTTCTCCTTGCCCAAATTGAGTAGCAAAAGAATCTGTTGAACTAAATGAACGTAGGAAGAATTATTTTGGTATCTATTGGAACTTACTGTTGGCTACATATATGACTTGTTTGTGTCGACTGAATTTTGACTCTTGTTTTTTTATTAAAATTTAATTGTCGGGTACGCATGGTGCAATGGGGGTTTGGGGTTGGCCCCCCCCCAGGTAAATTTATGTTCCTCCGCCTATGTGCATGTATGTGCAACCCTGCTGCATGTGGGTAAGGGAATCTTACTTAGGATAAGGAAGCCACAGGTCTGGTAGACAACCAGCACTGATGGAAATACGAATCTGTATATGAACGAAAAATGTCTCTAGAACAATAGCTAGTTATGCATTACATAATCATGAGCACATTTCCAATCCACTTCTCTCCATCCCTCCCTCCCACCCCCTCCCTCCCTCCCTCCCACCCCCTCCCTCTCTCCCACTCTCCCTCCCTCCCTCCCTCCCTCCCATTTTACCTCCCCTCCCTCCCATTTTACCTCCCCTCCCTCCCACTCTCCCTCCCTCCCTCCTTCCCTTCTCTCCCTCTCTCCCTTCCTCCTCCTCTCTCTCTCCTCTCCCTCCCTCCTCCCTCTTCCCTCCCCTCCCTCTTCCCTCCCCTCCCTCCCTCCCTCCCTCTCTCCTTTCCTCCTCTCTTTCTCTCTCTTCTCTCTCTCAGCTACATAGCAGCTCACTAACACTTTTTTGTGCCTGATGCAGGCAATCACTAAGACAGCCACACCAGCTATCAATCCAATACCAGCACTGATCAGAATCACAATGTCCAAGGCCAACGTGATCGAGGTTGAATAGAGATTCCAGTTGGGGCACTCGGGAACACACAACTTAGTCCTGTTGTCACAGAAGAAATTCTCACGGCAGGAGAGAGGGCATTCAAGATTGAGTTCCTCATCTGGTTAGTTTCCAAGGGGCAAAAAAAAAAAAAAAAAGATTTTTAGCTTGTAACTTGCATCTAATCAGAAAGCCAGCTGGTACAAAATGCATATAAGTTATGCATAACTGGTTTAATTATTGTAATTATGGACAGCTGGTAGCTGCATGCACGTACAGTATAATCACACTGCTACTTCTATGTAAAGTGTGTATGCACGTGTTGGGATGTGGGACGAGTCTCACATTTATGGGCAGAATAACACAAAACATGCTTTGGAACAAGTGTCCTTATGGCTGTTCCAACTAAAACAAACTTGACTAACACCAGTGAAAACCTTGATGTGAACAGGATGTTATGGGTAGAATGTACACTCCTAATTGTTTGATTAGAGCACTTGGTTGATATCTGTTATAGCTATGCTCTTAAGTGGTAATCAAGTGAAGTGATGGGACCATTTGTGGGGCTAGCTAGCCATAAAGCTGCTAGGAAATAATGTGTACTGTTAGCTAAAGAAAAAAAATTAGGGAGCCCAGTGGCCCCTGTGGTCCCCCCTGTTCCTACGCCAGTGAATTATTGGATCTCTTCACTGTGCAATACCTAGTTGCTATGTTTATTGGCCCTCTCCTCCCACACACTGATTGATTAATCAGGTGACAGTCAGGTGACAATTAACAATGTTAAATTTTATATACCATTAGTCATGTCATGTCTCAGCTGACTTGAGTTAGAACAAGATGATGATGTTGAATCAATAGGTAGTGCAGTGCAGTTCGGCAGTCCAATTCCCAAGTCACGGGCTAGTTTCCATTCCATCCGGCATACTCCAGTACTGATGTCCAAACACTCCCGCTGCATGGGGAGGTAATGTGTCCCGTTCTCATCGCACACACCTCCAAATAAGGAGAGGCAGAGGAACGGCACAGCAGCTGCCACACACTCCGGACTTCCAAAGGCTTGCAAGCCTCTGATAAACTGCTGAGCTTGCACTGAAGTATCGGCAAGGACCAGAAGGTCAGTGGAATTCTCAGAGGAGCATTCTATCAGTGAGAGGAGCTCTTCTCTACAAACACTTCCTGAGTAAGGGATGCAACGATTATTGGTCTGCAGGACATTAGTAGTAGTAGCAGTCACATTATTTCGTTCTTCCTTGCCAGAAGTGCCTCCCTAGAAAATGATAACGATGGCATAACAGGACAACCTATGGTGAGGTAATAAATTCTGAACAAAATTACCAGACTTCTGAACTCAAAGTTGGAGGATACTAAGACAGTACAGTAGAATAGAACTCGTATTAATTGTGAAGAGTTCGAAATGACCCCGCCATTTGAAATTACCTGCTTTGCTAGCTGCATGGTCATAATTTATAAGACAAGCAGACCTCTTAGCTATGTTCAGAGTTACCCTGCTTTATATTTACCTGTGGTAAATAGAAGAACACTATGGGTAGTGATAATAGTGCAGTGATGATTATTAAAACAATGCCAACTCCAATTGATTCCAGTCTCTGGCATTTCTTTCTTACTACTGGAGTCTCCTCTACGATTTCGAGCGTGAGCACGCTAGATGCCCTTGAAGTGATTTCGCTTCTCGTGATTTTGGTGCTGATTTTCCGCACTTCGCTGGAAGAACTCATTTTGGATTTGTATTGATTGTTTCTAGCTGTTTTTGTATTCAGTATACCGAGCATGCGCACTTAGAAATTCAATCGTTCGACCCTTTACCCAATAGCCCTTAGCATGCAGGAAGTGCACCGAGCTACTGTATTAAAGCATGATCCATGAATCATTGATTAAAGTCTTTCCAGTTGTTACTAAGTTAATAATTGTATGCTAAGTCTAAGTATGAACCTATCTCCTCAGACGACACAAGAATCGAGAGGAGATCTTGCAGTTCCTTCTCCAATGGCCTCTCGATCAGTCTCACCTTTCCCCGCCGGAGCAGATGAAAATAGTCATCAGAGCGGTTTGACATCTGCACCAACTCCTTCCAAGTGGATGTATGTAGAATTCGTGTGTTTGTTGGTGGTGATGGTGGTGATATGGATGGTTTTGGCTTTACCCATTCTCTTCTTCTATCTACCAACGGTGAGTTTGCTAGCAAGAATAATTAAAATTTTTGCAGTAACAATTATAGCTATTGTTGTTTTACTTTAATAGAAGCTATTCCACACCACCCACTGAGAGAGTATTATAGATTAATTAATGATCAAAGTACCTGTACAGTGAATGCTCTTTAGGCAGGAATGCCAATATTGAATTAGCTAACATCTCATACAATCACTCACTGTCTAGAGCAGTTATAGTGTAATGAGAGTGCATGCATTGATTAATCTAGCTAATGTTTTGTGGCTGTACCTTCCACAGTAAGAAGATAGTATAGTATGCACATAATTTATTAGTAGCAACTTTTGTTTGTGCCAACAGTCATACCAGAACCATGCAGGACTGGAGTTAGTCTCGTGGGCCAGACTTGATTCTTTCCTTTTATTTGGGGGGAAAGAAAGAGTCTGGCCAGACTAGATTGGAGTAGGGTGCATATGACCTTTGATTTTGACCTTTGCTTGATTAAAATAAACCACGGGTCTTCCATATTAGACTAATAAATCACAGGGTTTCACAACATCTTCCCCCCCAAAGTAATTCATGAAAAATACTTAGTTACAATTAGCAGCCATACATGTTATATCATTAGTTTTAGAGTTTTTTTCCTTCCAATACTGAATTCAGTTTCTTCATCAAATTATTCTTAGCTGCCATTAAAAGTAGTACAGAATAAATTAATAACATGCAGTACCTACAAAAGTGGGTGTGGTCAAGGATTCCAAGGAGTTCTTCCCCCCCAAACAAAAAATCCTAGATGAAACCCTGCATTGGTCATCTTTGTGGGAGGGACAGAAGTCTGAGGTAGGAATGAGAGGAAGGGGTGAATAGAAGAGGAGATCTCGTAGATATTAAAACATTTTATTGCGAGAATCTGAATGATGATACACTATCCATAGTCACCCAGAACATCATTCTTGACATACAGAATCACTTTTACCATTTTGTGTGCATGTGACTCATGTTAACATGTTCAGTACGTCAAGCTAGTAAAGTATAGATAGTGCATGTATTGTGACTCATGACTTGTTGACATGTTCAGTACGTCATACATGTGTTGTATTATTGTATCAATTTGTGTGCAGCTAGTACTGTGAAACCTGTCAATGCAGCACATGTAATAGATCAGATAGTCAGGTATCATTAGATAGCTTCACTAAAATCGATATGAAATATCAATTGGATTTGTGAATTTTCAAGTGCTGCTGATCTTGATTCTGGTACATAAAAGTAATTAGTAATTCAGAATTCTACCTATCTTCTGAATAAGCAAAAGTCTTAACACTTGATATCAGATAATGGGCTACTTGATTCACTGATAACTGACACTTAACTATAATTATAGGAAGAGCTGGTCCCTCCTTCACTTCCAATGGCACCAGGAAACATGAGTAGCGACAATTCAGTTGGAGGCAGTGGCAGCGGTGAGTTCTCTATTATGATCACATTTGCATATCGAAATACATAATTATTAGAGCCTGAGGTTAAAAGAAATCAGGCCGTAGCGTCTCAGCACCCATCTCTATACCTTTAAACTGGAAATAGATTTGATTAAACAGATCATAGTATTAATTAGAATAGATTATCATGAGTATGCAGGAGGAGGAGGGGAGGTATGTGTTGCTATTTCTGCTGACTTTAAAATCACACTTGTGTTGAAACCAGATTCCAAGTATCAACGGATTAGATCATCTGTTACTTTTGATGATATATTTGTTATTCTTATCATTCTAAAGGTGCTAAGGATGGTGATGCAGTTACTGATCCCCCCATCGTATGCAACAGAGACTTCTTCCAGGTGGAGGTGGCTAACCAGTCCATATGCATGGCCGAGTGCCCCCTGTGGCGGCAGTACCCTGACAGTGTTTCCATAGCAATTGATGTCTTGGTGATAATGTGTGGGTGTATCGGGGTCCTGAGTGCCTGTGGCGTCCTCATTCTCTCCTGTTTCAGATACAAACATGTGTAAGTGGCCCAAATCACACCTCCCATTTTGCAGAGCTTGAAATGGGAGGCCCAGTTCGTACATACATAGTATTTTATAGGGCAAAAAAATTTTGGTCACTATATTGAGAAATGACATGTGAATCTGAGTCTGACTGACTACCATAATTGCTAATATTTCATGTTAAAAATAATATGATAATAATAAATGTACGAAAATATTTTAACAATGATTAAAAACAAACACAACAACAACAACAGCAAATCCTTTGTTTCCATTATAGCATGGTTATTTTTTTTTTCCTGCTGTTGTGTTGAAAAGGAGATGAATACATCAGATGGTGTCTGAGTAGTTTCATCATTAGTTTCATCAGATAGTGTCTGAGTAGACAGACAGTCAGGTAGTCTTTTCTTAGTGGTGGAGTGAAACCTCTCTATAGCAACCACCACTGACATGCTGGGCCCAATCAAAGTGCAGATGGGATAGCAACCGTCAAGTCTGAGGTGGCTTATGGAGTGGTTGAACCAGATGAGGTGCATGGATATGAAGTGGTTACAGATGAGGTCATATGCAGAATCCAATAACAAATTATTTCGGAATCCAAAACTTATATATACAGCACCATTATCAATTCACTATATACTGCACCATACCAGTTCACTGAGAGTTGCATGCATGCATATCCTATTACTAATGCAATGGAATCTCTCTTAATGAAGTCTCTGATTATTGTAGCTAATGTTGTAGTGGATAGTTGTGTTATGTTGAAATGAGTTAGTCTATTGGATTCACCTTGCCCCTTGATCATTCACTACAACTGCTATAACTTTTTCAATTCTTAACCAAATTTCAAATTTCACACACACGCAGAGAGAGTGGATGATCAGCTCTCTGTTGATGCATTAAACTAGAAATTTGGTTAAAAATTGAGAAAGTTATAGCAGTTATAGTGAATGATCAAGGGGCAAGGTGAATGACTTTAGTTCTGTTATGTTGCAGTGAGTTGGTTCTGTAATGAAGTAGATTATTTCTCAATAAAGGACACGTTTACGTGATGTGTTTATGTTAAGTTAGTTCTGCAATGGCGCAATAGTGTACTTCTCAGGTAACCATGTGTGGGGACTGAAAATTATAATTTATGGAAATTGTCTAAAAAGCGAGTTTTGTAACCTGATCATGTGGTCTCAGGTAACCTGGGGACTGAAATTTTAAAAAAATAAATAATGTCACTTACATAATTATCATTATAATCCTGATCATGGAAGGTAACCATGTGGGGATCTAACATTACAGTGAAATTTAGTCATGTTTTTTATATTAAATTTTACCATTTTAAGAGCACAAATCTCTGCAAGGCAAAGTGGGCCCAAGGCTAGTAAGATTGTGTCATAATGTCATCACTACCAGATACCTTATTCTATGCTACATGTTGCCTTGGTTACAGTATATCAAACAAGAAGACTAGTTATTAATAGCTATCTCTCTTACACGGCCTCTCTCTAATTATAATCAAGTCATTCTAGAAGAGGACCCATTTCCTGTTGTTTTTTTCAGGTGATCTTATTCAATTAGAGAGAGCTAGAATAAGGTCATAGAACTCTAGAGGTCATAATAGCATTCAACCATAAGGTCATTGGACAGCTCAACCTTATAGGGTGATTTCTAATTGCAGCCCTCAATCTTAATAGTAGCCCTCGGATCTCTAATTGGAGCCCTTAGCCCTCGGATTGGATCCCCTTAGCCATCTCTAATAACCCTTGAATTTCTAATTGCCCTCAATAACCCTCGGATCTCCCCCAATCCTAATAAGGAACAAGGTCCTAGAGTAGCCTTCTCTATAAGATAACATCTAGACTTCTCCGATAAATTCACTATTGGAGTACCCATCCCTTTAATCAGGTCACTCTAACCCGTAAGGTCACTGCAGGACCAGCAACAATGTTTGATTGGTCAGGCCATAGTGAATAGTGAAGAACTATAACATACAAAGTGTGCGGGTTTGGGGGCATACTCCCCCAGGAAATTTTGATTTTTTGATCCTCTTAGATTTAATCTGAGAGAAGATCAGAAATCTTGTCAGTATGGGGTACAATGAATCATGACTTGCATGCAATACACCCACACATGCCATATTCATTCAACTGACCTGCTTCCTTGATAGCCATCTCATTTCTCCTGAACTTTCATTCTATCATTTCCTTCCATCATTGGAAGCTCTTTTCATGTCATGAAATCATTATATAAGTTTTCCAACATGTTGCTAGGTTCCTTGCCCTTTCATACACCATCATTATAAGTTTTCCAACATGTTGCTAGGTTCCTTGCCCTTTCATACACCATACTTCCTTATGTAGCTGTAAACATATCAAATACTTGCCTCCATTAAACTACACACCAGTTCTCTCTCATGTTCATACTTCCCTTGTTCACTAACATCCTTGCCCACGAACATTGATCCAGGTTTGTCTTCCCTGCTGTCTTCATTGTCTACTTGACCGTTGATCTTCTGATACTTAGTGAGTCTAAATAGAGTAGTCATAGCAACTCCCCAAAATGCAAGGCCTCTCTAATACAAGACAGTTTCATGTCAGTATCCCTATTATGAAAAGTTACACTTTAGCCCGTCAGTATTCTTCTCAGGATATACATTGTACTCTTCTCAGGATATGCACTGTACCCTTGCACTCTACCCTATTAGATGGCCAACTTCAGGATATGACACAGGGTTTATTTCTAGGCATTTGACCCCCCCTGAGCAAAATTCTGTGACCTATTGCACACATGGACAATCCAACCTCATATCATTTCCCAAATGGGCAGGATGTTGGTACAGGGTGCAGGGTGCAAGGTACAAGTTGCCTACCATACAGTACAGCTTTGAAGTGTATTTTGTTGTTATTGTTGTTGTTCGTGTTAATTTGTAACCTGCAGATATATTCTTCTTGATCAACTTTGTGGATCGCAGAGGACTGTTCTGCAGTTCACGTAGTCTCCTCATGAGCATTGCAGAACCCACCACTTTCTGCATCATTGCAGGTAAGTACTCAAAGCACAATAGAAAACCCCCTACCTAAAATTCCAAAATTCCATTCCATATTATATTCCTGAAATGAGGACACCCCCTTTAATCACCTTGAATGTTTTTTTTTCTCCTGGTCCTGAATTAAGAAGTTTCACTTGTCTCTGTATATAAACCATTGATCAAGGTTATAAAAATATATTATCAGTGCAAGTAAACAGATACATGAAAAGATAACCTGATTGGTTATTTTTCATTCTGATTCAGAAACCCTCGGGTCTTGATTCTCTTGATTCTCTCACTTGATATTTTGTAGTTTTTTTTGTTTGTTTTTTTTGTTGTTGTTTTTTTTTTTTTTTTTTGCCTCTGGAAGGGTGGCAAGGCGAGGGATTATTTTATTACCTCCACCTGTGATTGATATCTGACATGCACCTTTGCCGCTATAGGAATCGTCTTCTACCACTGTTTATTTCAAGTCACTCTCTGGTGGTTCTTTCACGTGGGTCTCCTCTTCTGGACTGTACGATTCCCTCTCCACTTCAGAACCTACAAGAGACTCAAGCGCACCAAAGTGGTCCACGCTCTCCTAGTCACGTTGATATTCGTGTTAGGTTTCATACCAGGTGTGGTAACCATGGGAGTGTATACCACTACAGATCAGCACAACCCTGCCTTCCCTAAGGGTTTCGGTTTTGGGATGACCAATTTCCCACCCATCCTTTGCTCCGGAGTGAACCCAAAAGCCAGTTTCTACTCATTGGTTCTTCCCTCTGTCATCCTCTCTGAGATCGGCATGACCTTTGTCATAATAACATTTTGGGATGTGCGAAAGGTGAGGGTGTGGAATGTATGGTGTAGATGGTAAGGGTGTGGAGTGTGAAGATGTGGGATGTATTGGTGTGGAAGGTGGGAGTGTGGAATATGAAGATGTGTGTGGAAGGTGATGGTGTGGGATGTTGGGTCTGGAAGTTGAGGGTGTGGAATATGACGATGTGGGATGTGTGAGTGTGGGATATGGATGGGATGCGTGATGATGTGGAAGGTGAGGGTATGGAATGTGAGTCTCAGTGCAATAATAATTATAGCAATCTCCAGTTTTCACTGATTAAAGTAGATTTCCATTGCATTCGAATTTCCATATGCTGTACATGGGAAGCTTATGCATCGTTTTTCAATTCAAGTGTATGCACGCACAAAGTATATGCTTCCAATGTACGGCATACGGAATATTCTAACGGAGCATAAATAGAGATTGTGGACAGAACTCCTTTTCTATTCAACTTGATAGAGCAGTATTTTGCATCATTGTTGAATATCAAGCTGCCATGACATCACATTGCATCATTGTTGCCTCTATAGGTTTACCGTCACCGACCTCACAGGTTCAGAAGATCAAAGACTCACCTGCGTCTGGGAACGGGAGAGAGGAAGATCCTGATTGTATTTGTCTACTACGCCTTCCTCATTGTGTTTGCCCTGAGCGCCTTCACGCTGGCTCTTAGAGTGAGCACCAACTTCAGAACAGCTCTCAAATGGTACTTTGCCTGCGAGAGCCAAGGGTACAATCCGGCGTCTCCCTGCGACAGGTCCCAGCTGGAAGGATTACGGAACCCAGGGATAAGTCTGATTGGCTACATACTCCTAGAGCTCTTCCCATTGGTCAATTTTATTTATGTGATCAATGTCAAGGAGACGAAGAAGTGGATCTGCCGATGGATCTGTAGACGGAAGGATCAAGAGGAAGTGATGGAGGATGGGAGGACTCGTAATCTCTCACATAGTAATGGTAGTCAATATTATACATCACAGAAAAAGTTGGTTGTTAATGGACAGAGTAGAATGACACCAGACACTGCTGCATAATCATCGTTGTTCCTTCATCATTACTTTCGAATTTCATCACTGTAATTATTTTTATTAGAGCGCGCGCGGGGGAAATTACTACGTGATGACCCCTTACCAATCCCGGGCGCGTGCATGCTCAGCTAGCTATCTGACATGACTACTCTAGATGAACTAATTCGGCATTGCCAGATAACGGATGAGCATGTTCTGGACGTACAAGTGACTAGTGATCGCTTTCATGAGGTGTCTCACTCGCTCTCTGAGTGGAGAAGGTTGGCTCCAATCTTGATCGATGATGCTGAACTAGCTGTGGAGGACATTGAAAGGGACTATAATAAGGAGGAGAGAAAGAGAAGTGGCTTTTTGGCAAAATGGACGCAAAAATTGAGTATGCGGGCAACTTATAGAAGACTGATTGAAGCTCTCTTGAAAATAAAGAGAACAGATGATGCCTTGAAGATTTGTGAGCTTTTTAAAGGTGAATGAATCAATAGCTACTCCACATCTGATCAGTCTAGGATGAACATATGAGAGTGCATGATATGTGCACATGATATAGGGAATAACATCTTGGAGCATTGACAGAGTATGTTCAAACCTGTCCATAATAATATACACAGCATAGCTAGGAGATTTCCAAAGTTCAGAACAATAGTACTCCCATACAATACATAATGTCCGCGAGTTTTTGACTACCCTAGAATCTTTGTTGATCTCTCGAGTATTGTGCACAATGATTTCTTTGACTTGTTGACTATACCACACTTTTGTTGACTGGTTGACCAATTATTGTGACATGTACAATGGCCAGGGTTTCATACAGCAGAGGGGAAAGGGGAAGATCCCCCTCTGATTGAAATCCCCTTTAATTATTACTGAATGTGTCTTAACAAGTTAGTCTTTTAAAAAGACTAGGAATGCCTCAGCACGACTTCAGTGCAACCTTTTGTGTCTTAAAAATCTCTACATAGCACTCACATAAGCACGCCCACATGCATAGTCCCCCCTCTATCCAAAATTCCTGTATGATAGCTGATGAAAAGTAGCAATCGTGGTGAGTAAGAATAAGATTGGTCCAATGCAGAGAGACATTGAAAGCAAGCCTTGGTGCCATAGCTGATAAAAGGGTGTGGCATGGCAGAAAAATAGTGTGCACTTAATGCAGCAGATCTGGTAAAAGTTGCTATAATTTTTTTGTACTTACTACCTCAGCTACGTAAGTTATGATTAAGGTATATGCTTCTATCATTATTTAGTAACAACAGGCCATCTTTTGCAGCCGTATCATGTCTGAAAAGACATCACATTTAACCCTTGACTCCCAGTCGCGGATGTGTGTACAGAGTGTATGGGAATGACACCTACTAGCTTGATGATCTCTGATTTAAGTCCCCTGCCCTATTTCCCTTATCCACATCCAGGAAATGGAATGGAAGGCGATCTTTGTTTGCAAGGAAAAGAACAAAAACAGAAATAAAAACAAAAAACATCATGACATCGCACTTTCAATTCCTTTGCAAAGCATTCAGCCTCACCTTCTAATTGTCTTCATCTTCTGATTCTAATAATATAGGTTCAACAAATGTGCCCACACAAACCAGAAATTCCAGTCCAGAACCAAGACTACTTCCTCCCTCTCCAAGTAGAGTGACTGAAGAAAGAGACAGAGGTATTATAATGAAAGGGAAAAAATATATTTATCTTCTGATTCTAATAACAGGTTCAACAAATGTGCCCACACAAACCAGAAATTCCAGTCCAGAACCAAGACTACTTCCTCCCTCTCCAAGTAGAGTGACTGAAGAAAGAGACAGAGGTATTATAATGAAAGGGAAAAAATATATTTATCTTCTGATTCTAATAATAGGTTCAACAAATGTGCCCACACAAACCAGAAATTCCAGTCCAGAACCAAGACTACTTCCTCCCTCTCCAAGTAGAGTGACTGAAGAAAGAGACAGAGGTATTATAATGAAAGGGAAAAAATATATTTATCTTCTGATTCTAATAATAGGTTCAACAAATGTGCCCACACAAACCAGAAATTCCAGTCCAGAACCAAGACTACTTCCTCCCTCTCTAAGTAGAGTGACTGAAGAAAGAGACAGAGGTATTATAATGAAAGGGAAAAAATATATTTATCTTCTGATTCTAATAATAGGTTCAACAAATGTGCCCACACAAACCAGAAATTCCAGTCCAGAACCAAGACTACTTCCTCCCTCTCCAAGTAGAGTGACTGAAGAAAGAGACAGAGGTATTATAATGAAAGGGAAAAAATATATTTATCTTCTGATTCTAATAATAGGTTCAACAAATGTGCCCACACAAACCAGAAATTCCAGTCCAGAACCAAGACTACTTCCTCCCTCTCCAAGTAGAGTGACTGAAGAAAGAGACAGAGGTATTATAATGAAAGGGAAAAAATATATTTATCTTCTGATTCTAATAATAGGTTCAACAAATGTGCCCACACAAACCAGAAATTCCAGTCCAGAACCAAGACTACTTCCTCCCTCTCCAAGTAGAGTGACTGAAGAAAAAGACAGAGGTATAGTCTAACAATAGCAATTTACTTGGAAAAGGGACCACTTGGAGGGGGAAAACGTTTTGGAGGTATTAATATAAATATGTAGTTGCTTATTCGGCACACCTCGCTAGCTTATAAACATTTTAAAATAGTTAGACGCTGGTTTTCTTGCTTCTGTAATTATCCTTTATTAAGCTCACCTTGCTAATAAACTCTATATCAGCTTCTAGCTTGTATTTCTGCATGGCCTTATGCCTTATCACCCAAACAACATCTTACGCTTTCTGTGGAGATACAAGCACCTACACCTAATGAAAGCATTAAAGTGTTGTGCTACGGTATACAGAACATGCACTACAAACATCTAAGCATGTTCTAATTTTATTGTATGCTGCAAGGGGCATGGCACCAGTGGGCGAGCTCGATTTTAGATGTGCATTATTTGGAACATTGCAGCATAGATAGAAGCTAGTTTGCAGCTATCAAGCATTCCTACTTGTGGTAGTGTCCGTCTGAAGGGTTAAAAATCCACCATCTTGCAATAGCACTAACAAGATGCCATGTGATGAAAGGGATGTGGTACCACACATGAGTGTTTCATGCACCTGATCTCCAAGATGGCGAATTTTTAACCCTTGCAACGGACACAAGCACAAGTAGATGACAATTTTAGTAAAACGTTTAGCTGCAAGCCACCTATCTATCTACGCTGTGATATTCCAAATAATGCTCACCCACAATTGTGAAGTGCTTGACTGACTGACACAAACGACTCTCACGCATGCACAGAAGATTAATAATAAGGGAGTATTTTTTTATTTTTGGTATGGAACTACGATTCCAGAGTTAAGTAACAGGTGATCATTGCCTCCAGTTACATTAAGGTTGAAGGGTCAGAGTAGAAATGGCCACACTTCAAAATTGAACCTCCATTACTTCTTAGGTGTAGGTACATATACACAAAATGTTAGGACCTAACCATTTTCAAAGCAAAAGTAGCCATGGAGAATAAATTATTTCATAGCCTACGTAGGTGATAGATGTGATGTTACCCCGTACATGTATCATTGCATTGAGCTAATAGCATCACTTTATATAGCTTCAAAGCAAATATGTGAATTCTCAATAATAAAATTCACAACAATAGTTTCTTAAAATATTGCTCCACTCTCTGGTTAGACCTGTAAGTGTGAAGGTATGTTACCATATTTGTTATATGTAGTGCAACTAACAATCAGTGATCATTTTGAAGTCGCTGAATGCTTGAAATATCATCTAAATAAGGAAGAATTGATACAATTGGGTGGAGCTCTGGGACTCCACTACAGTAACCTGGAGAAGATGAAGTGTAGCGATCGGTCACTATGTGATGAGTTGGTCTTTGCTTGGCTCAATGAGGAAGATGATGTGATGTTGAGGAGTGGTAAACCCTCCTGGGAGAGCTTGATGACAGCACTCAGAACTATGGGATTTGCTCAATGGATTCAACGACAAAGAGGTACAAAGTAACTGTAAGAAGGATGTGTAAAATGAGTGGATATTATATTTTAACAGATGAACTGAAACTTAGGCATCCACCATCTGCAATCAGTCTACACTCCAGTTCAGGTAAGTTACCAATCAATAGCTACAGAGCATGGGGGGGAAGCATTTTTTTGGCTACCAATGTTGGTCTGTGGCGCATGCTTTAAAAATGTGTTGGGTGCACCTCGCTTATAAGCACATGTTAACTGTTAGGCACTGCTCTAAGCTCACCTTGTAAGCTAGCTATATAGTATAGCTATACTTCTTCTTCTGACTGAATTACCCGACTCTTATTGGGTTTAGCTACTCTTTGCTAAGCTTACCTTACTTGCGTAAGTGTCTGTTTCTGCACTGTTGGTTCCTTATCACATGGTACTCTAAACCAGACTATAGACATTCTCTCCTGCTGTTATCCCCTCTCCCACTCATCAGACTGCCAATGCCCACCCAAAATTGTCTCACTGTACATTATGTTTATGAGCGAGTGCGGTATCCCACTCCAGTAACTGACAACCTGATCTAATGGAGGCGGAGGTCCCGGGCTGGGCTTGGTCATTATTAACAGTACTTATGCCTGAGTCATATTTCCCAATTAGGTCTTGATAATCATTTTCCAACTTCTCCTTAGGGGGTGAGGATAGGGGGTTCTTTCTGGGGCCTATCTACCCGATAGACTGCCAGATAGAGGAGGATTCAAGCTGAGAGTGTTGCTTGTAATAGTCACACACATTGAAAATATAGATCTTATCCTTTAGCTACTAGTTTAAACTAGGAGTGGGTGGGTGGGGCTTCAAGCAACGCAAGCAATCAACTTTTATAATGAAAAGATGAATTCAGTATGCTAGCTAAATATTATTTGCCATGTATTTATTGTATGTAGTGCAACTAACAGAAAGTGATCATTTTGAAGTCACTAAATGCTTGGAAGATCTAGATGAAGAACAATTGATACAATTGGGTGGAGCTCTGGGACTTCACTACAGCAACCTGCGTGGGAAGGTGTTATTACTTGAAGAGTTGGTTTTTGATTGGCTCAATCAGGAAGATGATGTGATGTTGAAGAGTGGTAAACCCTCCTGGGAGAGTTTGATGGCAGCACTCAGAACTATCAGTCAGCACGGAATTGTTCGAAAGATTCAACAACAAAAAGGTATAAAGTAACTGTAGAATGTTGTGTGAAATGAGTGGATATTTAACAGATGAACTGAAACTTCAGCATCCAGATTCTACTCCATCCACAGACTCCAGTTCAGGTAAGTTAATTACCAATCATAGACTTAGCCTCGTACCCAGGCCTTTTTTTTTTTTCAGGGGAGGGGAAAAATAGGACCTGATATACACTGCTTACGCATGCGTGAAATTATTTAACCACAAAATCCTAGATACACAGGGCAAAGCCTGGGTTAGGGGACCATGGTTCAAACCACTGATTTGTGTCTTTGCTAGGGCTTGGGATGGAAAGGATCACATGTGAAAGGGCCTTTCAGCTTTTGATAACTCACCCATTATGTAATGGTAGTTGGTACCTTATTCGGACACTCAGTCAGGCCATGCCTACCCCTACCCCTAGAGCTCCCGACAAAGAATGATGATCAATGGATCACGAGTTTGCTAGCAGACAATAATCGACTGGCCGGCTAGCTAGCTAGCTGATGCTTTCTTCTCTTGATTCTCTGGCATCCTTCAGTCTTTACGTTATCCAGGACTTTACGTTATCCAGGAACATGAAAAAAGAAGGCTTTCAGAAAGGTAGGCTCAGCCACATCATGACTACTAGCTAGATGGTCTCTTGGTATGTTAAAACGCTTTCTCCATGGCCAACAGCAGCAGCAAATCGATAAACCACACCTGCCAAGTTAGTAGGAAAAATGATATTGGTGTGTTATAAAACCATAGATGCTATGCCGCGCAAGAGACAGGGTTTCAAACTAGAGTCAGCCAACTAAAGCCTCTAGAGAGAAGAGCAACAAGGTACCGAAAGTAGCGTAGTTAGTTTATATTTCCAAGTGTATAAGTTGAGAACTCTCTGCTATTGGTGACTAGCTAGCTTTAGTGCTACATTATTTGAAGCTTTTCTGCTTTAGTCTAAGCTCTACCTCACTTAACCATTCAGCATGCATGTATTGGGTAGGATTGCCGATATGAAAAATTACATAGTATGTGACTTCTAAATACATATCTGTCTGGGGGTGGGGGTGTTCCGCTGGCCTTACTAAACTATCAGTGTTTGTTGAGCAATGGCTGAGAAAGAGAAAATGGTTTGGCTCTTGTGATGAAAAGAATGAAGTTCTAGAGTGCATTTATTTGTTTTTCATTTTATTTTATTTTTTGTTTTTTTTCCAAGGGCAACCGCATACCAAACAGAATCATTAATGCCATTAACAAGGGGTGGAGTTTCGAACTAGAGCATGCATGAGACTTGCTCTCTGGCGCTATGAAGCACTAACTAAAGCCTAGAGAAGAGCAACAAGGTACCAAAGGTAGCATAATTAGCTTATATTTGCAAGCATATAAGCTGGAAAGCCTACTTTAGTTTTAGTGATTTTCCATGCTGCTGGATTCTCCTTGCACGAAGTTTTCATGGCTGACTAGCTAGCTTTAGTGCTATATTTGAAGCCTTTCTTCTTTAGTCTTAAGTTCGAAGCATAACTACTTAGCCATAGGCCTTTCAAGTTGCGCTCCGTACCTATTCTATGTAGAGAAAAGAAAATGGCGTCCTGCTGGCCTCACTGAACTATCTGTGTTAGCAATGGCTGAAAATTAGAAAATGGCATTTAATTTTTGGCTCTAATATGACAGTAGTCAGTACTGAGAAGGGAAGAATGAAGCTCTAGAGTACATGTGAGACCAAAAACATTACGACATAATTTAAGTTTATTCTTCTACTTGGCATGTAATTTTTTTTCAAGAGCCAACCGCATACCAAGTAGAGCAGTTACCTAGAGTATTTGGTAAAGGTCGTCATATGAATAAGCTGTTCAAGGGGTGGGGTTTCCATCTATCCAGCCAGCTAGTTAGGTGCTAGTTCATGCTATGAAGAACGCCAACTAAAGCATAGGGAAGACCAACAAGGAAGACCAATAAGGTACTGAAGATAGCACAGATAACAGCTTAGTTTATAAGCCACCTTAGTTGTTAATGATTTTTCCACATGACTGGATTCTCTGTGCACGAAGCTTTCATGGCTGACTAGCTAGCTTTAGTGCTATATTCGTAAGCTATATCTTTGGAAAGGGTCGCCAATATAATGCAATATTAGTATGTATGTGACGTCTAATTGCGTAGCTAGGGGGGAAATGGCATTCCATTCTGCTGACCTTACTACCAGCATTTGCTGAGCAATGGCTGAGAAAAAGAAGATGACATGTAATTTCCAGCTCTTTTATGACAGTAGTAAGTATATACTGAGATGGGAAGAGCTCTAGAGTGCATGTAAGAGCAGAAACATTACATTACATTATTTAGTTTTCTACTTGGTATGTAAATTTTTTTTCTGGTCCATGGTGCATGCCTTAAAAATGGGCTTACCATAGTCACTTGCTACTAGGTGCACCTCACCATAAAGACATTTGATGGCAATCCTGGACATGTGTGGTTTTCTTACTGCTATATGTTAAGCTCACCTTACTGAGTTATAAGCTATCTATATTTCTGCTTAGAACTTCTGTTTTCTCACTGGTTTAGAGCTCCTCTTTGCTAAGCTTGCCTGTAAATGTAACTTATGAAAATTTAAAAATGAATCAGCTAAATAAATACTGTACAATAACATAGTTATGATATTGCTGTGTATCTATTGTATGTAGTACAACTAACAATCGATGATCATTTTCAAGTCATTCAATGCTTGAGAAGTCTACGGAAAAGAGAGTTAGTACGATTGGGTATAGTACTGGGACTTCGCTACAGCAACCTGCGTAAGATGACAACACCACTATGTAGTAATTTGGTCTTGGCTTGGCTCAATCAGGAAGATGATGTGATGTTGAAGAGTGGTAAACCCTCCTGGGAGAGTTTGATGGCAGCACTCAGAACTACCAGTCAGCACGGAATTGCTCAAAAGATTCAACAACAAAAAGGTATAAAGTAACTGTAGAATGTTGTGTGAAATGAGTGGATATTTAACAGATGAACTGAAACTTCAGCATCCAGATTCTACTCCATCCACAGACTCCAGTTCAGGTAAGTTAATTACCAATCATAGACTTAGCCTCGTACCCAGGCCTTTTTTTTTTCAGGGGAGGGGAAAAATAGGACCTGATATACACTGCTTACGCATGCGTGAAATTATTTAACCGCAAAATCCTAGATACACAGGGCAAAGCCTGGGTTAGGGGACCATGGTTCAAACCACTGATTTGTGTCTTTGCTAGGGCTTGGGATGGAAAGGATCACATGTGAAAGGGCCTTTCAGCTTTTGATAACTCACCCATTATGTAATGGTAGTTGGTACCTTATTCGGACACTCAGTCAGGCCATGCCTACCCCTACCCCTAGAGCTCCCGACAAAGAATGATGATCAATGGATCACGAGTTTGCTAGCAGACAATAATCGACTGGCCGGCTAGCTAGCTAGCTGATGCTTTCTTCTCTTGATTCTCTGGCATCCTTCAGTCTTTACGTTATCCAGGACTTTACGTTATCCAGGAACATGAAAAAAGAAGGCTTTCAGAAAGGTAGGCTCAGCCACATCATGACTACTAGCTAGATGGTCTCTTGGTATGTTAAAACGCTTTCTCCATGGCCAACAGCAGCAGCAAATCGATAAACCACACCTGCCAAGTTAGTAGGAAAAATGATATTGGTGTGTTATAAAACCATAGATGCTATGCCGCGCAAGAGACAGGGTTTCAAACTAGAGTCAGCCAACTAAAGCCTCTAGAGAGAAGAGCAACAAGGTACCGAAAGTAGCGTAGTTAGTTTATATTTCCAAGTGTATAAGTTGAGAACTCTCTGCTATTGGTGACTAGCTAGCTTTAGTGCTACATTATTTGAAGCTTTTCTGCTTTAGTCTAAGCTCTACCTCACTTAACCATTCAGCATGCATGTATTGGGTAGGATTGCCGATATGAAAAATTACATAGTATGTGACTTCTAAATACATATCTGTCTGGGGGTGGGGGTGTTCCGCTGGCCTTACTAAACTATCAGTGTTTGTTGAGCAATGGCTGAGAAAGAGAAAATGGTTTGGCTCTTGTGATGAAAAGAATGAAGTTCTAGAGTGCATTTATTTGTTTTTCATTTTATTTTATTTTTTGTTTTTTTTCCAAGGGCAACCGCATACCAAACAGAATCATTAATGCCATTAACAAGGGGTGGAGTTTCGAACTAGAGCATGCATGAGACTTGCTCTCTGGCGCTATGAAGCACTAACTAAAGCCTAGAGAAGAGCAACAAGGTACCAAAGGTAGCATAATTAGCTTATATTTGCAAGCATATAAGCTGGAAAGCCTACTTTAGTTTTAGTGATTTTCCATGCTGCTGGATTCTCCTTGCACGAAGTTTTCATGGCTGACTAGCTAGCTTTAGTGCTATATTTGAAGCCTTTCTTCTTTAGTCTTAAGTTCGAAGCATAACTACTTAGCCATAGGCCTTTCAAGTTGCGCTCCGTACCTATTCTATGTAGAGAAAAGAAAATGGCGTCCTGCTGGCCTCACTGAACTATCTGTGTTAGCAATGGCTGAAAATTAGAAAATGGCATTTAATTTTTGGCTCTAATATGACAGTAGTCAGTACTGAGAAGGGAAGAATGAAGCTCTAGAGTACATGTGAGACCAAAAACATTACGACATAATTTAAGTTTATTCTTCTACTTGGCATGTAATTTTTTTTCAAGAGCCAACCGCATACCAAGTAGAGCAGTTACCTAGAGTATTTGGTAAAGGTCGTCATATGAATAAGCTGTTCAAGGGGTGGGGTTTCCATCTATCCAGCCAGCTAGTTAGGTGCTAGTTCATGCTATGAAGAACGCCAACTAAAGCATAGGGAAGACCAACAAGGAAGACCAATAAGGTACTGAAGGTAGCACAGATAACAGCTTAGTTTATAAGCCACCTTAGTTGTTAATGATTTTTCCACATGACTGGATTCTCTGTGCACGAAGCTTTCATGGCTGACTAGCTAGCTTTAGTGCTATATTCGTAAGCTATATCTTTGGAAAGGGTCGCCAATATAATGCAATATTAGTATGTATGTGACGTCTAATTGCGTAGCTAGGGGGGAAATGGCATTCCATTCTGCTGACCTTACTACCAGCATTTGCTGAGCAATGGCTGAGAAAAAGAAGATGACATGTAATTTCCAGCTCTTTTATGACAGTAGTAAGTATATACTGAGATGGGAAGAGCTCTAGAGTGCATGTAAGAGCAGAAACATTACATTACATTATTTAGTTTTCTACTTGGTATGTAAATTTTTTTTCTGGTCCATGGTGCATGCCTTAAAAATGGGCTTACCATAGTCACTTGCTACTAGGTGCACCTCACCATAAAGACATTTGATGGCAATTCTGGACATGTGTGGTTTTCTTACTGCTATATGTTAAGCTCACCTTACTGAGTTATAAGCTAGCTATATTTCTGCTTAGAACTTCTGTTTTCTCACTGGTTTAGAGCTCCTCTTTGCTAAGCTTGCCTGTAAATGTAACTTATGAAAATTTAAAAATGAATCAGCTAAATAAATACTGTACAATAACATAGTTATGATATTGCTGTGTATCTATTGTATGTAGTACAACTAACAATCGATGATCATTTTCAAGTCATTCAATGCTTGAGAAGTCTACGGAAAAGAGAGTTAGTACAATTGGGTATAGAACTGGGACTTCGCTACAGCAACCTGCATAAGATGACAACACCACTATGTAGTAATTTGGTCTTGGCTTGGCTCAATCAGGAAGATGATGTGATGAAGAAGAGTGGTAAACCCTCCTGGGAGAGTTTGATGGCAGCACTCAGAACTATCAGTCAGCACGGAATTGTTCGAAAGATTCAACAACAAAAAGGTATAAAGTAACTGTAGAATGTTGTGTGAAATGAGTGGATATTTAACAGATGAACTGAAACTTCAGCATCCAGATTCTACTCCATCCACAGACTCCAGTTCAGGTAAGTTACCAATCATAGCTAAGGCCACTATTGGTTGATTACAAGTTCCTCATCCCCCGCCCGCATTAGTTTACTCTACCTACAGGATTTGGCCATTATAATTGAATTTCTATACCGCATCACTTCTGACTGTATCAACTTGTGTGGTTTTTCCAAGAAAATGACTGAATAGAACTGTCAAAATAATGACATAATGGCTTATACTATGCTGCCTGCCTCATCAGTCTGAGCAAAACCATCTGATGAGAAACTTATGATCAACAAATAGTGGCCTAAGAGCGGGGAGAAGACTATTTTAATGCTACCAATTATGCTGGTCCATGATGCGTGCCTTCAAAATGGGCTTACCGTAGTCACTCATTACTAGGCACTCCTCCCTTATAAGCACATATTAACAGGTACTGATTTTCTTGTTGCCTTTGTTCAGCTCACCTTGCTAACTATTACTGGTTAAATATTACTTATTGACTTAGCTACTCTTTTCTAAGCTATTTCTGCTGGTTCTTTGCAATCTTATCATGTGGTATTCTAAACCAGCTCTGGGTTGCAGACTATCCTGCTGTTATCCCCTCTCCCACTCATCAGGCTTGTAAAGCAAGCAATTACAAATTATGCCCACCCAAAATCATCTTGTACATTAAGCAGCATATGCTCACTATAAGCAGTGGTTTGCTTCTTGCAGTTGATTGTAGTGCAATGGTAAAATTTCTTGTGGGCTTAGCAGAACAATTAGTGTAGCTATGTTGCTTGATGTGCATATGTTATGGAAGCTTCAGTGTTTGTCACTACAACAAGCAATCAACTTTAGAGTATGCTAGCTAACTTATAATGTACATTGCTAGATTATTATTTGCTGTGTATCTATTGCATGCAGTGCAACTAACATATAGTGATCATCGTGAAGTCACTGAATACTTGAGATGGCTAAATAAGGAAGAATTGATGCAATTGGGTAGAGCTCTGGGACTCCAGAACCAACTGGATGGTATAAGCATCCTTGATGTGAAGGAGCTATGCTCTCAACTGACCTTTAGTTGGCTCCTTCATTTAGATGATGTGATGAAGAAGAGTGGTAAACCATCTTGGGAGAGCTTGATAGCAGTACTCCGAAGTATCGGTCACGAAAGACTTGCTCAAAGGATTCAAAAAGGTACAAAGTGACTGTGAGAATGATGTGTGAAATGAGTGCATATTACAAACTTAACAGAAGAACTGAAACTTCAGTATCCAGATTCTACTCCATCCACAGTCAGTTCCTACCCTAGTTCAGGTAAGTTACCAATCATAGCTAGCTACAGGCTGGGAGGGGGGACCACCCAAAATGAATTCTTTCATTGTTGTGATGCAACAATATATTATACAAGCAAATGATTCTTAAAAAGACAGGTACCACATTTCCACGATCAAACATTGCGGCTACTATTATTTTTATCACTGGCACTAGCAGCGACTACTTAAGGGTGCCGATACATCCCGCCCATGCATGGTTGCTATGGAAGAATAGCTTTAAAACTATTTGCCTTAGAGATATCTAACTTGGACCAAGTTATTACATACTAAAATAGTACTACACACACCAAAAATGAAGAGTGCCTGATGATTTTCACAGATGCTACAACAGATTTCATTCTCAAGGTAAATTGTGTTGCATCTCGAAGACCGCTTGGATTCTATGGCTAATTTTTGTTATGAAGCTTCCTATACATATTTCTATCAAAATTACGATGAGTTTTTGTTGATTTATATTTTACTTTTCTACATATCCACACAGGGCCACGCATTCTGGAAATTCTAGAATAGATATGAACTAAAACAAATCGTAACTTTTTAGACCTTACCTCATAGTTATTGTATGCAAAATATTGGCTCATTCCCATGCTTGGTTCCTGAGTTGCAGTGATTTGTATTTTAATCATGCTAGCATGGATTTTAGATGTGCCAGAGCAGCAGCTGCTATTGTGTTTACTATCTGTTATTTTAGCACGGTAGTGTTTGTGGTTAATTAGTGCTTGTAGTAGCACATGCCTCAGTTACTATGTATCGGCACCCTTAAGGGAGGCGAATATTTGAGGGCAGTAATTTCCTTCTCTACTTTTTTCTATCCAGGCTACTAGCTCTTCTTCGTCCCCCTCTGTTCTCTTCTTGTCCATTTCCGTTCATCTACACTAAATTTCCTCTATCGGTGGTAGTCTTGGTGCAGCCTATCACTTTGAGCTTGAATGCATCATTGTATGACCGCTTCAAACAAGATATGAATGATATTTATGTGGGTGTGGCCAGTGTGCTCTAATTGGAGTACAGCAACTAATCGAGGGTGGCGACTATAATGCTCAAATCCTGGATAGAAATACAGTGGTTGGTGTATTGATTGTACTAACCTATCTAGCTATGATGCTGACGTACATGTAGTATTGTAGGCATTGCTTGACTGGATTCACGGCATTTCAGGAATTTTTACAATGTCTGTTATACTAATCTGCAACTGTGTTCCCTTCCAAGTTTTGTCTGTCTTTGCTTTAATGTGTGCTTTGTTCTGAAGAGAACTTTCAGTTTGGCATAGATGGATGGCCAGGTTGAAGGAGATCTGGTGGGGGGTGCAGAATTCGCTGGCATGGAGAAAGCCATAAAAGGCGAGGGTGTATAACATTTCATCATGAAGTTTAGAGACATCTGCAACAGTGGTAAATAGGCAGCACAAAGGGTCTGGGATAGTCTACCATTTTACTTAACCACCTTAACAGTCAATTTCTAGGCAGTGCCTGAAGGTAAGGGCTGCCTGGAAGCGTCGCTGCCTGGAAGCGTAGCTGCCATACTGAGTGGGGTCATTTTTGCAGCAAATTTATCAGTAGTAGCTGTAGAGTGATTCAGGCAGTAGAGTAGCATAAAAATTAAGCCATCTCGAATAATTATGACTAGAATATTGATGAATTTTAATTTGATGCTTTGGTAGTTTAAGCATAAAATCGCCAAAAATAAAACCGTCAAAAAGTCATTAAGTTTGCGATACATTGCGTTCCATTAATTCAACACCACTGCTGGAGAGAAAGTCAAAGAAAACTAATAGGCCTCCCTGGAGGAGTATAGCACCTTGAACTTGTGATGGCGCAACGAATTGTAGAGCCATCTATAAAGAAAGAGAGAACAAGCAGCTGAAATTCTTCGAGGGATGTGTCCAACGATTGCAGCACTATCAGTGTTTCTCCAAAGAATTGGAGTCCAGACATGATGGCCCCTAACACAACTGGAGAACTCATGCTAAATGATGATAGCTATATGGCTAGCTAGCTGTACACAGCTTACATGCACGACGCATGCACATTATTTATTTTGCGTGATTTCAGATTCCGTCAAATTAAATACCGTCAATGGTATTTTTATGAGGTAATCGTATAATATAATTCCCGTCAATATTTCCGGCTATACGATATGATAAGCAAACCAACCAAGCTGGCATGGTTATGGTTACCTTGTGAAAGCACTTATGATTAATAATGGTTTTACAAAAGCAGCTCCTCATAACTGAGAAGACAATACCTGCTGACTGCTGGTGATGAAAGTGGAGTAGTGAACCTCCCGACAATTGATTGTAGCTAATAGTAAGAGAGGAAGTTGTATTCTTTTTGTACATCAATCTTAGAACTCTGCATTGTATCATGTCTTGTGCATTTAGAAAGATATCTGAGTAGTGATATGGGGTATCATAGCCCTCTTCAATATACCAGAAGCGGATAGCTGATACATTACAGCTTGATCGTGCTTTGTGACAGTGTTGCGGCTGCTAGATCTGCATGCACAGAAGAGGTGGAAGGTTCTGATGAGGGTAGTGACACTAATTAATTCTGTGAGCACAAGGTCTTGCCATATCCCTGTTTGATAGTGGCTGGTGCTATAGTGTATGACTGGAAGTACTGCAGATAAGTTATTAGAGCTAGATGATTGGGGAATTCCTAGGGAAGTGATAAAGGCTTCCACAGCTAGTGTAGGGGATCTTCCTTTATTTGGTGGATGGTGCTGCTGTCCCTACAGTCAAGGAGGGTAGCATCTGAGGTTTTGCTGCATTGGCAGATAGAAGATGCTCTAAGTTGACTGTGTCTCATTTGCAACTAGGGTATTGAGCCATCTGTATGCAGAACGATAATCTAGCCAAGCCCTGAGTGCCATGTCGCTAATATGGTGTTGGTAAGTGATGAGCTCTAGTGCGCATGCAGGCTATTAGACTCAGGGAAAAAAATTGTATCTGGTGAGTTTGTTCTATTAGCCTATAGACGATCATAATGACTTGAAGACTTCTTCACTCTCAACCAAGTCCCCAGACATCACAGGACAAAGTACCACCACTTTCAATGAAGCAGGAGGGATACCTCCAACAGGTGCCTGTATACTAGAACCCCCGAACCATCTCTGATGTCTGTGCATGTACATATTATGTTCGACCATGCTTGAAATGAGTTGATAGAGTGCTTATTAGACTTAGAGATTGGGGGTTCGTTGGTTGACCTGGATGACCAGGTGAATATGGGGCATTGGATTGACCTGAGGCTTCTTCTTGGTTTTGTGCCTGGGCAAGACGGTGAGCTACCTGCTGGTTAATGTGTTGAGTGACACCATCCCAATGATAGCTGCATTTACCAGTTGTTGGCACCGTTGAATTCAGGTGTACCAACTGCCTGCTAATGCAATTTACTGTTGGCATACTCCCTGTGATATCACCCACGCAATATGTTAACTCTGGTTTGCTTAATGCAAACCTACATATACATCTGGCTATAATATTATTAATAAACATTTAAGCATTTAAGTCTATCTTTATTACTAAATCTTTTATTATATAGGTGAAAGTTATGCTCAGCATAGGGAAGCTTACTATAAAGCCATCCGAGAAAAGATTGCATTGAAAATAAAATTGGCTAGGCTTATTCATGCTGGCCTTCCACGATCAGGAAAATCGTCCACAATAAAGCGCTTGATGGGAGAAATTTCTAATCTTTTTAAGGAAGGAAAAGTTCCAATTAGCACAGGAGTTGCTGAATGTGCAGGGCAGATTTTGATCCAGCTGAAGGACACAAGGAACATACATTGTGATATGGCAACAATCTCATCAAGTGATTCAGGTTCATCTGAGTGGTCCAAACTAAAAGGCTTCATCAAAGAAGATAAAATGCTTAATGAATTATTGAGTCAATTAACCCAAAAGGATTCTTCACAAGCAAAAGATATGCCAGTTGAACCATCCAAGCCACTTTTAAAAAGGAAAGATTTAAAAAAGAAAGATATAAAAAGGGAAGATATTGTTAAAATGATGTCCCCTCCTCGCAATACTGGGACAAGCAAGGATCTAGAACAAACACATGACAAAATGTTTTCATCACCAGATACGGATCTTGAAAATGATATCAAGATCTTGCTTAATGATCTCCTTATCCTCTTGATCAATACCGACACTGGTGGCCAGCCTGAGTTCCTTGATATGTTGTCTGCCCTCATAATGGGTCCTTCCCTCTATCTTCTTTATCACCGACTTATCGATCAGCTTGATAAACCATTCAAAATCAGTTACACCTATCCTAATGGTGAATCTACTGATGAAAATGAATCAACCATTACCACAGAGGAAACTCTGTTCCAAGTTCTTTCAAGCATTGCTTGCTGCAGTAACCCCTGTGACATCAAAGATCCTATTGAAAGTCCAGAGGAATCTGATAAAGATATGTCTGAGAAATATCCCATTTGTTCCAGGGCCCTTTTTGTTGGGACACACTTAGATTTGATAAAAAGTGAAGAACTACCAGGAAAGCAAACATCTCTTAAAGAAAGAGTTAAGAACACAAGTTTTTATAAAGACGGTACCCTACTGTTTCCAAAAGAAAATGAACCTATTTTGGCAGTGGATAATTACAACGGTACTGATGATGACAGAAAAAATACTCGCAAGATCCTGGAGGAAGTAATTGAATCTAACTTCAAAAGGATCTCCATTCCAGCTGCCTGGCTAATATTGAGTCTCTACATGCGCAAGGACATCAACAGTAACCCAATAATGTCTCTAAATGATTGTGAAGAGCAAGCACTGAAACTTGGAATTGATTCAAAGGAATTAAAAGATGCTCTCTGGTTCCTTCATCACTGCATGGGACTAGTCTTGTATTACCCTGAAGTGAAAGAAATTAAAAACAAAATTTTTTGTGATATGCAGGTCATTTATGACAGCATCACACAGCTGGTTGTCCACACTTTCAAAAATGCAAGAAAAGTTGGTCCAGGTATAATTGAAAAATTCAGCAGAAAAGGAATGTTTTCAAAAAGGGATCTTTTTCGTGCCATGGAAACCAACAGCGATGAATCCAATGATGAATCCAATGATGAATCCAATCACCTCCCTTTGGATAAATTAGTTAAGCTTCTTGAACACCTCAAGATATTGACAGTGATCTCCAGTTCTACCTATTTCATGCCATGCATCCTGAAAAATGCTACAGCTGATCAATTGAAGGCTGCATTGGAGGAAATTGAGGCCACTAATAAAAACCCAGCTCCTTTGATGATACACTATGATTATGGTTTCGTGCCTGTGGGTATATTTTCCCACATGATTGCTGACATCACTTCCTACTGGATACTGAATGAAGATGAAATCTGGAAGAATATGGTCAACTTCTTCGTGAAGGATAATCAAGTCATTCTTGTATCACGTCCCACATATATTGCAGTAGCACTTTCACGTAATCCTCAATCTAGTGCATCAAATGAACAAGTATGTCCTGCCATACTTAAAGAGATCAAGTCCTCTTTAAAGAGAGTAACCTCACTTTTGAACTACAAGTCTGATGTGCAGTACAAGTTTGGCTTCAAGTGCAAGCATGACAGTTCTCCAGTGAAAGACCACTTGTGTCTGGGAGAGGGAAGCGATAATTTCATGAGATGTAAATTCGATAAGAAGTATGTAGTTTATCTTAAAGGTCCTCAAATGGTTTGGTTTTCAAAGGTATAAGTATAGCTATTATTTTACCTCAGAAAATCATTCTGCAATCTCTATCATACATGTAGGATCAAGACCCTGGCCAAATCCCCCCACCCAAAAGTCCTAGGATAGAAGATAATATCAGTGAGTATTATCAAACTAAGAATTATAATGACTAGTCCGCACAATCTGTGGCAATCACATTTGCATTTGATATTGCATCCATGCTATTGGGCTGATTTCTTCTAGTGAGGCCACTTATAAGCTTACTGCAGTCTTTGGCTTGCTCTCTTCACTGGCCATGGACTATGCTTACTGGTGCCTTGCTCTACATAGCAACTGACCTTTGAACCATACTTTTCGGTCTCTCTCTCTCTCTCTCCTCTCACTTGGAAGGCCCTTACCAACTATGCCAGACTATTCTTATTATTGGTCTCTCTCTCTCTCCTCACTTGGCAGACCCATACCAACTATGCCAGACTTGCCTTGGTCGTATACATTCCCATGCAATGAGTGACACACATGCACATATGTAGCAATTGACCTTTGAACAGTCAGTCAGTCGGTCTAGCATAGTTGTCATTATGAATTCTCTTTGCTAATTAAGGTTGTCGTGATGTGAAGGTTGCACTAAAAGGCATAACTACTGAATGGGATGACCTTGCAGAGGCTCTTGGATTGCCAGAGTCGGACACTGACACCATTGCAAGTAACCATTCCTCAGATGTGAGGAAGCGTGTGAAGGAAGTCATTAAATGCTGGTTCCAAGGGAAAGGGAGTGTGCCACTATCATGGACCAACCTCTGCACAGCCCTCAGAGACCCTTTGGTCAACCGTGAAGACATTGCATCGACAATTGAAAGATCACATTTAAAATGAGCTAGCTACCATGGCTAGTTGTATAGCTACTGTGAAATCCAAGTATGTTCAGATAAACAGGAGTATAATTATAATTGCTTTCACTTTCCATTAACATTACACTCTCTTTTGCATATAATAATGTATTGTGAATATCCCAAAATCATATTAATTAAATAAATGAAGCACCTCCATATGCTACCAAAAACAATGCTCACAACTCTTCCAGAGGCACTACATCCCTTTGATATTCTGCAATATGTAGCCGTACCCTGAAGCTATAATTATGTAGGAAGGATTTGGATGCTTCATCCTGTCTTCTGGTCTGGGTAATCCTATTGTGGAGTATCACTACTCCCCCATGGATGCACTCAAAACTCTCCCTCATCTTTGCAAGGAAAAGTTCTTACATCCACAAGAGGGCACGGCACGTCTTACCAAGAAATGAAAATCTCTGCATCTAATCTCTGCACCTCTTTCATGGAGGAGCCAAGTAATAATATAAAATTTGCTATTCCCCTCACTGTACACACTGTATGAAGTCTTTCTTATAGCATTATCATGCAGTGATGAAAGTTACAATTTCATTGAAAGTATTCTTAATGGCCTTGACAAGAGGCAAGTCTGTGCTTTCTCTCTTTCCACTACTTTCATCTCTTCTGGTGAGCAGTACGGAGCTCAGAGATCCATCAGCTGGCTGGTACATCTTCATCAGATGGACCAGGAGCTCAGTGGCATCGGAGCAGAGGGGAGGGAAGGTCTGACAGAGTAACAGCACTGAGGGAAGAATGGCCAGGAAGTATCCTTCCCTCATATCGCTGGGTATCTCTCCAGCAAGGAGCGTCAGTCTCTTAAAAATGCCTTTAGCCACACCCATGGTCTCCGGCACTGGATACTGGTGGATCACATGAGCTGCCAGCTGCACTCCAAATACCTGTCAATCAAGATAGTAGTTCATATTTGTCTGTTAATCGAGTCAAGCAATGGTGTCCTTTATCAAGAATGTTAGATACAAATCTTATCAATGGCAATTATATTGTTTGTAAAGGAAGTGAAGGAGAAGTCAGAAGTTAGTTTAGAAGCCAATATAGTTGCATTTCCTGCCGATCCCTCCTTGCATGCTGTGTAATGTACCTCACCTGTTTTTCGGTGCGAGGTTGATTGAGGAGCTCAGGGATGAAATCCAGACAAATGTGCATGGAGGGAATGCCAGCCACCATCATGGGAATCAGCTCAGTGGGATAACCCTGCAATTAGTAATAGTATCATGTTTAAATGGGAGAGCCTTAGAGGAAGGGGGAGAACCCTGACAATTATCACATTGATAATAACCCTGCAAATTAGGGTAGCAGCACATTATGAAACTATTGCATGATGGGGTGACCCTGCTAATTAGAGTATGCAGCAAATAATTATTAGCATAATAGTAGAACCTGGAAATGGACCAGCTTGGCAAGACTTGGTTCGTCTATGAAGGTGTGATGGAGGTATGAGCAGATGAGACACTGGATCTCTCGACGAGGGGACAACTGAGGTCCAAGTGAAGATTCCAACTAAGAGGAACATAGTATAAGAATGAGGGGATGAGTTATACTCGTTGATTAATAGAGAAATATCCTACCCAGAAAGCATCCTTTTATTAGTCTATTATATACATGTTACTCTAATTATAGCCCACCTTTCTCTAATTAAAGTGCACCTCTTTCAAGATACTCTAATTATAGCCCACCTTTTTATCTTGTTCAGTGGTCAGACATACTTCCAACAGTAGTTGAATGATAGCACTCTCTTGTGTAGCATTGAGAGCAATGCATAGCTCTTCCCGCTCCAGTTTGGTCATGTGACCACCAGTGGATGAGTCAGGCATAGCTGTAGCGACAGAGCTTTGGATGTGGGACTGTTCGTGGAGCCAGGTCTTGGAAGTGGAGGTATACGCAGCAAGGCAGCGAAGGATCAGATCAAAAATGGGAGGACACCTGTTATGCATGGCGTGTGGCAGGTCCGTCAATTCATACATGCATGTATTGTGCAGGTGCAGTGAAGATACCTACCCTGACCTTTGCACTTTAAGTTCATTATAAATACAGGCATAGATAAAAGGGCCTGTAATATTGTCTGGACGTAGTCTAATGCCATAGCTGCTAATAAGAATTGGACTGGACTATGGGCTGGGACAATTATGGGAAAATTGGCTGGATAACGATGTTTCGTACCTTAATGCTCTGGTGTCACAGCGCAGGACGATGAGAGGGTCCTCGGATAAGTCCTGGTGAGTGTATGGTCGTAGCTGCTGCATCTCCACTGGCCTCAGGGCATTAATTGTGTCCAGCCACAACCTTGGAGGGAGGGAGAGAGTGAGATCAGCATGGTAACCACAGTAGCGACATAATTACTTTCTGGGCATGATGGAGTTAAGTTTAGTCCAGAGGGTGACGTAAAGACCCTGTATGACTCGTGAGATGGAAGGAGAGTGGAGGAGGAGTGAGAGGGTGGAGGTGATGGGGTGAGAGTAGGGGACCAGGGATGTAGGGGGCAGGGAGGAGAGATGGTTGAGGACCAGCACAGCCTGGGAAGGATTGGTGTGAACACGTTCCAATACTGCAAAAGGAACAGAGAGATCTTAGAACTCTCCATAGTTACTGCAATGGGATAAGAAAAAAATGTCCTGATATTAGAGAGGTATCCTGGTATTAGAAGTGTCCTGATAATTATTAGAGAGGTGTCCTGGTACTAGAAGTGTCCTGATAATTATTAGAAAGGTGTCCTGGTATTAGAAGTGTCCTGATAATTATTAGAGGTGTCCTGGTACTAGGGAGGTGTCCTGACTAGAGCAGTATCCTTACATATGAACAGATGGGACAGGAAGGAATGCATTTCAGGAAGTGACTGAAGGAGAGTCCATAGTTTAACTGCAAAGCATGAAGCCTTGGACTGCCTATTAACCCTTACATACATCACCTTTCATGGCTGACTCTGGAGTTATCTTCTTGCTGGATACTTTGATGACCTGACTATATTCACTGGCTGCAAGAGAACAAAGCATTTCTCTGGTAAAGGGTCTATTTGGTTGAAAGCACAATTGACTAAATATACCCACAACAGCATACCATGGCATTGAAGATTTGAGATGTCCCTTTTTTCTGTCATGTACTCACACACCAGACAGAGTTGAGGAAACTGCATGGCTGTTAGCTTGAGAAGGGTCGGGTAAAGCGTGGAGTACTGTGTCTGGAAGCGCCGGGCATGATCCAGCAGGTACTTCATGGGTATCTGAGTCAGGACCCTGGGACTGTAGGCGCTAGGAGCTTCTCTGCCAGGCAACATCACTGCAAGTAATCAGTAAGTCAAGAAAAAGAAGCGGGAAGTATTCTTTATTAATTCAACTGAGGACAGTTAAAAGGTCACTCACACAGGATTGTATTACCAACTTAACACTACTTCATTAATCAAGAAAAATATGAAAGGTTAAAAGGTCAGAAGGGAATGCATTACACATTAACCTAGCCTCGTCCCCAGGCCCTCCCTTTTAATTATGATTGTGGAGGGCCTGGTACGCGAAAATATCGCAAAACCATAGAAACCCCATAGCGTGGGTGTGTCCAAGGAAACGCATTCCCATCGCAAACGTCACCATGACGAATCGGTGCTAAGACCACGCACTAGCACATGGCCCGGCCAGGCCTTAGAAAGAAGAGGTGTTGAGCCATTGAGCTGCCACCGAATTCAAGTTTTGCTACGCTTTGCTAGCCCAACACCAGATAGTATCGGAGCTGCCTATAGTCTAGATAGTAAAGTTATCGAGTAGTCTAGATTTTAGGCTTAGCTGGACTATAAATAGATCGGCCTCAGAATTCTTCAAGAGTTTTAGCAAGTCCTTGGTTGTATAAGTTATGAATGTGGAGGGCCTGGTACGTGAAGTCACGGGGGGATAGAACCGTCTTAATTGGGTGTGGGCAGTGCACGAGAGCATTATGACCATGCCCACGCATTTGGGCTACGGACTAACCAAGAAAATTATGAAGGTTAAAAGGTTAGTAAGAGAAAAGGTTAAAAGGTCACTCACGCAAAGCCTTAAGGTTCAAGAGGTAGCAGTCCTGGTAGAGGAGAACATAGTACAGCATTAAGAGTTGCGCAGGAAGAGGAAAGTGGGACTGATAAGTGTCTGGGTCCCTCTTAAAGACAGAGAGAACCTGCAAAAAAGTTGAATACATATTAATTAACCACTTTTACTACACTGAATGCTTTTCTCCTTAAAACTTTATACAATAAGGAATAACCAAAAAGCCCCCCTAGAATGCACTAGCTTCGATCTTAGTAATAATATTACAAATTTTTATGGGTGGCATGCCCCCCCCCCCCCCCCCCAACCTCGTACCCATTCTGTAATCACCTGACCACTCACTCTGCCCCTGCTATTAGATAATCGTGTGCCCCATGGCAACCTAAAACCTTGCCTCTTCTGCAGAGAAAGGGGTGTGGTTCTTGGTGGTGGCAGCTGCCATGTTTGTGGAGGTGTAGGAAGAGGATCTCGGAGGAGAAGTGATGGCAGAGACCAGCACTGAGTTGACAAACTCCTGGAGGAGGGGAGGGAAGGTGGGGTGCAGTGGCTCAGAAACCACAAGCAGCTGCTGGTAGATCCAATCCTGAATGGATGTCAAAATTGCAGTATGATACACTCCAAAGTAGGCACACAATGCTGACTCAGCATGATGTATGTATGTATGTATGTATGTATGTATGTATGTATGTATGTATGCACCTTGATGGAGATGCTGTACTTGCGGAAGTTTCTCATCTTGATGAGCTGGTGAATGCAGTGGACAGGGAGGTAACCTTTAACATCTGCACTCAAGTGGGAAGTGGGAGGGACACTCACTGCATGGGCACACACCACCTGGAGAGGGACACAGATGTAAAAGACCCTGATGTCACTGGTATGCATGTGATCCTGCCATCACAAGGTCCTCCTCCCTCACCTCTTCAGTAAAGACCTTTAGAAATAGCTTGCTCAGAGTCGTAAAGTGACCACTCCTGAGAGAACTCTATAAGATAGAGAGAGGATAGTGGTAGATACTAAGGTACTCTATGGGAACACACTTTCTTTTTTTCTTTTTTTTGGGGGGGGGGGGGGGGGGGGGGACTTAGCACTTTGCTGACTCAGTACTCGGTAAATAAATCACATGGTTGTCCTAGGGTCAGGGTAGGACTATTCTTTGCTGTCTCAGCACTTACCGAAACTCTCATGTTGAGGGTGTTGGCTATGAGTTCCTCTATTTGCTCCAGCTGCTTCTCCCGTAGGTGAATGGAGATGAGGAGGAGAAGCTCACCATAGCTGCAGTGACCACCACATGCCCTGCACAAAATCATCACCACAATAATTGCATTCTCTCTCTCTCTCTCTCTCTCTCTCTCTCTCTCTCTCTCTCTCTCTCTCTCTCTCTCTCTCCAAATTATCTTACCTGTCAAAGTCAGGCAACTTCTCTAACAGCCACTGGAACCACCTCACCACAGCACCCTCACAACCATCAATGCTACAGGCAAGAAACAAATAAAGACTTTAATTAAGTACAGGCAAAAAAAAGTTTTTAAAAATTAAATATAGCAGGCAAAAGGTCAATAATACTCAACATGTGAACCTTTTCTTGTGAAATCCCCTTATATTACCTTATAAGGAAGGGGCAGGCCAGCATGACACACAGGGTGACTTCAATGAAGCGGACCCCCGCGGGGGAGAAGGGGGGACAAGTGCACACAATATGACTGAGAATGGCAGCTGCTTCTTCCTCCTTCAAGTACATCTGAGTCTGCGTCTTCAGGGCACAGCAAACCTACAGAATGTGTGACCACCTTGTTACTTGAATTACCAACACTAACTGCTTTCCATTACCCTAAAATGTCTTTCTCAATTCTTGACCGAATTCTTGTGGATATCAGAAAACGCTGTGGGTCATTAACTCACTGGTGTTTGAGATTCGGAATTTGGTCAAGAATCAAGCAAGTTACCATACAGGAGATTGCATAAAGCTCACTGCCTTCCTTATATGGACTTAAGAAACCAAATACTCTGAAACTGTGTATACTATTGTATTGTTACTGACCTCAAGGACTAGTGAACCCAAAGTACCATTTCATTAAGTGCATGTACGTACCTGTAAAAGGTTCATCAGCTCCACTATGTCCTCATTAGGAAGTTGTTTCTCCATTGAAATAACCACAAAGTTCGCTTTCTCGTAAGTGGACGAGTGTTTCCTCCTCCTTCCCCCTACTACGCCACTCCCTCCCTCCTTTTCGACGGTTCTTACAGGCCCCACCCCCATCCTCTCCTTCTCCCCCACCTCCCCACTCAGTCCCACATGGATGTGCGTCGAAGACTCTATCTTTTCACTCATCCCCACACCCTCTCTTTCTCCAGTTCCTCCGATTTCCTCCACCTCCCCCTCTGACCCCTCCCCCTTGCCCTCGTCTGCACCCTCCTCTCCTTCATGGTCACTCAACTCAATGTCCATCTGGTCCATCAACTCCTCAAGTGTCTCAGAAGAGCTGGAGGCCGTGATGCTAGCAGTGCTTTCAACCTCCTCAATGGTAGTAGTGTCTTCCTCCTCAGAAAGAATCACCTGTAAAAGTTAGAGGAGAAAACAGTCATTTCTGATTAGGCAAAGATGTAACTGAATGTTTAATTAATGATATATTCATTTAGAGCATTAATTTTGTCATAACTTTATCCTTGAATCAGCATTTATAAACTCAGTTCGTAAAATACTTTATTCCTTATCATTCACTATATTATCTGCTCTAACTTTCTCATAAATTTCACATTGCAGAGAGCTGTGTGAACTGGTTAAGAGTTGACAAGGAATGATCAAAAACACAAATCAGTACTGATAGTGAATTTAAGCTTTGAAGATTGGGATGATGTATGAAAAAGGGAATAGGTCCTTGCGGGAGGGGAGGGGGTTACATAGTGAGCTGACCTGATTAGTCTCGGCTTCCTGAGTGGATATCAGTGATGACTCTGTTTCCATGGTTTCCTGCACTCCGGATGGTAATGAGGGTCGATGGTGAGGGGAGAAACTTAGGGGGTCCAATTTGGGAGTCGAGGGAGAGTTGAAGGAACGAAGTTTCCTCAAAATGTAGGAGCGGAGTTTAGTGACGGCAGAATATTTGTGGCGTCGGTACTGGAAAACAAGCAAAGGTCACACTGTATTGCATAGTCTGATTCAATATTTCTCCCAATCCACACTTTCTGCACATCTGCTGATGTATTAACAGGGGCTTACCTTTTGCTGCATACACTTGAGGTACTGGGCAAACCAGACTCTGGTCTGATCATCTCCAGCAATGATGATGTTGTGCAGAAGAGTGATGACTCCTGCTTGTCCCGAAGCCCAATTTGGATCCAGAATTGGACTGACGTGACGTTCAGATTCCATCCCGTAAGAACGCAATCTGTAAGACATCAGAAGGCAAAGAAGAAGAGAGACTAATAACTTTAACTACAGAGTAACTATACTTATCACTGGTCATTTTCCCAAGTGCTTGCCTGAGCCTGTTTTCCTCAGCATCGAGTGCGAGAGAGAGGGCCAGTGTTGGGTGTTTGCAGTTGCTGATGGCCAGGGACTGGACGTAGGCAGACTTGGCAGGATGCATCTGACACAGCATCTGTATGGCTCCCGTCCGACACCTCCCAGCCAGTGAGACCTCGTCCAATGTCTCTCCATTCAGCACCAGGGAGGTCACCACTGGAAGTATAAGGTTGTTCATTTCAAGGGGGCGAGGGGGGGCTTCTGCCCCCCCCCTGAACGATGGCTTGCCCCCTAGGAATTAGCTAGCTTTCGTAATGAGATTATCATAGAATTCCACATAAATGCACTGGTTTGTACTTGCCCCTCCTTACTAGGCATTTGATCCCCCTTAAATAAAATTCTGAATTAAACCCTGATATAACTATAGTGCATGTCATCAAACTGCTATGCATTCAGTTATTATTTGCTATGCTTTCAGTATCATATGGTCTGAATGCCTGCTCAAATCTCAAACATTTTATAGCTCTCTTAGTCGACTTACACACTTTGAGTCTGCTGTACTTTACCTTGGTCAAAACTGTCTGGCATGTTGGCCAGCACTCTGGCAAGAAGGTGTGGTCCATTCCGTAACCGTAGCAATGCTTCAGATAACTGCACAACTGGCAGCAGAGAGGATAATTCTGTAGGGAGGGGAGATAAACAAACAAATAAACAATAACAATAAACAAACAGACTCTGATTCTCCCTCAAACTCCACCCACCTGCTGTGGCAACACACATGATATCGCATATCTCCTCCAAGTGACACTCGCACTCAAACAGGTCAGACTGAATCAACTTGAACTGTCCAGGGCTATCCAGTTGACCCATGACCTTCAGAATCTCACTCAGAAACAGACGAAAACGACGAAGAAAGTTGCTTCTCTCAAACTCTATGGCCAGTCCAAATTGAAGAGAAGAGGCTAAAATGCTTTGAGACTGGCTTCTGTCCTCTGGACCTAGTTTCTTCAGCAGCTGCTGCTCTTTAATGGCATCTTGTCTCAGTTCCTAGTGTGTTTTGAGTATGCCAGTACACGAGTGAATATACATTAAGTCAGGCTCATCAGGTAAAGGGTCATCATAACTCTAGGTATATACGTACGTATGCCAACGCAACAGGTTCAAAATTCAGATATGGGTCATTGGTCAGATATGTATTCAATTGTGTCACTGGTCAGAGAACTCTGATTGGGTTGGGAGGACATCAAAGGTCTCACCTTAGAGGATCTTTCAAAGGGACAGAAAATACTATACAGAAAACCAAATCTCTAGAATACCTGAAAGTTGAGTTCAAGATAACTCTTGATGGCATTGACTTCTCTTATGCCAGCAATGGCAGTATGAATGGCCCTTCTCCTTGCTTCTCCTTCTCCTTGTCCAACACACTCTGGAGCCATGCCCCCAAGAGAGGTCGGAATGGGAGGAACAAGAACCATCCGGGCAAGTGAAGGGAGGAAAGGTCGAAGGTCATCTGAAGAGGAGGCAAGGAGTTCTTTTATGTTTCCTGAGAGGAGGGCAATGAAAACCCTAGGGCTGGGTGGGGCCTGTTGTGTCCTGGTTCCCATGATTCCTGGCTGCAAAATGAAAAGGGGACATCATCCTTTAGTCTAAAAACTACGCATGCTATGGGAATGTCTGCAATGTTTAGGCCGTAGGAATGACGAACTTGGCCTACAGAAAAGTACCTCCTAAAGGCTATTTACCTTCAGAGTAAGTGAGATTACGGATGAATCTCCGCGAGACTAGAATCTTCGCGAGACTAGAATCTTCGCAAAGTCGCGGCCATGTGAGTTCTTCCCAATTAATGCTCACCAAGTGAACCTTACCCTCCCGGCAATTTGGCGGGAAAATTCGAGTCCGCTGTGCTAGGTATCCATCAAAGACTTGCTCCTCAAGACAAGTTAGTGCACAGAAGTCCAATGAGCTGCCCCTTTCTTTTCTCTCTCCTGAAAGGCTTTCTCCTCCTCTCTCTTTTTTGTAAACAATTTGGTGTTCAACACCAGGACCGTAAACCTACACACACAGATGACAAAACGCACAATATTAAAGTAGTAGCTACACATAATGGATAAGATAAGGGTAATTACATAATACATGCTGATAGAAGAGTTAAAAGCAAAAACAATGAAAAACAACAGCAACAAAAGCAACAACAACATAATTACAATTTAGCTACACTGCAAAAAAAATTTTTTGGATAGCCATTTTATTTGAAGAAAGAGAGATGATTCCTCCCCTCCCCCCCCCTCCTCCATCACTGCCACTATCAGGGACATTCGTAGCCAAAGCCTCAGGAGCATAGTCTTCAAAATCTGAAATGGTTTGCTGAGCTTGTCAGACTTGGCTAACGAGAGGGACTTCCTTGCCCACTTGCTTGTTGGAGTGGTTCAACTTTGAGGAGTGGGCCTGTGACTCTCAAGTGCTCACTCTACTCAGTCAGCTCTCTCAGGCACATAATCAAAGTGTCAGTCAGTTCTCTCAGGTATGCAGCTCTCTCAGGCACATAGTCAGCACTCTCAGGTACGTAAATGGATTCAGTCAACACTCTCAGGTATGTAGTCAGAGTGTTCAATTGTAAAAGTGGCTCACAATAACAGCCGTAGTTGTCCAGTCTAAATTGGTAATCATGACCAGATAATGTTAGTCTGATGTGATACATGTAGTGTTTTAGGTACTTAAGTAGGTACATGCAAGACTACTTCTCAGTAAAATGTCTAACTTGGTTAACCACTGTGAATAGTCTACATTGGTTATTGAACATTGGCAATCTGAACCTGGATTTTGGATAATGCAAGGTGAACGTAACACTTCTCTTCATAACCATACTTATAAAGTTCAAACAGTTGCATAAAACTTCTTCAAGGAAGTAAGCTTCAGCATTTTTTACAGTGGTCACCATCAATTTGACCTGGATCAATTGTACAAATGCATGATCTATATCTGTAGCTACCAGGAACCATCTAGCTATCAAATTTTGGGGCGACAAATCCATCAAGACAGCCTGGAAATCCATCTTGTTTGGAACCAAAAGTGGTGCGAGTGTCTCGATTTTGAATTGATATCTCAGTCTAAAATTGTTGTCAAATTTGACCCTGGCTGTTGCCAGATGAGCTAGTTCATGTCATGAGAGGAGTACAATGGTACAGCTGTATATAGACGTCTTGTTTACAGAATGGTATATAAGTCTGTGATTAATAACAATGTGCCATTCATAACCAATTGTATAGTCCTCCTGCAGGAATCAAACTTAAATCAATCACTCAGTCATACACAGCAGCACATTCACACGAATCATAGCCAATTCACCTTCAGTAAGTACACATTATACAAACCCTTGCTTCATTGAGGGTGTGAGCTTACAACGAATGTGACAGAAGTATGGATTTAAGTCCAATTTTGATAGCCAACCAGAAGACCAAGTGAATCCGCTTTGGAGTGAACGAAATGCTTCACTTCGGCCAACACAATCCACAAGGTATCTATACTAGAGAATGCCTAACAGAGATATAGCAACCTACTAGTAAATCAACATGTTCAATTTAATGCTTTATTTGGATGAAGTGGTAGGTCTTTTCCATTTAGTGCACCTCAAATTTTAAATAGTATAGCCAATTAGCTAATGGAACAGCAGGTATTTCCTTGATAGAATCAGCTATAGTAGACGCTGACTGAATTTTACAGTGCAACTACTTCTAAACAGCTTTTCAAATGCTAAAAGTAAGATTTATACTCTAAAATTAATGTGTTCAATTCATTTCTTACTGATCTATAAGCTTGGGTTTTCTTCATGATGGTGGCTGCAGAGGAGCCACCATTTCAGAGCATGAACTGTAGCATTTTCCAGTGGCTCATTCAAAACTGCACCAGGAATATCATTCTCATCAAGCTCTAAGCTACTGGATCCAGGAATACATTCTCTAAGCTACTGGAACCAGCCATTATATATCAGCCCCAACCTACATGTAAACATCAAAGATAGTGTCCAGCATCGCTTTTAACAGCTTGTAACTTCTCGCCCGTTCACACTCGACTACTCCATCAGTAAAACAACAATAATTAATTTTCATTGATTTTCTTATAAAAGGAACGTGCAGAAAAGTGAGGTCGATGAAATGTACCCCGCCCCGGAAGTGTCCTCGCGTATTGATTGAATTCCTCACAGCTTCCACATAATGTGGAAAGGACTAATTTGCTTTCAACGACTGGAGTCATAATGTCATGCAACAAGTTGTTAACTACCAAGTTGTTGCTTTCTCTATTTGGAAGTATTGGATTCCTACTACACGTGATACACTTGGGTATTGATATATATCAAGGTAAATGTGATGAAGAAAATAAGGAATTGCTAGAAAATGTTCTATATAGTTTTGTTGGTCTTCTGCAAGGTATTGAGCTGTTAGTTTTTACTCTGTATGTTGGCTATTACTGGAGAACCATATGTAGGGAATATAAGCTGCAATCTTTCACCTATAAAACATTCTGTGAAACATTCTGTCATTTTTGTTCCATACAAACGCTGTTTGTGGTAGTATATAGCCTTCTGCCCCTTACAGTAGGAACGGCCATATCAGGAATGGGATATGGTCGAGACAAAGACTATAATGCTTCAAATTATTGTGGTCTGCGTGGCACAAGTACATATGATTTCTTTATAACAATGCACGCCATCATGACTGAACTTACCATCATCATTCCATGTGTAGTTCGTATACTTGTTATCATGCTATTGGGTTTAGCAAGAAAACATTTGAAAGACTCATTGAGAAAATTAAGTGAGAACCCATACAGCCATGTTACTGATGATAAAATTGATTCAGAGCTGGAAGCAAGATGTCAAAAATTATCATATGGTTATCGAATTATTGGTAAGAAAGTACGAGTAATATACAAAGCTCTAGAAGCTTGGTTCATGCTGCAATTTATAGTCTACTCAGTATTACTGACGACTGATTTGATACACGTCTTACGACCAGTGAATTCTCAAAAACCCAATAATGATTATGACAAATGGCGTACTATATTGTATCTAAGTTTTGATTTAGCGACATTTCTCTTGCCTTATTTGATGGCAGTTAAGTGTAATGAAGCTCATAATGATTACTATGAAGCATTACTTGAGTTATATCAAAATGGTCGATATAAATGTGAAGAAGAGGATTACTTTAAAGCATGTTGTAAAAATTTATGTTATTGCCAAAAAAATGAAACGGATGATTATGATTCATTAGACGATGAACCTGTGGATGGTCAACACAGTAAATATTATGTAAGATCCTTGTGGAAGAAGATCGAAAAGAAAGATCACTTGGATTTTCGTCCCAATCTTTTTGGTGCTAGCATCCCCATCAGCAGCCCCATTTACACGTGTACTCTTATACTATCTCTTTTTGGTGTTATATCTGGTTTAACAAAATAATTATTTGGTGATATCATCCATCCCTATTTTTTTCATGAATTTTTGTGTTTCAATGCAATTGTTTAATGGATTCTGATCTACTATTAAAAAGTATTAAGCATCAAAAAAAATCAATGTAGGGCTGATCATAAAATAGTAAATTTGCCATGCAGTATTTTTACTACCAGTGTTAATACCATGTGGGCTTTTATTTGCCCCAGGTGGAGTATAATAGTAGTGCAATTGACACGTCGATCTTGTTAGCCAGACTCCTTTTCCACTGCACATACACTTACTTGCACGTGCAAGTAAGTGTATATGCAAAGATGAGATAGTGAGGGGAAAAGGAGTCTGGCTAGCGAGACTAGTGCAATTGACACGTCGATCTTGTGGCTACTCATTCTGCCAGGGAGGAGGCCATGCATGCAATGTGATTTGTATAGCTATAGCTGCTACTAACAAAATCTGCTAGCTCCAGAATGAATAGTGTCCCCCTGGCTGGGACTGCCACACATGTAATACATCACATGGTGACATGACACCAAATATCCCTTGACTGCACATTGTAAAAACAAATGTGTAAAAACAACCCATTTTAGGTTATCTGAGTTCCAATTTTCAACTCAGATAACCTAAAATGGGTACATACCGTAGACTGGGAAATTTTCAATGTTGATTTATCATATGTGTATTCATTTCAAAAGTTGTACTAAAAACCATCATAATAGTCACTAACTATAAAAGTGTTATGTAGTTACTAATTTAGAATTTCATGCAGTTGTTGCATGTACCATCAAATAATGGTGTGCATCCATAACTGTTACATTGTGGGTGTGGCATATATAGTAGCTAGGGGAATTCCTGAGTAAACGTATGCAGTTAGTCATGAATATCATTAAACACTTTGTACTCGGGAAATGTATGGCTTCCAGAAGCACTAATAGTAGCTAGGGGAATTCCCGAGTAAACATATGCAGTTAGTCGTGACTATCATTAACATTAAATTTGTAGTTTGCATAGTTGACATCTTCTCAGGCATGCTTAGTTTCAGATGTTGTGTTTTTTGATGGCTGGACTATATTTTAATCCCAGGGGCTGGAACTAAACCATGAAGAAATGATCTTAGTCCACGATGAGCATGGGATATACTGTATTATAATATGTGAGTACATTCATTTACTAATCATAGTCCTCATGTGTAGTAGCTAGTGAAGTTGTGATCTCACTCTTTTTCCTCCTCTCCTATAGTACTCAATGTGTGTAGCTACATGTGGGTACAGCCAACTAACTGTTTCCTGACAAGTATACTTCACATTGCAGTAACTGTTTGAGGAAAATGTCACTGTACCATAGTTTGTCAGCATTTCTGCATTGTAGACATACATGCAACTCGAGTGTGCACAATAATTATTTAGTGATTGTAACTTTTATAGAAATTTTGATTACTGGGTTGAGGGATAGGAGCACTATGGAGCTGGAATGTTGCCCTTCTTTCTGGAATAAAGCCTTTTTCCAAAAATCAGCTCGATTTAAACACTCATCTACGCATCGTTAAGGCTGAGCGCTCTAATTGTCTATTATAGGTGTTGATGATGACATCGACAACAATGTCAATTTTTCGGACTCATTAATTCATAAAGGTAAGCACAATACTCATACTGAATTATTATTGTGTACTAGAGTCACTAGACTATCTAGCTACCTGATCATTGAGAAACAGTAAACCATCCCCTTCAAAAATGTACTTTCCCCCTAAATTTCAATTCCATCTCATGTACCTCATCAATATCATAATACTAGAAGCCTTGATCACATTTTGTCCATCCTTGTAGATATTAAAGAAGATTGAACGAAGAATGGCCTTGCTGTCATTGTGACTAATGAGTATGGAAACACTCTTAAAGTAAGCAAGAAAACCAATTATTTATATACCTGCAAAAATATATCAGTGATAATCAAATGATAACGAGTTTACTACATGGCGAGGCATCCAGTTTATTAAAAGACTAACTTGTCATTAATCATAGGTCTGAAGGTCCGGCACAAGTCTTCTTACTTGTCTTAACATGGCTGGTAGCTGCTTTTAGAAGTCAGGGAAGAAGTATACGGCAGAATATCATCCTTGCATACGACAACATTTTCCATTTGGATAACCTCAAAGTTGTTAAAAAGCCTCTGCCATTACCTGGAGATCTCAAGTATATTTGGTCTGATATCACCAAGGTACCAATAGCTATAGAGCTAGCTATTATTCATCACACATAATAATAATAATGTAACATTTATTATTATTTTACAGGTAATTGATGATCTCCACATTAGAAATCACCGGGACCCAGCTTGCCAACAAAAATAAGCATACGAGCTACCATGGCTTGTGAGCAAATATTCGCCTGGCTGAGCAGGCACAAGAAGATAATGTGTGCCATGGAACAAGTGCCATTTTCTGAATCATTTCTATTCACACAGACTTGTAAAACTTAGAAATAAATACATCACACATTGTTACAATACAGGCAAAAGAGTAGTCAGTCCTCATTTGATGCTGAAATGAAGTGTCTACAATCAAAGGGTGTTGGTTCAGTGCACAAATAAGCAGAGCCATTCACCACAGAGGAGGAGGGACTACTGTGGGAAAACACAATCATTTACATGAATGGATTGTACTTTGCACTTCGCTCTGGGGACGAACATAGGAACTTGCGACACAACCCTTGTCAAATTCAGGTAGTTGAAAGGCAGGGCGAGAGGCCTTATCTCCTCTACACAGAGGATATCTCCAAAAATCGACCTGGAGGACTGAAGGGGCAAAAGCACAAGCCTAAAGTAGTTCAACATCACTCAAACACTGAAAATCCAGCAAGGTGCTTTGTCCGTTTGTTCAAGTTGTACATGTCTCTTTGCCCTCCTGATTGCCCTGATGGAGCCTTCTATCTTGGGCCCTTGAAGAACCCCACAAATGATTGCTGGTACTCTATGGTACCAGTCGGTAGAAACAAGCTGGCTAAAGCTGTGTCCAAAATGTGTGAAGCTTGTGGAATTGAGGGATTAAAGACAAATCACTCTTTGCGGGCCACAGCAGCAACTCGCCTCTACTCATCCGGTATTGATGAGCAGCTTGTGATGGAACGGACTGGACATCGGAGTCTAGAGGGTATTCGATCCTACAAACACACATCTGCTGATCAAAAAGAAATTGTGTCAGATATATTAAGCAACACAACAAAAAAGCAGTGTACTGAGAATACCTTGATGCCAATTGCTAGCAACACAACTTCAGTTCACCAGTCTCGAAATGCTTCCCTTCCTGGTTCATATACCTTTAACCAGTGTGGTTCAGTTACCATCAATATCAATACTGCAAAGTAAACACTACTTCATCTACATCCATAGCACATAGCTCATATACCATGTTATCTCAAACCAGTTATCATCAATGTCAATCATCAATATCAATACTGCAAAGTAAACACAACTTCATCTACATCCATAGCACATAGCTGTATTAGCACCTCATAATCATCACATGATCTCACCACAAAATTATTACAAAACAGGAAGTGCCTAACAGTAGGTTTACTAAGTGCCCAGGGCACTTAGTAAACCTACCCAGGGCACTTAGTAAACCTACTGTTAGGCACTTAGTATCCCTGTGATGCATTATGAGGTTTAGAAGATCTGATTTTGTATTGTGAATGTACAAAGCTGTGTTCTAACTATCACTATCACTCCTGGTGTTGATGACATTTGTACAGCTGTGAGAGAAGATTCAGTGCAAGAATTTCAAGATCACCTCAATTCTATAGAACCATCAATAAAGCTAGTGAATTGGAATCTGAGAGTTTTTTGGACACTGAAATTACCTGTCATGAAAATGGCAGTATGAGTACAACGTTTACAGGAAAAAGACACTAAATATCCCATCATCCCATGGCTCACAGCAAGAACTCTCTTTCACAGACAAAGATTGAAGAGTTGCTGAAGAAGTACAGTGTCACATAACCACAACAGAATGGGTACCCGTCAACTATCAATAACAGAACTCACCCAAAATTACCTAGACCATCACAGAACCAGCAACAGTAATATTACCACATATAGGACATACATCCAAGAGCATAAAGAGAGTCTTAGCATCGTTGATCATCAGAACATATTTCAAACCTCATAAAATACTAAGAGGGAGTTATTGGTCCATCCAAAAGGATTTTATTCAGGACAAGAAGAAGCCAGGAGTGGTTTATAGCATTCCATGCAGGTCGTACATTGGAACACAGATATTAAAGAGAGCCTTGTGTTCATTAGATGAGCAATTTGCAGAGCATAGCATCGAATAGGACCACAGAATTAATTGGAAAATGCTGAAGTGGTAGTAAAGAAAAATCTAACACATCAGAGATGCATGTTTTTAATTTTAGCCACACCCACTTCAAGCTCCTTTAAAAGTGCGAGCATATAGAGCAACGAACAGTATACGGCCCGGTGCGGTTCAGGCTAAGTAGCTAATGACTGGCTGCTGAGCAAGGCATAATGTGTTGTAAAGGTGTGTAGCTAGCTACTTCAGATTTTTTTATGTTACTACTCTAATTTGTACATGTCCATTTAATAGATTTAAATACTTTCTGTACTATGAGTGTATTATGGTGTGCTGCAATTTTTGGAATCCCACTACACATTGGACACTTTGTCATTGATATTTTATGGCAGCTTTGGATAATTCATGGTGAATGCAAGTCTGATGATTCAAGTAATGAAATATTAGAAAGTGTCCTATATGGTTTAATTAATGTTCTGCAAATTATTGAGCTTATCGTGTTTATTTTCTGTGTTGGCTATCACTGGAATACCATATATAAGAAATATATATATATTGAATGGTCTGAGCAATCTACCACTCTTCATCAACGATTGTGGAAATCTGTTACAGATCATCCGTTAGAGCCATATAGAAGTCTCACAAGCCTTGAAGAGTCTGGCTCACAAGATAAGCTATTAACCAGCAGTTTAACCAATCGGGAACCTGCTACAAATCAGCAGTCTAACCAATCTGAAACCTGTAAGATTCAAAAAACTTATTATTTTCTGCTGTGCCTGTTCATGGCAGTAATTCTTATAATAGGAGTGGCCACATCAGCACTTGGATATTATCGAGACGAAGCTTTTTATAATACTACAGATTCTTGTAAGCTTCCGAATGGCACTAGTAGGTATAAAGGATTAGCAATAGCACACGCTGTTGTGACTGCATTTACCATCTTTATTCCGGGTGTAGTTCGCATAGCTGTTCTAGTGCTGTTGGGTTATGCAAAAAAATGTTGGAATGACTCATTAGATGAGATAAGCAACATTAAAGACAAGCTGGAAACGAGCTATGAAAAATTATCATATCATTACCAATGTATTGGAGAACAAGTACGAGTGATATACAATGCTCTTGAAGCTTGGTTCCTGCTGCAATTTATGTTGTACTCGGTATTACTGACAACTGATTTGATACATATCATAGGACCATCATATACTCATAAATCCAATATATATGATGAAGTGCATACTATAATTATTGTATGTATTGTTTGACTTAATGGCATTTCTTGTACCTTATTTGGTGGCAGCTTCATGCAATAAAGCTCATGATGATTATTATAAAGAATTATTTGAGTTGTATCAAAGTGGCGAATGGAAATATAAAAAAGAGTGTTGCTATAAGAAATTAAGTACATGTTGTAAAAATATGTTTTGTTCTTTTAAACCTAAACCGGAGTCTGAGCCTCTATTGGAAGAACATGATCATAAATATGCTGCTAAATGCCGTGCAAGATCTTTGTGGAAAAAGAAAAAAGACTTTGATTTTTGTCCTCAAATTTTTGGTGTTAGCATCCCTATTAGCAGCCCCAGTTATACTTATTCTTTCATAATATCTCTTATTGCTGTTGTATTTAGTTTTATCCAAAATAAGTATACATGTTGAGAAGATCGTTAATTTATGTGGCTATATCATCCCTATTAGTGTAATATCTGAACTATTGTGTACTTTGAACCCTTGTTGATCGTTGTTGTTTTTTTTGTTTGTTTGTTTTTGTTTGTTTTTTTATAAGTGTGATAATTATCTAATAATACTGTTAGCCCCTTATGGACAAGACCCATACCGGTCACACCTTGGCACTGGGTCTATACCCATACCTATATTTATAGGTCAAACTGAGTCTACCAGTACCTATATTCATAACACACCTTGTCACTGGGTGTATATTCATAGGTCACATGTCTTATAGTTCTACATAATAAGGCCATTGTAGTTTGTCACAGTTTTGATTGGCCCTGTCTATTTTTAGACTGGTTGGTAGGCTATATGGAGTAATACATGCATGAAATAAAAGACCTGCAATGTCTGCACATAATAATTATATTGACAGTGTAGCTTTTGAGACTACTAATAATGCATGAATGGTACTTATTTATCTATCACCTGGAAGACAAAATCTGTATTCATTATCCTTATGTTTATAGCCACTGGAGGTCTGGGTGGGCATATTTTGCATGGTAGCTGCCTAGGAAACATTATATTCATGCATCCACGTTCACTGCATGTGGGCAAATATACACTTAAGGGGGCCTATAGCATTTTTTTTTTAGGTGACCAGACATTTTGGTTCATAGCTCCTTCATACTACCCGCCATGACCTTGAAAATAGGCTCAAAAGAAAGCATATTGCATAAGCTTTATAATTTATCAGAGAGTACGATAGTACTCTCTAAGTAGGGATGACACGGATGTTCCATTGGAGTAATACTTAATATTTTCTTTCATAACTCCAGAATACTTACCTCCTGCAGTCAGCAACTCCTAACTTCAAGACAGAACACCTTCAACATGCTAGGACTCAAATATGAAGAGCAGAGAACAAAGCGGTATCATTTTACAGCGACTTCAAAAATCGCCGTTTTATGCTCAGAGCATAAACCCTAGGCACTAGTCTGGTTATGAATCAACCCTTGATGCAACAGTATATCAGGTAAATATCAGTAAAGGTAGTGATACCGGGCTATTTTTTAAAATACTATGAAACTATAAATTCATTTCTTAAAAATATTAAGCTCTTTTTCCTCAGCCAGATAAACTTTATCCGATAAAAATCCATCCAGTAGAAGCAGAGATACGTAACATTATACAATTGAAATTGTACAGGAAAATTTTACTTTCTTTTAATTAAGAAAACGACACCTTTCCAAAGTAGGTTAAAGGTCATTATGGCTAATAGTACTGCAATCTTTTGCTCGTATCTTAGGATCTACTAGATGGATTTTCTTCAAACAAAGTTCATATGGAAGAGTAAGAAAATGACTATAGAACTAAGGGTAAATTTTAAAAAATAGGCCATGTAGTCTGGATAACACCAGACTAGTAGGAACTGTTGTACAATTGTTGTCCTAGAGTCTGTCTCTATTTTGAATGTACACAACATTAACAAAGTTAGGAACTTCAGTAGACCTACCCTCCCCATGTAAAACGTGTTTTTGATTGCTCATTTCAAATTTACTGTATTACGGCTTTGCTATATTTTAGAATTTGTGGCATTGAGTCTGCAATTTATGCTGCCAAGCTTTGCAGTGGACAGTGATTGATGTTCAAAGTCATGTACAGGATCTGGGAGCTTTGCTGTTATTAAGGAACAGACTGCAGCATTACTCCACAGCCAGAACTGATTTATGTTGTTCAGAGATTGATTCAGAATTCAAGCATTTTTCATCACTTTTATTTTACATTAAAATATGTACTATGGGGGTGAGGGGGGTTAGGCTATTCACCTGAGGCAGCACAGATTCAAATTTAGTGGGAAAGGGTTGAGGTCATGAACTTTGACCCATCAGTTATATAAGTTGAATGCCTTATCCTTCTTGCGTGCCTTCTTTTCCGCTTGATACAAGAAGTTATCCAAGGTACCAGGATCAGTTTTTGATGCAGTTTCCAAAAAATATGGTTTCATGACCTGTTCAAGTGTTATATCATAAGAAAATCGAAATTTAAATATGTTTTTGAACATCAAATCTAAATTTAGCACTCTATCTAAAAGAAACTGTCACAGTTAGATTCTCTAGAATATTAGGATTCTGTTGATATGTTTTTTTCCTGGATTTCTTTGGATCTGGACCTTCGCAGCCAGGTTATATCTTGGTCACTTTTGGTGCCGTCCTGCAGTATTATTTTTACGTATAAAAATTTGACCCCGCCCACCATAGCATCCGGTATCACTAGTAAAGGCCTTAAAAATTATATACAAAATTACAATCTTATTATAAACTATATAGATCTTCCAGATCAGATTCATTTCGGCTCATACAATAATTATTATGGTGAAATCTCATCTCCAATGAACTACATAGTTACAATAAGTGAACTTTAACTTTTGATAGCATCCAGTTGCCTGTAATAAAATAATAGAGCATTACATCAAAAAAGATGATGAACAAGTAAAGGAAAAAATATTTATTCTAAATAAAAAAGAGAAGTAGGGATGGCTGTGTACGGTTCAAAAAAGTTCAGCAACAAGAGAATGAACTTCAGTGAAGTAACCCCTTACCCATCACCAACTACAAGGTAACTATTCCTACTTCACTCCCTTTATATCTCATCATGGGAGTGAAGTAGGAATAGTTGGCTCGTAGTTGGTGATGGGTAAGGGGTTACTTCACTGAAGTTCACTCTCTTGTTGCTGAACTTTTTTGAACCGTACACAGCCATCCCTACTTCTCTTTTTTTTATTTAGAATAATTTTTTTTTCCTTCATCTTAATAAAAATGGCTAAACAGTGTCCTCTGCAGTCAAAATGGCCAGTGACTGGAAGTTAATACAATGTTAATTTTACGAGAATACCAACTTAATGTGATGCAAAAACATTTTCACAAAATTACTTCAAATCCAAGACCCCAAGAAGACATTTCCCCCCATCGAAAGAGTACTGCATTTGATCTCTCCTGAACCTGGATTCATATAATTCTACAGACTCAGCTAATCGACGGATATGTATACTAACACACACTATGGCAGCATCTATTGAGTCAATGAATCTCTTCCACTGAACCTGCCATGGGAACTGGTTTTTGAACAGAGTATTATTTCATGCACAGAAAGGTCTAGTTTAAATTTATTTATAAGAGGAGATTGAAGAAGTTGTTGAAACATTCTGGATACAAAGTATACATGTTGGATGGTATGTTTAAAGGATCCTCCAGACATTTGGTCTACTGACTGAACACAGAGTCCTATAATAGGATCCTAGACACAGAGTCTGAGAATTTGCTTTCTGGAATCCTGGTAGTCTATATGCAGACATCAATATCAGCATAAATGCTGATATTCATGAACATATTCATGAGTACCATAATGAGTCACGGGACCAGCTACAGCTATGGTATATATTTTGAGGTAAGACATCACTTTTGTCAGAGAAGAGACTGGTCATTTTATATGTGCCATTGTGAAATTTTCAAACGAGCATTATGTCCTTAAGGAGTTCTCATCACACCCATCCATATGACAGTCATCATGACCCACTAGGGAATTATCAGCATAAGAGGGTATGCATTAATAACTAGTTTATAGCTGCTCACTGAGTGAAGAGTGTACTTTTACACTTGAGTGTACTTTTCACACAAACAGATCACACATAGACCTATCTAACTATGTGAAAAAGTTGTTACTTCCAGATACACGAAGTCACGATCACTTGGAAACAATTATATTTGTCTACATTTTTTTTGCTGACATTATTAACTCCATAATAAGGGCAAGTTTATTCTTTCACCCTTCTGATCGATTTACTGCAATAGGGGTTATGGTTACTTTCAGTGTTCTTATTCTTCTACTTGTGGTGGTGGTTATCTTTATGATTATCTTTACAATAATAAAATTATGCTCTGAGCCCCCAAATTCAGGAGAATCAACAGGTGAAAGTTCAACAAATGAACAAGAATTAACAGGTGAAAGTTCAACAGATGAACGAGAATTAATAGGTGAAAGTTCAACAGGTGAAAGTTCAAAAGATATGCCTGAAAGGAAATTGGCAAATGCATATGAATTATTTATTATAATAACAGAAGGTTTGGGAATAATATGTTATTTTTATGGTGATAATATCAGAAACATCACTGATAATTATGGAGAAGAGCTCAATTGTAATGAAACTTGTCAAAAAAAGTATCAGAATATTAGGCTTCTCAACATTAGTTTTTTTTGTCATCCCTCAATTTCTCCCAGAATTTTCAGATATGATCAGTAAGGTATCATCTAAGTTAAAAGACTCTTCAGAATATGATACCACTACTGTATGGGGTCACTTCAAAGCCCTCTGCTATTTTTTTATATAAAAAGGTGCCCTCCTGAGTTGTAATTGTCCTTGTCTAAGGTATATTCTTGGTTGTATTGTATCAGCTGTTGTATATGTTGTTCAAGTTATTATATCAGTTGCATTATTTATATTATTTCTAGCTATTATTATATTTTTTCCAGCTTTTGTTATATTATTGCTAGCTATTATGGTTCTTGATTATATTTTTTAAGTATATTTCTGATTGTTGCCACCCACAGAATATAATTAAGGATTTGTTTGTAGATAATTTATTATTGTTAAATTTGATGTTTTGTACAGTGCTATCGAACATGCAAGTGATGATGAAGTAGGCACCTTTTGTGGATCGAATAATCGATCTGTAAGTGTCACCTTTTATACACTTATATTCCTATTTGGCATTTTATGGCTACTCTTTAGTACAATGAAAATATGGTACAAAGGTCTTGAAGAAAGAACAGAGTCCTATTGCAATCTGTGTACAATGAAAATATGGTACAAAGGTCAGGAAGAAAGAGCAGAGTCCATCAAAAAGTCCAAATACAATCTGTGTACAGTTCATTTACAAAACATTGTGTTTTATCTTATTTTCATCTTTATAACATTTAGCTTTCTGTTGTATATGCTTGAAGACAATAACCAGCCATTAATCTGTCATTTTAACCATACTGACACAGACCTAGAACCAGCTGGTAGGGAACTATATACCAAAACAAAAATTGGAATTTCTGTAAGTGCATTAATTACAGCTGTTCTCGCATTTGCATTTGGCTGCTGGTGTGTCTAGATGAAGAGAATTAAACTGTAGAGAGTTTTTCTGTTCATGTAATCTTTTTCTTTGTCAAAAGCTATATTTGATTGTTGCAAAAAATTATAAACTAGCTCTTATACCCTCAAGGGACAGTGATCTTCTACAGTTTCTGCAACTTGTTTGGTTGGCTCACTCTAGTAGGGGAGGAGTTTGCCTCACTTTTGGACCACACCCTTGCACAGTACTACTAGCTATATAGTTTGTTCTTACCTTCCTGCATGAATAATCACACATTAACAGTCAAAAATCATGCCACAATGCCAATAATCATATTTTTCGTTGTATCAACAACGTGGCACTCTCAGTGGTAGCTATCATGCAAGTTCATTAAGTTTTCCTGCCCTCACAGATTCCCCATCATCTGTGGAGTGCAAAAAATTATAGCATCCAGTTGCCTGTAATAAAATAATAAGACCATTACATCAAAAAAGATGATGAACAAGTAAAGGAAAAAATATTTATTCTAAATAAAAAAGAGAAGTAGGGATGGCTGTGTGCAGTTCAAAAAAGTTCAGCAACAAGAGAGTGAACTTGAAGTGGAATTTCACTGGGTGTGTCTCCCATGAGATGGGTGAGAAATAGATGACCAAGGGACTCTTCATTTGTGGATGTACGTTGGATGAAGCAGAGTTTCATTGAGGGCTATTCCAGAGCCGATCTCAGCTTGGAAAGATTTAAGCTTTTCCAATAGAGATTCAGTCAAGTACCATGCAGTTTTCACTCCCAAATACCAGGACTGGGACGACACAAGTTTCGAAGATGGCTCTACCTGAGAAAGGGTTTAGCTTTCCCTGGAAACCACCCATTGTTCCAAATGCAAAGAAGTTGCCCGTCCAATTGCAGAGTCAATTGACTTGTCTGCTGACAGGTCCCAGGACCACCAATATCCTAGGCACTTGGCAGAGGCAACTGGAGAGAGGGGCTGTTCCTTGATTGTGCAAATTGGCTCAGCGGGAGCACTCTGGGATGAGACAACCACTACTTCACATTCAGGGATAGAGCCTCATTTGTGGCTACAAACTCTTCCACTGTTCCAATTTGGGAGTCCAGGGTGTCCCTGCTACATAGTGTCCTAATATTGTCTGCATGAGCAAAGCCCCCTACATATAACCCAGCCACACATGGACCCAGCTGGTTCTTCTCCAGATGTTGTAGGAGGGGGTCCAGCATGAGCAGGAACAGGGTGGGGGAGAGGACTGAGCCCTGAACGCCATGGTGTGAAGTTCGGAGGTCTTCCCATTGAGTAGGACACAACTCTTTGGGGCCATGTACCACGTCTTTCCCTAGTCTGGCGTCGCCAGCCCAGCTTTTCTTCTTTTTTTTTTTTTGGGACGGGGAAGAAAAGTGGTCTGGGAGCTCTAGCATTAACTACTTGTGACGCCCGCGCGCTCTCTCAAAAATAATTTAAATTGCAATATACATGGAATAATTTTCCGAAGCCAGTAGGTAGAATTGCGAACACATCGCCCTTGAAAATTGCTGATACAACTTCCAGCCGTTCAGGCTTCAGGCCAGGTATTCCTAGCTGTTTAAACACAGCTCTTGGTTACTCCTCCATAGCTCTAGCTCTGCCAACCTGGAATAAATAGTGGGTGTGTCTCGCCAACATTAATACTACTTCACGTGACTGAATAGAGCAATCTGATTGGGACGCAGCTATAGCTGCACGCGCGGGCGACACAAGTAGTTGATGCTAGAGCTACCAGACCACTTTTCTTCCCCGTCCCCCCAAAAAAAAAGAAGAAGAAGAAAAGCTGGGCTGGCGACGCCAGACTAGTCTTTCCCATGATACCACACTCATATGCAAGTTTCAGCATAACAGCTAGGGTATTGCACTGAGTCATAAGCTTTTTGCAGATCGAAGAAACACAGCTACGTGATGTCTCCTTCCCATGCAAACTTGGAGATTGTTTCAAAGGTGGAGAAGGTAGCATCTGCACGAGTTGTTCCCGTTTGGTTCCTATGGGGAATTCCTCATTCAGCTAACCCCTTTGACCCCCTCTAGCATGAAAGGAACATCCAGGATCATTTCTTCGTTATCATTCTCCCAGGAGAGTTTGTTGGTACTGTATTATCTACCAAAGAAGTTTGCCCCGCAAACCCAAAGGGCAACCAAAACCACCGAAGTGGTTTGCCCCGATGCGCATGCGCAGCAAGGGGTTAAGCAATAGTTATTCCGCGCGCACGTACTTCGCTAACGCTGACAGCTAAAAAAAGAGACTTGGATAAGATATGGCAGGTAAGTGCAGGTGTGGTTATTCTTGCTCTTTAAGTAATATCCCATGCCTGTCCTGATGTGTGGCATACAGGGATTATTATCTGAGCATTGAAAGCAATAAATATAAATCTCTGGGTTAATCACCATTTTAGACCCACAGAATCAAGATGATATTGGACCTGGTCTCTTACGATTACTCAAGTTCGTATACCCTAATGGTCAGGAGGTGGAAATTAAATTTATAACAGAATTGGCTCCAGATTGGAGGAAGATAGCTCAGCTGCTTGGCTTCAGCTTTGCAGAAATTCGAGGTATAGAAAACCCAGGAAGTGGGAAGACACCTGAAAATTGTTTAAGTGAGGTGTTTGAACAATGGCTGAAGAAACCTAGGCAGTACCCTGGAAGTTGGAGTGGTTTTTATAACCTGCTTGTGGATGCTGAGTATACAGTGTTGGCAGGAAAGTTACAGGCTATTATTCAAGCCAGGCAACAAGCCATGCAACAAATGGTAAGTATTATTATTATTATTATTATAGATGTGGCAAGGACCCCTTTTTGTTTTACATTCCGATGGTTAGATATGGTTTGAAAATAAGTGATAGCATTAGGGACTGGCACATTATTAATTTTGTTTCCCTATTATTCTATTCTTTAATTCCAGCTGTATAAAGTCATTATTCTTTGACTACATGTATGCTTGTAGCTAATGTCATATTATGTATCTTAAATGGCTATCTGCAATCTCACTAGCAGACATGCTATAATCAGCTTTGGTCAAGCTAGGCTGCTAGTGTAGACACATTATAGTTACATTCAAGTTCAATCATGGAGTCCACTTTCCATATAGAACATTTTGTTTCCTCCTCTGCTATTATTCCCATGTGTGGTATGGGTGTGCTCAGAAAAAGAAGCTTTCTGGATCAGCCATATGCCAGTGCAAATGGCTCTTAAGCAATCTAATTGGTCCCGCAACCGCAAGTCATATTGGTATTAGGATCCATGGCCAGACTATACTAGATAGTGTTAAAAGTATAGAACATGTCAGTGGAAGTTATCAATATTCAGACTGCTAGCTATAGATTAACTCATATCAATTGTTTTAACAGGGAACTGATCAAGTATCATCCAGCAGCTAAAATGACAATACTAGTGATTATGCTATTACTAGGTTTTGTTGCTTTCTGTGAAGTGACTATAGCTAATTTTAACTGTAGAGCTATTGTTATTCAAGATCTATTGTGAGTTATCAAAATAAAATAATGCTGCGTATGCGCGCATAATATTATGTCATTCCACTTTCAAGAGTGTTCATCAAAGCTCTGTTCTTACTCCTTTCCATTTTTAGTTTCCAGACTGAATCACTTACCCACTAAATCACTTACACACCTTATAGTTTTGTGTTGATTACAAAACTGCTTTATAAGTAAACAAGAACCTCCTAGGCCCAATATATCTCAAAACCAGCTGCTATGACTACAGCTTCTCAAAATAAAATATATCTTTGGCCATACAGTGATGTTATATAAAGTTGGCTGTCCAATTGCCAATGCTAGATGCAAAATCCAAAAACAGCTGTGTAAACTTGAGGCTGTTTCTGTTCAGTCCTGAATAGATGTGTGGCTTTTCCTCAATAGATCCAAGTTTTTATTTGAACAACCAACTTGCAATTCACTATATCTATAATTTTGGATTCCTTGAACATGAAAATTATCAATAGCACTGTTGAAGCAGTGAAAAAGATCAATAACTAGCTATTACTGAGTTAGTAACTAAAATTATTGATGAAGATGATGACATTAATGACACTACACAATCAGATACCAAAATGAAGGGAATGTACAGATGTTTCAACCAAGCATCTTCTAACAACATATATTCTACCTGACATGTCAAAGGCATAGAATGCACAATCCACTTGCTGGTGAGTGATTTATAGCTAGCATCTTAAACAGAGAAGATTAATAAGGTAGGTCACCGTCCTGGACAAAACCACCTAGCTATCAGCATGACCTATCTGGTTCAGTTTACATAAGGTAGTGACCTTTTGCGCACGAAATGAAAATGCGCATGCGCGCTTGATTTGCTATCTACGTACCCTGGGACACAGCCCTGGACTTTGGCCAAAGAGGTACCAAGGCAATACAGTCACTATTCAAAGAAATGACCACACCGATGTTTAGCAGCATCCCTGCAGCCTATGCGATCAATCAATTCCAGAGTCTAGGGTAGATCAGTATGTGAATGAACACATCCAAGGACAAGAGATGACCAAGGAAGATATCGAAAAGACCCTTATATCACCCTTCCTGGACCTTGCACCTATCATTGCACTGTTTTCCACCATGCCCACCTGACGGGGGCAGTTTTCTCATTTTATTTCACTCTTACCTGTTTGTGTCCCTGCAGCTAATTCAAACTTGAATTGAATTGAAACTGTTTGGAATTGCCACAGGCCAGGCCAGGTTGGGGGGAGCTAGCTGACAAAATCACGGACCATGGATCACTAATAAAGTCACTTTGTTGAACTAGTTAATTTGAATCAAAATATTAATTTCTTTCTTACAATTTCTGTTTCCTTTTCAAAGGAATGTCATTCTGTATGAGATTAAAAATAATGAGATCATAACAATAGTTATCTGAGTATATGGTTATTAAATCAACCCACCTGAGAGAAGGTGAATGGCCAGTTTAGAGCCTGGTAGCGTGCATACTATTATCATAACAATAATATGCATAATTATAGCTAGAGCTTGTACTATTAGTAACACTTACTCTTACTAAGCACAAAAAAGCGCGCTTGAACCGACAATGAGGTAGGCTAAGGGCGCATGCGCATTTTCATTTCGTGCGCAAAAGTTTATCGTGGTCCGGTCCGGTCCGTGTTCTAGTCAGACCCCAATTTTCCATTTTGACCAATTAGTGTGGGGCTTCACTCGCTCGCCAATTATTTTGGGAATCTATATCTACCAATATTGAAACAGAATGAAAAATCCCCCATTACATAGGAAGTTCCTTCATTGTAAGTTGTTATAGCTTATACAGTAATTATTATGCAGTGATAAAGGTTACAATTTCATTGGAAGTATTCTTAATGGCCTTGACAAGAGGCAAGTCTGTGCTTTCTCTCTTTCCGCTACTTTCATCTCTTTTGGTGAGCAGTATGGAGCTCAGAGATCCATCAGCTGGCTGGTATATCTTCATCAGATGGACCAGGAGCTCAGTGGCATCGGAGCAGAGGGGAGGGAAGGTCTGACAGAGCAACAGCACCGAGGGAAGAATGGCAAGGAAGTATCCCCTCATGTCACTGGGTATCTCTCCAGCAAGGAGCGTCAGTCTCTTAAAAATGCCTTTAGCCACACCCATGGTCTCTGGCACTGGGTACTGGTGGATTACATGAGCCACCAGCTGCACTCCAAATACCTGCCAATCAAGATGGTAGTTCATATGTGTCTGTTAGGGTGGTCAGACATAGTAACTACGTGGTCACAAAATAATGTAATTACTAACCATAAATTTCCAGTGTGATACATAGAGTTTCAATGGGACTATATGAAATGCATTGTTTCTCTGGAATGAAGTATAGCACTGGGCCTAAAATTTGCATACAGCTATTATCTGAATAGGTGAACAAATCTACATTTGGATTTATCGATACCTATTCTAGAACTTCATTTAGCAAGCCATGTAATGTTGCCATAAAAGATATCAATCATATCTTGAGTAAGAATTGCCCTTTCTCCTTCATGTCTGTGTGGTAGTGTTATAGTGTCTTAGTCATGTGGAGTTTCAAGTCCTTGGCATTAGTAGCTTTGGAGATTGGCTTCCTTAGCAACCATGTGTGGGCGGTATGTCTGACCACCCTTAAGGGTGGTGGCACATAGCAACGCACGTGCAACAATTAAATTTTAGTCTTTCTTACATAACTCCGAAATTACTATAGCTATGGACTTCAAATTGCACAGAGTTATAAGGTAGTATATCACTAATACACTCACTAAAAATGATGGAAAAAGGTTAATTCTTACAGGTGATATGAGTCTTTTTACTCTTTAGAGATAAAAAGCATTGTTTCTCACCGACCACTGGAATTAAGTGGCTGATTTTTGGCCTAGAGCTTCTTAGTAGCCCTCTCTACAAAATTACAGAAGGATTTGTTGGTATCTACTTTACTTTTTGAGTTCCCAAAAGTGAACATTTAAGTTCCTGGGCTAAATCGAAAAGTAAAATAGATATCAACAAACCCTTCTGTAATTTTTTAGAGAGTGGTGCTAGAAAGCTACAAACCAAAAATCAGCCAGTGAAGTTTGGTGGTTGGTGAGAAGTAATGCTTTTTAGTTTGAATTTGAAAACTGTTCATAGCACCTGCAGGACTTGACCTTTCTTCTTCATTTTTTGTGTGTGTAGTATTACTAAGCTGCTTTATGGACATGTGCAATTTAAAGTCTATGGTGCAAGTAGTTTTGGAGATATGACCCCTTAGCAACCATGTGTGGGCGAGGTGTGCCACAACCCTTAATCAAGTCAAGCAATGGTGTACATGCACCCTTTATCAGATACAAATCTTATCAATGGCAATTTTGTAAAGGAAGCGAATGAGAAGCCAGAAGTTAACATTTCCTGCTGACTATTTTCCTCCCTCCTTGCATGCTGTGTAATGTACCTCACCTGTTTTTCAGTGCGAGGTTGATTGAGGAGCTCAGGGATGAAATCCAGACAAATGTGCATGGAGGGAATGCCAGCCACCATCATGGGAATCAACTCAGTGGGATAACCCTGCAAATTAGTAATAGTAACATTTGGGATGACCCTGCTAATTAGAGTATGCAAATATTAGCAGCGTAATAGTAGCACCTGGAAATGGACCAGCTTGGCAAGACTTGGTTCGTCTATGAAGGTGTGGTGGAGGTATGAGCAGATGAGACACTGGATCTCTCGACGAGGGGACAACTGAGGTCCAAGTGAAGACTGAGGTCCAAGTGAAGACTCCAGCTAAGAGGAATATAGTATAAGGATGCTACTCTAATTATAGCCCACCGTTCTCTAATTAAAGTGCACCTCTTTTTAAGATACTCTAATTATAGCCCACCTTTTTATCTTCTTCAGTGGTCAGGCATACTTCCAACAGCAGCTGAATGATAGCACTCTCTTGAGTAGCATTGAGAGCAATGCATAGCTCTTCCCGCTCCAGTTTGGTCATGTGACCACCAGTGGATGAGTCAGGCATTGCTGTAGTGACAGAGCTTTGGATGTGGGACTGTTCGTGGAGCCAGGTCTTGAAAGTGGAGGTACCGTATAGCGGGTATATTTCGAGGGGTGACATCGAAGCTTTAGCTAGCTAGCCAGCTAGATGTTCGTTCATGCACACACGCACATACCAGCTAGCTGGCTGCCAAGTTTTTTTTTCTTTTTTTTTGTTTTTTTTTTTTGTTTTGTTTTTTTTTTTCAAAATCTAAACCACGAATAATTTCCCCGCAAAATAGACAAAAAGGTCTAATCGCGAAACTTTCGCCCCTCGAAATATACCCGCTATACGGTATACGCAGCAAGGCAGCGAAGGATCAGATCAAAAATGGGAGGACACCTGTTATGCATGTGGCAGGTCTGTCAATTCATACATGCATGTATTGTGCAGGTGCAGTGAAGATCAAACACCCATTCACACCTACCCTGACCTTTGCACTTTAAGTTCCTTATAAATACAGGCATAGATAAAAATGGCCTGTAATATTGTCTGGACGTAGTCTAATGCCATAGCTGCTAATAAGAATTGGACTGGACTATGGGAGAATTGCAACTGGACTATGGGGGGAATGGGCTGGGACAATTATGGGGAAAATTGGCTGGACAATGATGTTTGTACGTACCTTAATGCTCTGGTGTCACAGCGCAGGACGATGAGAGGGTCCTCGGATAAGTCCTGGTGAGTGTATGGTCGTAGCTGCTGCATCTCCACTGGCCTCAGGGCATTAATTGTGTCCAGCCACAACCTTGACAAGAGAAAGAGAGAGAGAAAGAGGAGAAAGAGAGAGGAGAGGAGAGGAGAGAGAGATCAGCATGGTAACCACAGTAGCAACATAATTACTTACTTTCTGGGCATGATGGTGTTAAGTTTTGTCCAGAGGGTGACGTAAAGACCTTGTATGACTCGTGAGATGGAAGGAGAGTGGAGGAGGAGTGAGAGGGTGGAGGTTATGGGGTGAGAGTAGGGGACCAGGGACGTAGGTGGCAGGGAGGAGAGATGGTTGAGGACCAGCACAGCCTGGGAAGGATTGGTGTGAACATGTTCCAACACTGCAAAAGGAACAGAGAGATCTTAGAACTCTCCATAGTTACGAAAAAGTGTCCTGATATTAGCCTGATATTAAAAGTGTCCTGATAATTAATAGAGGGGTGTCCTGGTACTAGGGAGGTGTCCTGACTAGAGTAGTGTCCTTACATATGAACAGATGGGACAGGAAGGAATGCATTTCAGGAAGTGTATAATATATTGACTGAAGGACAGTCCATAGTTAAGCATGAAGCCTTGGACTGCCTATTAACCTTTACATACATCACCTTTCATGGCTAACTCTGGAGTTATCTTCTTGCTGGATACTTTGATGATCTGATTATATTCACTGGCTGCAAGAGAACAAAGCATTTCTCTGGTAAAGGGTCTATTTAGTTGAAAGCACAATTGACTGCATACCATGGCATTGAAGATTTGAGATGTCCCTTTTTTCTGTCATGTACTCACACACCAGACAGAGTTGAGGAAACTACGTGGCTGTTAGCTTGAGAAGGGTCAGGTAAAGCGTGGAGTACTGTGCCTGGAGTGCCGGGCATGATCCAGCAGGTACTTCATGGGTATCTGAGTCAGGACCCTGGGACTGTAGGCACTAGGAACTTCTCTGCCAGGCAACATCACTGCAAGTAGTCAGTCAGTCAAGAAAAAGAAGAGGGAAGTATTATACTTCTTTATTAATTAATGAAGAAAATTAAAAGGTCACTCATTCAACTGAGGATTGCAGTTAAAAGGTCACTCACACAGGATTGTATTACCAACTTAATATTAACCAAGAAAAGTATGAAAGGTTAAAAGGTCAGAAGGGAATGCATTACAAGAAAATTATGAAGGTTAAAAGGTCACTCACGCAAAGCCTTGAGGTTCAAGAGATAGCAGTCCTGGTAGAGGAGAACATAGTACAGCATTAAGAGTTGCGCAGGAAGAGGAAGGTGGGACTGGTAAGTGTCTGGGTCTCTCTTAAAGACAGAAAGAACCTGCAAAAAGTTGAATACACCACTTTTATGCTTTTTCTCCTTATAACTTCATACAATAAGGAATAACCAAAAAGTCCCCCTAGAATGCACCAGCTTCGATTTGATTCAATCTTAGTAATATATAAAACCAAATTTTTATGAGTGGCATGCCTCCAGACCCCCCTGGATGGCAACCATTCTGTAATCACCTGACCACTCACTCTGCCCCTGCTATTAGATAATCGTGTGCCCCATGGCAACCTAAAACCTTGCCTCTTCTGCAGAGAAAGGGGTGTGGTTCTTGGTGGTGGCAGCTGCCATGTTTGCGGAGGTGTAGGAAGAGGATCTCGGAGGAGAAGTGATGGCAGAGACCAGCACTGAGTTGACGAACTCCTGGAGGAGGGGAGGGAAGGTGGGGTGCAGTGGCTCAGAAACCACAAGCAGCTGCTGGTAGATCCAATCCTGAATGGATGTCAAAACTGCAGTATGATACACTCCAAAGTAGGCACACAATGCTGACTCAGCATGATGTATGTATGTATGTACACACCTTGATGGAGATGCTGTACTTGCAGAAGTTTCTCATCTTGATGAGCTGGTGAATGCAGTGGACGGGGAGGTAACCTTTAACATCTGCACTCAAGTGGGAAGTGGGAGGGACACTCACTGCATGGGCACACACCACCTGGAGAGAGACACAGATGTAAAAGACCCTGATGTCACTGGTATGCATGTGATCCTGCCATCACAAGGTCTTCCCTCACCTCTTCAGTAAAGACCTTTAGAAATAGCTTGCTCAGAGTCGTAAAGTGACCACTCCTGAGAGAACTCTATAAGATAGAGAGAGGATAGTGGTAGATACTAAGATACTCCATGGGAACACAAATTTTTAGGATTTCAATGATAAAACATCACAGGTTGTCCTAGGGCTAGGGTAGGACTATTCTTTGCTGACTCAGCACTTACCGAAACTCTCATGTTGAGGGTGTTGGCTATGAGTTCCTCTATTTGCTCCAGCTGCTTCTCTCGCAGGTGAATGGAGATGAGGAGGAGAAGCTCACCATAGCTGCAGTGACCACCACATTAACTGTATCAGCAAACGCAGTGGGTCATTAATTAACTCACTTCTGTCTGCTGGTGATTGAGATTTGGAATTTGGTCAAGAATCAAGCAAGTTACTGCAAATAGCTAATGTGCATACAGGAGATTACACCAAAATGTAAACTCACTGCCTTCCTTATATGGACTTAAAAGGGAGGATTACACCATAAAAATAAAAATTTTAAAACGTCCATATCTTCATTATACTACCCCCTATAAGCTTGGTTTATGTCTCAAAAGAGAGCTCTCTTGTAGAGCTTTCCAATGGTGTACTTAGTTACAACTTTACACCCCCCCATATATGGAAGACCTGACATGACCTCATTAATTAACACAATTCTTTTAAATTACCACATACTTAGGAGGCCTTTAATACTCCTATCATAGCTTCTATGGGCCTAGCTGCTTTGAATGAACGAAGGGATTTCAAGGGGGGGGTATAGTTCCAAAGAAAAAAAGGTAAATGTGAAAAAAGTGTCATTTTTTTACATCTCCCTTCATATGTTTGGAACCATACCCCCCCCTTGAAATCCCTTAGTTCATTCAAAGCAGCTAGGCCCATAGAAGCTATGATAGGAGTATCAAAGGCCTCCTAAGTATGTGGTAATTTAAAAGAATTGTGTTAATTAATGAGGTCATGTCAGGTCTTCCATATAGGGGGGGGTGTAAAGTTGTAACTAAGTACACCATTGGAAAGCTCTATAAGAGAGCTCTCTTTTGAGACATAAATCAAGCTTATAGGGGGTAGTATAATGAAGATATGGACGTTTTAAAATTTTAATTTTTATGGTGTAATCCTCCCTTATTAATAAACACAATACTGTGTTACTATGTATACTATTGTACTGTGTACTGATCAACCTCAAGCACTTAAGAGCATGTTGCCATAGTGAATTCAAAATACTTCATTAATTAAGTGCATGTACCTGTAAAAGATTCATCAGTTCCACTATGTCCTCATTGGGAAGTTGTTTCTCCATTGATATAACCACAAAGTTCGCTTTCTCGTAAGTGGACGAGTGTTTTCTCCTCCTCCCCCCTGCTACGCCACTCCCTCCCTCCTTCTCGACAGTCCTCACAGGCCCCACCCCCATCCTGTCCTTCTCCCCCACCTCCCCACTCAGTCCCACATGGATGTGCGTCAAAGACTCTATCTTCTCACTCATCCCCACACCCTCTCTTTCTCCAGTTCCTCCAATTTCCTCCACCTCCCCTTCTGACCCCTCCCCCTTGCCCTCATCTGCACCCTCCTCTCCTTCATGATCACTCAACTCAATGTCCATCTGGTCCATCAACTCCTCAAGTGTCTCGGAGGAGCTGGAGGCCGTGATGCTAGCAGTACTTTCAACCTCCTCAATGGTAGTAGTGTGCTCCTCAGAAAGAATCACCTGCAAAAGTTAGAGGAGAAAACAGTCATTCCTGGTTGACCTCTTACTGGGCAAAGACGTAAACTGAATGTCTAATGATTTAGACTACATAACATTATCCCTGAATTTCAAATTTATAAAAATCATTTCGTAAATACCTTATCCCTAGATCATTCACTATATCTGCTCTAACTTTCTCATAAATTTCACATTTGAAACACCAGCAGAGAGCTGTGCGAGCTGGTTTTTTGAAATTTGAAATTTGAAATTAAGGTTAAGGATTGAGAAAGTTGATCAAGAACACTAAATCAGTACTGACAGTGAACTTTAGTTTTGGGAGGATGTATGAAAAAGGAATGGGTCCTTGTACTTGTGGGAGGGGAGGGGTTACATAGCGAGCTGACCTGATTTGTCTCGGCTTCCTGAGTGGATATCAGTGATGACTCTGTTTCCATGGTTTCCTGCACTCTGGATGGTAACAAGGGTCGATGGGGAGGGACAAAACTTAGGGGGTCCAATTTGGGAGTTGAGGGGGAGTTGAAGGAACGGAGTTTCCTCAAAATATAGGAGCAGAGTTTAGTGACAGCAGAACATTTGTGCCGTCGGTACTGGAAAAAAGTCACACTGTATTGCATAGTCTGATTTCCTGATCCAAACTTTCTGCATGTCTGCTGATTTATTAACAGGGGCTTACCTTTGCTGCATGCACTTGAGGTACTGGGCAAACCAGACTCTGGTCTGATCATCTCCAGCAATGATGATGTTGTGCAGAAGAGTGATGACTCCCGCTTGCCCCGAGGCCCAATTTGGATCCAGAATTGGACTGACGTGACGTTCAGATTCCATCCCGTAAGAACACAATCTGTAAGATATCAGAAGGCAAAGAAGAGAGACTAATAACTTTAACTGCAGAGTAATGGTCATTTCCCAAGTGCTTGCCTGAGCCTGTTTTCCTCGGCATCGAGTGCGAGAGAGAGGGCCAGTGTTGGGTGTTTGCAGTTGCTGATGGCCAGGGACTGGACGTAGGCAGACTTGGCAGGATGCATCTGGCACAACATCTGTATGGCTCCCGTCCGACACCTCCCAGCCAGCGAGACCTCGTCCAAAGTCTCTCCATTCAGCACCAGGGAGGTAACCACTGGAAGAATAAGGATACAGTGTTAGCCATCTGGTCAACTTATGAACAGGTTGAGTTTGATAAGAAATTGATAATATTGACCAGACATGATGTCCCCACAAAGTATAGTTTGTCCTAACATTTAACTGGACATTGAATCAGTGTGCATTTTGACTAGTATTTTTATCCTGACAAACAAATAATGACCAGACATATGTGACTAGAAAGTCAGGTGTCAAGCTCTGTGCTTACACCAGGAGCCACCTCAGAAAACTCATGATCAAATTTGGCCCCACTCTTTCATGGTGATTACGGTCTTGCTCCTATGCCTTCAATAAATCCTGGCTGCAACTTACCTTGGTCAAAGCTGTCTGGCATGTTGGCCAGCACTCTGGCAAGAAGGTGTGGTCCATTCCGTAACCGTAGCAATGCTTCAGATAACTGCACAACTGGCAGAAGAGAGGATAATTCTGTAGAGAGGGGAGATAAACAAACAAATAAATAACAACAATAAACAAACAAACTCTGATTCTAACAGCAAACCACCTCCCTCAAACTCCACCCACCTGCTGTGGCAACACACATGATATCACATATCTCCTCCAGGTGACACTCGCACTCAAACAGGTCAGACTGGATCAACTTGAACTGTCCAGGGCTATCCAGTTGACCCATGACCTTCAGAATCTCACTCAGAAACAGACGAAAGCGACGAAGAAAGTTGCTTCTCTCAAACTCTATGGCCAGTCCGAATTGAAGAGAAGAGGCTAAGATGCTTTGAGACTGGCTTCTGTCCTCTGGACCTAGTTTCTTCAGCAGCTGCTGCTCTTTAATGGCATCTTGTCTCAGTTCCTAGTGTGTTTTGAGTATTGCAGTACATGAGTGAATATAGTCAGGCTTCTCAGGTAAAGGGTCATCATAACTCTAGGTACATGTGCATTAACCGTACAGTAAATTTCTCGAATACCTGAAAGTTGAGCTCAAGATAACTCTTGATGGCATTGACTTCTCTTATGCCAGCAATGGCAGTATGAATGGCCCTTCTCCTTCTTCTTGTCCAACACACTCTGGAGCCATGCCCCCAAGAGAGGTCGGAATGGGAGGAACCAGAACCATCCGGGCAAGTGAAGGGAGGAAAGGTCGAAGGTCATCTGAAGAGGAGGCAAGGAGTTCCTTTATGTTTCCTGAGAGGAGGGCAATGAAAACCCGAGGGGTGGGTGGGGCCTGTTGTGTCCTGGTTCCCATGATTCCTGGCTGCAAAATGAAACGGGGACATCATCCTTTAGTCTAAACTTGGCCTACAGAAAAGTACCTCCTAAAGGCTATTTACCTTCAGACTAAGTGAGATTAAGGATGAATCCCCGCGAGACTACACAAAGTCGCGGCCATGTGAGTTCTTCCCAATTAATGCTCACCAAGTGAACCTTAACCTCCCGGTAATTTGGCGGGAAAATTCGAGTCCAGCTAATAAGCTGTGCTAGGTATCCATCAAAGACTTGCTCCTCAAGACAAGTTAGTGCACAGAAGTCCAATGAGCTGCCCCTCTCTCCTCCTCTCTTTTTTTTGTAAACAATTTGGTGTTCAACACCAGGACCGTAAACCTACACACACAGATGACAAAACGCACAATATTAAAGTAGTAGCTACACATAATGCCGCAGTGTTGCCAGGTTCATGGATTTATCCACAATCTGTGGATTTTTGGATCAGAAAATTGTTTATGGATGTCCATGGATGTCTATAGCATCCTTTTCTGTCTGTGGATTTTTTTAAGAGAGCAACCTGGCAACACTGATTTAATGGATAAGATAGCTAAGGGTAATTACATAATACATGCTGATAGAAGAGTTAAAAGCAAAAACAATGAAAAACAACAGCAACAAAAGCAACAACAACATAATTACAATTTAGCTACACTACAAAAAAATTTTTTTGGATAGCCATTTTATTTGAAGAAAGGGAGATGATTCCTCCCCTCTCCCCCTCCTCCATCACTGCCACTATCAGATCACTCTCTGCTGGACATTCGTAGCCGAAGCCTCAGGAGCATAGTCTTCAAAATCCGAAATGGTTTGCTGAGCTTGTCAGACTTGGCTAACGAGAGGGACTTCCTTGCCCACTTGCTTGTTGGAGTGGTTCAACTTTAAGGAGTGGCCTGTGACTCTCAAGTGCTCACTCTACTCAGTCAGCTCTCTCAGGCACATAATCAAAGTGTTCAGTCAGTTCTCTCAGGTATGCAGCTCTCTCAGGCACATAGTCAGTCAGCACTCTCAGGTACGTAAATGGGTTCAGTCAACACTCTCAGGTATGTAGTCAGAGGGCTCAGTCAACTCTCTCAGGTACATAGTCAGAGTGTTCAATTGTAGAAGTGGCTCACAATAACAGCCGTAGGACTTTTTCTTTGTCCAGTCTAAATTGGTAATCATGACCAGATAATGTTAGTCTGATGTGATACATGTAGTGTTTTAGGTACTTAAGTAGGTAATGCACTACATACAAGACTACTTCTCAGTAAGATGTCTAACTTGGTTAACCACTGTGAATAGTCTACATTGGTTATTGAACATTGGCAATCTGAACCTGGATTTTGGATAATGCAAGGTGAACGTAACACTTCTCTTCATAACCATACTTATAAAGTTCAAACACAGTTGCATAAAACTTCTTCAAGGAAGTAAGCTTCAGCATTTTTTACAGTGGTCACCATCAATTTGACCTGGATCAATTGTACAAATGCATGATCTATATCTGTAGCTACCAGGAACCATCTAGCTATCAAATTTTGGGGCGACAAATCCATCAAGACAGCCTGGAAACCCATCTTGTTTGGAACCAAAAGTGGTGCGAGTGTCTCGATTTTGAATTGATATCTCAGTCTAAAATTGTTGTCAAATTTGACCCTGGCTGTTGCCAGATGAGCTAGTTCATGTCATGAGAGGAGTACAATGGTACAGCTGTATATAGACGTCTTGTTTACAGAATGGTATATAGCTAAGTCTGTGATTAATAACAATGTGCCATTCATAACCAATTGTATAGTCCTCCTGCAGGAACAAATTAAATCAAACTTAAATCAATCACTCAGTCATACACAGCAGCACATTCACACGAATCATAGTCAATTCACCTTCAGTAAGTACACACTATACAAACCCTTGCTTCATTGAGGGTGTGAGCTTACAACGAATGTGACAGAAGTATGGATTTAAGTCCAATTTTGATAGCCAACCAGAAGACCAAGTGAATCCTCTTTGGAGTGAACGAAATGCTTCACTTCGGCCAACACAATCCACAAGGTATGTATAGAGAATGCCTAACAGAGATATAGCAACCTAAATCAACATGTTCAATTTAATGCTTTTATTTGGATGAAGTGGCAGGTCTTTTCCATTTAGTGCACCTCAAATTTTAAATAGTACAGCCAGCAGGTATTTCCTTGATAGAATCAGCTATAGTAGACGCTGACTGAATTTTACGGTGCAACTACTTCTAAACCTTCTTTAGCTTTTCAAATGCTAAAAGTAAGATTTATACTCTAAAATTAATGTGTTCAATTCATTTCTTACTGATCGATCTATAAGCTTGGGTTTTCTTCATGATGGTGGCTGCAGAGGAGCCACCATTTCAGAGCATGAACTGTAGCATTTTCCAGTGGCTCATTCAAAACTGCACCAGGAATATCATTCTCATCAAGCTCTAAGCTACTGGATCCAGGAATACATTCTCTAAGCTACTGGAACCAGCCATTATATATCAGCCCCAACCTACATGTAAACATCAAAGATAGTGTCCAGCATCGCTTTTAACAGCTTGTAACTTCTCGCCCGTTCACACTCGACTACTCCATCAGTAAAACAACAATAATTAATTTTCATTATTTTCTTATAAAAGGAACGTGCAGAAAAGTGAGGTCGATGAAATGTACCCCGCCCCGGAAGTGTCCTCGCGTATTGATTGAATTCCTCACAGCTTCCACATAATGTGGAAAGGACTAATTTGCTTTCAACGACTGGAGTCATAATGTCATGCAACAAGTTGTTAACTACCAAGTTGTTGCTTTCTCTATTTGGAGCTATTGGATTCCTACTACACGTGACACACTTGGGTATTGATATATATCAAGGTAAATGTGATGAAGAAAATAAGGAATTGCTAGAAAATGTTCTATATGGTTTTGTTAATCTTCTGCAAGGTATTGAGCTGTTAGTTTTTACTCTATATGTTGGCTATTACTGGAGAACCATATGTAGGGAATATAAGCTGCAATCTTTCACCTATAAAACATTCTGTGAAACATTCTGTCATTGTTGTTCCATACCAACGCTGTTTGTAGTAGTATATATCCTTCTGCCCTTTACAGTAGGAGTGGTCATATCAGGAATGGGATATGGTCGAGACAAAGACTATAATGCTTCAAATTATTGTGGTCTGCTTGTCACAAGTGCATATGATAGATTTATAATAACTCACGCTGTCATGAGTGAACTTACCATCATCGTTCCATGTGTAGTTCGTATAATTGTTATAGTGCTATTGGGTTTAGCAAGAAAACATTTCAAAGATTCATTGAAAAAATTAAGTGAGAAGCTATACAGCCATGTTACTGATGAAATTGATTCAGAGCTGGAAGCGAGATGTCAAAAATTGTCATATGGTTATCGAATTATTGGTAAGAAAGTACAAGTGATATACAAAGCTCTAGAAGCTTGGTTCATGCTGCAATTTATAGTCTACTCAGTATTACTGACGACTGATTTGATACACGTCTTACGACCAGTGAATTCTCATAAACCCAACAATGATTATGACAGATGGCGTACTATATTGTATCTAATTTTTGACTTGGCAACATTTCTCTTGCCTTATTTGATGGCAGTTAAATGTAATGAAGTTCATAGTGATTATTATAAAGCATTACTTGAGTTATATCAAAATGGTCAATATAAATGTGAAGAAGAGGATTACTTTAAAGCATGTCGTAAAAATTTGTGTTGTTGCCAAAAAAATGAAACGGGTGATTATGATTCATTAGATGATGAACCTGTGGATGGTCAACACAGTAAATATTATGTAAGATCCTTGTGGAAGAAGATCGAAAAGAAAGATGACTTAGATTTTCGTCCCAATCTTTTTGGTGCTAGCATCCCTATTAGCAGTCCCATTTACACGTGTACTCTTATACTATCTCTTTTTGGTGTTATATCTGGTTTAACAAGATAATTACACATATTATGTGGTGATATCATCCCTATTTTTTAGAGTAATTTTCATGAATTTTTATGTTTCAATACAATTGTTTGATGGATTCTGATCTACTGTATTAAGCATGAAGAATCTTAATTCTCAAAAAAATAATAATAATCAATGTAGTGCTGATCATGCACCTAGGAGACAAAATAGTAAATTTGTATTTATTCCCATGCAGTACCAATGTGGGCTTTTCTTTTATGGTATAATAGTAGTGCAATTGACACATTGATCTTGTGGCTACTCATTCTGCCAGGGAGGAGGCCATGCATGCAATGTTCAAGAATTTGAAAGATTTGTATAGCTATAGCTGCTACTAACAAAATCTGCTAGCTCCAAAATGAATAGTCCACACATGTAATACATCATATGGCACATGACACCAAAAGTCCCTTTTTTAAAAATGTGTAAAAACAACCCATTTTTAGGTTATCTGAGTTCCAATTTTCGACTCAGATAACCTAAAAATGGGTACATACTCGATGTTGATTTATTTTCAAGGTCATGTTCAAGGTAATTAATTTTCATGTGTTTAATTTTCGTTGTTGTACAAAATAGTGTAAGAGCTGAAAAAGCTTGACATGGAGGACTCGAAGTTCAGAAGTCCATAGCATATATATAGCTCATAGCTCGTAACTTCACCACCTTACTCACAAATGTTTGCTGCTAGGACACCTATACCAGCCTGTTTTAGCCTGTTTTGGCTTTGTGTATAGGTAGCTACCTGTATCCCCTTACATGAAAGAATAAATTGCTTTACAGTTTCAGAGTTTAGTATACACTCTACTTCATGCCCTCGTACCTAAAATGTAGTGAACTTTGCATGTATTCAAGAGTTACAGCCAATAGTTCACATTAGCTGGGCGTGTCTTTGCGTACCTTTTTGGAAAAGTTAAGTTGTTTCTAGTGACCCAATTTATATTCATAACAAGTTCATGCCCTCCACCTATGCTTTCCAAATGTATGCATTCCCTTGCCAAGAAAAGCTCAGAGTACATTAATTTTTAATATTATATTCCTCAGGGATGATCAACTGATAGGGAGGCTTCAATATCTTTACTCAGAGCACAAGAAGGTGCAGAGGTGAAGAAGAACCTGAAAGAAATCACCAGGATCAATGGCTGCACACTTAATACCCAGTCTTTTTTCTTGTATTAATTAATGCGGGCATGCACAAAGGAGTGGCTGGGCCGTTTATACCGCAAGAGCGCCACGCGCATGCTCATGACATCGACAGCTAGCTATACTTGCCCTGGTGGAGTATATAGGAAGTACTTGAAGAGTTACTCTTCCAATCCCGGTTACGTAGTCCCTACAATCTATGGTCTGAGGCTGTACCTAAGAGAATTTGCATAGCTTTCAAGGACAAAGAGTTTCTACAGGACTGCTGTGCAAGGGGAGTCATAATGTCATGTAACAAAATGTTGTTAACTACCAAGTCGTTGCTTTATCTATTGGATTCCTACTACACGTGACACACTTGGGTATTATATCAAGGTAAATGTGATGAAGAAAATAAAAAATCGTTAGAAAGTGTTCTATATAGTTTTGTTGGTCTTCTGCAAGGTATTGAGCTGTTAGTTTTTACTCTATATGTTGGCTATTACTGGAGTACCATATGTAAGGAGTATAAGCTGGAAAACATTCTGTTCTGTCATTGTTGTTCCATACAAATGCTGTTTGTGGTAGTATATATCCTTCTGCCCTTTACAGTAGGAGTGGTCATATCAGGAATGGGATATGGTCGAGATAAAGATTATAATGCTTCAGATTATTGTGGTCTGCTTGGCACAAGTGCATATGATAGATTCATAATAACTCACGCTGTCATGAGTGAACTTACCATCATCGTTCCATGTGTAGTTCGTATACTTGTTATAGTGCTATTGGATTTAGCAAGAAAATATTTGAAAGACTCATTGAGAAAATTAAGTGAGAAGCTATACATCGATGTTACTGACGATAAAATTGATTCAGAGCTGGAAGAGAGATGTCAAAAATTGTCATATGGTTATCGAATTATTGGTAAGAAAGTACAAGTGATATACAAAGCTCTAGAATCTTGGTTCATGCTGCAATTTATAGTCTACTCAGTAAAACTGACGACTGATTTGATACATGTCTTAAGTCCAGTACAGAATCAAAAACCAAACAATGATTATGACAGATGGCGTACTATATTGTATGTAATTCTGGACTTGGTGACATTTCTCTTGCCTTATTTGATGGCAGTTAAGTGTAATGAAGCTCATAATGATTACTATGAAGCATTACTTGAGTTATATCAAAACGGTCACTATAAATGTGAAGAAGAGGATTACTTTAAAGCATGTCGTAAAAATTTGTGTTGTTGCCAAAAAAATGAAACGGGTGATTATGATTCATTAGATGATGAACCTGTGGATGGTCAACACAGTAAATATTATGCAAGATCCTTGTGGAAGAAGATCGAAAAGAAAGATAACTTGGATTTTCGTCCCAATCTTTTTGGTGCTAGCATCCCTATTAACAGCCCCATTTATACATATGCTCTTATAATATCTCTCTTTAGTGTTACATCAGGTTTAATGAAATAATTATACATGTTATCTTATAGGGTAATTTCTAAACTGTTGAATTTCAATGCAATGTCTGATCTACTATTAAAATGTAAATTAAGCATGAAGAAATCTATGTAGCTAGTGCTGATCATGGCACTCCTAAGATAATGACAGCATGCACCCTGGTAGATTTCGGTGGTAGCTATATCAAGTTTATATCACAGCTCCACCTGTACTGTAACCCCTCCTCCCTCACATATTCATAGCTAGTTCACAGGTCATGTCTCAGCACTTTGTCTACTCATAGCTACCCATATTCATAAGAAAAAGGGGAAAAAACAAACATTCACGAGGATGATAAGCAACATCAAAACGTCATTCCCTACATGTAGCACTGTGCATGACAATCATGTGAATTGCATGCAGTTAACAAACTGCTAGACTGTTGATTAGCATGATTGGTATTAGTTTATCACCTAGGAGACAAAACAATAAGTATTTATTCCCATGCAGTATTTTTATCACCAGTGTTAAAACCATGTGGGCTTTTATTTGCCCCAGGTGGATCGAGTATAGTTATCTCCTGCACCCATTATGACACTTCATTACAGTGACACATTTCTAGCTATGCATATTGTTATTAATTATGTATAGTGCTTTTCCATAGATACCATGTGTGCATAATATGATCACTTGACTTCAAATCAATGTGGATACTAGTAATAACTAATAAGAGATTATTTCATCTTTCGTCCTGCGCATGTACATTATAACTAGAAACCTTGTACTTATGCTGCTTGTGGTCACTCTTCTGAGCACTTTTATTAACCCAAAAAAGGAAAGTCTGGTTGTTCCTAAGTCTGAGAAATGGACAGGGCCAATCAAGCAATGTCGCATGTAGCTAGCTAGCCTCACAGATCTTTAACTCAGAATTGTGTAAAGAATGTATTGTAGCTAGCTTATGAGATAAATGGAAGACCAATTTGAAGGATTATGGAAGACTAACATGCAGCTACTATAGTAGCAGTCAATCCACTGTGATAGTATAGTAGCACTGTTGCCATGTTATGTGTATTCATTTCAAATGTTGCATAAGTTAGCTAGCTAATATACTAAAAACCATCATTATAGCTAGTCACTAACTATAAGAGTGTTATGTAGTTAGTAGTAGTAATGTAATGGTGTGCATCCATAACTGTTACACTGTGAGTGTGGCATGTATAGCAGCTATGGGGAATTCCTGAGTAAATATCTGCAGTTGGTCATGAATATTATTAACATTTTACTTGCAGGAAATGTATATGACTTCTGGAATTGCTAATAGCATACATAGATATGGGGAATTCCTGAGAAAACATGCAGTTATATAGTTGTGACTATCATTAACATTAATTTTGTAGTTTTGCATAGTGATATCTTCTCAGGTGTACTTAGTTTCAGATGTTGTGTTTTCTAACAGCTGGACTATAATTATTTTAATCCCAGGGGCTGGAACTAAACCATGAAGAAATGGTCTTTGGAACTACGTATCACATAAAAAGTCCACAATGAGCATTGTGATATACTGTAGCTACTGCCTTGTGAGTTTTACCAATTGTAGTCTTCATGTGTATATAGTAGCTACATAATGAAGTTGTGATCTCACTCTTTCGTTTTCCTCCTATGCCTTGCTCTATATACGTTGTCACTATAGTACTCAATGTGTGTAGCTATGTGGATACAGCCAACTAACTGCTTCCTGATAGCTAAGTATACTTCACATTCCAGTATTCAGTCTGAACTGTTTGAGGAAAATGTCATTGTACCATAGCTAATTTGTCAGCATTTCTGCATTGTAGACATACCATGCAATTCAAGTGTTAGAAATTTTGATCACTGCATGGGTTGAAGGCTGAGAGGGATAGGAGCACTACGGAGCTGGAATGTTGCCCTTCTTTCTGGAATAAAGCCTTTTTCCAAAAATCGGCTTGATTTAAACACTGAAGAGCTGTCTGCCTCGCCAAAAATGATTAGCACAAAACAGGATATGAAAACAAACCACAGGATGACAATATTATCACAGAATGAATGACTTGCACAAAATATCAAACAATCATTATTACCCACACCCTCCCTTTCTCCAGTTCCTCTGATTTCCCCCTCTGACCCCCCTGTCTGCACCCTCCTTTCCTTCATGATCACTCAACTCAATGTCCATCTGGTCCATCAACTCCTCAAGTGTCTCAGAAGACCTGGAGGCCGTGATGCTAGCAGTACTTTCAACCTCCTCAATGGTAGTATCTTCCTGCTCAGAAGAACCACCTATAAAAGTTAAGAGGAGAAAACAGACATTTCTGGCTGACCTCTTACTGGGCAAAGACATAAACCGAATGTTTAATGATTTAGACTATACATATTCACTAATCACCTAATTTGATCCCTGAATTTCAAAGACGTTAGTAAACTCAGTTAATAAAATATTTTATGGGACATAAAATACCATACAGTAAATCTCTCGAATACCACCTCAAGATAACTCTTGATGGCATTGACTTCTCTTATGCCAACAATGGCAGTGTGTATGGCCCTTCTCCTTGTCCAATACACTCTGGAGCCAGAATGGGAGTGATCAGAACCATCCGGCTGGGCAAGTGAAAGGGCAAGGAGTTCCTTTATATTTCCTGAGAAGAGGGCAATGATAATCCTAAGGGATGGGTGGGGCTTGTTGTGTCCTGGTTCCTCTAATCCTGGCTGCATAGATAATATAATACTGCCGTAATAATACTATCTCTGCTGGCTGCAAAATGAAAAGGGGACATTCGTAGCTGGAATGTCTGCAATATTCTATAAAGCTTAGGCCGTAGGAATGACGAACTTGGCCTACAGAAAAGTACCTCATAAAGGTTATTTTTTACCTTCGGAACCAGTGAGATTACGGCTGAATCTTCAGCAAAGTCATGAAAGTCGTCCCTTGTGAGTTCTTCCCAATTAATGCTCACCATGTGAACCTTAACCTCCCGGCAATTTGGCGGGAAAATTCGAGTCCACAATGGACAAGATAAAGGCAGAGGAGGTATCCATCAAAGACTTGCTCCTCAAGACAAGTTAGTGCACAAAAGTCCGATGGCTGTTCCCCTTTCTTCATCTCCTCCCCCTTTCTCCTCATCTTATCCCCCCTCCTCCCTCCTCCCTCCTCCTCCCCTCCCATCTTCTCCATCAACACCACTATCAGATCACTCTCTGCTGGACATTCGTAGCAGAAGCCTTAGGAGCATAGTCTTCAAAATCAGAAATGGTTTGCTGAGCTTGTCAGACCTGGCTAACGAGAGGGACTTCCTCGCCCACTTGCTGGAGTGGTTCAACTTTGAGGAGTGGGCCTGTGAATCTCAAGTGCTCACTCTACTCAGTCAGCTCTCTCAGGTGGGTTCAGTCAGTGCTCTTGGGTACATAGTCAGAGGGCCCAGTCAGCTCTCTCAGGTACGTAGTCAGAGGGCTCAGCTCTCTCAGGTATGTAGTCAGAGGGCCCAGTCAGTGCTCTTGGGTACATAGTCAGAGGGCCCAGTCAGCTCTCTCAGTTACATAGTCAGAGGGCCCAGACAGCCTACGTAGTCATATAATTTGGTATGCAGTTGGCCCTTGATATATATGCACACACAACTAGCTAGTGTGGGGCAGGCCTCATACCTGGGAATGAGGCTAGTGTGGGACTCACCCCAATTACGAGGTGGGGCAAGCCTGATCAATGTGGTCGGATGTTGATAATTTGATGTGTATGTGCATATTTCTGCATATTGAATGGACTGATGCTGAAGGCAATGGTTTTATGAGAAGAAGATCAATGTGCTCTGCATGGGTGTGGTATTTTGTGTGCATGTAATACTGTGTTGTGGTCTGTTATGTTGTGCATGTGAAATGTCGTCCAGTCGAACCACGTGCATGTGCAAAAGCTATTTATATTAGTATAGCAACCTGCCTGGCCTAGCTGGAGTGTGGTGTCCTGACAGGATTTACTTTGCACGGAAGCGGACTCTTGGATATTCATTTCTTCACTCTCACGGGACTCTTGTTTATACCAATTCCTTGAAGCAGTAGCCATAGATATACTGGATAACCTTCTTAGAAACTCTAGCTATTAAAGGGAGGCAGAAATGTCAAAGAGAAAGCAAAGCGCCACGCGCTCGCATGCACGGTTTGCGCATGCGCGATGTAAGTTACCAGATGATCGTCGCGCGCAGAGAAATGATGTTATAAATAGAGACTCCGCTACAGTGTGTGGTTCGTTCAGGCCCAATTATACGTGTGAGGCTTGTTGTATACAGAATGTCTCAAAATAAGTGCAAGATATGTTTATATCCATGCGGGTTGTTTCTACTTTGGTTCCTTGGGATGTTCCTTGGGATCCTACCACACGTTGGACACTTTATCATAGATATTTTAAAAGATTATTGGATAATTGAAAGTGAGTGCAGGAAGTCTGATAATACAAGTAATGAACTGTTAGAAAGTATATTATACGGTATTATTAATTTTCTGCAAATTATCGAGCTTTTAGTTTTTACTTTCCCTATTTTTTACTATTATATGAGATCTAAGAATTCTGTCACAAGGTCCACACCTGTGCAATCTGTAGTCTCGCAAGCCACACCCCTGGTTGCGACTTGTGAGGCTTTGCAATCTGATGCAGATCATTCTGGTACAAATCAGAGATCCACACCTGGTACAGGTCAGTCTATGAATCCTGCACCAGGGACATCTTGTAATTGCGAATGTACTTGCAGCTGTTTTATATTATGTTGTGGGTTGTTTATGTTTATGGCAACAGTTGTTACACTAGGAGTGTTCATATCAATAAATGGATATTATGGAGACATTGATAAATATAATGCTACAAATTTTTGTGACCTGCAGAATGGCACAAATAAGTATGAGCAATTAGCAATAGCACATGCTGTTGTGGTTGCATTTGCCATTTATGTTCCGGGTGTGGTTCGTGTAATTGCTATAATGCTACTGGGTTATGCAAACATAAATTGGAAAAACTCATTGAAAAAACTAAGCCAGAAGGAACCATACGACCTCAGCATTGTTAGTGATGATAGAATTAATTCAGTGTTAAAAACAAGGTGTAAAGATTTACTACGTGAATATCGAAGTATTGGTAAGAAAGTACGAGTGATATACAATGTTCTAGAAGCTTGGTTCATGCTGCAATTTTTCATCTACTCGGTATTACTGATGACTGATTTGATACATATCATAGGACCGTTGTATTCTCATAAATCTAATGTGCACGACCGAGTGCACACTATATTGTATATATTTTTTGATTTATTGTCATTTCTCTCACCTTATATAATGGCAGTTATATGTAATAATGCTCATAATGATTATTTTGAAGCATTACTTGAGGTATATCAAAATGGCACATACAAATGTGAAGAAGACTGCTGTGAGGAATTTGTAGCTTTTTGTCGAAAAATTTGTTGCTACAAATGTGGAAAAGACTGCTGTAAGGAATTTGTAGCTTTTTGTCGAAAATTTTGTTGCTGTGAGGAATATAATCAAGTGCAAGTGGAAGACTCTATTAGTGAATATTATATAAGATCTTTGTGGAAAAAAATTGAAAAGAAAGATAATTTTGATTTTTGCCCTAATATTTTTGGTATTACCATCCCTATTAGCAGCCCCAGTTATACTTATACTCTTATACTAACTCTTATTGCTGTTGTATTTAGTTTTATCCAAAATGATTACACATGTTAATAGCTAGCTATGTGGCAGTTGTTATAAGTGTGATAGCTTTTGACAGTTTATACTATTTTCATAATAATTATTTACAAAAAAAAAAAAAGTCCACTATAATGTGTATTATCAGAGAGTGCAATATCCCTATGACTCATGAGACCCATATAGCCATAGGTCAGTGTCTACCATTATCTATATTCACAGGTTACATATCTCAGAACTGGGTCTACCCATCACTTTTCTATTCATAGGTCACATATCTCAGCACTGCATGGGTCTACCATACCTATATTTATAGGTTGCATATCTCGGCATTAGGTCTACCATTCATGGGTCACATATCTCCTATATTTATAGGTTGCATATCTCGGCATTAGGTCTATATTCATGGGTCACATATCTCAGCACTGTGTCTATGGTACATATATATTCATGAGCTGCAAAAAATCTCATGTAGGGATGGCCCCAAAATAGGTGGGCTTGGCTTAATATGATGCTGCAGTCATAGTACATACTGAGTCCAGCTAGATTTAGGGGCCATCCTTACAGAATAAATTGCAGCTCACTTGTTTCCATCCTTTTTCTTTGCAAAAATTCATAGATAAGTGCAGTCAAGATAATCCACCCTTGAACTAAATTTCAGGGTTAAAACACATTTCTATCTGCTAATGTTCTGAGGGACCTTATCTGCAGTGCAACACAGTCCTGAGGAGTGACCAGCATCCTAGGTGCCAGTTGACCAGGCCATAGTGGCCATGCCCCCTGTACACATGTACAGGCTTCAATATGGCAGAAAATGACGAGCTAGTGTTCCATGCACATGTCACTGATTTGCAAAGTAGAAACTTACCTCTAGATAGCACTTGAACAGATGGTATGGTAAGGGAGCATATTTCAAGTCACTCTTCAGCACTTACAGATTCATTAGCATGCTACTTCTAAACTACAGCAACAAATATTATTCAATATATCGGCTACTTGCTGGACTTCACCCATTTCACTATGTAGCCATGAAATTTTTTCATTAGCTAGCTTAGTCACCTTTGAATTTCGTTATGATTCCTACCTGATAGCTACTTCAATTTTTAGGAATCACTGATTTTTTTGATTTTTTTTTGATTTTTTTTTTTTTGAATATTCTGTCTTCTGTAGGTGTAGCAATCCCAGTGTAGTCTTTTGAGAATCTATATAGTTGAGGTAGAAGAGAAGGGAAAAAAAAGAGTATAGCTATTATCTGACCTGCCATCTCTACATAAAAGAGTGTGTCACATATCTCAGCACTGTGTCTACCATGCCTATAATATTCATATAGGTCACATCTACCATACCTATATTTCAGGTCACATATCTAACCATACTCTGCTGGATGGTTCTAGCTAACACCCAATATAGTTATGTTTATCGTTGGGTACTAAAAATTTTAGTATGTAGAATATTGTGTGTTTATGGCATCCATTACTTTATATTGGCTGTGCTGATAGGTATAGCTAGTTCAAATGAATTCATATTTACAATTTTCTTGTTGAATTGTTACAGCTTGATATGCTTATAATTAGCTTTTATGAACATGACCACAAAAATGAACTTTACATTCCTTATTTGGAAGTAGTAGCAGAGTAGTGATAGGCCTGGACCTCTATCACAACAATTTCTGAAAAACCCTGTAGCTGAGTAAAGTGTGTGGATACCAAACATTCCTGTGTACTGTTATAATAACAGTGGATAGTGCATAAACTATAGGTGTACAGTGAAACCCGCCTACACTGATCACCTCTGGGCCACAAAAAATAGGGAGGTGGTCTCTGCATGGAAGTCAATAATCAATTAAATAACTAGCTAAGTGTTCTTCATAGAAGGGTTATCCCTGGATACAGGTGAGGCTTCACTGTATACAATTTGTTGGCCACTTCTCCATACGTCTGCCTATTTAATTTGAACTACCCTAAGCATGTACAGTTCAAAGTTCAAACTGATATTGTTCCTGCTTGAAAAACATAAAGAGCTTGAATGGTGCTTAGTATCAATAGGTAGTGTGTGTTGGAATCATAGTAATATTAATGCCTTGAAATCCTGATAATAGAAAATCGCTAAATTTCTGACTAGGGTTAAGGTGACTTCTAATAACAAAAATTTCCAGATTTACAGCACTTAATTACAATGTATGTGGACCTCCTGGAAACCGCCGTAATATATCTCATAGACAGTCAATAATGATCATGCAATATAACTGCATGCTTATATGATGCGATATAACTAGTAGCTACTTGTCAGGAAGCTTTATATACTGCAGTTAGTTAACTGTACCCACACACATTGAGTACTATAGTGACTATATAGAGGAAAATGAAAGAGTGAGATCACAAATTCACTAACTACGCATGCCATAAGACTATGATTGGTAGCTACTCATAAGGCATCATCATACAATCAGCATGACACTTCACATTGCAGTATTCAGTCTGAAGTGTTCAAGGGAAAATGTCATTGAGTAAGTATAGCTATGGTTATGGGTAGCTAGTTGGTTTACCATGCATGGACTTGAATGATGTATATGTTAGCTACCATATTTACTTAGCATTGTGGACATACAGTTCAAGTGTGCACAATATTAATATTATAGGTGGCAAGAAACTATGTTCATTATGCATAATTGGAGTGCTTGGAATCTCCCCATATCTGTCGCTATTTTCTACTGATATTCCTCGGGAGTTATGGATAATTCGAGGTGAATGCAATGACTCTTTGAATAGCACATATGCAGTACTGGAAAATGCTATATACAGTTGTATAACACTCCTTCAAGGTAGCGAGCTTCTTATTTTCATTTGTTGTGCCGCGTATTACTTAGACTGGAACATGATATACACATCACTCCATTGTCAATGTGACCCACTAAAACTGAGTAAGTGGTTCCGTACAAAATGTATGCGATTCTTAGGAAGATACTGTGTTGAAATACTGTCGGTTGCAGTGTACTTATTAATGATGTGGTTATCAGTGCAGATATCATTTATTGGATACATGCGAGATAAGAAATACTACACTGTATCAAAGTTTTGTACACAAAATTCCACACTCCAAAATCCGATTATGTGTGAACATTTGGCAATCGGTTATGCAACTCTGATTGGTATCTCCTTAATTATTCCATGTATCATTCGTATAATTGTTGCAGTGTTGTTCGGTTTTTTAAGAAAGTATTGGAAAGATCCGTTGAAGTCACTAAGCAAGGCGGCACTAAAAATGGACGAATTTAGACTTGTTACTGATGATGATATTGATTTAGAGTTGGAAAGAAGACGTATTAGAATATCTTGTATTTATGCACGTGCTGGTGAGAAAGTACAAGTGATATGCAATGTTTTGGAAGCTTGGTTTATGGTGCAATATCTGGTGTATTTATTATTACTGATATTGGATTTCATTCATATCATACGACCACTGTATGAAAGGTCAAGTAAAAATATATTTGACCTAATTTATACTGCTCTGAATATAACTTTCGATTTCTTTGCCTTTTTCTTGCCTTATCTAATGGCAGTTTTATGTAATAAGGCTCACAGTGATTATTATAATGCTTTACTCGAGATATATCAAAATGTCAAAATAAAGGATGATTTCTGGAATAATAAACTTGAAGAATGGTATGAAAAATGCCCTTGTTCCTCAGAAGAAGCAGAAGCAAGTGAATATGAAAATTTAGATAATTTACATGTTGAACTTACGAATTATGCATCTGGTATATCTCCTGAAGATAGATATTATGCAAGATCTCTACAGAAGATTGAAAAAAGAAACGAATTCGATTTTTGTCCCTCGTTTTTAGGTATCAGTATTCCTATTAGCAGCCCAGGGTACACCTTTTCAGTTGTGCTAGCTTTTATTGCTATCATATTCAACTTCAGTGCTGTGATAGTTTGATTACTGTAGCTTTTGCTTTTCGTGTGTTGTTTGCTTATTTTTGCTTGTAAGTAGCTAGTGGTGTAATTGTAGTGAGAGAGGGTATCATGATTATGTGTTATAATAACTCCACCCCTCTCCACCCTCCAATACAACAATCACTATAAAAGTTAAGTCCATGAGGATGAATAGACACTGACTGATACGTATTTCTTAATGACAGACCATTTGGAGATTTATTTGGTCGTGTTGGGTTCTCAAGTGAGATTGATCATTGTGTCTAGTGACAGGCTCTGTCCATCACTAACTAGTGCCATTACTATAAAAATTGCAGTGACCATAATTAAAGTCTCTTAGCATTCACCTTCCCCTTGATCAATCACTATTTCTCAATTCTTAACCAAATTTCAAATTTCAAACACCAGCATAGAGAGTGGGTAATCAGCTCTCTGTTGAAAGTTATAGCAGTTATAGTGAATGATCAAGGGGCAAGGTGAATGCTTTAAGTTTGAGTGTGTTTCAAGCCTGCATGTATTGATGCGTATGCATGCAGCATGAAGCAGCTTCGTGCACTCTGGTTGATATCGGTGGTGTAGAGTTCCTATCCCAACTCCGCCTATACTGTGACCCTTCCCTCCACCCCCTCATTGATGAGACCCTGGAACACCTGCTGACCCTCCCCCAACACCACCCAGCTTCTCTGTCCTCTCCCCACACCACCTCTTCCACCACCTCACCCTTCACATCAGGTACCACCAGCAGCAACCACACTCCCTCTCAAGGTACGGGAGAAAATCACCCATAGTTATGGTAGTTAAAAACCTCGATGTAAGTTCCACCTATCTAATCAGGAGACCTCTTTAATCAGGACACCTCTTTAATCAGGACACCTCTGAGTCTCTAATGTGATTCATATAGCATACATGTAATTACAGGGGCCTCCCCAATAGTTCTATGTATACATTGACTGACTGAATTGCATAGATGACTGTATTACAGTGAATGGAGTGGGTGTGGCCAGTACCCATGGCACCACCACTAGCACGTCAGACTCCAGTAGTCACAATAACACAGACAGCACCTCGCTCACCACACCCCCCACTCGCCCTCCGCCACCCCCAGCAGCACTAGCTCCACCTCTCATTACCGCCCACCCCATCAAATCCACTCCAGAAATCCCATCCACCTCATCGGGGTCAGAGTCCACAGCTATCAGTGAGGATAGCTTGTCTTGGACTCTGGTTCCCAAGGGGAATAGTGTGGAGGAAATTGAGGGGGCATCCAATTTCCTCTACAGTACCAGTGCTGTGATTCCCGAGGTCCCCCGTGGACAAGGGTCAGGGGGAGGAGAGAGTGACTCCATTGAGGTCCAGAGGAAGAGTGATTATAAGAGTGGTAAGGGAACTCTCTCTCTCTCTCTCATTTACCTCCTTATTAAGCTTTGATGACCCTTTACCTCCTTATTAAGCTTTGATGACCCTTTACCTTATATGTATTGTTTTGAAGGAGGATATTTTCCATGGTTGGAGCTGTCTGCTAATGATGAGCACATCCTTACAACCACTCAGGGGTGCCTACGTAACAATGTAGCTAGGGTGTATACAGTGTAACTAGGTTGTAACACTATGTTTGCTGCATCAAGTATGTGTAGTGATAAAAAAAATCCCTTTTAATTCATTTTGAGAACCATCTGAGTACTCATCATTTCCTTCAACACTGTAGTCGTCTTGAGAACCCATCGCCGGATTCCCTGCTGCATTCCTGCGAGTTTCTGCAGGACGTTCTCTTCCAAGATTTCCCTCCCGAACTCTTCCTCCAGAGACCAGCTCTCATAACTGTAAGTTTCACTGCTACTATTTACATAATTTTATGGTTCTAAAAAAATTGAAAGAATTATAAAAAGGAGAAAGGTGTCTTCATTTCAGAAATACAATGGGACACAGAGTCGTTTGGTTGTTTTTTATTCTTTGTTTGTTTGTTTGTTTTGGGATTCCATTGTAATCTGATCGAACTTTGTTGCATTTTTGTTGTCTTGTTTTTATAGAGTCTTGAGAGACTGCTTGCAACTAGTGATGCAAGCTCCACCCACCATCCCTGCTTATTATGTCTGCTCACCTTCACCCGCAAGCTGATGTTGAGAGTAAAGATTCGCAACAGTCCTTCCTCCACCATCACTGACACGCACACACACTTAAATGGTGAGCCATCCTTGTAGCATAGGATGAGAAGGGAAGGAGAGGGGGAGAGGGGAGGGTCCCAAAGATCACACCTGACTGAGGACACCTCTTTTCAGGACACTTTTGGCCCAAACAATTTTTGTTTTCCAGGGGAGAAACGCTAGAATCACTCTTTTTGTTTATGAGGGAACCCTGTAATTACTTTACATTGTTAGATTCAGGCTCCCTGTCAGACCAGTCAAACTCACCACATGATCAAGTGCCACACCCCCAAACTGCTGCTCGAAAGGAGAGATTGGAACAGATCGTGGGGAACATCCTCCACCTCCAGTCGAAGCAACTTGCCATTTCTCAGTTCTCATTGTCAGTGATGACGGTGGTTGCCCCTCTGACACTCAAATACCTCAATAGGGACTTCCCCTGTCTGATGTTGAGTGCTAATAAGCAGGGTTCTTCCCCTGCTGGGATCAGTGCGGCATGTGTACATGTCTGCCTGCAGCTGCTCGGGGCTGCTGTCGAGTTGATGGAACTGGATTTTATGTCCTCTTTAAAACCAGACCAATTGGATGAAATACGACATAGAGTATGTTATCATGTCCCATAGAGCATACATTTCTGATGCCTATCCATAATATGTAGAATAATGTCTTTTTAAAATTATATGGACAGCTACTTACTGTGAGTCAGTGTACCGTATAACACAAAATTTTCATGGGTAAAAAGTTTTGCAAATATTGATGTGTGAACCATTCCCTTATTCTCGTGTATTATTTTTTCAAAACCATGAAATCCACGAAATTTTTTACCCACAAAATATTGCGCTATATGGTACATGGTACTTTTGTTGTTGATTTTACATAGTCCCTCCGACGTTGTGTGTCCAGTCTCTGCTCCGTCATTTCCCAGTGCCAGTCCAAGTGGCGACGAATGGGCTCCCAGAGTACAAGTTCCTCCCCACAGATGCAGCTGGTGTGCTGTGTGACCCTTTCCCTCGGCTGCTACCTCAGCAGATTACTCCAACTCAACAGGAAGAGCTGGAAAGAGGGAGGAGATGAACATGAAGATGATGACAGTCGAGAGGTAAGAGTGACCTAACATATTATGTAGAGATAATTCTTATAGTGCAAAATTGAGGGTGTCCATTTTATATAGGGTGTCCTTCCTGCTCTGAGTGGAGTGCTTCAGGGGTTCATGATGAACGGGGTGGTGGGTGTGGTCTGTCCCCACCTCCAGGACAGTATGCTGCCAGTGTTCTCTAAAGTGGACTCTCCTAATTGCAGGGTGAGATCCAATAATCTCATCAGGTGGAAATGTTAACAATTTCAACACATTTTTTCATCATGTTTCTCAATGTTGCAGCTCTTTGGTAAAGTCAGGGTCTTGTGTGAAGCGTTTGAGCAGATGTCTCTGTTTTTGTCCTCTCCTGAAGCCATTCTCACTGGTTCCAACTGCACACGTGCAGTGGATCAGGTCTGCCTGGTCCTTAGCGCTCTTCCTGGATTGTGGTTCACTTGTAATGGTAGATTCATCGCCAAAGCCGTAAATCTCAGCCTGGACTGGTGAGAAATCCACACAATAACAGAACTAAGAATAACTGCTCATTTGAATAAACATTCTAGTATACTATGGTGTGTGTTAATGAACATTCTAGTATACTGTGGTGTGTGTTAATGAACATTCTAGTATACTATGGTGTGTATTAATGAACATTCTAGTATATTATGGTATGCATGTGTTATTTAGTATACTATGGTGTGCATTAATGAACATTCTAGTATACTATGGTGTTTGTTACGTATATTATGGTATGTGTTAATGAACATTCTAGTATACTATGGTGTGTATTATTTAACGAACATTCTAGTATACTAGGGTGTATTAATGAACATTCTAGTATACTATGGTGTGTATTAATTAACGAACATTCTAGTATACTATGGTGTATTAATGAACATTCTAATATACTATGGTGTGCGTTATTTAGACCTCTATTTTGCCATAGTTTGACTATTCCTGAAATACCCGACCAAGGATGGAAATATTCCAAGGAATGTCTGTTACGTTTATTGTGTCATGGAGAACCACAAACACAAGAAATGGCTTACAAACACTTCACAGTACGTTCATTATGCTGTTCGAGGTTAGATATAGTGAACACTCTCTAATCTGGACCATGGAAATGAGACCACCCCCTTACAGACACCACTTGAAATGAGGCCATGCACCCACCACTTGAAATTATTAACACCATTTAAAATGAGGTCACCCCTCTAATTAGGAGACTTTATTGGGTCACCAAGGAGGCCATTGTCTGTACTTCATCTGTGTTTACAGGAGTACATGAGAAGTGCTCTTTCCTCTGGCAAACCTCTCAACTCTTCCTTGTCTATATCCTCTGATTCCCAATCAACACCCTCTACTTCTTCCGTTCCTCCTCCATGCCCCACCTCCATTGAGAGGAAGGTTGATCAAGTTCTCCTTGATAAGGACCTGATGCATCTCTTGGCCACACAAGGAGCAATCTCGAGAAGTGAGGTAGTCTCCTCTGCCTGTCTCTGTCTCCTTGGTGAGGTACTCTCTCTGAGGGAGGAATTGATCTGGCCTGAGTTGAGAGAAGTCTTGGTTCCTTTGCTCCCCTATATTGAGGTTAGACAATACTGGAGGCTAATTGGGCGAGTGAAGCAAACCCCACACTAGCAAGTTGGCTGAGTGAGGGATTTGTAGTATAAGTAGAATTACATATTATTTCCATGACAACCTTAGGTATACTGAGCATGTGTGCTTGCCCCATTAATGTACACTACATTATTTTGACTCTTACAATAATTATTTTGTTTACATGTCATTTGTTTCTTATCCTTCCAGGTGGGTGTGGTCGAGAATGATCGGCTGTTCCGTGAGTTGAAGGAACTGTTGTGTTCCCCTGACAAGAATATCCAACTCCCCCCTTGCACCCGATTCTACTCCCTCCTACGCCTCCTCTACTCTGACAGCACCCAGTTAGTACACACCCACATGACACGCCCACACTCTGATAGCACCCGCTAATGATTTTCTCTTGTTCTTTATCCACAGAGTTCGGATATGGTCCTTTACCAGTCTATCCCAATCCATGCCATGGACTAAGAATTCCATTCCATTCCAGAATTCTGTTCCATACCATGACACTCTCATAGCAGGGAAATCACAGGGGGAACTGTTTAAGGCTAAAAGAAGTGGAGCATTCAAGGTGACCATTCTGTAGACATTCTTCACACTACTACTGGGGAGGGGGGAGGGGGGTGTGCCTCCTAACTTCCACCCATAATTACTGACATACCGGTTGAACTGGTATCATAGAAACACATTATCTTTTCTCACTATCTCCTTGACTGCTTGTAGCATGAAGATGTCTTGAAGTTGCTTCACATCCTAAGGTCAGAGACGATGGACTTGGTGTTGAAGAGATCTGCACTGGAGCAGTTAGCTCTACTCCTCCTAGGTAAGGTGTACACAAGACTGAATCTAAATATTTTTATTGGATCATACTTCAGTAAAAGATAGAGTGCATGGTTGTCATGACTACTGTACATACTGCAACAGTGTTGAATACTGTACATTACAGAGTGCTGAAATTCAGTGTTCAATTTCAGTATTGGATACTCTGAATTTCTGAATATCCAACTCACATGATCAATCAACACAGATGACTCCTTACATGCAAGAGCTTTGGAGGAAGGGTTGTCCAGTGATCTGCTGGAGTTGCTCAAATCAGTGCTCCGTCACATGGAGGAGCAATTACAGCCGGGTCACCAACGGAAGGAAGTGGGGGAAGAGGGGAAAGACGGGGTGCTGATGAGCATGGTGAAGCCCTGTGTGGATTGTCTGTTAACCCTTGCCTCATCCAACCACGAAATGAGGAAGATACTCAGCAATAGTCATGAGTTCACTATGGTTGTGTTCCAAGGTGTGTCCAATACATGTGTGTAAGAGGGTCAGGTACAACGGTATTCTACTCAGTGCAGAATAAGAAAAGGGTGTCCTGATTAGAGAAATGTCCTGATTAGAGTGGTGTCCTGATCAGAGGAGAGAGGCCAGGGGTGTCCTTAATAGAGAGATGGGTGTCCTTATTTCCGGGGGTAATATTATTTATTACAAGTGAATGCAAAAAATTTCTTCGAAATAAAAATGTGAAGTAGGGATGTTATTATAACTGCAGCTTCATTATGAAAACCAAGTACTGCAGCATCGAAGCAGTATGGCCCAAAAATCTAGCTGGAATATGTATTATAACTGCATGCAAGAGAGTGAACTTAGTGAAGTGACCCTTACCCATCATCAAGTACGAGATACTATTCCTACTTCACTCCCTTGGCCCTTGATCATGGGAGTGAAGTAGGAATAGTATCTTGTACTTGATGATGGGTAAGGGTCACTTCACTAAGTTCACTCTCTTGCATGCAGTTATAATACATATTCCAGCTAGATTTTTGGGCCATACTGCTTCGATGCTGCAGTACTTGGTTTTCATAATGAAGCTGCAGTTATAATAACATCCCTACTTCACATTTTTATTTCGAAGAAATTTTTTGCATTCACTTGTTTGCATTCTTTTTCTTTGTGATTATGAAAATTGATAGACACTAAAGGCTTCCTTGATTGAACTAAATTTATTTAATGATCAGTATTTCATTCTGTTCAGGGAGGAGAGTTTGAAGGATGATCATCTGCAGTGTAATGGAGTACTGAAAGGAGTGAACATTTTAAAAAGTGAACAGCATTAGCTAATTGTTACATATGTGATCACTGAAATAATTATTGAGATGGTACGTATGTCTTGCTTGAGGGAGGAGTATGGGGAGTTTATGCATTTGGTGTAGTGATCATAATAGTGGATGCCATCAAATGGCCACATCCTGTGCAGGTGTTATATGAGGAGAACTGCTATTAATTGTCCCACCCCTTTTATGAGGTAATATCGCGAAGATTTTTTTCATACGAGGCTGCAGCACATTATAGATAGCCCAGCTAGATTTTAGGCTATCCCTACTTAACCTTTTTATTTTTTACGCTCACTTGTTTCTATCCTTTTTCTTAGTGAAGTAGAGCCTTAGTCAAAACTAATAGCAAAAGATCAGCCTCTAGGTGCCGCTCTAACAGATGGCCAAAGCAGAATTTTGATGACTATAGCCAGTAAGTCGGTACGTCGATCTTATTATTATTATTATCCTTATTATTATTATTATTATTATTACAAGTGAATGCAAAAAATTTCTTCGAAATAAAAATGTGAAGTAGGGATGCTATTATAACTGCAGCTTCATTATGAAAACCAAGTACTGCAGCATCGAAGCAGTATGGCCCAAAAATCTAGCTGGAATATGTATTATAACTGCATGCAAGAGAGTGAACTTAGTGAAGTGACCCTTACCCATCATCAAGTACAAGATACTATTCCTACTTCACTCCCATGATCAAGGGCCAAGGGAGTGAAGTAGGAATAGTATCTCGTACTTGATGATGGGTAAGGGTCACTTCACTAAGTTCACTCTCTTGCATGCAGTTATAATACATATTCCAGCTAGATTTTTGGGCCATACTGCTTCGATGCTGCAGTACTTGGTTTTCATAATGAAGCTGCAGTTATAATAGCATCCCTACTTCACATTTTTATTTCGAAGAAATTTTTTGCATTCACTTGTTTGCATTCTTTTTCTTTGTGATTATGAAAATTGATAGACACTAAAGGCTTCCTTGATTGAACTAAATTTATTTAATGATCAGTATTTCATTCTGTTCAGGGAGGAGAGTTTGAAGGATGATCATCTGCAGTGTAATGGAGTACTGAAAGGAGTGAACATTTTAAAAAGTGAACAGCATTAGCTAATTGTTACATATGTGATCACTGAAATAATTATTGAGATGGTACGTATGTCTTGCTTGAGGGAGGAGTATGGGGAGTTTATGCATTTGGTGTAGTGATCATAATAGTGGATGCCATCAAATGGCCACATCCTGTGCAGGTGTTATATGAGGAGAACTGCTATTAATTGCCCCACCCCTTTTATGAGGTAATATCGCGAAGATTTTTTTCATACGAGGCTGCAGCACATTATAGATAGCCCAGCTAGATTTTAGGCTATCCCTACTTAACATTTTTATTTTTTACGCTCACTTGTTTCTATCCTTTTTCTTAGTGCTTGAAGTTGAATGAGGGAGGCTACAGTACAGTACTATACAAAGCCAGCTCTACATAAACCTCTTTTGTAGGTACATACAGTGTCTCTGGTTGAAGAATTTGTTTAGCTATTTAAGTTTTGTTGATATAAAACTTTACAGCAACAGCAATGTAAATGACATGTACACGGCATGGTGAAGTGAGCTGACTACACTACAGCAAAGTACTGGCTATAATGCTACTATAGGATGAGCATCTGTACTGTAATTCAGCAAGGAGTGACTGGAACATCATCAGATAATGAATGAAGACCTTGGCTATAGCTAAACTTAAGCTTACGTGGCTCCGCCCATAAGCCCCGCCCCCTTCAAAATGGCGTAGAAAGATTAGCAGCTGTGTTCCGAGTGCTATCGAATAGTGAAGTAGAGCCTTAGTCAAAACTAATAGCAAAAGATCAGCCTCTAGGTGCCGCTCTAACAGATGGCCAAAGCAGAATTTTGATGACTATAGCCAGTAAGTCGGTACGTCGATCTTATTATTATTATTATCCTTATTATTATTATTATTATTATAAATGCAAAAAATTTCTTTCAAATAAAAAGGTTAAGTAGGGATAGCTTAAAATCTAGCTGGGCTATATAATGTACTGCAGTCGTATGAAAACAATCCCTACATTTACATCCAATATACCTATAGCTAGCTATGGCAGTTGTAAAAGTAGGGATTGTTTTCATACGACTGCAGTACATTATATAGCCCAGCTAGATTTTAAGCTATCCCTACTTAACCTTTTTATTTGAAAGAAATTTTTTGCATTTACTTGTTTCTATCCTTTTTTCTTAGTGCTTGAAGTTTAATATAAGTTTGTGTATGTGGCAGTATTTACTGTCACTTCAACTGAGAGTATATGCATGCAGTGATTATTAATTTGACATGAGTATCTTTTTCTTTTGTAGGTAGCAGTCTCTGGTTGAAGAATTTGTTTAGCTATTTAAGTTTTGTCTATTATTTAATATAAAACTTTACAGCAACAGCAATGTAAACAGCAATGTAGCTAAATGACATGTGAGCTGACTACACTACAGCCAAGTACTGGCTATAATACTACTATAAGATGAGCATCTGTACTGTAATTCAGCAAGGAGTGACTGGAACATCATAAGATAAGACGATTAAGCTAAGCTAAACTCAAGAAGCTTACGTGGCTCCGCCCATAAGCCCCGCCCCCTAACGACGTGCGCTTCAAAATGGCGTCGAAAGATTAGCTAGTGTTCCGAGTGCTCGAATAGTGAAGTAGAGCCTTAGTCAAAACTAATAGCAAAAGATCAGCCTCTAGGTGCCGCTCTAACAGATGGCCAAAGCAGAATTTTGATGACTATAGCCAGTAAGTCGGTACGTCGATCTTATTATCCTTATTATTATTATTATTATAAAGAAAAAGAACAAAAGTCAATTTTAGAACTCGCTTTTTTCTTATGTTAGCGAATGAATTTTTGGTTTTTGAACATTCTGCTCTCTTCTTTGTAGATGTAATAATTCACTGTAGCCTTCTGAGAACCTATAGAGTAAGGATAGAAGAGAATGAAGAGTTTTAGTTTATACAGTCTTATGACCTTTGACCCGCCATCCCTACTTAGAGAGTGCTAACGCACTCTCGATAAAGAAAAAGAACGAAAAGTCAATTTTAGAACTCGTTTTTTTCTTATGTTGGCGAATGAATTTTTGGCTTTTGAACATTCTCCTCTCTTCTTTGTAGATATAATAATTCACTGTAGCCTTCTGAGAACCTGTAGAGTAAGGGTAGAAGAGAAAGAAGAGTTTTTAGTTTATACTGTCCTATGGACTTTGACCTGCCATCCCTACTTAGAGAGTGCTACCGCACTCTCTGATAAAGAAAAAGAACGAAAAGTCAATTTTAGAACTCGTTTTTTTCTTATGTTGGCGAATGAATTTTTGGCTTTTGAACATTCTCCTCTCTTCTTTGTAGATATAATAATTCACTGTAGCCTTCTGAGAACCTGTAGAGTAAGGGTAGAAGAGAAAGAAGAGTTTTTAGTTTATACTGTCCTATGGACTTTGACCTGCCATCCCTACTTAGAGAGTGCTACCGCACTCTCTGATGACTATATATATATACACCAGCTGCTTTATGGAGTTACAAAGATGCTGAACTTCTTCTCTCCGTCTCTGAACTACTCACTCTGCTTCTGTTTGTGAATGAGGTGAAAGTCACTGACCTGGGTCAAATACTTCTCCCTCTACCACTTAAAAACAGGTACACACACATCTTAGAAACCAAGTGTACACACCTTATGCACACCCTATACTACTACCACTTACACTACCACTTAAAAACAGGTACACAACCAAGTATGCACACCTTATGTACACCCTATGCCACTACCACTTAAAAACAGGTACACACACATCTTAGAAACCAAGTATACACACCTTATGTACACCCTATGCCACTACCACTTACACTACCACTTAAAAACAGGTACACACACATCTTAGAAACCAAGTATACACACCTTATGCACACCCTATACTACTACCACTTATAAATAGGTACACACACCTTATACTACCATTAACAAACAGGTTACATGTACACCAGAGTAAACCTATATATACCTTATGCCACTAACCAAAATTACCTATAATAATCTCTACTTACAGGTTGAAGTTTCCCTTTGAAATGGGTTCCTACGGTCTTGACTATGCTCACTCAACTCCTTCTCCATTGGATCTTAATTTATACATGTCAGAACCATTACTGAGCATGCTCAGAATCCACTACCTCTATTCAGTATCAAAAAGCACTGAAGCAATCATTAAGGATCAGAAAGAAGAACTGACTGACAAAAAGCTGCTAGTTTCAAATAGCGATATCACCTCTCTTCAGTCCTTGAATTTGAGGAAGTCCCTAGCCGATTACTTTAATGAGCTTTTATCTGCAAGCTCTCACGGAAAGGTCTTGGAGACTCTTCATCATGTGATAGTCCTTCTCCACACTTCCTTCAACGTCGGAAGGAAAGGGTGTGAGATTTCACTTCCCAAACATGTTGGCTTGCAGTGGAAGAATGTAGTGGAGAAGTAAGTCTTGGGGATGTGGTAGAAACATTGGGTTCACAGTAAACCCCCCCACTTGAGACCCATCCTTTTGTCCTTCATAGAGAGGTTGTTCTCTTTATAATAAAGAGTGTGTATTATATTCAGAGACCACCTCTCTTTAAAGACCATTTCCCAATAGTGCTTGTACCATTGATTTCGACCTCTGTAAAGAGACCGCCTCCACTAAGAGACCACCCTATTCAAAGACCATTAAGGACCACTTGGCTATGTCCCAATAGTGCTTGTACCATCGATTTTGACCTCTGTAAAGAGACTGCCTCCATTAAGAGACCACCCTATTCAAAGACCACTTCTCTATAAAGACCACTTGGCTATGTCCCAATAGTGTTTGTACAATTGATTTTGACCTCTGTAAAGTGACTGCCTCCTTTAAAAGATCACCTTTTCGTGGCCCAGAGGTGGTTGGTACTTTTAGATTGAGAGGTTTATCTCTTTTGGGGCGTCCTTTATCAGAAATTCTGCTGTAAATTGATTTTCTAAATTCCCTTAGATTTCTGAAGGTTAGTCCAAGCACCATACAGGACCACTCCCTCCTTGCATCCATTCTTTCCTTTCTCTCGGACCTCCTCTCAGCCTCAGGGTCGGAAGAAGTGGTCACACGTGAGGAACTGGTGTGGCTGACGGGAGTGTGTTTTAAGCCGGACTCTGTTCCCATGTTCCTCCTCCACTCCTCCCTCCACAATACAGAGGATGCTGGAAAAGAAACTTATGACTCTCAAAGGTCAGCACCTTCCTACAAGATTTTTTTTCCTATGCGAAAAAACTGTAGGCAGAAATCTTTCATGGGATTTCCAAATCTTTAGAGTGACATTTTGAACTCCTAGTATACTAGAATCAGTAAATCCACTGCCCTTAGTATACTAGAATCAGTAAATCACTGCCCCTAATATGCTAGAATCAGTAAATTCACTGCCCCCAGTATACTAGAATCAGTAAATGACTGTATACTACACTTTACCTTTCAATAGGATTTTGCAGAAGAGAATTCTCCAATTTTTTGGTAATCTGCTTAGACGTATGGCTGGTGACTCCTCTCCTGATGTGGGTAAATTCGACCCTGCCCCCTTCATAATGGCTCTCACTCAGTGCCTGGATATCGCTGGGTCACCCAGCTACTACGATATTCCTCTCCTGGAGCTCTCCCTCGAGTGTCTGCTTCAGCTCACAGACAGGTAGCTTCAGTAGTATACTCCCCATGGGCCAAGGGACTTCATGTATTCTCTCCAGTATTCTTTCAGTATCCTCTCCAGTATACTTTCAGTATTTGGGTATACTTTCAGTATTCTCTCCAGTATACTTTTAGTATTCTTTTCCAGTATACCTTACAGAGGGGCTGTTCCACACTCTATGTTTTTCCTCTTGCTAGGAAATTTCTTGGAAGGGCATCCAGCAAGGGCCTTCTTGGACTCTCCATGAAAATGATGAGCTCCCTACGACAAGTCAGTTGAATGCATAATCCCTTTTATGGACCTGTTGCTTGTCATGTGACTGTATATAGGTGCTGTGGTCATTTATGTCAGGACAGGGGAAGATTAGCGAGTCCTTCATGGGGAAGGGGGTCATAGCACGTACGTCACTGGCTATGTGTCACATCATACATACCACTGCTACAGAACTCCGCCCTCCTGAGGTCAGTAGATGTAGACTTGGATGGAAATTCTAGGGCACATTGATGTGGCTGGCTCTGTGGCTTAGTTGGTTAAAGCGCCTGTCTAGTAAACAGGAGATCACTGGTTCGAATCCGGTCAGGGCCTGTGGCGCTTTTTTTCCCTCTCTCTCTCTCTCTCTCTCTCTCTCTCTGTATGTGTCCAAACTTTTCATCTTGTGTATGTCCAAAATTTTAGTTTTGAGAAGGGGGAAGATGCAAGGCCCTGACTAGATATATTTGAACCCATCCGATGATCTCCTGTTTACCAGACAGGCACTTTAACCAACTAAGCCACAGAGCCAGTTGGTGCAGGGAGCTTTTGAAATTATCATGACTCTTGCTGCAATATTCTGTAACGTTGAATAACATTGTGTAATACTGTTTGATAGGAGTGGTGGGGTCAGTGGCTGCAATCCTCTGAAGTAGATCTGACTTGGCTGCAGTATTTGATCGAAGATAGGGACCCCAACGTCAGATACGCTGGTTTGAGCCTGCTCTCGTCCCTCTGTTTGAAGTCAGGGGTGGCCGATGTGCTTCTTTCAGCATGGGCCACCTTACACCCCCTCAGCTTGTGGGGAGTGTGCATGAAAATTGCAACAGAACCCAAAGAAAGTGGACTAGTAAAAAAACAGGTAGGTATGGAACACTGCAAGTCCTGTGTCAGTTTGTGCTGCTGTTATTATTTGTTTGTTTGTTTGTTTGTTTGTTTATTTCATTTTGTTTGTATGTTTGTTTATTTATTTTATTTTGTGAATCTTAGGCTCTTCTGGTGCTTGTTTGTTTGAGTGCTGTGTGCATGAAGGAAAAGAGATGGCACAGCTATTTAACCTTCTCAACTGAAGAGGTACTGTACATATGCTTTAGCAGAAGATTAAGTAAGAAATTCCTGCTGATCACTTGCTAACCAGTTTTAAAGTTGTCCCATAAAATTTTGATTCAAACTTTATACTTTCAGGTGAAACTGACTGGACAAGACACTTTAAAACTACTCCTTGAATCTCACAAGTTCTTTAAATCAGTTCAAGATTCCATAAAGAATGAGATGTTCACGAAAATCAGTGAGCAGATACCTCCTTTAGTCAGAAGACTGGTCAAGAACAACAAGCTTCTTTCTGTTTTGATTCCTGTGAATCAATACACCAATTCACATTCTGAAGGAGAGCGGGAAAAGAAAGCTTCTTCCAGCTGTCCTTACAGACCTGAAAGTTTGCTGGTTGGCGTCATTGGTGATATCTTCTCGTGCTATGATCCCCATGTGGTGGGTAGCACAGCCTCCTTCCTTCACAACCTCTTCTTAGCTTTCCCTGACTTCATGGCAACACTTCGTCACCACAGCTCCATCTTGCTTCTATTGACAAGGTAAACCTTTCCAGAAGAGAAAAAATTGACTCATGAAAAAAAAATAGTACCATGGCTACATATTTTGAAAATTTTTTTTGAGATTTATAGTATATTTAACAAAATCACGAAAAAAAATTTATGTATGGCATAATATTCATGCAGTGTGATAGATCCCGTGGTAACTGGAGCAATTTTTCTGGCGGAAAGCAAGGGCATCATAAGGTTAGTGCTCAGCATCCCTTTCACATCTAGATGAAATGACCACTCTAAAGAATTCCCTGAGTCAGATCACAATTTTGGGTATTCAGAACAGTTTCACACACAGGACAAATTAATGTCCAACCAAAAGTGAAGTTTGGCCTTGGTCTGACATTTAGTAATAGAACCTGTATCATAAGTACATCCCCTACAGTGAATTAATCTTATATTCCAGTTCCTTCCTTCAAGGCAGCTGGACTGAAATGTGCAGGAAAGTCCTCAACTTTTTCTACGTGGTAACCACACTGAAGCCAGATGTAATTTTCCCCCTCCTCATGAAGGAGAAGGTGGTGGAAGGTTTGTACAGAATGCTGGCACAGTGCAGTGTCTTCATGGAGAGTGCTGGCTCCCTCTCTCTGGCAGCTGTGATTGTCACGCTCCTCCTCTCCCTGCTTCAAGCCATGTCGTCTCCAGCAGGACAGGAACTCCTCTTTTCAAACCTCCAACTACACTGGGACAGTTTTACAGGTTTCCATTCCTCATAGTTAATTGCTATAGCTTTCTCAATTTCAAACCAAATTTCAAATTTTAAAAACCAGCTCACAGATCAGGTGATCAGCTCTCTGCTGGTATTTTATGTGTGAAATTTGGTCAAGAATTGAGCATGATATAGCAAAAGATCAACTGCATTTCAAGCACTGGATCCCGCCACTCCTAAATTAACTATCAAATGCTAACTCTACCTACATCTTACTGTACATTGTATGCTATGCATGTACATATGTTGTTATTTTCAGGTCTACTTCTTCGAAGTCTGGGTGTTTCTTCTTCCTCCCTGAGTAGCAGTTACTTTAAACTGCTTTCATCCCTACTCATCCACAGGTTCAAGCCTCTCAAAGGGTCTGGCAATAAGCAACAACAGAGGTCCTTATTGGATGAGCCATCACAAGTAACACTCACTAAAGCACTGGCTTTCCTGCTGGATGGAGATATGTATAGTTATTATGCTAGTCCATCTCTCAAATTACACCACCAGGAGCCATCTCAGAAAACAATATGAACTTGCGTGGCTAATTAAACAAAATAGAGCCCACCTCCATGTTTACATAGGCTTGTTTTCCAAGAAGAAGCAAGGAAATCGGCCTGAAATACGTATGCCGCTCTATTAAATCACTAAATATCTCAAAATCAGCTTATTGAAGGATACTGAGTTAGAGCCCTTTGGGAGCTGTAACAAGATTTCTAGGAAGCTAGCTGCTTCTCACTTTTCTGGATGCGCTATGAGGTAAGCAAAAATCAATTAAATTCCATGTACTTACTTGTAGAAGGATTAATTTCTAGGATTCTACTCTATTCCTCTCTGTAACAAGAGTTAGAAGGCTCATAGGTGGCCAAAAGTGTTCTATGCTTTAGTAGTAAGCACTGGCAGTCCTATATTTACAATAATAGACCTTATTTACAACTTGAGTCACCCATGTCTCAGTCCCGACCCCTTCTCCTTCCAATGGTCACTCTTTTAAATGGGCTTGAGAGTGGTTTGACAGTCCCCAGCAACAAGTATTTGAGATCTAGTTCAATATAGAGGGCTGTGAAGTGATTCCCTTCAAGTTATTTATAATGGCCACAGGTTATTAGATGAAAGATGAAGGGACAGGGGTACTGTTGGGCCAACTGTATCAAGCAAGTATCTATTGGTGAGTCAAACACTTGTAAACTACTACCTGTGATTGTTATTTTCTCTCCATTGCAGGTATTTAACAAGATGAAAATTTACCACCAAGGATGGAATATTTTGTGTTTCTTTGCGTAGGTCTAGTCCTCAAGGAAAAATGAGAAGCAACTCAAACTAAAGAGACACGTGCAAATCTACCTTTTGTCAATACAATTCTTATTATCAAATGTCTTGAAAAACTTCCAGATTTATTATGAGCTTCAGCAAAGAGGAGGTGTTTTTAAATGTTTTATTTGTGACCTTTATTTAGCTACTGCTCAGTTCATAATGGCTTTACCTGGAAATGTGCAGTTTCTACCTAAGTGACCTCATAGGTCAATAGATGGGAATAGGGAGGAGTTATGGGCTACTCTTAGTGATTCCTGGAATGTTCCTTGAAGATACTATTATCTTGTCCATACCGGAAATGAATTAAACATGACTGTCATCAGACCCTGATTGACTATTGTGTTTTGTTTTTATAACCTTACATTCTCATTATCCTTTGCCATCAAATTTTATCTCATCATGGAAAAAAAAAAATTGACATACTGGAAAAAAAAACAAAAAAACATGAATCTAATTAAGCGTGAATGTCCACGTTGAAACACCTGAGACTGTGTACGTGTATGATGACTGACACTTCACTATGGCAATCCGTTCAAGACAATATTATCAAAGAAATATATGGGCATATGATCCTATATTTGTATGCATGTAACTACATTTTATATATGCTCAAAATTTCAACATATATATGTTCCTCAAAAGACAAGAAATATATATGGGCAAAATTTCAACATATATATAATAATATTATTGACAAGAAATATATATGGGCAAAATTTCAACATACTCAACAGACAAGAAATATAATGGGCAAAATCTATATTATTACTCAAAAGAATATAATATTATGGGCAAATTTCAATATATATTCATTACTCAAAAATATATATATGTATGATAATTATTTGTCAACCAGGGAGGTCAAAGTTCAAACTTGTCCAGTAAGCCACATGCAAGTTCTCTAATCCATAATCACTCCGCACTCGAGAAGGGAACCCATACTGATGTCCACCACAAAGAAAACACTCTAGCACTGTTTCAGCTGAATTGTTATCTGAGCAGTTAATGTAGGTAATGAGCTGTGAGTAGCCATCAATTCCTAACAACACAACAGACAAAGATCAGTCTTATTGACCACTATAAACTAACAACAGGCACTGTAAGAGTGTACTAAGTTGTACACCAATCCCTATTACTAACTTAAAGGTAATGTTTATTGACAGGTACAAGTTTACTATAATATATATTATACTTTTGGATTTTTTAGCAACCTTAGCAGTGAAAATTTTCATATCTCTAGGCTCAGTCCTCTCCACTCAAGTATATAGCTATTCTTGAGCTGTAATCACATTCTTATATCAATTCGAACTTTGAACTAACTAAATAAGTACCCTCTAATAAAGTGACCTTAAGGTAATTCTACAATCCAAATCTCCATAACCTGCCGTCTCACTACCCACTACTCCCACTGTTCTATATTACATTATATACCTCCATGTATGACCAATTTCCACCTAATCAGTTTGTGCAGCCCATCGATATGCCTTCATTAAAATATCGACCAATTATTCATAATACCTATTAATTAGATTTGCATACCATAAACTGTTGGGCGTAGGAACAGAATCGTCTCCGGTATGTAGTTATTCTGCGTCAGATTATTTGGCTTAAAGGATCGACTCTGTGTAGAGAATCTGCTACCCTTCTACACTGGACGATAATTCCCCTCGCTTGAAGTCCACCTCGGATCATAGACAACCCTGAATTCACGGACTCCTGTGACAGAAAAAATGCATTAAAAATATTCCCCTTGGTTTCATAGAATCTTACCTGTACTAGTGAGCGTACAACAGTGTCTAGGTCATCGTCAGATATGTCGCTATAGTGACGCCCAGTCTGAAGTCCTAACTCAGTCCTCCTTCGGAATAAAGTTCTCTCTGATACTCCAAACATTGCAGCCATAGAAGTATAGTTGAAACCCAAGTCTAGTAGTGTTGTGATCTGCTGTTCAGATATCACTACTGAGGGCCTTCCAGGTCTACCATCTCCTACTACTGGGCAGGCAATAGTCAATGACATCCATGGATTACAATACAAATCCTCCAATTCCATTGTTCGATCAGAAAACAAAGTTGCAAAATGTTGCAGTATTGAAGAGAGGGCAATATAATCCTGCAGGTTTCTTGCAGCCTGCTAGGAAGAACTGTGTAACTCCTCTAAACGACCTGCAATGTAATCAATTACATTCTTATTGAGCTAGCTTTATGAGTGCCTCACCTGAAAGAACACGAAGCAGTTCTACAAACTCTTCGGCCCTGCGAGTCAATGACTCAGCCAAATTGATATCGGTAGTATCGGTACTGCTTTCAAGCTGACGTACACAGGCTGGCACTGAGGCTATACACTGGCTTAACTCTGGATCCATTGCATGCAATGTCTGAAGAAAGGTAAAAGGTCGACGCAGCACAGGCGTACGTGCCGGCGCCGCCGCGCCGCCGGGGGAAGGTAACCTTTAACCTGATTAAACTTTGACCTCACTTGAAAAATATATATGTTGAAATTAGATCATGCAATGTCGAATGCAAATTGAACTTTTGATCATATATAATCATGAAGTTACATGCACACAAATATAGGATCATATGCCCATGGATTTTTGTCTTTTGAGTGCTATGTTGAAATTTTGCCACAATTTGAGTAATATTATTATATATGTTGAAATTTTGCCCATATATATTTCTTGTCTTTTGAGGAACATATATATGTTGAAATTTTGAGCATATATAAAATGTAGTTACATGCACACAAATATAGGATCATATGCCCATATATTTCTTTGATAATATTGTCTTGAACGGATTGCCATACTTCACGTCTAGGAAAATGTCATGGAGTAAGTAGCTATTTTAGTTAATACCAATGTATGTTAGCTACCATAGTTTGACAATCTATTAACTTTATAGGTATTAAAAAAAATTGTATAATTGGAGCGTTTGGAATCTCCCCATATATATCGCTAGTTTATGCTGATATTCCTCGGGAGTTATGGATAATTCGAGGTGAATGCAATGGCTTTTTCCTGAATAACTCATATGCAATATTGGAAAAGGCTATATATGGTTTCATAACACTTCTTCAAGGTAGTGAGCTTCTTATTTTTATCGGTTATGCTGGGTATTTCTTAAATATCACATCACCCTGTTGTCAATGTGACATTAAAAAAAAATACTGTGAAAACTGTAAAGCATTCTCTACATGGTTCCTTACAAAATACATGAGACTCTTAGGAAGCTACTGTGTTGAAATACTGTCTGTGTTATCTACAAGACAAAAAATACTATAATATTGGAAATGTTAGTAAGAATGATACTAGAAAAATTGACAATAGGATATGTTACTCTGATTGGAATCACTTTATTTATTCCAAATATTGTTTGTATAATAGTTAGTGTTATTTGGTTTTTTAAGAAAGTATTGGAAACATTCGTTAGAGAAGTTGAGCTCAAAAAATGGATTTAAACCTGTTACTAACCATGCAGAAATTGATTCAGAGTTGGAAAGGAGATGCGTAATAGCTATTATCTCGTATTTATGCACGTGCTGGTAAGAAAGTACGAGTGATATGCAACTCTTTTTTTGAAGCTTGGTTTATGGTGCAATATTTGGTGTATTTATTATTACTGATGACAGATTTGATTCATGTTATACGACCACTGTATTATGAAAGGCCACACAAAAATAAGTTTGATATAATCAATACCACTTTGCATATAATTTTTGACTTCTTTGCTTTTTTCCTCCCTTATTTGATGGCAGTTAGATGTAATAAAGCACATAAAGATTATTATAATGCTTTACTTGATATATATCAACTGTGTCACTATACAAATGATTCCTTGATGGGGTGTTGTACAAGATTTAAACAATGGTGCAAGAAATCTGAAAAGGGGAGCTGTTGTTGTTATTCACTAAAAAACAATGGCATACCTTTATCTGACACTGCAGCCGAACGTGAACCTTTGCTTAATAATGGAAATGGATATATTATTGTTTCCATACATCAGGATCAACCTTCGCTTATAATTTTAGAAGATTATGATAATGAATTTAAAAAAGAAGAAAAAACCACCGAGTATTCTCCATCTGCCGAAGACAAGTATTATGCACGGTCCTTATGGAAGAAGATTGAAAAAAGAGACCAGTTTGACTTTTGTCCTTCTTTTTTAGGTATCAGTGTTCCTATCAGCAGCCCAGGGTACACCTTTTCAGTTGTGCTAGCTTTTATTGCCATCCTATTCAACTTCACTACGTTGGAGTGAACTGTGTTGTTGCTTTTTTTGCCTTGGCACCGGAGTGCCGAGGCACAGTGCAAAGGCGACTATCTTTATTATGATGCATCGATGATGGTACGTATTAATAGCGTGCGCGGTGATGCGTATCGAGCACGTGCATTATTCTTAGCTAACACAAAAAGATAAACAGGCTCAAGCTCAGGCTCGCAGTCACTACGCAGTAAAGCTGAGTGAAGAGAGTGCTGATGCTTCTTGGCCATCTTTGCCAACAAATCAAGCCCACGAACAAAAACAACAGAGCCATGTTACTAAGACAAACAGACAGGCTCAGGCTCACAGTCACTACGCAGTAATGCTACACCGTGAAGAGAGTGATGCTTCTTGGCCGTCTTTGCCAACAAATCAAGCCCATGCAGAGAAGACAGCAATGAACAAAAACAACAGAGATTGCAAAGAATCCCAGACATACTTCAATCAAGCTATTGGCAGTTTGAAAGCATTGAACAGAAAGAATACTAGCTGTGTAAATACCAACCTTACTACAATAAGCCATGTTGCTCAGTGCACATTATTTAGAAAGTTTAATAATAATAAAGGTTGCACTAAAGTCGTGCCGAGGCATTCCTAGTCTTTTTAAAAGACTAACTTGTTATAAGTATAGCTAGTTATAGCCTTTAATAGTATTTGACACATATACTAGCTACCTCATGCTCAGATACATATGATTGTCAATTGTGTGCAAGACATTGCACAGCCTAGTAATTCATGTCTACTATAATGTCTACTACTTTCATAATATTTACTCTTCTTCTCAAAAAAAAAAAAAAAAAAAAAAAAGGAGTCCACTATAATGTGTATTTTCAGAGAGTGCAATATCCCTATGACTCATGAGACCCATATAGCTACCTGTATCCATAGGTCAGTGTCTACCATTATCTATATTCACAGGTCACATATCTCAGAACTGGGTCTACCCATCACTTTTCTATTCAGGCCACATATCTCAGCACTGGGTCTACCATACCTATATTTATAGGCATATCTCGGCATTGTGTCTACTATACCTATATTTATGGGTCACATATCTCTACGATACCTATTATATTCATGAGCACAAAAAAATCTCATGTAGGGATGCATGGCCCCAAAATAGGTGGGCTTGGCTTAATATGATGCTGCAGTCATAGTACATACTCCAGCTAGATTTTGGGGCCATCCTTACATGAAATAAATTGCAGCTCACTTGTTTCCATCGCAAAAATTCATAGATAAGTGCACAGTCAAGACAATCCACCCTTGAACCAAATTTCAGGGTTAAAACACGTTTCTATCTGGATGAGTATCTGCAGTATAACAGTCCTGAGGAGTGACCAGTATCCTAGGTGCCAGCCAGCCAGGCCATAGTGGCCATGCCCCCTGTACACATGCGCAGGCTTCAAAATGGCAGAAAAGTACAAGCTAGTGTTCCACATGTCACTGATTTGCAAAGTAGAAACTTACCTCTAGATAGCACTTGAACAGATGGTATGGCAAGGGAGCGTATTTCTTCAGCACTTATAAATTCATTAGCATGCTACTTCTAAAATAAGGGAAAAAGCATTTCGTGAAATGAGAAAAAAGATGTAGGGATGACCACTGCTCAAAAAAGTAAGGAAACAAGAAGGATGGAAATGGGATCAATCTTTGTTCTGTATATCCAGCCAACAATCCCTACATATACGTCAGATTATAGTGTAGTAATGTACGTATATGTAGGGATTGTTGGCTGGATATACATCGGGTAGCTTCAAATTATAGTGTAGTAATGTACGTATATGTAGGGATTGTTGGCTGGATATACAGAACAAAGATTGATCCCATTTCCATCCTTCTTGTTTCCTTACTTTTTTGAGCAGTGGTCATCCCTACATCTTTCTGCTTTTTCCCTTACTTGTTCCTGGTCTTTTTTCCTCTCTTTTATGGTTTTAGCTATGTATAGAGTTCATTCTTCTATGTGTAGCTATGCAGGGACAGATGAAAGAATAGTTCTCCAGCATACCAGCCATCATTATCAACGAGTCAAGGTGTTGTGTACTTGGAGGTCGAAGATGGTCTACCGTGATGAATCTAAATCCCCGAGTCGATACAGTAGTCTACCATCATCTAGAGCTAACTAGAACTAGCTAGCTAGAGACAGCTGAGTAATATTATAATTTCGAATAATTGGATATGCGCATGCGTATTATAGAAAAGATGGCTTCCTAATTTTTTTATAATCAATTCAATTTATCACAAAAGCTAGACTAGCTAGCAACAGTAATTGAATTAGTCGAGTGCTGTGCTCCGTAGTGTCTCCTTTTTCATCGACTCTTTCGAGGATCAACGAGTAGAAAAGATCGTAGTTCGTAGAATTTGGAGTGGATTTATCCAGAAATCATAGCTGTAGCTTGAGTGGTTCGAGAGATATGGTTGTCTAAGAAGAATAATAATAAGAAGAAGAATCCAGCGATTTACCTGCTTGCCGTATTTCTGAAACGGTAACACAGTCCAGTGAATTCAGACACCCAATGCATGTCTTATACTGAAGAGGAGAAATGGTTTTTGACCGCAATTAGTATTTTTATCAGCCATGATTTCATGCACTGAGAATTTATTTAAAAAGGTATTATTTATCAAGAGGAGGGTGAAGAAGTCATTAAAATTTCATTAAGAAGTTTTCAGAAGTCATGATAGCCATAAGTGGAGAGTAACCAGCACACCAACACACCTTCTTTTTTTCCATTAAAATTATGCCCATTACGTCACTTCCGGTTTATTATTAAAAATTGACGGTGGCGATTCGACCATAGATACAGAGGATTTCACGATCTTTGCAACGGGAAAGCCAAAAGCGGAAGTAATTGAACCCTACTGATTGGTCAGATTCCTCATATTGATCACGTGACTGGCTTTTGCAGTTGCAAAGATCGTGAAATCTTCTGTATATTACACGGAACAGGATTGGAAACTCGTCACGTGCGCCCATAGGCCTAATATAATTGTAAACGGACAATCCTTGCCATAGCATTTTCGCTCCGTTGCCATGGTTTTAGGCGATATTGTAGACGCTCTGTCTTGTGGTTTTGTGGTTTTTGCAAAGCGTGCTACAGTTTGCTAGGCCAGGACTGTCCGTGAAACATGCACGGAACTTACCACGGTCATCTTTTCTTATTGCAGGTGAGAAAGCAGTAACCATACGAGAGTTGGAGGACTGTTTAGTGACCTTACTTCATGGCTGAAATGTTTTGTGTCACATTTTCTCTAGTTAGGAGATAGCATTAAAGTTTTAGCAAGTATAAATTGCATGCATTGAGGTATGAACTACTGGATTAAATGACTTTCTTATGTATGAATTCTGTTATAACTTGTTTAATGGTCATATTTTATATAAATTTGGTACATTACTTTGTGTAACAAAAACACTATGAAAATAAGAGAAATGTATGTTCATTTGAATATGTATGGAAGCAGTAACAGCATTACTATTGGAATGAAACGAGTAGAACTTCGAAGTACAATGTTGTGCACTATAAAATTGTCATGAAAATAGCTAGCTAGCTAGGCATATTATCATTAGACAAGGATGAGTAGCTAGAAGAAAATTGATATTTGATACAAGGAAGAACCACGAGAGGAAGAGAAAAAGAGAAGATGACACATCTCTGATTATCCAAATCCCACATTCCATCTACTGAGCTCCTCTGCCAAGAGTTTATACACCATGCTGACAAGATCATAGTCCAGTATACCTAGGGAGTGGGCAGTGCAGTTCATTACAACTAATAATTGCCTCACCTTACAAAATGTGAGATATAACCAGTGAAAGAAGAGAGTGGAAGCAATTTCTGCCTGCAAAGTCAGAGGCAGATTACTGGGCCATTGCTGGGTCGTGCACCATGATCAGCTTAAAGATCAGAAGAGCAAGAAGGGAATGTTTAAATTTCAGTGGGATATCAGAGAATGATATAAGGGTGAGCATTTAAAATGTGTACTCGTATTATAAATAGTTTACAAGTCACAGAATAACCCCACATTTTGTGCATCCACCTCTTCTTATCATCATCCAAGTCAGCAAACAGCAACTCCAAAAAACATCAGTCCTGTTTGTGTTTTTCTCTATAAGAAGACTATCTTTCAGATAGCTACGTAGCTAGATTATAAAGAAGCCTGTTTGACTTATAACAGAGCCACCACCTGTGCTGAAAGATGCTTATTAACTAGGCCGCATATTGTGAGCATAGCAGGCCGCGCGCGCGAATTTGGGGAGTTTCCAATCCTGTTCCGTGTAATATATCTATGATTCGACCATAGATACTGTACATACATGAGTAGGGATAGGAAACGCGCGCAATTAATTGATTCTATTTTTGATCATCCGCGTTATGCTCACGTGATAATAATAATTAATGTTGTTGCTAAGAGAAATTGTCTACTCCCGGAATTATATGCTCGCAAAATAATGAATAAGGTCAAGAAAGTAATTTCTTTAATTCTTGAAAGCCCAGAGTACCTTCTGGATACACCAAGGAACACCATCACATTGTCATTACTTGTCCATTCTCCTCTTTCTTTTTGGGAGGGGGGTTTCATCAATGACTATTTCTTTTTGTCTTCTTCTCTTTCTGCAATTTCCTCTGACAGGGTCAAGTGCCACTGAACCCTGCAATCTCAGCGAAGTAGTGTTATCCATAAACTGTTTTACAGTAGGATTGTCATTCCGGCCACCACAGGCACGTTGCTTGCCAAAGAATTCTTCCACAGGATCTTGACAGAATCTTTCACTGAATAAGTACTTCACCCCATGTTGTCTCAAGAGGTACTTTGCCATATCTACAAAGGAGTTCACTGCAACATGCTGCATGGGGTACTTTAAAAGTTGATGAGGTTATTGCATGCACTGAATATAGCTGTTTTATCCTCTATACCAGTTATCTTTAGGCCATCCAGAGTCTCCCTAGAGAGGCACATCATTTTCTTCTGTCCTTTTGTGAAATGGTTCTTGTATCAACACTATTCTGCCACTCCTCAAGATATCCCAGAAAGCAGTCCATACACATGAACAGTCCAAGAGCTATCACTTTTGATGGTAAGGCAGTATTTCATCATAGTACATTCAGCAGACATTTTACAGAAAGTAATGCATTCATTCGTGAGTGGTGAGACATCCTTCCATTCTACACTAGGGAGAGTTATGCGCTGTTTTATGTATAAAAGCAATATTGATTGCTAAAGTAGGATGGCAGTTCTATGACTACATCATGTGTACCCTAGCTACTGACTTCAAAATAGATTAGTTACATAAACAAAGGTAAGCAGTTATTTCAGGCTACCTTGAAATTTTCCAAACTGAAAATTTCCCAACAATAATAATGTACTGCAATCTCAGCGAAGTAGTGTTATCCATAAACTGTTTTCAATTTAGAACCTTTTTACATTGATAATCCTCCAGTTATCAATTTCGGAGGAGACAGCTTAGACCACCGAAAACTTCCCTACTCGCATAAATAACCGTTACTATGCAGGTACCGTAACGAGCTAATTCCATCGCTGTGACGTCATTGCCCGAAAAAATTTTTGCGCGTTTCCTATCCCTAATGTACAGTATCTATGATTCGACTGATCTGATAAGTTTGATTTGCGTGAGTGTTGGAGTCAGTTTGCTGATAGATAGTGCCTAAACTAGTGCTAGTAGTTTCCATTCTAACTAGCTGCCCTCGTTCAAGTAGGGCCAGCTTACTTGTGGTCATTCTTGGAGGGCGGGGCTCGCCCCACAGTTTCACCTCGATCCAAAGGTAAGCAGCGATCACAATAATATTAATATAAGTTGTAGCTGCAGATGCTTGAGCATGCAGTTGTGTAGCAGCTGCTGAATTTCTTTTGATATTAATTTTTAAGATGCAAAAAAAGACTGGTGTACATCTAGAGAAGGTCCACACTATAGCTAATTGATGAATAAAAACAATGCTCTGAATATGGTCAATGTAGAGTAAAACAATCAACTAAAGGAAATCTTTGTACTAGCAGTAGTAGCTACTGATAAAAGGCGGGTGTCTGAATTCACTGGACTGGACTACTGGACTGACTTAAACACTAGAAGTGATAGTCTTGTACATGCCACAGACCCTACATGTTTTTAATGTACAGACCCTGGTACATGGGAGATTATAGAAGAGATAAGCGTCTACACTAAGGGGTCACTAGCTAGTAATTGCTTCAGCTACACTAGTAATTTGTCTACCACTAGAATAGCCTCGTTCCCAGGCCTATTTTTAAATAGGCCTGGGAACGAGGCTACCACTAGAATTGTGCACACCTCTGGATGACACTTGTTATCCTGCACAAAAAATGGAGCTAGAAGCATAAAATAAAGGAAATTTTAGTCACTCCCCTCCATTCCACTTCCCTCCCTCCCCAGTAGTCCAGTCACCAGTGGCTGATGTATAGGGAACTTCATAACTTCAAAAGAATGATCTTACTAAGTTGTGCATGCTCAAAGTCAATATTCATTGGTCCATGGAATCTACTAGATCAAGATATGTTTACTGCTTGTACCTAAGAGCTAGCCAAATTTGCTACTAGTTGGACGGCGTCAGGACTCCCTAGGGACACAACTCCCTTCATCCATGGCCATAGGATAGGCTACGTTATCAGAATTGGTCCCTTTCGAATATGCTAAATCTACCCCTCATGATCTGGGTGTCTGACTGGGCCTTACCATTTTTTGTGCAAGACAACAAGTGTCATTCAGAGGTATGAAAGATGATATGCACAAATTACTAGTGTAGCTACCAGTAATTACTACAATTACTAATTACTAGCTAGTAGTAATTAGTTTCCCACAGCTAGTGCTTTGGTGTAAATTTCTATCGTCTTACATGTACCTGGGTCTGACTTCTAGTGCATGTTAAACAAAATATACTAGTGTAGCTACCAGTAATAATTACTGCCCAGTAATTTAAGTGGCAATAATGTATCAAGTTTAAGGTGAAAGGTCAGTCCTGTAGTCCATTCCAGTGATCCAGTCCAGTAGTCCAGTCCAGTGAATTCAGACACCCGATAAAAGGCTGCATGCTAGACTGCTCCAGTTATAAATTTGCACCATTAGCTAGGGTGTATCCATTCACTGGAATGGAACACTGGACTGGAACACTGGACTGGAATACTGGAATGACCTCTGACCTCAACTATTCTTGCAGAGAAGCTCAAAAGTCATCTCTTGCAGTTAAAATCATCTGTTTTGTAGAGAAGCTTCAATATATACTGTGCAACCACCTACATGAGCAGCCTTGCAAAGTAGCAAGCTTTAGTAATAGTACCTTTTTTGCTTTGTTGTTCTTGTTTGGAGTGAAAGTAGCTAGCTACACAGCTGGTCTCAAAACCCATACTCAATGCCATGCAATGCATAGCAGAAATGCTATGCTGACTTGCATTTCCAAGAAATCCTTGCACTTTGACCCAAGATTTGCTAAATCAGCAACTGCTAGCTTTGTGAGGAATTGCTTTATTTTAGAGGAAATTCAATGCACAAAGTCTAGAAGTTGAAGTAGCTAGACAAATATAGAACTGCTGTTATTTATGCACAAAAAGCTAACAAAAATTGATTAAAGTTGAAGTCCAAACAGAGTAGACAAATAGTTCTTGTTAACAGAAGTAAGTCTTTCATTGGTTTACAGTGGTAGTTACCATACTTTGCCTGAGACTGTCCACTCGGAGATATAAACTCACGCCAGTCTTTATACTTTATACACAAGTCTGTAGGTGGCTGTGATGACCTTGTCCTTACAACCAAAGCAAGAGCTGATAAAGCAAAGGGAGAAAGGCTGATGTGGAGTTTAAACCATTGGGGAAGGATACTGTGACATAGGCTGATACTGAGGCTGAAGGGGTCTATAAGGGGAATTGTAACCCATCCCCCACCCTGGATAGTAAGACTGGTATGTCTGCTGGGTCTCACAAAAAGGAAAACTGGCTGCACTGTTGTACTTGTGTCACATATTACACTGCGCTTGTTTTTTTTGTAAACCACTCAATAAATCCTTCCAGATCAGCAGAACTTGATACTCAGTGATTACGCCAAGAAATAATTAGAGCATCAAACTTCATCTGGAAGTCATCATCATCTGTAGCATCAACTACCAACTCTGCTACCGAATACATCATTGATAATCTTTTGGTGGCCTAAGCACACTATGACCAAACCTATGCTATGGGAAGAACAGCTAGTTATACTCTGCCCTAGGCTGCTCATGTAGGCGGTTGAGGTACTGAAAGCTAGGAATAGTTGAGGTCAGAGGTCATTCCAGTATTCCAGTCCAGCGTTCCAGTCCAGTGTTCCATTCCAGTGAATGGATACACCCCCATTAGCTATCATTTCCTTAGCTATTTTATTTGTTTCAGCAGTAGAAAAAGTATTATTGTAGCTATTTCCAAAAAGCTGAGGACTGATTAGCTACATCATTGGATACAGAGCAGTCTGTAGTCTTGATACTTACTAGCTATACAGAGTAATAGGAATGGGAATCAGACTTTGTGTAACATGCTATGAATCAGAGAGAGCGGTAGCTCTCTCTATGTAGGGATGACACGGACAGCTGTGCACACTGCCTATGTAAACTAATCTTAGACTTAACAAAATTCATTTGATGAGGAAATGGAGCACACAGGCCTCCCAATCAGAAAGTTATTCCTACACACATGAGGGAGAGGTATCAAATGCCACATGCATAACTTACTCAAGTGATTATAATTTCATACTTCATTCCTTTGACTCCATGTGGGAGAAACCTCACACATTTAGCTATAGTGATGGATGCGGGGCTTACCACACTTCAACTTCAGTCTTAACGATGTCGGTAATAATAGATAACCAATAACCATGCATGTATAAATCCTTAACCAGTAATAACCATCAAAAACCATAGTAACCATGTATAAGCAATAGCTAATTAAATTTTACATACTACATGACATTGTGCATAAACCATCAATAACTATGTATAACCATGTATAACCATAATAACCATGTATAACCATTATAACCATAGTAACCATGTATAACCATAATAACCATAATAACCATGTATAAACAACTAACTTAACGTCAATAACCATTAGCTATAAGCTACTAACGTACTATCAATAACCATACATGAAATCCTTAACCTGAATATGTCATCAATAACCATGATGTACAATTTTTCATAACCATCACCACAGTGTACAATTATATAACCATACAAAAATAAATTATTCATCCATGTGCTACAGTGTATGATTCTCCATGGATATAACCATACTAATATTTCATCCATATAAGATAAATACTGTAGTTTTAATTATTCATCATAACCATCTAACATGGTTATGGGAAATTTAATTCAACACACTGTTCCCTATACCATGCCCTAGGTATTAGAATTTCATGCAGTTGTTGTATAGTAATACCATCAAATAATGGTGTGCATCCATAACTGTTACCTGTGGGTGTGGCATATAGTAGCTAGGGGAATTCCTGAGTGACAGTTGGTCATAAATATTATTAGCAGTTTGCAAAATTTCAGGAAAATGCAGAATCACTAATAGTAGCTAGGGGAATTCCCGAGTAAACATATGCAGTTAGTCGTGACTATCATTAACATTAAATTTGTAGTTTGCATAGTTGACATCTTCTCAGGCATATATAGTTTCAGATGTTGTGTTTTCTAACAGCTGGACTATATATTTTCAACCCCAGTGGCTTGAACTAAACCATGAAGAAATGGTCTTTGGAACCATAGATACTGTACATCATTGCCCGCAAAATTTTTGCGCGTTTCCTATCCCTACTCATGTATGTACAGTATCTATGTTGGAACTATCACATAAAAGTCCACAATGAGCATGGGATATACTGTAGCTACTGCCTTATGAGTTTATGAATATATTCATTTACCACTCATAGTCTTCATGTGTAGTAGCTAGTGAAGTTGTGATCTCACTCTTTCTTTTCCTCTTATATCTTGCTCTATATAGTCAATGTGTGTAGCTGTGTGAGTACAGCCAACTAACTGCTTCCTGATAAGTATACTGGTATTCAGTCTGAACTGTTTGAGGAAAATGTCATTGCTGAAGAGTATCTTCACATCGTTAAGGCTGAAATTGAAGTGGTCTAATCGTGAGTATTGTCCTTACCTTTATGAATTAATGAGTCCACATTGTCATCAATGTCATCATTGACACATATAACACGTACTGAATTATTATTGTGGTTTCATGCAGTACTAGAGTCACTAGACTATCTAGCTACCTGATCATTGAGAAACAGTAAACCATCCCCTTCAAAAATGTGTTTTCCCCCTAGATTTCAGTTCCATCTCGTGTACCTCATCAATATTGAATCAATATCATAATACTAGAAGCCTTGATCACATTTTGTCCATCCTTTAGATATTAAAGAGGATCGAATGAAGAATGGCCTTGCTGTCATTGTGACTAATGATTATAAAAACACTCTTAAAGGAACGGAAATTGATGGCAGGAACCTCGAACGTGCATTCAAAGGAATAAATTTTAGTGTTTTACGGAAGCACAATATTAGCCGAGCTGAATTATTGGAGCAATGTATAAGGAAAATGAATAGAGCAAAGGAAATGAATAACCACTATCGCTGTATGATATTCATTTTCTCTGGTCATGGCTTTTTTGATCACATCGTTGCAAATGATTCAAAAAAAATTCACATTTATGATGACATAATTACTCCATTGTTGCCCAAAAAAGAAAAAGCTATAGCCACTATTCCAAAGGTCTTCCTGATTGATGCTTGTCGTGGAAGTAAGAAAACAATGACCATAACACTACCCCCATTCCAGAAGCAACCAAAGCATGCTGCAATAGGAGGAGGTGGAGAAGCTATACAAGTTGCAGCAGAGGGAGGTTATACTGTAGCCTATCCAACATTGCCTGAGCATGTGACATATAATGATTCTTATAAAGGTTCGACTTGGCTTCGTACATTGGCTGAGCTAATCGAACAAGGAAGATATTTGTATTCATTGGCAGATCTGCTGACACATGTGAATGAAGTAATGCAAAAAAAAATGGATAAAAGTAATTTTGTGCAGCCATCATTCACATGGCGAATCAACCAAATTGTTAACTTGGACCCTTCAGGTAAAGTGACCAATCAGTGACTCACATTATTTCATTTTACTATTTTTTTATGCAGCCACTATACTGAAGAGGTCAAACGGTATATAAAGTAAAACTTGTAGTATGAAGTCTTTATACAGCTTGTTTGTAGTGACTAGTCTAGTGTTAGTAATGTGCCTGTTTATAGCTAGTAACCTAATGTTGTTTTAGTAAACAATTACTCTATTTCACTTGCCTTAGTTGTGATCATGAGTTTGTATTTCTTTAACTAAATAGCTACTAGCTACTATCAGATGCAGTATTCTCATTAGTGAAGGAATAGGGTGGTTCACACAACAAAGGATATTGTGGTTAATGATAATTTTGAAACTATTGGTAACTTTCTGAATGATAGGTTTGAAAGTATTGATAAATTTCTGTGTATGTTTGTTAAAATCGATGTTTTATACAGTGCTATTGAACATGCACGTGATAATAAAGTAGGCACCTTTTGTGGATCAAATAACCAATCTATAACGACTGTCTTTTATACAGTTATATTCCTATTTGGAGTTTTATCGTTACTCTTTAGTACAATGAAAATATGGTATGAAGATATTAAAAAAAGAACGAAGTCAGAGGATCTAGAAGAATTATGGAAGGGTAAAATTAAAATTCGTGTAGAAAATATTGTATTTTATCCTGTTTTCATTTTTATAACGTTTAGCTTTCTGTTCTATATGCTTAAAGACAATAACCAGCCATTAATCTGTCATTTTAAGCATAATGACACAGATCTAGAGCCAGCTGGTAGGGAAAAATATACCATAGTGAAAATTGTAATTTCTTTATGTGCATTAATTACATCTTTTTTTGCATTAGCGATAGGCTACTTGTGTAGTAAAAAAACTACTGATGAAAAGAATTAAACTGTAGAGAGATTTATGATCTTGTATTTCTTTGTAAAAAGCATTTAATTGTTGTCAATACTATTATTAATTTTTACTAATAATTTCTATCCCATGATAGCTATAATTATTGTGTTGAGTTTTTGGCAACAAATTACCCTTCCTCCCAAACTAGCCCTTATACCCTCAAGAGACAGTAGTTTCTGCAACTTTTGGTTGGCTCACTCTAGTAGGGGAGGAGTTTGCCTCACTTTTGGACCACACCCTTGCACAGTACTACTGAATAATCGGTACAAACTTTGCCACAAGAATCATGCCGCAATCTTCAAATTACTGCTCGTCGTGCCACTCCTGCGTCTTTATCATATTTTTCGTTGTATCAATAACATGGCACTCTGGTAGATATCAGTGGTAGCTATCATGCAAGTTCATATAAGTTTGCCTGTACTGTGATCTCTCCCTCCAGCCCCTCACAGATTCCCCATCGTCTGTGGAGCGCAAGAAATTTAATTTTCTTCTTCTATCATAATGGTCCTAAATGTAGCTGGGCTGTATGATGTAGCTACTGCAGCCTCGTATGAAAACAATCCCTCCATCTACATCACACAGATATATTCCCAAACTTCTGTCATGTGTTTCAATGATTAGACCATCTCTGCAGCAAATTTCAGCCACAATGCTAGCTACCAGTTATGGGAACCAAAGTATGCATGTATAGTTGTGCTACAATATGATATTCTTCGTTCATCCATTATTCCACATTGCCCTAAGCATTTTTAGGCCTGCACTTACTAACACTGATATGAATGTGATAGATATATGGGTGGGAAATCATATTCATTTCCATAAGAGAAATGCATGCAACCCTTGCCCCTCCTCCTCTTCATATGACATTCATTGTGTTATTATTCCAATTATTATACTGTTATGAGGCTCCTGCATGCACCCATTATGGGATGCACATACTATAAATGTCAATACTTTTCCCCCTGGAAAGTATTGAGTGTTGTTATCATGTTACCTATTGTATACACTTGCACTGAATAATTGTGTCCTTAGGAACACAATAACACATTTCCTGTTGAAGTTCCTAGCCCAGCCCTAGCTAGCCCTAGCTAGCCCTAGTTCCTATTCTTTTGTAGAGTCTTGAGAGACTACTTGCAACTAGTGATGCAAGCTCCACCCACCATCCCTGCTTATTATGTCTGCTCACCTTCACTTGCAAGCTGATGTTGAAAGTGAAGATTCGCAACACTCCTTCCTCCACCATCACTGACACGCACACGAGGGTCCCAAAGATCACACTTGACTGAGGACACCTCTCGTCAGGACACTTTTGGCCCAATTTCTGGGGGAGAAATGCTAGAATCACTCTTTGTCTATGACGGAACCCTGTGATTACTTTACATTGTTAGATTCAGGCTCCCTGTCAGACCAGTCATGATCAAGTGCCACACCCCCAACTGCTGCTTGAAAGGAGAGATTGGAACAGATCGTGGGGAACATCCTCCACCTCCAGTCAAAGCAACTTGCCATTTCTAAGTTCTCCTTATCAGTGATGATACTCAAGTGCTGAGATCACTGCGGAATGTGTACATGTCTGCCTGCAGCTGTTTGGGGCTGCTGTTGAGTTGATGGATTTTATATCCTCTTTAGAACCAGACTGTGACAAACTGGATGAAATATGACATAGAGTAGGCGCTTGGCTTATCTAAGTGCTTGTGGTAAGCATTTACAGCTTTCTATGCATGGAGCTTCCTGGTTGGAACCACCACTAACATGACTCTTTTCTCTGACAGCAATATCAAGCACTGGAGCCTATCATTGCTCACTGTTAAAAAGGCTCTAGGCTTATCTAAGTGCTTTGCATTATATATATGTATGCATCCAGTAGCCACTCGCATAACTCACAGCAAGAATCTTACAAGGAGTTGAAGCACAAAATGAATATCAACTCAAAAGCCTATAGAAAACTAGTTTGTTCGCTCACTTGCTAATGTTGCACATTGCCCTAGTTATTATTTCCATGACAACTTTTAAACTGAGCATGTGTGCTGGCCCCATTAGCTTTTCCACTACATATTTTATAATTATTTTGTTTGTGTCATTTGTTTCTTGTCCTTCCAGGTGGGTGTGGTCGAGAATGATCGGCTGTTCCGTGAGTCGAAGGAACTGCTAACAGGAATGTCCAACTTCCCCCTTGCACCCCTCCTACACCTCCTCTACTCTGACAGCACCCAAGTTAGTACACACCCACATGACATGCCCATACTGTGACCCAGTACAGTGGAACTGGAACAAAATGCCAATTCAGTTCCACTGTAATGTAACCAACCTCTGGCCAGACTAATTTGATCTCTTGTCATCTCATTCCTCCTGAACTGTCATTCTATCAATCATTGGAAGATCATTTCATGTCATGAAATCATATAAGTTTTCCAACATGTTGCTAGGTTCCTTGCCCTTTCATATACCATACTTCCTTACATTGATCCAGGTTTCCCTTCTGTCTTCATCATCTACTCGACTTTTGATCTTCTGATACTTGGTGAGTCTTGTGTGTATGTGTGGGGATTTTAAATAGAGTAGTCATAGCAACTCCCCAAAATGCAAGTCCTCTCTAATCCAATACACTTTAGCCAGTACATATTCTTGATCTTCTCAGGATATGCACTGTATGGTCAGTATTCTTCTCAGGATATGCACTGTACCCTTGCACTCTACCCTATTAGATAGTGACTAAGTCAGCCTCAGTATGACCTATATGATATGCACACAACCTCATAATCATTTCTTAAATGGTCGGGATGTTGGTACAGGGTGCAAGATACATACAGTATAGCTTTGAAGTGTTTTTTGTTGTTATTGTTGTTGTTGTTCATGTTGTACCTGATAGAGCTAATATTCTTCTTGATCAACTTTGTGGATTGCAAAGGACTGTTCTGCACTTCACGCAGTCTCCCCATGAGCATTGCAGAACCCACCACTTTCTGCAAGACACATTCCATTCCATATTGTATTCCTGAAATGAGGACACCCCCTTTAATAACCTTGAATGCTTTTTTCCTGGTAACCATTGATCATGGTTATAAAAATATATTGTCGGTACAAGTAAACAGATACATGAAAAGCTAGAACCCTCGGGTCTTGATTCTCTTATTAATATCACTTAATATTTTGTAGTTTTTTGTTGTTTTTTTACCTCTGGAAGGGTGCCACCAACTTCAGAACAGTTCTCAAATGGTACTTTGCCTGCGAGAGCCAAGGGTACAATCCGGCGTCTCCCTGCGACAGGTCCCAGCTGGAAGGGTTACAGAACCCAGGGATAAGTCTGATTGGCTACATGCTCTTAGAGCTCTTCCCATTGGTCAATTTCATTTATGTGGTCAATGTCAAGGAGACGAAGAAGTGGATCTGTCGATGTATCTGTAGACGGAAGGATCAAGAGGAAGTGATGGAGGATGTGAGGACTCGTAACCTCTCACATAGTAATGGTAGTCAAAGTTTGTTGTTAATGGACAGAGTAGAATGACACCAGACACTGCTGCATAATCATCCTTTCATCACTTTTGCTATTATAATTATTAGAGCGCGCGCGGGGAATTACTACGTGATGACCCCTTACCAATTCTCCTTTGACTCCGGCTCCCAAATTGCAAACTGAGCAACTGGCGACCACATACTTCCCAACTGTCCCGAAACGTCCGGGACAGCCCCGGATTTATCAGCTCTGTCCCGTCCCGCCACGGAAGTGTAAACTGCCTATTGTTTGTCCCGGAAGCTCGTTTTTACTAGCTACAGACTACAGTAGTTTGTTTACTTAACAGCATAACCAGTCACTAATGAATGCACCACACCGACTGCACAGCATTCAGACAATGCAGTAAGCTAAGACAGCTGCATGTATCAATCAACAGTGCACAAGGTCCAATATCCAGTTCATGAAAACTGTTCTTCTCCACAGTTCTTGAGTCCTTCTGTCTTCAGTCAGTGGCCAGAATATGGGCGTGGTACAGGGGCGGGACTTCAAAGTAGGTGTGACTTGTGGTAGAATTTAGTGTCCCTGAAGTTAATTTCTCAAAGTTGGGAACTATGCGACCATGTCGACTACTCTGGATGAACTAGTTCAACATTGCCAGTTACCGGATGAGCACGTTCTGGACTTAATAGTGACTAGTGATCGCTTTCATGAGGTGTCTCACTCGCTCTCTGAGTGGAGAAGGTTGGCTCCAATCTTGATCGATGATGCTGAATTAGCTGTGGAGGACATTGAAAGGGACTATAATAAGGAGGAGAGAAAGAGAAGTGGCTTTTTGGCAAAATGGACGCAAAAATTGAGTATGCGGGCAACTTATAGAAGACTGATTGAAGCTCTCTTGAAAATAAAGAGAACAGGTGATGCCTTGAAGATTTGTGAGCTTTTTAAAGGTGAATGAATCAATAGCTACTCCACATCTAGTCAGTCTGGGATGAACATATGAGAGTGCATGATATGTGCATATGATATAGGGAATAACACTTTGGAGTATTGACAGTGTTCAAACTTGTCCATAATTATATAAGGGAAAACATTTCTATGAAGTGAAAAGCTCAAAAAAGTAAGGAAACAAGGGTAGGGAGTGGAAATGGGATCAATCTTTGTTTTGTATATCCAGCCAACAATCCCTACATATACATCGAGCTTAGTTAGCTGAGTAATTTCAAATAATTGCATGCACATGCGTGTTATAAAAAAATGGCTTCCAATAAAATTAGTCGAGTACTGTGCTCTGTAGTGTAGTGTCTCCTTTTTACATCGACTCTTTCGAGGATTGATGAGTACAAAAGATCGTAGTTGTTAGAATTTAGAGTGGATTTATCCAGAAATCATAGCTGTAGCTTGAGTGGTTTGAGAGATATGGTCGTCTAAGAAGAAGAAGAAGAAGAAAGAGAAGAAGAAGAATCCAGCGATTTACCTGCTTGCCGTATTTCTGAAACGGTAAGCTCCCTGGTCCTGAAACTTGGTCTGCACATTGTAATAGGCTCTAGTAGGCTGGATAATCATTCACAGTAGCTTTTGTTAAGTCTAAGTGGTGGAACTAGAATTTCACTTTTGTATTAACTAGTCTATAGGCGGTGCGTGACGCCGTCTGCGTCATCCCTACATAGAGAGAGCTACCTCTCTCTCTGATACACAGCATAGCTAACTCATGCAGGAACAAATACATATGTCTATGAGTTTTTGACCATCCTAAAAAAATTTTGTTGACTGATTGACCAATTATTGTGCATGTGTAATAGCTGATAAAAAATAGGTGGGTGAGAGTAAGATTGGTCCAATGCAGAGAGCCATTAGCGAAACTCGCCTTGGTGCCATAGCTGATAAAGGGGTGTGGCACAGCAGACTAATAGCATGCACTAATGCAGTATACTCTGCAGATCTGGTAAAAGTTGGTGCAAGTTTATTGAACTTACTACCTCAGCTAAGTTATGACTAGGGTATGCTGGCCATCTTTGCAGCCATATCATGTCTGAAAGATGACATATTGACCATTTAACCCTTGACCCCCAGTCGTGGATGTCTGTACAGAGTGTATGGGAGTTACACCCACTAGCTTGATGACCTCCTGATTAGGCACTGATGTCTCTGATTTAAGTGCCCCACCCTATTTCCCATTCAATCTTTGTTTGCTTATTGTATAATTCAATAGGTTTAGCTACATGTTGATTTGAAGGGTCTCTAAGAGACATTGATGGGGCTGGGACCTCCAATTGTTTGAGTTTCATTCCCTGGACCTTTAAGCAGAAAGTCTATTATCAGCTTTTTATGCAAGGAAAAAAACAACTAAAACTAAAACAGCAACATAATGCATGATATTGCACTTTCAAAGCACACCTGTTTCTTTGCAAAGCATTCAGTCTCACCTTCTAATTGTCTTCACCTTTTGATTCTAATAATATAGGTTCAGCAGATATGCCTACACAAACAAGAAATTCCAGTCCAGAACCAAGACTAATTCCTCCCTCTCCAAGTAGTGTGACTGAAGAAAGAGACAGAGGTATATATAATACACACCCTAACAATAGCAATTTACTTGGAAAAGGGACCACTTGGAGGGGAAAAGATTTGGCACACCTCACTAGCTTATAAACATTAGACGTTGGTTTTCTTGCTTCTCTAACAACCCTTTGTTAAGCTCACCTTGCTTATAAACTTTATTTCAGCTTCTAGCTTGTATTTCTGCATGGCCTTATCAAGTGGTCTAAATATATCCACCCAAACGGCATCTTGCTGTTAGGCACATGTTTGGCAGTGGTTTGCTTCCTATGGAGATACACCTAATGAAAGCACTAAACTGCAAACCCTCCGTGCTACAGTACAATGCAGAGAATATGTAATATGCATGCAAGTCTAAGCATGTTTAAACTTTATTGTAAGATGAAAGGGGCGTGGCACCACTGTTCAAGGGGTGGGGCAAGCTTGATTGTAGGTGTGCATTATTTGGAATATCTCAGCATAGGCAGAAGCTAGTTGTTTGCTATTTCTACTTGTGCTAGTGTCCATGAAAATCTACCATCTTGGAGATGCCATATGATGAAAGGGGCGTAGCACCACACATGAGTGTGTCATGCACTAGTCTGCCACACCCCGAGCACGAAGCGCGAGGGGAGAGTCTGGTATACTGCAGAGTTGTCAGATTGGAATTTCCATTATGGTCAGCTTGTGTCATGCTGCGTAATTGCGGTAAGTAATAAAAACAACACGTGGTTATGCAGCAGCTGCAGTGCAAAGATGTATATCTGCTAGCCTATGGTTGGCTCAGATATAGAAAAGAAGTAACTAAGTTTATCAAAAGCTAAAGGGAGGACAGCAAAACACAAACTCTTCCCAAATCCAGTTGGGAGCACAGCAAAAAACATCCCTGCCAGATAAAATTGGATCGCCACTTCCAACCGTTCAGGCCTTAGTGATGATGCTTCAGGGCACCTTCATTTGCTCAGTGCAGTGCACTGGATAGTTTCTCCTTAGCAACTGTCTAGTTGGCTTACTACTGTGCATGCCTATGGTGTACACTGTGGTTCACACTGTGGTTAGGATTTTTTCCTACCAAGGGGCATGGTAGATTCACTTCCTGCTAGGTTATTGCAGATTTTATTGTGTGTGTAATTTTTCACGTGGAAAAGGTCTATAGCACTGAGAATGTTGAATCAGTAATAATTGATCCAAAATTCATTATTCAATTTTTACCCTGAAGGTCTTCCATTTCCTCCACTGATATAACTGCTGGCTGTAGTATTAATAGGTATTGAAGGAATTGTTAATTCATATAGCAACTGATCTTTTTCTGTTGTAGCTCTGTTGGTTCCTAAGGACCTGAAGGTAGTGAGGAACTTTATTTGGGCTGCCTACACTAAGTGGTACCACTTAGGAGTGGAGTTGGAACTAGATCCTTCAGACCTTGAAGCCATTAGGACCAAGTTCAACAATGACCCAGCCGAGTGTTTCAATCAAGTCCTTCTGGATTGGTTGATAGGTCAAGGCTCTGCATGTACGTGGAAAAACCTTGCCACAGCTCTCAAGGCACCATCCGTTGATTTTCCTGCCCTCTCAGAGGTCATTGATAACAAGTATCTTGTAACTGGACATGAACCAGGTAGCTAATAAACTAGTTTCTTAGTCAGTATTGTTATAGCATACAACATGCTGTTTCAATAATCAGGGGTTCATTTAGGGGGGCGAGGGGGGATTCAGTAATATTAAAATGACATAGTTAATACAACAAGCCTTCTATTCCATATATTTATAGTACTATTCTTTGTTAGATAAGCATGGCTGAGTCTCCCAAGGCTAAGAGCCATTACAAAGAATGGATCAAAGAATTTCTGGGAATGGGTACCAGCTCTTTATCCTTAGAGCTGATATATAGCTTCCTCTGCACACATATTGATAGGTGATATGTAATGTCCATTGACATTGTTAATATCAAGTGGGTGCAGTTTATCCAAATGGGTGTGGTCATGGTTAGGCCAAAAAAATTTTATAATCCTAAATGAAACCCTGATAATAATAATAAATTATTATTATTGATAATATTGTAGATGTGGCATTGAAGGGACCAACTGAATCAGGACAAAGTACAGTGGGTGAGTCTAAAGTCTATTCGCGTTCACCTTGCCCCCCCCCCCCCCCCCCCCCCCCCCCCCGGAAGTAGCTGTGGTATAGTAAGCTTACGTAAGAACGCGTGTTATCCAATTAGCCACATAGTTATGGCTAGAGGTATGCGCGGGTAATTGGAGGCAAGCCACGTGTTATCGGTTTAGATCAAGTTCTTTTCTTGCGGGTTATGCTATACGTGTGTATAGCATAACCTATCTAGCTATGACGCTGACATGTAATCTAGTATTCAATTGTAGGCATTGCTGGACCACCTGCTTAGAACCTGTATGAGCCAATCTGGTAGGCCTGCTGCTGCCACAGTTATGACTGCACTGATTCTTAGGCTGTGTGTATTGAATAGGATGGGCTTCTGATAACAGTGAGCTAAGTATTTCCTCCTTAATTTCTTACCTTCAGGCACTGCCTAGATGATTATTCTAATTAGCTGAAGTGTAATACAATGCAGGGTTCTAAGTGTGTCAGAGTTTGCTAGGTACTAGGGCTAGGCTACGGCTAGGGCTATAGGTTCAGTAAGGATCTGATTGGATCCAAGTCATGTGATCAGTACTAAATTGTTTAGATCACTCTGATCTAGCATTATTAACATCATTCTCGTGCAAGCGCAGAGCTGAACTAAATATTACTTAAGTAGCCTTGTTCCCAGGCCTTCTTCTCTCACGTACTGCACGGGAGGAAGAGAAGAAGAAGAAGAAAAATAAGCAAGAGGAAGGCCTGGTACAACTTATCACGTGAGTGACGTCACAAACAGCGTGATATTTAATGAGCGTGGGCTGATATGCAAGCTAACTCATGACGTCAGAAAACAAGCACCCACGCGATCTCTTCTGCACTGGAAGGACTAAAGCGACTTAGATGGAGCAGACTTTAGACTTCTACACGAAATAGATAGCTGATTTAAGTACATAGTCTAGCATGCAATGTAGCTAGCTAGCTAGCTTTTTTGTTACGTAGCTAACTAGTAGTATAGCTAGATAGTTAGCTCTAATACTCTTGGGTTTACTCCTGATCTTCACCATCCTAATGCTTCAGTTTGTCCTAGGCCTACTGGAGCAGTCTGTGACATCAAACTGAAGCATTCAAACTTACGATTGCGAGGACGGTCTGATCTGTTTGATGGTCCTGTCAGAAGGCGTAGGCATGGTCATGCTGCAGAGCCCATGCGCAATTAAAGTCCTCTCTACCTCCTCTCTACCCTTGTACCAGGCCTTCCTCTCGCTTATTTTTCTTCTTCTTCTTCTCTTCCTCCCATGCGGTACATGAGAGAGGAAGGCCTGGGAACGAGGCTATTACTTAAGCATTTAAAGTCTATCTTTATTGTTTACTATAGGTGAAAACTATGCTCAGCATAAGGAAGCTTACTATGAAGCCATCCGAAAAAAGATAGTATTGAAAATAAAGTTGGCTAGGCTTATTCATGCTGGCCTTCCACGATCAGGAAAATCATCCACAATAAAGCGCTTGATGGGAGAAATTTATAATCTTTTTAAGGAAGGAAAAGTTTCAATTAGCACAGGAGCTGCTGAATATGCAGGGCAGATTGTCATCATGCCCAATGACACAAGGGATATAAGTTGTGATATGGCAACAATCTCATCAGGTGATTCAGGTTCATCAGAATGGTCCAAACTAAAAGGCTTCATCAAAGAAGATAAAATGCTTAGTGAATTATTGCATCAATTAACCCAAAGGGATTCTTCACAAGCAAGAGATAATGATTTAAATAGGAAAGATATAAAAAGGGAAGATATCGTTGAAATGATGTCCCCTCCTCTCAATACTGGGACAAGCAAGGATCTAGAACAAACACATGACAAAATGTTTTCATCACCAGATACGGATCTTGAAAATGATATCAAGATCTTGCTTAATGATCTCCTTATCCTCTTGATCAATACCGACACTGGTGGCCAGCCTGAGTTCCTTGATATGTTGTCTGCCCTCATAATGGGTCCTTCCCTCTATCTTCTTTATCACCGACTTATCGATCAGCTTGATGAACCATTCAAAATCAGTTACACCTATCCTAATGGTGAATCTACTGATGAAAATGAATCAACCATTACCACAGAAGAAACTCTGTTCCAAGTTCTTTCAAGCATTGCTTGCTGCAGTAACCCCTGTGACATCAAAGATCCTATTGAAAGTTCAGAGGAATCTGATAAAAATATGTCTAAGAAATATCCCATTTGTTCCAGGGCCCTTTTTGTTGGGACACACTTAGATTTGATAAAAAGTGAAGAACTACCAGGAAAGCAAACATCTCTTAAAGAAAGAGTTGAGAACATGAGTTTTTATAAGGATGGTACCCTACTGTTTCCAAATAAAAAAGAACCTATTTTGGCAGTGGATAATTACAAAGGTACTGATGATGACAGAAAAAATACTCGCAAGATCTTGGAGGAAGTAATTGAATCTAACTTCAAAAGGATCTCCATCCCAGCTGCCTGGCTAATATTGAGTCTCTACATGCGCAAGGACATCAACAGTAGACGCATAATGTCTCTAAATGATTGTGAAAAGCAAGCACTGAAACTTGGAATTGATCCAAAGGAATTAAAAGATGCTCTCTGGTTCCTGCATCACTGCATGGGACTAGTCTTGTAGCTATTACCCTGAAGTGAAAGAAATTGAAAACAAAATTTTTTGTGATGTGCAGGTCATTTATGACAGCATCACACAGCTGGTTGTCCACACGTTCAAAAATGCAAGAAAAGTTGGTCCAGGTATAATTGAAAAATTCAGCAGAAAAGGAATGTTTTCAAAAAGGGATCTTTTTCGTGCCATGGAAACCAGCAGCAATGAATCCAATCACCTCCCTTTGGATAAATTAGTTAAGCTTCTTGAACACCTCAAGATATTGACAGTGATCTCCAGTTCTACCTATTTCATGCCATGCATCCTGAAAAATGCTACAGCTGATCAATTGAAGGCTGCATTGGAGGAAATTGAGGCCACTAATAAAAACCCAGCTCCTTTGATGATACACTACGATTATGGTTTCGTGCCTGTGGGTATATTTTCCCACATGATTGCTGACATCACTTCCTACTGGATACTGAATGAAGATGAAATCTGGAAGAATATGGTCAACTTCTTCGTGAAGGATAATCAAGTCATTCTTGTATCACGTCCCACATATATTGCAGTAGCACTTTCACGTAATCCTCAATCTAGTGCATCAAATGAACAAGTATGTCCTGCCATACTTAAAGAGATCAAGTCCTCTTTAAAGAGAGTAACCTCACTTTTGAACTACAAGTCTGATGTGCAGTACAAGTTTGGCTTCAAGTGCAAGCATGACAGTTCTCCAGTGAAAGACCACTTGTGTCTGGGAGAGGGAAGCGATAATTTCATGAGATGTAAATTCGATAAGAAGTATGTAGTTTATCTTAAAGGTCCTCAAATGGCTTGGTTTTCAAAGGTATAAGTATAGCTATTATTTTACCTCAGAAAATCATTCTGCAATCTCTATCATACATGTAGGATCAAGACCCTGGCCAAATCCCCCCACCCAAAAGACCTAGGATAGAAGATAATATCAGTGAGTATTATCAATTTTTATCAAACTAAGAATTATAATGACTAGTCCGCACAATCTGTGGCAATCACATTTGCATTTGATATTGCATCCATGCTATTGGGCTGACTGTGCTCTTCTAGTGAGGCCACTTATAGGCTTACTGCAGTCTTTGGCTTGCTCTCTTCACTGGCCATGGACTATGCTTACTGGTGCCTTGCTCTACATAGCAACTGACCTTTGAACCATACTTTTCGGTCTCTCTCTCTCTCTCTCTCTCTCTCTCTCTCTCTCTCTCTCTCTCTCTCTCCTATGCCAGACTATTCTTATTATTGGTCTCTCTCTCTCCTCACTTGGCAGACCCATACCAACTATGCCAGACTTGCCTTGGTCATACACATTCCCATGCAATGAGTGACACACATGTACATATGTAGCAATTGACCTTTGAACAGTCAGTCAGTCGGTCTAGCATAGTTGTCATTATGAATTCTCTTTGCTAATTAAGGTTGTCGTGATGTGAAGGTTGCACTAAAAGGCATAACTACTGAATGGGATGACCTTGCAGAGGTTCTTGGATTGCCAGAGTCAGACATTGACACCATTGCAAGTAACCATTCCTCAGATGTGAGGAAGCGTGTGAAGGAAGTCATTAAATGCTGGTTCCAAGGGAAAGGGAGTGTGCCACTATCATGGACCAACCTCTGCACAGCCCTCAGAGACCCTTTGGTCAACCGTGAAGACATTGCATCGACAATTGAAAGATCACATTTAAAATGAGCTAGCTACCATGGCTAGTTGTATAGCTACTGTGAAATCCAAGTATGTTCAAATAAACAGGAGTATAATTATAATTGCTTTCACTTTCCATTAACATTACACTGTCTTTTGCATATAATAATGTATTGTGAATATCCCAAAATCATAATATTAATTAAATAAATGAAGCACCTCCATATGCTACCAAAAACAATGCTCACAACTCTTCCAGAGGCACTACATCCCTTTGATATTCTGCAATATGTAGCCGTACCCTGAAGCTATAATTATGTAGGAAGGATTCAGATGCTTCATCCTGTCTTCTGGTCTGGGTAATCCTATTGTGGAGTATCACTACTCCCCCATGGATGCACTCAAAACTCTCCCTCATCTTTGCAAGGAAAAGTTCTTACATCCACAAGAGGGCACGGCACGTCTTACCAAGAAATGAAAATCTCTGCATCTAATCTCTGCACCTCTTTCATGGAGGAGCCAAGTAATAATATAAAATTTGCTATTCCCCTCACTATACACACTGTATGAAGTCTTTCTTATAGCATTATCATGCAGTGATGAAAGTTACAATTTCATTGAAAGTATTCTTAATGGCCTTGACAAGAGGCAAGTCTGTGCTTTCTCTCTTTCCACTACTTTCATCTCTTCTGGTGAGCAGTACGGAGCTCAGAGATCCATCAGCCGGCTGGTACATCTTCATCAGATGGACCAGGAGTTCAGTGGCATCGGAGCAGAGGGGAGGGAAGGTCTGACAGAGTAACAGCACTGAGGGAAGAATGGCCAGGAAGTATCCTTCCCTCATATCGCTGGGTATCTCTCCAGCAAGGAGCGTCAGTCTCTTAAAAATGCCTTTAGCCACACCCATGGTCTCCGGCACTGGATACTGGTGGATCACATGAGCTGCCAGCTGCACTCCAAATACCTGTCAATCAAGATAGTAGTTCATATGTGTCTGTTAATCGAGTCAAGCAATGGTGTCCTTTATCAAGAATGTTAGATACAAATCTTATCAATGGCAATTATATTGTTTGTAAAGGAAGTGAAGGAGAAGTCAGAAGTTAGTTTAGAAGCCATTTCCTGCCGATCCCTCCTTGCATGCTGTGTAATGTACCTCACCTGTTTTTCGGTGCGAGGTTGATTGAGGAGCTCAGGGATGAAATCCAGACAAATGTGCATGGAGGGAATGCCAGCCACCATCATGGGAATCAGCTCAGTGGGATAACCCTGCAATTAGTAATAGTATCATGTTTAAATGGGAGAGCCTTAGAGGAAGGGGGAGAACCCTGACAATTATCACATTGATAATAACCCTGCAAATTAGGGTAGCAGCACATTATGAAACTATTGCATGATGGGGTGACCCTGCTAATCAGAGTATGCAGCAAATAATTATTAGCATAATAGTAGCACCTGGAAATGGACCAGCTTGGCAAGACTTGGTTCGTCTATGAAGGTGTGGTGGAGGTATGAGCAGATGAGACACTGGATCTCTCGACGAGGGGACAACTGAGGTCCAAGTGAAGACTCCAGCTAAGTATAAGGATGAGGGGACGAGTTATACTAATTGATTAATAGAGAAATATCCTACCCAGAAACCATCCACTTTATTAGTCCATTATATACATGGTACTCTAATTATAGCCCACCTTTCTATAATTAAAGTGCACTTCTTTTCAAAATACCCTAATTATAGCCCACCTTTTTATCTTCTTCAGTGGTCAGGCATACTTCCAACAGCAGCTGAATGATAGCACTCTCTTGAGTAGCATTGAGAGCAATGCATAGCTCTTCCCGCTCCAGTTTGGTCATGTGACCACCAGTGGATGAGTCAGGCATAGCTGTAGTGACAGAGCTTTGGATGTGGGACTGTTCGTGGAGCCAGGTCTTGGAAGTGGAGGTATACGCAGCAAGGCAGCGAAGGATCAGATCAAAAATGGGAGGACACCTGTTATGCATGTGGCAGGTCCGTCAATTCATACATGCATGTATTGTACAGGTGCAGTGAAGATACCCTGACCTTTGTACTTTAAGTTCATTATAAATACAGGCATAGATAAAATGGCCTGTAATATTGTCTGGACGTAGTCTAATGCCATAGCTGCCAATAAGAATTGGACTGGGCTAGGGGGGAAATGTACTGGGACAATTATGGGGAAAATAGGCTGGACAGTGATGTTTGTACGTACCTTAATGCTCTGGTGTCACAGCGCAGGACAATGAGAGGGTCCTCGGACAAGTCCTGGTGAGTGTATGGTCGTAGCTGCTGCATCTCCGCTGGCCTCAGGGCATTAATTGTGTCCAGCCACAACCTTGGAGGGAGGGAGGGAGAGAAATCAACATAGTAACCACAGTAGGGACATAATTACTTTCTGGGCATGATGGTGTTAAGTTTAGTCCAGAGGGTGACGTAAAGACCCTGTATGACTCGTGAGATGGAAGGAGAGTGGAGGAGGAGTGAGAGGGTTGAGGTGATGGGGTGAGAGTAGGGGACCAGAGACGTAGGTGGCAGGGAGGAGAGATGGTTGAGGACCAGCACAGCCTGGGAAGGATTGGTGTGAACACGTTCAAACACTGCAAAAGGAACAGAGAGATCTTAGAACTTTCCATAGTTACTGCAATGGGATAAGAAAAAATGTCCTGATATTAGAGAGGAAGTGTCCCGATAATTATTAGAGAGGTGTCCTGGTACTAGTGATGGTATCCTGGTACTAGGACGGTGTCCTGATTTGAACAGATGGGACAGGATGGAATACATTTCAGGAAGTGTATATATTGACTGAAGGACAGTCCATAGTTTAACTGCAAAGCATGAAGCCTTGGACTGCCTATTAACCCTTATATACATCACCTTTCATGGCTGACTCTGGAGTTATCTTCTTGCTGGATACTTTGATGACCTGACTATATTCACTGGCTGCAAGAGAACAAAGCATTTCTCTGGTAAAGGGTCTATTTGGTTGATAGCACAATTGACTGAATATACCCACAACAGCATACCATGGCATTGAAGATTTGAGATGTCCCTTTTTTCTGTCATGTACTCACACACCAGACAGAGTTGAGGAAACTGCATGGCTGTTAGCTTAAGAAGGGTTGGGTAAAGCGTGGAGTACTGTCCCTGGAAGCGCCGGGCATGATCCAGCAGGTACTTCATGGGTATCTGAGTCAGGACCCTCGGACTGTAAGCACTAGGAGCTTCTCTGCCAGGCAACATCACTGCAAGTAATCAGTCAGTCAAGAAAAAGAAGAGGAAAGTATTATACTACTTTATTAATGAAGAAAAAAGGTCACTCATTCAACTGAGGATTGAGATTAAAAGGTTACTCACACAGGATTGTATTACCGACTTAAGACTATTTCATTAACCAAGAAAAGTATGAAAGGTTAAAAGGTCAGAAGGGAATGCATTACACTACTTCATTAACAAGAAAACTATGAAGGTTAAAAAGTCACTTGATCATATAGGGCCTTGTGGATTAAGAGAAAAAGTTAAAAGGTCACTCACGCAAAGCCTTGAGGTTCAAGAGGTAGCAGTCCTGGTAGAGGAGAACATAGTAGAGCATTAAGAGTTGCGCAGGAAGAGGAAAGTGTGACTGGTAAGTGTCTGGGTCCCTCTTAAAGACAGAGAGAACCTGCAAAAAGTTGAATACATAAGAATTAACCACTTTTACTACTCTGAATGCTTTTTCTCCTTAAAACTTCAAACAATAAGGAATAACCAAAAAGTCTCCCTAAATGGCACCAGCTTCTATTCGATTCAATCTTGTATAAAAACCAATTTTTATGCCCCCCCCCCCCCCCCCCCCCCCAATTCTTCTGTAATTACATGACCACTCACTCTGCCCCTGCTATTAGATAATCGTGTGCCCCATGGCAACCTAAAACCTTGCCTCTTCTGCAGAGAAAGGGGTGTGATTCTTGGTGGTGGCAGCTGCCATGTTTGTGGAGGTGTAGGAAGAGGATCTCGGAGGAGAAGTGATGGCAGAGACCAGCACTGAGTTGACAAACTCCTGGAGGAGGGGAGGGAAGGTGGGGTGCAGTGGCTCCGAAACCACAAGCAGCTGCTGGTAGATCCAATCCTGAATGGATGTCAAAACTGCAGTATGATACACTCCAAAGTAGGCACACAATGCTGACTCAGCATGATGCATGTATGTATGTATGTATGTATGTATGTATGTATGTATGTATGTATGTATGCACCTTGATGGAGATGCTGTACTTGCGGAAGTTTCTCATCTTGATGAGCTGATGAATGCAGTGGACAGGGAGGTAGCCTTTGACCTCTGCACTCAAGTGGGAAGTGGGAGGGACGCTCACTGCATGGGCACACACCACCTGGAGAGAGACACAGATGTAAAAGACCCTGATGTCACTGGTATGCATGTGATCCTGCCATCACAAGGTCCTCCCTCACCTCTTCAGTAAAGACCTTTAGAAATAGTTTGCTCAGAGTCGTAAAGTGACCACTCCTGAGAGAACTCTATAAGATAGAGAGAGGATAGTGGTAGATACTAAGGTACTCTATGGGAACACACTTTTTTTTTTGGGGGGGGGGGGGGACTTAGCACTTTGCTGACTCAGTATTCGGTAAATAAATCACATGATTGTCCTATGGTCAGGGTAGGGCTATTCTTTGCTGTCTCAGCACTTACCGAAACTCTCATGTTGAGGGTGTTGGCTATGAGTTCCTCTATTTGCTCCAGCTGCTTCTCCCGTAGGTGAATGGAGATGAGGAGGAGAAGCTCACCATAGCTGCAGTGACCACCACATGCCCTGCACAAAATCTTCACCACAATAATTGCATTCTCTCTCTCTCTCTCTCTTTCTCCAAATTATCTTACCTGTCAAAGTCAGGCAACTTCTCTAACAGCCACTGGAACCACCTCACCACAGCACCCTCACAACCATCAATGCTACAGGCAAGGAACAAATAAAGACTTTAATTAAGTACAGGCAAAAAAAAGTTTTTAAAAATTAAATATAGCAGGCAAAAGGTCAATAATACTCAACGTGTGAACCTTTTCTTGTGAAATCCCCTTATATTACCTTATAAGGAAGGGGCAGGCCAGCATGACACACAGGGTGACTTCAATGAAGCGGACCCCCGCGGGGGAGAAGGGGGGACAAGTGCACACAATATGACTGAGAATGGCAGCTGCTTCTTCCTCCTTCAAGTACATCTGAGTCTGCGTCTTCAGGGCACAGCAAACCTACAGAATGTGTGACCACCTTGTTACTTGAATTACCAACACTAACTGCTTTCCATTACCCTACAATGTCTTTCTCAATTCTTGACCGAATTCTTGTGGATATCAGAAAACGCTGTGGGTCATTAACTCACTGGTGTTTGAGATTCGGAATTTGGTCAAGAATCAAGCAAGTTACCATACAGGAGATTGCATAAAGCTCACTGCCTTCCTTATATGGACTTAAGAAACCAAATACTCTGAAACTGTGTATACTATTGTATTGTGTTTGACCTCAAGGACTAGTGAACCCAAAGTACCATTTCATTAACTAAGTGCATGTACGTACCTGTAAAAGGTTCATCAGCTCCACTATGTCCTCATTAGGAAGTTGTTTCTCCATTGAAATAACCACAAAGTTCGCTTTCTCGTAAGTGGACGAGTGTTTCCTCCTCCTTCCCCCTACTACGCCACTCCCTCCCTCCTTCTCGACGGTTCTTACAGGCCCCGCCCCCATCCTCTCCTTCTCCCCCACCTCCCCACTCAGTCCCACATGGATGTGCGTCGAAGACTCTATCTTCTCACTCATCCCCACACCCTCTCTTTCTCCAATTCCTCCGATTTCCTCCACCTCCCCCTCTGACCCCTCCCCCTTGCCCTCGTCTGCACCCTCCTCTCCTTCATGGTCACTCAACTCAATGTCCATCTGGTCCATCAACTCCTCAAGTGTCTCGGAAGAGCTGGAGGCCGTGATGCTAGCAGTGCTTTCAACCTCCTCAATGGTAGTAGTGTCTTCCTCCTCAGAAAGAATCACCTGTAAAAGTTAGAGGAGAAAACAGTCATTTCTGATTAGGCAAAGATGTAACTGAATGTTTAATTAATGATATATTCATTTAGAGCATTAATTTTGTCATAACTTTATCCTTGAATCAGCATTTATAAACTCAGTTCGTAAAATACTTTATTCCTTATCATTCACTATATTATCTGCTCTAACTTTCTCATAAATTTCACATTGCAGAGAGCTGTGTGAACTGGTTAAGAGTTGACAAGGAATGATCAAAAACACGAATCAGTACTGATAGTGAATTTAAGCTTTGAAGATTGGGATGATGTATGAAAAAGGGAATAGGTCCTTGCGGGAGGGGAGGGGGTTACATAGCGAGCTGACCTGATTAGTCTCGGCTTCCTGAGTGGATATCAGTGATGACTCTGTTTCCATGGTTTCCTGCACTCCGGATGGTAATGAGGGTCGATGGTGAGGGGAGAAACTTAGGGGGTCCAATTTGGGAGTTGAGGGAGAGTTGAAGGAACGAAGTTTCCTCAAAATGTAGGAGCGGAGTTTAGTGACGGCAGAATATTTGTGGCGTCGGTACTGGAAAACAAGCAAAGGTCACACTGTATTGCATAGTCTGATTCAATATTTCTCCCAATCCACACTTTCTGCACATCTGCTGATGTATTAACAGGGGCTTACCTTTTGCTGCATGCACTTGAGGTACTGGGCAAACCAGACTCTGGTCTGATCATCTCCAGCAATGATGATGTTGTGCAGAAGAGTGATGACTCCTGCTTGTCCCGAAGCCCAATTTGGATCCAGAATTGGACTGACGTGACGTTCAGATTCCATCCCGTAAGAACGCAATCTGTAAGACATCAGAAGGCAAAGAAGAAGAGAGACTAATAACTTTAACTACAGAGTAACTATACTTATCACTGGTCATTTTCCCAAGTGCTTGCCTGAGCCTGTTTTCCTCAGCATCGAGTGCGAGAGAGAGGGCCAGTGTTGGGTGTTTGCAGTTGCTGATGGCCAGGGACTGGACGTAGGCAGACTTGGCAGGATGCATCTGACACAGCATCTGTATGGCTCCCGTCCGACACCTCCCAGCCAGTGAGACCTCGTCCAATGTCTCTCCATTCAGCACCAGGGAGGTCACCACTGGAAGTATAAGGTTGTTCATTTCAAGGGGGGCGAGGGGGGGCTTCTGCCCCCCCCCCCCCTGAACGATGGCTTGCCCCCTAGGAATTAGCTAGCTTTCGTAATGAGATTATCATAGAATTCCACATAAATGCACTGGTTTGTACTTGCCCCTCCTTACTAGGCATTTGATCCCCCTTAAATAAAATTCTGAATTAAACCCTGATATAACTATAGTGCATGTCATCAAACTGCTATGCATTCAGTTATTATTTGCTATGCTTTCAGTATCATATGGTCTGAATGCCTGCTCAAATCTCAAACATTTTATAGCTCTCTTAGTCGACTTACACACTTTGAGTCTGCTGTACTTTACCTTGGTCAAAACTGTCTGGCATGTTGGCCAGCACTCTGGCAAGAAGGTGTGGTCCATTCCGTAACCGTAGCAATGCTTCAGATAACTGCACAACTGGCAGCAGAGAGGATAATTCTGTAGGGAGGGGAGATAAACAAACAAATAAACAATAACAATAAACAAACAGACTCTGATTCTCCCTCAAACTCCACCCACCTGCTGTGGCAACACACATGATATCGCATATCTCCTCCAAGTGACACTCGCACTCAAACAGGTCAGACTGAATCAACTTGAACTGTCCAGGGCTATCCAGTTGACCCATGACCTTCAGAATCTCACTCAGAAACAGACGAAAACGACGAAGAAAGTTGCTTCTCTCAAACTCTATGGCCAGTCCAAATTGAAGAGAAGAGGCTAAAATGCTTTGAGACTGGCTTCTGTCCTCTGGACCTAGTTTCTTCAGCAGCTGCTGCTCTTTAATGGCATCTTGTCTCAGTTCCTAGTGTGTTTTGAGTATGCCAGTACACGAGTGAATATACATTAAGTCAGGCTCATCAGGTAAAGGGTCATCATAACTCTAGGTATATACGTACGTATGCCAACGCAACAGGTTCAAAATTCAGATATGGGTCATTGGTCAGATATGTATTCAATTGTGTCACTGGTCAGAGAACTCTGATTGGGTTGGGAGGACATCAAAGGTCTCACCTTAGAGGATCTTTCAAAGGGACAGAAAATACTATACAGAAAACCAAATCTCTAGAATACCTGAAAGTTGAGTTCAAGATAACTCTTGATGGCATTGACTTCTCTTATGCCAGCAATGGCAGTATGAATGGCCCTTCTCCTTGCTTCTCCTTCTCCTTGTCCAACACACTCTGGAGCCATGCCCCCAAGAGAGGTCGGAATGGGAGGAACAAGAACCATCCGGGCAAGTGAAGGGAGGAAAGGTCGAAGGTCATCTGAAGAGGAGGCAAGGAGTTCTTTTATGTTTCCTGAGAGGAGGGCAATGAAAACCCTAGGGCTGGGTGGGGCCTGTTGTGTCCTGGTTCCCATGATTCCTGGCTGCAAAATGAAAAGGGGACATCATCCTTTAGTCTAAAAACTACGCATGCTATGGGAATGTCTGCAATGTTTAGGCCGTAGGAATGACGAACTTGGCCTACAGAAAAGTACCTCCTAAAGGCTATTTACCTTCCGAGTAAGTGAGATTACGGATGAATCTCCGCGAGACTAGAATCTTCGCGAGACTAGAATCTTCGCAAAGTCGCGGCCATGTGAGTTCTTCCCAATTAATGCTCACCAAGTGAACCTTACCCTCCCGGCAATTTGGCGGGAAAATTCGAGTCCGCTGTGCTAGGTATCCATCAAAGACTTGCTCCTCAAGACAAGTTAGTGCACAGAAGTCCAATGAGCTGCCCCTTTCTTTTCTCTCTCCTGAAAGGCTTTCTCCTCCTCTCTCTTTTTTGTAAACAATTTGGTGTTCAACACCAGGACCGTAAACCTACACACACAGATGACAAAACGCACAATATTAAAAGTAGTAACTACACATAATGGATAAGATAAGGGTAATTACATAATACATGCTGATAGAAGAGTTAAAAGCAAAAACAATGAAAAATAACAGCAACAAAAGCAACAACAACATAATTACAATTTAGCTACACTACAAAAAATTTTTTTTGGATAGCCATTTTATTTGAAGAAAGGGAGATGATTCCTCCCCTCCCCCCCCCCCCCCTCCTCCATCACTGCCACTATCAGGGACATTCGTAGCCAAAGCCTCAGGAGCATAGTCTTCAAAATCCGAAATGGTTTGCTGAGCTTGTCAGACTTGGCTAACGAGAGGGACTTCCTTGCCCACTTGCTTGTTGGAGTGGTTCAACTTTGAGGAGTGGGCCTGTGACTCTCAAGTGCTCACTCTACTCAGTCAGCTCTCTCAGGCACATAATCAAAGTGTTCAGTCAGTTCTCTCAGGTATGCAGCTCTCTCAGGCACATAGTCAGTCAGCACTCTCAGGTATGTAGTCAGAGGGCTCAGTCAACTCTCTCAGGTACATAGTCAGAGTGTTCAATTGTAAAAGTGGCTCACAATAACACTGTCATAGGATTTTTTCTTTGTCCAGTCTAAATTGGTAATCATGACCAGATAATGTTAGTCTGATGTCATTGTGATACATATGTAGTGTTTTAGGTACTTAAGTAGGTAATGCACTACATGCAAGACTACTTCTCAGTAAAATGTCTAACTTGGTTAACCACTGTGAATAGTCTACATTGGTTATTGAACATTGGCAATCTGAACCTGGATTTTGGATAATGCAAGGTGAACGTAACACTTCTCTTCATAACCATACTTATAAAGTTCAAACACAGTTGCATAAAACTTCTTCAAGGAAGTAAGCTTCAGCATTTTTTACAGTGGTCACCATCAATTTGACCTGGATCAATTGTACAAATGCATGATCTATATCTGTAGCTACCAGGAACCATCTAGCTATCAAATTTTGGGGCGACAAATCCATCAAGACAGCCTGGAAATCCATCTTGTTTGGAACCAAAAGTGGTGCGAGTGTCTCGATTTTGAATTGATATCTCAGTCTAAAATTATTTGACCCTGGCTGTTGCCAGATGAGCTAGTTCATGTCACGAGAGGAGTACAATGGTACAGCTGTATATAGACGTCTTGTTTACAGAATGGTATATAAGTCTGTGATTAATAACAATGTGCCTTATGTGTATATTCATAACCAATTGTATAGTCCTCCTGCGGGAACAAACTTAAATCAATCACTCAGTCATACACAGCAGCACATTCACACGAATCATAGCCAATTCACCTTCAGTAAGTACACATTATACAAACCCTTGCTTCATTGAGGGTGTGAGCTTACAACGAATGTGACAGAAGTATGGATTTAAGTCCAATTTTGATAGCCAACCAGAAGACCAAGTGAATCCTCTTTGGAGTGAACGAAATGCTTCACTTCGGCCAACACAATCCACAAGGTATGTATAGAGAATACCTAACAGAGATATAGCAACCTAAATCAACATGTTCAATTTAATGCTTTTATTTGGATGAAGTGGCAGGTCTTTTCCATTTAGTGCACCTCAAATTTTAAATAGTACAGCCAGCAGGTATTTCCTTGATAGAATCAGCTATAGTAGACGCTGACTGAATTTTACGGTGCAACTACTTCTAAACCTTCTTTAGCTTTTCAAATGCTAAAAGTAAGATTTATATTCTAAAATTAATGTGTTCAATTCATTTCTTACTGATCTATAAGCTTGGGTTTTCTTCATGATGGTGGCTGCAGAGGAGCCACCATTTCAGAGCATGAACTGTAGCATTTTCCAGTGGCTCATTCAAAACTGCACCAGGAATATCATTCTCATCAAGCTCTAAGCTACTGGATCCAGGAATACATTCTCTAAGCTACTGGAACCAGCCATTATATATCAGCCCCAACCTACATGTAAACATCAAAGATAGTGTCCAGCATCGCTTTTAACAGCTTGTAACTTCTCGCCCGTTCACACTCGACTACTCCATCAGTAAAACAACAATAATTAATTTTCATTGATTTTCTTATAAAAGGAACGTGCAGAAAAGTGAGGTCGATGAAATGTACCCCGCCCCGGAAGTGTCCTCGCGTATTGATTGAATTCCTCACAGCTTCCACATAATGTGGAAAGGACTAATTTGCTTTCAACGACTGGAGTCATAATGTCATGCAACAAGTTGTTAACTACCAAGTTGTTGCTTTCTCTATTTGGAACTATTGGATTCCTACTACACGTGACACACTTGGGTATTGATATATATCAAGGTAAATGTGATGAAGAAAATAAGGAATTGCTAGAAAATGTTCTATATGGTTTTGTTAATCTTCTGCAAGGTATTGAGCTGTTAGTTTTTACTCTATATGTTGGCTATTACTGGAGAACCATACGTAGGGAATATAAGCTGCAATCTTTCACCTATAAAACATTCTGTGAAACATTCTGTCATTTTTGTTCCATACAAATGCTGTTTGTGGTAGTATATAGCCTTCTTCCCCTTACAGTAGGAACGGCCATATCAGGAATGGGATATGGTCGAGACAAAGACTATAATGCTTCAAATTATTGTGGTCTGCGTGGCACAAGTACATATGATTTCTTTATAACAATGCACGCCATCATGACTGAACTTACCATCATCATTCCATGTGTAGTTCGTATAATTGTTATAGTGCTATTGGGTTTAGCAAGAAAATATTTCAAAGACTCATTGAAAAAATTAAGTGAGAAGCTATACAGCCATGTTACTGATGAAATTGATTCAGAGCTGGAAGCGAGATGTCAAAAATTGTCATATGGTTATCGAATTATTGGTAAGAAAGTACAAGTGATATACAAAGCTCTAGAAGCTTGGTTCATGCTGCAATTTATAGTCTACTCAGTATTACTGACGACTGATTTGATACACGTCTTACGACCAGTGAATTCTCAAAAACCCGACAATGATTATGACAGATGGCGTACTATATTGTATCTAATTTTTGACTTGGCAACATTTCTCTTGCCTTATTTGATGGCAGTAAAATGTAATGAAGCTCATAGTGATTATTATAAAGCATTACTTGAGTTATATCAAAATGGTCAATATAAATGTGAAGAAGAGGATTACTTTAAAGCATGTCGTAAAAATTTATGTTGTTGCCAAAAAAACGAAACAGGTGATTATGATTCATTAGATGATGAACCTGTGGATGGTCAACACAGTAAATATTATGTAAGATCCTTGTGGAAGAAGATCGAAAAGAAAGATGACTTAGATTTTTGTCCCAATCTTTTTGGTGCTAGCATCCCTATTAGTAGCCCCATTTATACGTGTACTCTTATACTATCTCTTTTTGGTGTTATATCTGGTTTAACAAGATAATTACACATATTATGTGGTGATATCATCCCTATTTTTTAGAGTAATTTTCATGAATTTTTATGTTTCAATACAATTGTTTGATGGATTCTGATCTACTGTATTAAGCATGAAGAATCTTAATTCTCAAAAAAAATAATAATAATCAATGTAGTGCTGATCATGCACCTAGGAGACAAAATAGTAAATTTGTATTTATTCCCATGCAGTATTTTTACTACCAATGTGGGCTTTTCTTTTATGGTATAATAGTAGTGCAATTGACACATTGATCTTGTGGCTACTCATTCTGCCAGGGAGGTGGCCATGCATGCAATGTTCAAGAATTTGAAAGATTAGTATAGCTATAGCTGCTACTAACAAAATCTGCTAGCTCCAGAATGAATAGTCCACACATGTAATACATCATATGGCACATGACACCAAAAGTCCCTTTTTTAAAAATGTGTAAAAACAACCCATTTTTAGGTTATCTGAGTTCCAATTTTCGACTCAGATAACCTAAAAATGGGTACATACTCGATGTTGATTTATTTTCAAGGTCATGTTCAAGGTAATTAATTTTCATGTGTTTAATTTTCGTTGTTGTACAAAATAGTGTAAGAGCTGAAAAAGCTTGACATGGAGGACTCGAAGTTCAGAAGTCCATAGCATATATATAGCTCATAGCTCGTAACTTCACCACCTTACTCACAAATGTTTGCTGCTAGGACACCTATACCAGCCTGTTTTAGCCTGTTTTGGCTTTGTGTATAGGTAGCTACCTGTATCCCCTTACATGAAAGAATAAATTGCTTTACAGTTTCAGAGTTTAGTATACACTCTACTTCATGCCCTCGTACCTAAAATGTAGTGAACTTTGCATGTATTCAAGAGTTACAGCCAATAGTTCACATTAGCTGGGCGTGTCTTTGCGTACCTTTTTGGAAAAGTTAAGTTGTTTCTAGTGACCCAATTTATATTCATAACAAGTTCATGCCCTCCACCTATGCTTTCCAAATGTATGCATTCCCTTGCCAAGAAAAGCTCAGAGTACATTAATTTTTAATATTATATTCCTCAGGGATGATCAACTGATAGGGAGGCTTCAATATCTTTACTCAGAGCACAAGAAGGTGCAGAGGTGAAGAAGAACCTGAAAGAAATCACCAGGATCAATGGCTGCACACTTAATACCCAGTCTTTTTTCTTGTATTAATTAATGCGGGCATGCACAAAGGAGTGGCTGGGCCGTTTATACCGCAAGAGCGCCACGCGCATGCTCATGACATCGACAGCTAGCTATACTTGCCCTGGTGGAGTATATAGGAAGTACTTGAAGAGTTACTCTTCCAATCCCGGTTACGTAGTCCCTACAATCTATGGTCTGAGGCTGTGCCTAAGAGAATTTGCATAGCTTTCAAGGACAATTAAAGAGTTTCTACAAGACTGCTGCGCAAGAGGAGTCATAAATGTCATGTAACAAACTGTTAACTACCAAGTTGTTGCTTTATCTATTTGGAACTATTGGATTCCTACTACACGTGACACACTTGGGTATTGATATATATCAAGGTATATGTGATGAAGAAAATAAAGAATCATTAGAAAATGTGCTATATGGTTTTGTTGGTCTTCTGCAAGTTATTGAGCTGTTAGTTTTTACTCTGTATGTTGGCTATTACTGGAGTACCATATGTAAGGAGTATAAGCTGCAATCTTTCACCTATTACTGGAGTACCATATGTAAGGAGTATAAGCTGCAATCTTTCACCTGTAAAGCATTCTGTCATTGTTGTTCCATACCAACGCTGTTTGTGGTAGTATATATCTTTCTGCCCTTTACAGTAGGAGTGGCCATATCAAAAATGGGACATAATCGAGACAAAGATTATAATGCTTCAGATTATTGTGGTCTGCTTGGCACAAGTGCATATGATAAATTTATAATAACTCACGCTGTCATGAGTGGACTTACCATCATTGTTCCATGTGTAGTTCGTATACTTGTTATAGTGCTATTGGATTTAGCAAGAAAACATTTGAAAGACTCATTGAGAAAATTAAGTGAGAAGCTATACATCGATGTTACTGACGATAAAATTGATTCAGAGCTGGAAGAGAGATGTCAAAAATTATCATATGGTTATCGAATTATTGGTAAGAAAGTACAAGTGATATACAAAGCTCTAGAAGCTTGGTTCATGCTGCAATTTATTGTCTACTCAGTAAAACTGACGACTGATTTGATACATGTCTTAAGTCCAGTACAGAATCAAAAACCAAACAATGATTATGACAGATGGCGTACTATATTGTATGTAATTCTTGACTTGGTGACATTTCTCTTGCCTTATTTGATGGCAGTTAAGTGTAATGAAGCTCATAATGATTACTATGAAGCATTACTTGAGTTATATCAAAACGGTCACTATAAATGTGAAGAAGAGGATTACTTTAAAGCATGTCGTAAAAATTTGTGTTGTTGCCCAAAAAACGAAACGGGTGATTATGATTCATTAGATGATGAACCTGTGGATGGTCAACACAGTAAATATTATGTAAGATCCTTGTGGAAGAAGATCGAAAAGAAAGATAACTTGGATTTTCGTCCCAATCTTTTTGGTGCTAGCATCCCTATTAACAGCCCCATTTATACATATGCTCTTATAATATCTCTTTTTAGTGTTACATCAGGTTTAATGAAATAATTATATGTGTTATCTTATAGAGTAATTTCTAAACTGTTGAATTTCAATGCAATGTCTGATCTACTATTAAAATGTAAATTAAGCATGAAGAAATCTATGTAGCTAAAGTCTATTCGCGCGTTCACCTTGCCATTCTTATATCCGCGATAACTTGCTCAATTCTTGACCAATTTTAAAATTTCAAACACCAGCAGCTAGCTAATTATCCGAGATTTATGATGATGCTTTTTATAAGGACCAATTCCTTACCGGTAAGAAGTTTGCTGTATGTCCCATAAGCAAAATATGGAGTTCACAGGTCATGTCTCAGCACTTTGTCTACTCATAGCTACCCATATTCATAAGAAAAAGGGAAAAAAACAAATATTCACGAGGATGATAAGTCAACATCAAAACGTTTATATGGGCATTCCCTACATGTAGCACTGTGTATGACAATCATGTGAATTGCATGCAGTTAACAAACTGCTAGACTGTTGATTAGCATGATTGGTATTAGTTTATCACCTAGGAGACAAAACAATAAGTATTTACTCCCATGCAGTATTTTTATTACCAGTGTTAAAACCATGTGGGCTTTTATTTGCCCCAGGTGGATCGAGTATAGTTATCTCCTGCACCCATTATGGGATGTTGTTGTCATGTTATACACTTCATTACAGTGACACATTTCTAGCTATGCATATTGTTATTAATTATGTATAGTGCTTTTCCATAGATACCATGTGTGCATAATATGATCACTTGACTTCAAATCAATGTGGATACTAGTAATAACTAATAAGAGATTATTTCATCTTTCGTCCTGCGCATGTACATTATAACTAGAAACCTTGCATGTACTTATGCTGCTTGTGGTCACTCTTCTGAGCACTTTTACCAACCCAAAAAAGGAAAGTCTGGTTGTTCCTAAGTCTGAGAAATGGACAGGGCCAATCAAGCAATGTCGCATGTAGCTAGCTAGCCTCACAGATCTTTAACTCAGAATTGTGTAAAGAATGTATTGTAGCTAGCTTATGAGATAAATGGAAGACCAATTCGAAGGATTATGGAAGACTAACATGCAGCTACTATAGTAGCAGTCAATCCACTGTGATAGTATAGTAGCACTGTTGCCATGTTATGTGTATTCATTTCAAATGTTGCATAGCTAAGTTAGCTAGCTAATATACTAAAAACCATCATTATAGCTAGTCACTAACTATAAGAGTGTTATGTAGTTATTAATTTAGCAGTAGTAATGTAATGGTGTGCATCCATAACTGTTACACTGTGAGTGTGGCATGTATAGCAGCTATGGGGAATTCCTGAGTAAATATCTGCAGTTCCATGGTCATGAATATTATTAACATTTTACTTGCAGGAAATGTATATGACTTCTGGAATTGCTAATAGCATAGCTACATAGATATGGGGAATTCCTGAGAAAACATGAGAAAACATGCAGTTAGTTGTGACTATCATTAACATTTTTTGCATAGTGATGATATCTTCTCAGGTGTACTTAGTTTCAGTTTTCTAACAGCTGGACTATAATTATTTTAATCCCAGGGGCTGGAACTAAACCATGAAGAAATGGTCTTTGGAACTACATATCACATAAAAAGTCCACAATGAGCATTGTGATATACTGTAGCTACTGCCTTGTGAGTTTTACCAATTGTAGTCTTCATGTGTATATAGTAGCTACATAATGAAGTTGTGATCTCACTCTTTCGTTTTCCTCCTATGCCTTGCTCTATATAGTCACTATAGTACTCAATGTGTGTAGCTGTGTGGGTACAGCCAACTAACTGCTTCCTGATAGCTAAGTATACTTCACATTCCAGTATTCAGTCTGAACTGTTTGAGGAAAATGTCATTGTACCATAGCTAATTTGTCAGCATTTCTGCATTGTAGACATACCATGCAACTCAAGTGTTAGAAATTTTGATCACTGCATGGGTTGAAGGCTAAGAGGGATAGGAGCACTACGGAGCTGGAATGTTGCCCTTCTTTCTGGAATAAAGCCTTTTTCCAAAAATCGGCTTGATTTAAACACTGAAGAGCTGTCTGCCTCGCCAAAAATGATTAGCACAAAACAGGATATGAAAACAAACCACAGGATGACAATATTATCACAGAATGAATGACTTGCACAAAATATCAAACATTATTACCCACACCCTCCCTTTCTCCAGTTCCTCTGATTTCCCCCTCTGACCCCCCTGTCTGCACCCTCCTCTCCTTCATGATCACTCAACTCAATGTCCATCTGGTCCATCAACTCCTCAAGTCTCTCAGAAGACCTGGAGGCCGTGATGCTACCAGTACTTTCAACCTCCTCAATGGTAGTATCTTCCTGCTCAGAAAGAACCACCTATAAAAGTTAAGAGGAGAAAACAGACATTTCTGGCTGACCTCTTACTGGGCAAAGACATAAACCGAATGTTTAATGATTTAGACTATACATATTTACTAATCACCTAATTTGATCCCCAAATTTCAAAGACGTTAGTAAACTCAGTTAATAAAATATTTTATGGGACATAAAATACCATACAGTAAATCTCTCGAATACCACCTCAAGATAACTCTTGATGACATTGACTTCTCTTATGCCAACAATGGCAGTGTGTATGGCCCTTCTCCTTGTCCAATACACTCTGGAGCCAGAATGGGAGTGATCAGAACCATCCGGCCGGGCAAGTGAAAGGGCAAGGAGTTCCTTTATATTTCCTGAGAAGAGGGCAATGATAATCCTAAGGGATGGGTGGGGCTTGTTGTGTCCTGGTTCCCCTAATCCTGGCTGCATAGATAATATAATACTGCCGTAATAATACTATCTCTGCTGGCTGCAAAATGAAAAGGGGACATTCGTAGCTGGAATGTCTGCAATATTCTATAAAGCTTAGGCCGTAGGAATGACGAACTTGGCCTACAGAAAAGTACCTCATAAAGGTTATTCTTTACCTTCGGAACCAGTGAGATTACGGTTGAATCTTCAGCAAAGTCATGAAAGTCGTCCCTTGTGAGTTCTTCCCAATTAATGCTCACCATGTGAACCTTAACCTCCCGGCAATTTGGCGGGAAAATTCGAGTCCAATGGACAAGACAAGGGCAGAGGAGGTATCCATCAAAGACTTGCTCCTCAAGATAAGTTAGTGCACAAAAGTCCAATGAGCTGTTCCCCTTTCTTCCCTTACTTTTCTTTCTCCTCCTCTTATCCCCTCTCCCTTCCTCCTCATCTTCCTCCTCCTCCTCCTCTCCTCCTCCTCCTCCATCACCACCACTATCAGATCACTCTCTGCTGGACATTCGTAGCCGAAGCCTCAGGAGCATAGTCTTCAAAATCAGAAATGGTTTGCTGAGCTTGTCAGACCTGGCTAATGAGAGGGACTTCCTCGCCCACTTGCTGGAATGGTTTAACTTTGAAGAGTGGGCCTGTGAATCTCAAGTACTCACTCTACTCACTCAGCTCTCTCAGGTGCGTAGTCAAAGGGTTCAGTCGGCTCTCTCAGGTGCATAGTCAGAGGGCTCAGTCAACTCTCTCAGGTACATAGTTAGAGGGATCAGTCAACTCTCTTAGGTACATAGTAAGAGGGATCAATCAGTCTTTCATAGTCAAGGGGCTCAATCAGTCTCTCAGGTACGTAGTTAGAGGGTTCAGTCAACTCTCTGTAGTACACATAGTTGGAGGGTTCAGTCAACTCTAAGGTACATATCATACATAATCAAAGGGTCACAATAACACTCTGTCATAGGACATTTTCCTGCCTTTAAACAATTTGCTATTGGGAAATCATGTCCAGGTAAGGATAGAGTGTTGTTGCATGCCCTATAGACATAATGTGATACATGTAGCAGTATTTTGGGTGGGAGGTTATGTATGCATTTAATATGCATGGAGGTAAGTCAGTGGTTGGAGTGGACTACTCAAGAGAGTGGTATTACTTGTCCATTGGTTGCTGCTCGTTTTCCTGACCATTTCTTCAAAGGAAAATGCCAAATGAAGTGCGCATAGCTAAATGGTGCCACGCCCTAGTGTCAGACAACCGATAAAGCTTGTCAGTATCGTGGTGTCACTTTAGCCTTGACAATGGACTCGTGGTATTGCTCAACTCATCTCTAAGTTCAAAGTACACAACTTTTCGAGGCCATTTTCAGTGTAAAACCCATCAAGATGATGCACTATACAATACATTTAACATTGTCCCCAAAGAGGGGTTTTAACCCACATTATAGTAAGTATCTATCTGTATGCATGGTGATTTATAGCTGAGGTGTACAGGTTGCTTCTCAGTAGTTACCACCCTTCTTTATTGATTTTGTGAGACCACTGAGAGTATTATTATGTCATAGAAAATAAGTTATTCACTCGAGACACAAGTAGGAGGACTATGATCTTGTAAACACATAATATATTGCTGATTGGGCATTCTGCCATATTACAAGAGGTCTACAACTGTACCGTTGTACTTTGATACCTTGCTCTATATATAGTCACTATAGTACACGTGTGTATGGGCACAACTAGCTACAGTATAAAGCTCCTATATAAGTAGCTACTAACATTTCACTATTGCAATATTCAGTCTGAACTGTTCAAGGAAATGTCATTGAGTAAGTATAGCTAGCTAGCTAGTTAAACTATATTTTATCCTGCCATGGACTTGTTTTGATGGACGTTATGATAGCTACCATATAGTTTGACAATATTTTTGTATTTGCATGCAATACAAGTGTACAACTACTTTTATAGGTGGTAAAAAACTGTGTTTATTGTGTATATTTGGAGTGTTTGGAATCTCCCTGTATCTGTTGCTATTTTCAACTGACATTCTTCGGGGATTGTGGATAATTCGAGGTGAATGTGAGGACAATAACACATATGCAGTATTGGAAAATGCTATATATAGTTGTATAACACTTCTTCAAGGTAGTGAGCTTCTTATTTTCATTGGTTATGCTGGGTATTACTTAAAATGGAGTAAGATAATCACATCATTTCGTTGTCACTTCTCCCCAAAAAAACTGTATAAATGGTTCCTAACAAAAAAGCACTTACCATTTTTGGGAAGCTACTGTGTTGAGATACTATTTTGTGGCAGTGTTCTTATTAATGATGTGGTTAGCAGTGAAGATATTATCAAGTGGATACATACGAGACAAGAAGTACTATGCTATTGTGAATTTCTGCAGACCAAATCATACAAGTAAGTATGAAAAATTGGCAGTAGGACATGCCATTCTGATTGGAATCACTTTATTTCTTCCAAATACTGTTCATATCATTGTAATAGTGATGTTTGGTTTTTCAAGAAAATATTGGAAAGATTCATTAAAGGCACTACGTGCAAAAACATTTGGACCTGTTACTGATAATGAACATATTGATTTAGAACTGGAAAAAAGATGTGTAATATTATCTCGTATTTATGCCCATACTGGTGAGAAAGTACGAGTGATATGCAATTCTTTGGAAGCTTGGTTTATGGTGCAATATCTGGTGTATTTATTATTACTGACAACAGATTTGATTCATATCATACGACCACTGTATTACGAAAGGCCATGAAAAAATATATTTGACCTAATTTATACTACTCTGAATATAGTTTTCGGTTTCTTTGCCTTTTTCTTGCCTTATCTAATGGCAGTTTTGTGTAACAAGACTCACAGTGATTATTATAATGCATTACTTAAGATATTTCAAACTGCCAATGTACAAGAGAAAAAATCTGAGGAGCAAAACTCTCATCACTTGGGAAGAGGAGCAAATGGATATGAGAATTTAGAAAAATCTGTTGAACTTGCAGATCACATATCTAACACTTTTGATAATGTATGTGTACCTATGTCTCCTGAAGATCGATACCATGCAAGATCTCTATGGAAGAAGATTGAAAAAAGAGACCAGTTTGACTTTTGTCCCTCTTTTTTAGGCATCACTATTCCTATCAACAGCCCAGGGTACACCTTTTCCGTTGTGCTGGCTTTTATAGCTATTTTATTTAACTTTACTGTGTTGGAGTAATTCTGATGCTATAATACTGTTGATGTGGTATTTGTCATTCTACCTCAGCAGATATTGTAATAACTAGATCCTAGTCAGTAGTGTTACTTCTGTGTTATGATATGGCTGCTCAAGACATAGACATTAAATTTGTAGTTTGCATAGTTGACATCTTCTCAGTTTCAGATGTTGTGTTTTCTGATGGCTGAACTATATTTTCAACCCCAGGAGCTGGAACTGAACCGAATAGAGTCTTTGATGGAACTATCACATAAAAGTCCACAATGAGCATGTGATATACTGTAGCTATTGCCTTATGAAGTTTGAGTATATTCATTTACCATGCATTCATAGTCTTTGTGTGTAGTTGCTATAGTGAAATTGTGATCTCACGCTTTCATTTTCCTCCTGTGCCTTGCTCTATATAGTCACTATAGTACTCAATGTGTGTAGCTATGTGGGTACAGCTTATTAACTAACTACAGTATATAAAGCTTCCTGACAAGTAGCTACTGACACTTCACGTTGCATTCAGTCTGAACTGTTCAAGGAAAATGTCATTGAGTAAGTAGTAATAGCAACCTATAGAGGTAGGTAGTTATAGAGATAGCATAGTTTGTCAGCATTTCTGCATGCAACTCAAGTATGCACAATATAATTAGTGATCATAACTTTTATAGGTGGTAAAAAACTGTGTTTATTATGCATAATTGGAGTGTTTGGAATCTCCCTGTATCTGTCCCTATTTTCTACTGATATTGCTCGGGAGTTATGGATAATTCACGGTGAATGTAGCAATTCTTTGAATAACACATATGCAGTATTGGAAAATGCTATATATAGTTGTATAACACTCCTTCAAGGTAGCGAGCTTCTTATTTTCATTGGTTGTGCCGGGTATTATTTAAACTGGTATGAGATATTCACATCACTCTGTTGTCAGCATAACATATCCTTTCCACAAGAACTGCGTAAATGGATCCGTACGAAATGCACACAATTCATCGGAAGGTACTGTGTTGAAATACTGTCTGTGGCAGTGTACGTGTTAATGATGTGGTTAACAGTGAAGATATCAGTCATTGGATACTTGCGAGACAAGAAATATTATAATAGTACGAATTCTTGTAAGAATGATACAAGTAAGTATGAAAACTTGGCAATAGTATATGCCACTATGATTGAAATCACTTTATTTCTTCCAAATATTGTTCGTATCGTTGTTATAGTGATGTTTGGTTCTTCAAAAAAATATTGGAAGGATTCATTAAAAGCACTACACACACAGAGATCTGAACTTGTTACGGATAATGAACATGTTTATTCGGAGTTGGAAAGAAGACGTGTAATACTATCTCGTATTTATATCCATACTGGTGAGAAAGTACGAGTGATATGCAATGCTTTGGAAGCTTGGTTTATGGTGCAATATCTGGTGTATTTATTATTACTCGTAATGGATTTGATTCACATCATACGACCACTGTATGAAAGGTCAAGTAAAAATATATTTGACCTAATTTATACTACTCTGAATATAAATTTCGATTTCTTTGCCTTTTTCTTGCCTTATCTAATGGCAGTTTTGTGTAATAAGGCTCACAGTGATTATTATAATACATTACTCGAGATATATCAAACTGCCAATATAACGAATGATTTCTGGGAGAAAAAACTTGAAGAATGGTATGAAAAATGCCCTTGTAATATCCATATAAGGGATGATTTCTTGAAGAATAAACTTAAAGAATGCTATGTGAAGTGCCTTGGAAGAACAAATAGATATCAAAACATTGATCCAGATAGTGAAAATTCAAATCCAGAATCTAATGAGCTTAGAGATTATGTAAATAGCACTTTCCAAGATATGCGAATACCTATGTCTCCTGAAAATATATATTATGCAAAATCTCTACAGAAGATTGAAAAAAGAAACGAATTTGATTTTCGTCCCTCGTTTTTAGGTATCAGTATTCCTATTAGCAGCCCAGGGTACACCTTTTCAGTTGTGCTAGCTTTTATTGCTATCATGCTCAACTTCAGTGCTGTGATAGTTTGATTACTGTGTTTTAATAATATTGTAGCTTTAGCTTTTGTGTGTCGTTTGCTCATTTTTGCTTGTTTATATTTATATCATTTTTAAGTGGTGGTGTAATCACTCCATGAGCTTCAGTATATCATGGTTAGTATAATGTGTTATAACTCCACCCCTCTCCACCCTCCAATACAGCAATCACTATAAAAGTTAAGTCCATGAGGATGAATAGACACTGATTGATACGTATTTCTTAATGACAGACCATTTGGAGATTTATTTGGTCGTGTTGGGTTCTCAAGTGAGATTGATCATTGTGTCTAGTGACAGGCTCTGTCCATCACTAACTAGTGCCATTACTATAAAAATTGCAGTGACCATAATTAAAGTCTCTTAGCATTCACCTTCCCCTTGATCATTCACTATTTCTCAATTCTTAACCAAATTTCAAATTTCAAACACCAGCATAGAGAGTGGGTAATCAGCTCTCTATTGAAAGTTATAGCAGTTATAGTAAATGATCAAGGGACAAGGTGAATGCTTTAAGTTTGAGTGTGTTTCAAGCCTGCATGTATTGATGCGTATGCTATAATCCATGCAGCATGAAGCAGCTTCGTGCACTCTGGTTGATATCGGTGGTGTAGAGTTCCTATCCCAACTCCGCCTATACTGTGACCCTTCCCTCCACCCCCTCATTGATGAGACCCTGGAACACCTGCTGACCCTCCCCCAACACCACCCAGCTTCTCTGTCCTCTCCCCACACCACCTCTTCCACCACCTCACCCTTCACATCAGGTACCACCAGCAGCAACCACACTCCCTCTCAAGGTACGGGAGAAAATCACCCATAGTTATGGTAGTTAAAAACCTCGATGTAAGTTCCACCTATCTAATCAGGAGACCTCTTTAATCAGGACACCTCTGAGTCTCTAATGTGATTCATATAGCATACATGTAATTACAGGGGCCTCCCCAATAGTTCTATGTATACGTTGACTGACTGAATTGCATAGATGACTGTATTACAGTGAATGGAGTGGGTGTGGCCAGTACCCATGGCACCACCACTAGCACGTCAGACTCCAGTAGTCACAATAACACAGACAGCACCTTGCTCACCACACCCCCCACTCGCCCTCTGCCACCCCCAGCAGCACTAGCTCCACCTCTCATTACCGCCCACCCCATCAAATCCACTCCAGAAATCCCATCCACCTCATCGGGGTCAGAGTCCACAGCTATCAGTGAGGATAGCTTGTCTTGGACTCTGGTTCCCAAGGGGAATAGTGTGGAGGAAATTGAGGGGGCATCCAATTTCCTCTACAGTACCAGTGCTGTGATTCCCGAGGTCCCCCGTGGACGAGGGTCAGGGGGAGGAGAGAGTGACTCCATTGAGGTGCAGAGGAAGAGTGATTATAAGAGTGGTAAGGGAACTCTCTCTCTCTCTCTCTCTCTCTCTCTCTCTCTCTCTCTCTCCTTTACCTCCTTATTAAGCTTTGATGACCCTTTACCTTATATGTATTGTTTTGAAGGAGGATATTTTCCATGGTTGGAGCTGTCTGCTAATGATGAGCACATCCTTACAACCACTCAGAGGTGCCTACGTAACAATGTAGCTAGGGTGTATACAATGTAACTAGGTTGTAACACTATGTTTGCTGCATCAAGTATGTGTAGTGATAAAAAAATCCCTTTTAATTCATTTTGAGAACCATCTGAGTACTCATCATTTCCTTCAACACTGTAGTCGTCTTGAGAACCCATCGCCGGATTCCCTGCTGCGTTCCTGCGAGTTTCTGCAGGACGTTCTCTTCCAAGATTTCCCACCTGAACTCTTCCTCCAGAGACCAGCTCTCATAACTGTAAGTTTCACTGCTAGTTAATACACTGTTTACCACTGATATATTGAGATAAAGTTTCATGAATGATTATTCATGTTTCTGTTGAAAGAATTGTTTTTGTTTTTGTTTTTTTTGTTTTGTTTTTATAGAGTCTTGAGAGACTGCTTGCAACTAGTGATGTTAGCTCCACCCACCATCCCTGCTTATTATGTCTGCTGACCTTCACTCACAAGCTGACGTTGAGAGTAAAGATTCGCAACAGTCCTTCCTCCACCATCACTGACACACACACCCACTTAAATGGTGAGCCATCTTTGTAGCAAAGGAAGAGAAGGGAAGGAGAGGGGGAGGGGGAAGGGGAGGGGTCCCAAAGATCACACCTGACTGAGGACACCTTTCATCAAGACACTTTTTTTGGCCCAAACTTTTTTCCCCGGGGAGAAACCCTAGAATCACTTTTTTGTTTATGGGGGAACCTTGTAATTACTTTATGAGGTGAACCCTGTAATTACTTTATGGGGGAACCCTGTAATTACTTTATGGGGAACCCTGTAATTACTTTATGGGGAACCCTGTAATTACTTTATGAGGGGAACCCTGTAATTACTTTACATTGTTAGATTCAGGCTCCCTGTCAGACCAGTCAAACTCACCACATGATCAAGTGCCACACCCCCAAACTGCTGCTCGAAAGGAGAGATTGGAACAGATCGTGGGGAACATCCTCCACCTCCAGTCGAAGCAACTTGCCATTTCTCAGTTCTCCTTATCAGTGATGACGGTGGTTGCCCCTCTGACACTCAAATACCTCAATAGGGACTTCCCCTGTCTGATGTTGAGTCCTAATAAGCAGGGTTCTTCCCCTGCTGGGATCAGTGCGGCATGTGTACATGTCTGCCTGCAGCTGCTCGGGGCTGCTGTCGAGTTGATGGAACTGGATTTTATGTCCTCTTTAAAACCAGACCAATTGGATGAAATACGACATAGAGTATGTTATCATGTCCCATAGAGCATACATTTCTGATGCCTATCCATAATATGTAGAATAATGTCTTTTTAAAATTATATGGACAGCTACTGTGAGTCAGTGTACCGTATAACACAAAATTTTCATGGGTAAAAAGTTTTGCAAATATTGATGTGTGAACCATTCCCTTATTCTCGTGTATTATTTTTTCAAAACCATGAAATCCACGAAAATTTTTACCCACAAAAATATTGCGCTATATGGTACATGGTACTTTTGTTGTTGATTTTACATAGTCCCTCCGACGTTGTGTGTCCAGTCTCTGCTCCGTCATTTCCCAGTGCCAGTCCAAGTGGCGACGAATGGGCTCCCAGAGTACAAGTTCCTCCCCACAGATGCAGCTGGTGTGCTGTGTGACCCTTTCCCTTGGCTGCTACCTCAGCAGATTACTCCAACTCTACAGGAAGAGCTGGAAAGAGGAAGGAGATGAACATGAAGATGATGACAGTCGAGAGGTAAGAGTGACCTAACATATTATGTAGAGATAATTCTTATAGTGCAAAATTGAGAGTGTCCATTTTATATAGGGTGTCCTTCCTGCTCTGAGTGGAGTGCTTCAGGGGTTCATGATGAACGGGGTGGTGGGTGTGGTCTGTCCCCACCTCCAGGACGGTATGCTGCCAGTGTTCTCTAAAGTGGACTCTCCTAATTGCAGGGTGAGATCCAATAATCTCATCAGGTGGAAATGTTAACAATTTCAACACATTTTTTCATCATGTTTCTCAATGTTGCAGCTCTTTGGTAAAGTCAGGGTCTTGTGTGAAGCGTTTGAGCAGATGTCTCTGTTTTTGTCCTCTCCTGAAGCCATTCTCACTGGTTCCAACTGCACACGTGCAGTGGATCAGGTCTGCCTGGTCCTTAGCGCTCTTCCTGGATTGTGGTTCACTTGTAATGGTAGATTCATCGCCAAAGCCGTAAATCTCAGCCTGGACTGGTGAGAAATCCACACAATAACAGAACTAAGAATAACTGCTCATTTGAATAAACATTCTAGTATACTATGGTGTGTGTTAATGAACATTCTAGTATACTATGGTGTGTATTAATGAACATTCTAGTATATTATGGTATGCATGTGTTATTTAGTATACTATGGTGTGCATTAATGAACATTCTAGTATACTATGGTGTTTGTTACGTATATTATGGTATGTGTTAATGAACATTCTAGTATACTATGGTGTGTATTATTTAACGAACATTCTTAACGAACATTCTAGTATACTAGGGTGTATTAATGAACATTCTAGTATACTATGGTGTGTATTAATTAACAAACATTCTAGTATACTATGGTGTATTAATGAACATTCTAATATACTATGGTGTGCGTTATTTAGACCTCTATTTTGCCATAGCTTGACTATTCCTGAAATACCCGACCAAGGATGGAAATATTCCAAGGAATGTCTGTTACGTTTATTGTGTCATGGAGAACCACAAACACAAGAAATGGCTTACAAACACTTCACAGTACGTTCATTATGCTGTTCGAGGTTAGATATAGTGAACGCTCTCTAATCTGGACCATGGAAATGAGACCACCCCCTTACAGACACCACTTGAAATGAGGCCATGCACCCACCACTTGAAATTACTAACACCACTTAAAATGAGGTCACCCCTCTAATTAGGAGACTTTATTGGGTCACCAAGGAGGCCATTGTCTGTACTTCATCTGTGTTTACAGGAGTACATGAGAAGTGCTCTTTCCTCTGGCAAACCTCTCAACTCTTCCTTGTCTATATCCTCTGATTCCCAATCAACACCCTCTACTTCTTCCGTTCCTCCTCCATGCCCCACCTCCATTGAGAGGAAGGTTGATCAAGTTCTCCTTGATAAGGACCTGATGCATCTCTTGGCCACACAAGGAGCAATCTCGAGAAGTGAGGCAGTCTCCTCTGCCTGTCTCTGTCTCCTTGGTGAGGTACTCTCTCTGAGGGAGGAATTGATCTGGCCTGAGTTGAGAGAAATCTTGGTTCCTTTGCTCCCCTATATTGAGGTTAGACAATACTGGAGGCTAATTGGGCGAGTGAAGCAAACCCCACACTAGCAAGTTGGCTGAGTGAGGGATTTGTAGTATAAGTAGAATTACATATTATTTCCATGACAACCTTAGGTATACTGAGCATGTGTGCTTGCCCCATTAATGTACACTACATTATTTTGACTCTTACAATAATTATTTTGTTTACATGTCATTTTTTTCTTATCCTTCCAGGTGGGTGTGGTCGAGAATGATCGGCTGTTCCGTGAGTTGAAGGAACTGTTGTGTTCCCCTGACAAGAATATCCAACTTCCCCCTTGCACCCGATTCTACTCCCTCCTACGCCTCCTCTACTCTGACAGCACCCAGTTAGTACACGCCCACATGACACGCCCACACTCTGATAGCACCCGCTAATGATTTTCTCTTGTTCTTTATCCACAGAGTTCGGATATGGTCCTTTACCAGTCTATCCCAATCCATGCCATGGACTAAGAATTCCATTCCATTCCAGAATTCTGTTCCATACCATGACACTCTCATAGCAGGGAAATCACAGGGGGAACTGTTTAAGGCTAAAAGAAGTGGAGCATTCAAGGTGACCATTCTGTAGACATTCTTCACACTACTACTGGGGAGGGGGGAAGGGGGTGTGCCTCCTAACTTCCACCCATAATTACTGACATACTGGTTGAACTGGTATCATAGAAACACATTATCTTTTCTCACTATCTCCTTGACTGCTTGTAGCATGAAGATGTCTTGAAGTTGCTTCACATCCTAAGGTCAGAGACGATGGACTTGGTGTTGAAGAGATCTGCACTGGAGCAGTTAGCTCTACTCCTCCTAGGTAAGGTGTACACAAGACTGAATCTAAATATTTTTATCGGATCATACTTCAGTAAAAGATAGAGCGCATGGTTGTCATAGCTACTGTACATACTGCAACAGTGTTGAATACTGTACATTACAGAGTGCTGAAATTCAGTGTTCAATTTCAGTGTTGGATACTCTGAATTTCTGAATATCCAACTCACATGATCAATCAACACAGATGACTCCTTACATGCAAGAGCTTTGGAGGAAGGGTTGTCCAGTGATCTGCTGGAGTTGCTCAAATCAGTGCTCCGTCACATGGAGGAGCAATTACAGCCGGGTCACCGACAAGAGGAAGTGGGGGAAGAGGGGAAAGACGGGGTGCTGATGAGCATGGTGAAGCCCTGTGTGGATTGTCTGTTGACCCTTGCCTCATCCAACCACAAAATGAGGAAGATACTCAGCAATAGTCACGAGTTCACTATGGTTGTGTTCCAAGGTGTGTCCAATACATGTGTGTAAGAGGGTCAGGTACAACGGTATTCTACTCAGTGCAGAATAAGAAAAGGGTGTCCTGATTAGAGTGGTGTCCTGATCAGAGGAGAGAGGCCAGGGGTGTCCTTAATAGAGAGATGGGTGTCCTTATTTCCGGGGGTAATATTATTTATTATGACTATAGGGTCATTCCATTTCAAATCAACGAAAGATAAAACGTGACCCCTTCAGATTTTTGTAAAATTTGGTGAGGTCAGAGTACTTATAGAGTATTGCAGCCACACCAAATTTCAGCTCCATCCATCGAGTATTCTTGGACTTGTGGTAATTTGAAAGTTATCATTTTGATGACATTTTTGATAAATTAGGTTTACTTTACTTCCTGCAACTTCAGTAATTTTTATCATGGAGATTTGAGTCTAGTACCATCTTGAAGCTCTTTTGACGCCCTTTCCGATGATGAGTAAATATAAAAGCAATTATGAAACTGAAAGTAAATTATGGCAGACTGACCCTTTGACCTTTGTTATATCAAAAAATGCTGCTTCAATTTCAAAATTTTTTCAAGTGTAACTTAGTCTCATGGACTTGTTTCACTTCCCCAAGTTTCAATTTGGGATTGCTTTGGGATCATGAGATATCGGTGAAAATGTCCTTAAAATGGTATCTTTTCTATAATCTCTGATATTTAAAGACCCCTAACTTTGTTGGTAGTCATGCTATAGATGTGACTTTTGTATCATTTTGAAGCTCTTTGAATGTTCTTATAGGTGGGGTACCCTGCACAAGTATTTCAAAACTAAAAGGTTAAAGTACAATGTGTGACCTTTGACCTTTGTTGGAATTCCATACTTACAAAAAAATTTTGGCCTTTGTTACCTCTATGCCTCAGATATTCATTCTACCTAATTTCTAGTTGCTTCATTTAGCTAGAGCTTACAGCAAATCACCAAGTACTTTCTTGTTGTTATGTAATTAGCTACATGCAATTCTTCAAACTTACAATAAATCACCAATTATTGTAGTGGCTGTTGGCAATCAAGAGTTAGGTGATTGAATTGTTTATTGAAGGACTAAAGAGCAACTAACAAGTGTGAGAAAGTAGGTTGCTATGCTTCTATACAGCAAAGGTTAAAGGTCAAATGATGTACATTAACCCTTAATCTCCAAAATGACACTGCATGATACTCCCGGATCCCTCAAAGAGCTTCAAAATGAGATAAATATTATCATGAGATCTTTAGATATCAGAGATCACACACGACACCATTTTAAGGACCTTTTTGCCGATATCTCATGATCCCAAAGCAATCCCAAATTGAAACTTAAGGAGGTTAAACAAGTCCATGAGATTAAGTTACAGTTGAAAAAAATTCGAAATTGAAGCAGCTTTTTTTGAAATAACAAAGGTCAAAGGTCACAGCTCACCATTATTCACTTTCAGTTTCACAATTGTTCTATATTTATTCATCATCTGAAAGGGCATCAAAAGAGCTTCAAGATGGTACTAGACCCAAATCTCCATGTTAAAAATTACTGAAGTTGCAGGAATTAGAGTAAACCTAATTTACCCAAAATGTCGTCAAAATGGTGACTTTCAAACCACCACAAGTACAAGAATACTTGATGGATGGAGCTGAAATTTGGTGTGGCTACAATACTCTATAAGTACTCTGACCTCACCAAATTTGACAATAATCTGGAGGGGTCACGTTTTATCTTTCGTTGATTTGAAATGGAATGACCCCATATATATATACACCAGCTGCTTTATGGAGTTACAAAGATGCTGAACTTCTTCTCTCCGTCTCTGAACTACTCACTCTGCTTCTGTTTGTGAATGAGGTGAAAGTCACTGACCTGGGTCAAATACTTCTCCCTCTACCACTTAAAAACAGGTACACACACATCTTAGAAACCAAGTGTACACACCTTATGTACACCCTATGCCACTACCACTTACACTACCACTTAAAAACAGGTACACACACATCTTAGAAACCAAGTATACACACCTTATGCACACCCTATACCCACTTACAAACAGGTTATATGTAAACCTATATACCTTATACTGCTACCACTTACAAATAAGCCTTAAAAACATATTACCTTATACCACTACACCTTATACATACATAATGGGGCAAAAATTACCAAAATTACTTTTCCCTAACTATAATAATACAGGTTGAAGTTTCCCTTTGAAATGGGTTCCTACGGTCTTGACTATGCTCACTCAACTCCTTCTCCATTGGATCTTAATTTATACACGTCAGAACCATTACTGAGCATGCTCAGAATCCACTACCTCTATTCAGTATCAAAAAGCACTGAAGCAATCATTAAGGATCAGAAAGAAGAACCGACTGACAAAAAGCTGCTAGTTTCAAATAGCGATATCACCTCTCTTCAGTCCTTGAATTTGAGGAAGTCCCTAGCCGATTACTTTAATGAGCTTTTAGCTGCAAGCTCTCACGGAAAGGTCTTGGAGACTCTTCATCATGTGATAGTCCTTCTCCACACTTCCTTCAACGTCGGAAGGAAAGGGTGTGAGATTTCACTTCCCAAACATGTTGGCTTGCAGTGGAAGAATGTAGTGGAGAAGTAAGTCTTGGGGATGTGGTAGAAACATTGGGTTCACAGTAAACCCCCCCACTTGAGACCCATCCTTTTGTCCTTCATAGAGAGGTTGTTCTCTTTATAATAAAGAGTGTGTATTATATTCAGAGACCACCTCTCTTTAAAGACCATTTCCCAATAGTGCTTGTACCATTGATTTTGACCTCTGTAAAGAGACTACCTCCATTAAGAGACCACCCTATTCAAAGACCACTTCTCTATAAAGACCACTTGGCTATGTCCCAATAGTGTTTGTACAATTGATTTTGACCTCTGTAAAGTGACTGCCTCCTTTAAAAGATCACCTTTTCGTGGCCCAGAGGTGGTTGATTGAGAGGTTTATCTCTTTTGGGGCGTCCTTTATCAGAAATTCTGCTGTAAATTGATTTTCTAAATTCCCTTAGATTTCTGAAGGTTAGTCCAAGCACCATACAGGACCACTCCCTCCTTGCATCCATTCTTTCCTTTCTCTCGGACCTCCTCTCAGCCTCAGGGTCGAAAGAAGTGATCACACGTGAGGAACTGGTGTGGCTGACGGGAATGTGTTTTAAGCCGGACTCTGTTCCCATGTTCCTCCTCCACTCTTCCCTCCACAATACAGAGGATGCTGGAAAAGAAACTTATGACTCTCAAAGGTCAGCACCTTCCTACAAGATTTTTTTTCCTATGCGAAAAAACTGTAGGCAGAAATCTTTCATGGGATTTCCAAATCTTTAGAGTGACATTTTGAACTCCTAGTATACTAGAATCAGTAAATCCACTGCCCTTAGTATACTAGAATCAGTAAATCACTGCCCCTAATATGCTAGAATCAGTAAATTCACTGCCCCCAGTATACTAGAATCAGTAAATGACTGTATACTACACTTTACCTTTCAATAGGATTTTGCAGAAGAGAATTCTCCAATTTTTTGGTAATCTGCTTAGACGTATGGCTGGTGACTCCTCTCCTGATGTGGGTAAATTCGACCCTGCCCCCTTCATAATGGCTCTCACTCAGTGCCTGGATATCGCTGGGTCACCCAGCTACTACGATATTCCTCTCCTGGAGCTCTCCCTCGAGTGTCTGCTTCAGCTCACAGACAGGTAGCTTCAGTAGTATACTCCCCATGGGCCAAGGGACTTCATGTATTCTCTCCAATATTCTTTCAGTATCCTCTCCAGTATACTTTCAGTATTTGGGTGTACTTTCAGTATTCTCTCCAGTATACTTTTAGTATTCTTTCCAGTATACCTTACAGAGGGGCTGTTCCACACTCTATGTTTTTCCTCTTGCTAGGAAATTTCTTGGAAGGGCATCCAGCAAGGGCCTTCTTGGACTCTCCATGAAAATGATGAGCTCCCTACGACAAGTCAGTTGAATGCATAATCCCTTTTATGGACCTGTTGCTTGTCATGTGACTGTATATAGGTGCTGTGGTCATTTATGTCAGGACAGGGGAAGATTAGCGAGTCCTTCATGGGGAAGGGGGTCATAGCACGTACGTCACTGGCTATGTGTCACATCATACATACCACTGCTACAGAACTCCGCCCTCCTGAGGTCAGTAGATGTAGACTTGGATGGAAATTCTAGGGCACATTGATGTGGCTGGCTCTGTGGCTTAGTTGGTTAAAGCGCCTGTCTAGTAAACAGGAGATCACTGGTTCGAATCCGGTCAGGGCCTGTGGCGCTTTTTTCCTCTCTCTCTCTCTCTCTCTCTCTGTATGTGTCCAAACTTTTCATCTTGTGTGTGTCCAAAATTTTAGTTTTGAGAAGGGGGAAGATGCAAGGCCCTGACTAGATATATTTGAACCCATCCGATGATCTCCTGTTTACTAGACAGGCACTTTAACCAACTAAGCCACAGAGCCAGTTGGTGCAGGGAGCTTTTGAAATTATCATGACTCTTGCTGCAATATTCTGTAACGTTGAATAACATTGTGTAATACTGTTTGATAGGAGTGGTGGGGTCAGTGGCTGCAATCCTCTGAAGTAGATCTGACTTGGCTGCAGTATTTGATCGAAGATAGGGACCCCAACGTCAGATACGCTGGTTTGAGCCTGCTCTCGTCCCTCTGTTTGAAGTCAGGGGTGGCCGATGTGCTTCTTTCAGCATGGGCCACCTTACACCCCCTCAGCTTGTGGGGAGTGTGCATGAAAATTGCAACAGAACCCAAAGAAAGTGGACTAGTAAAAAAACAGGTAGGTATGGAACACTGCAAGTCCTGTGTCAGTTTGTGCTGCTGTTATTATTTATTTGTTTGTTTGTTTGTTTGTTTATTTCATTTTGTTTGTATGTTTGTTTGTTTATTTTATTTTGTGAATCTTAGGCTCTTCTGGTGCTTGTTTGTTTGAGTGCTGTGTGCATGAAGGAAAAGAGATGGCACAGCTATTTAACCTTCTCAACTGAAGAGGTACTGTACATATGCTTTAGCAGAAGATTAAGTAAGAAATTCCTGCTGATCACTTGCTAACCAGTTTTAAAGTTGTCCCATAAAATTTTGATTCAAACTTTATACTTTCAGGTGAAACTGACTGGACAAGACACTTTAAAACTACTCCTTGAATCTCACAAGTTCTTTAAATCAGTTCAAGATTCCATAAAGAATGAGATGTTCACGAAAATCAGTGAGCAGATACCTCCTTTAGTCAGAAGACTGGTCAAGAACAACAAGCTTCTTTCTGTTTTGATTCCTGTGAATCAATACACCAATTCACATTCTGAAGGAGAGCGGGAAAAGAAAGCTTCTTCCAGCTGTCCTTACAGACCTGAAAGTTTGCTGGTTGGCGTCATTGGTGATATCTTCTCGTGCTATGATCCCCATGTGGTGGGTAGCACAGCCTCCTTCCTTCACAACCTCTTCTTAGCTTTCCCTGACTTCATGGCAACACTTCGTCACCACAGCTCCATCTTGCTTCTATTGACAAGGTAAACCTTTCCAGGAGAGAAAAAATTGACTCATGAAAAAAATAGTACCATGGCTACATTTTGAAAATTTATTTGGAGATATTTAACAAAACCACGAAAAAATTTACGTATGGCATAATATTCATGCAGTGTGATAGACCCCGTGGTAACTGGAGCAATTTTTCTGGCGGAAAGCAAGGGCATCATAAGGTTAGTGCTCAGCATCCCTTTCACATCTAGATGAAATGACCACTCTAAAGAATTCCCTGAGTCAGATCACAATTTTGGGTATTCAGAACAGTTTCACACACAGGACAAATTAATATCCAAGCAAAAGTGAAGTTTGGCCTTGGTCTGACACTTAGTAATAGAACCTGTATCATAAGTACATCCCCTACAGTGAATTAATCTTATATTCCAGTTCCTTCCTTCAAGGCAGCTGGACTGAAATGTGCAGGAAAGTCCTCAACTTTTTCTACGTGGTAACCACACTGAAGCCAGATGTAATTTTCCCCCTCCTCATGAAGGAGAAGTTGGTGGAAGGTTTGTACAGAATGCTGACACAGTGCAGTGTCTTCATGGAGAGTGCTGGCTCCCTATCTCTGGCAGCTGTGATTGTCACGCTCCTCCTCTCCCTGCTTCAAGCCACGTCGTCTCAAGCAGGACAGGAACTCCTCTTTTCAAACCTCCAACTACACTGGGACAGTTTTACAGGTCTCCTTCTATTGATTCCTTGACTATTCATCATAGCTAACTGCCATAGCTTTCTCAATTTTGAACCGAAATTTAAAACCAGCTCATAGATCAGGTGATCAGCTCTCTGCTGGCATTTTATATGTGAAATTCTGTCAAGAATTGAGAAAGTTGCAGCATATGATAATAGCAAAAGATCAACTACCCTATATAGTTGTATTTCAAGCACCAGACCTAAATTAACTAACTCTACCGACATCTTACTGTACATTGGATACTATATGTACATATGTTGTTATTTTCAGGTCTACTTCTTCGGAGTCTGAGTGTTTCTTCTTCCTCCCTGAGTAGCAGTTACCTCAAACTGCTTTCATCCCTACTCATCCACAGGTTCAAGCCTCTCAAAGGGTCCGGCAATAAGCAGCAACAGAGGTCCTTATTGGATGAGCCATCACAAACCATGCTCACCAAAGCACTGGCTTTCCTGCTGGATGGAGATCCCAATGCTTCAGATAAAAAAGTATGTACAGAGCATAGCCTCCACCACCAGGAGCCATCTAAGAAAACAATATTTAGTGGGCCCTCTCCTTTATGGTGATCATAGCCTTGCCCCTAGTATGCCTAATAAGAATCCTGAAAGCAAATGCCCCAAATACCCTGTACTGATATTACATGGATATCATAATATGGAAAGGATGCATGCTTGTCATATCTACACTTCTACATCCAGCCTGACATGAACTATGGAGGTGTCCTCTGTGAAGCTCTCTTGAAGGCAAGAGACTGTGATATCCAAACATCCATAGAGGAACAGAAGCTCATCAATGAGACACTCTCGCTCCTACTGGCCTGCAGTACCTCTGCTAAGAAAACAGCCCTGGACAGTCAGTTGCATGGCTACAGATCACCTGATAACCATCAAGTCCCACCATAAAAATAAGAAATTACTTATCAGAAAACTAATTATGGCTGGACTTCTTGGATTTCTGGGTGGATAGGAACCACAATACCACATTCATTAGTTGCTGTATAAGGAGATGTGACTCTTCCAGGAAATTTTTCCATGCAGTGACCCATCAGTTATTAATGTTATGTACTTCATGGAATATCCATGCATTTGTTTTGGAGTGTACTTCAATGTACCCAATGCAGAGCTCATGAATGTATGTTTTGCATGTACATATGTAGATGGCCTATTGGAGACAATAATAGAGCAGATAAAGAACCTCCATGCTAAGCTTTGTATTGAATCCTTGGAGCAGCCATTTTCCTCTCGACGGAAGAGGGTAAGAGTTGCGTGTAGCTATCAATTGGAGTGAGTGATGGATCATGTTCTTTTTCTGTAGGAGTTGCCAATCATTGTAGAACTAGTTGCTATCATTGGTCTCTTGAAGAATTTCATATATAAGTCAGGCAATGTGAAGGTACATCTTTAACAGAACATACATGGTTATCTACAGTTCAAAAAACATAATGAGTAGCCATTGAAATAGCGATTGCACTGGAGGAGTGGGAATTACCAAGATTAGCTGGAAGGAGGTGTGAATTAATGGTCAGATCTTAGCTGGGAGGAGGTGGGAATTGTATCAACTACTTTATCATGCAGTTAGCACCACTATTTACAAACCCATGCACCCACAAGATAATCAATGCATATCTATCACCCACCCATGCATAGCTGCCTTCAGCTCAAATGTTGACCCATTTTTTTTCCTGGCTCTCTTTTAGACTGCATGCTGTAGGAGCCAGCTGACCGGAGTCCTGCACAAGCTGTGGCCATGTTGCACTGTGAACAAGCAACTCCTTCAAGCTGTGCTAGACTTACTCATCGTCTACACTGCACAGCATGCACAAGGTAAAGAAATAATTTGCTACAGAATTCACTTTCCATAAAAACTGGTAAAACCAATTGAAATGAAAACGTTAATTTCTTCACACTTTAGCTCTAACTTTGCAAGATTCTTTCTCCCTTATCACCTCGCTCTTTTTTTTATCAGGATGTGTCTCCTTAACCAAAGGATCTCCATGCTTGCTACAGGACGTCCTGAAACACACTGCCCACTCTCTGTCCTGTTATCATAGTTGCATCTCCGCCAAGATGGCTAATCCTCACATGGAAGTTCTTTCTCCTCTCTTCTCTCTCCTTGCCAACTCTTCCTTCACTGCAGAGTGTCGAACAATCTTGAAGAAGGTGCGTACATAACTCTCTCTCTCTATCTCTATCTCCCTCCCTCCCTCCCCCCTCCCTCCCTCCCTCCCCCTCCCTCCCTCCCTCCCTCTCTCACACACTCTCACTCTCCTCTCTCTCTTCTAGACTGGTTTCATTGCTGGATTAGCTCAAGTGCGGCCCAAACTGGAGAAGGCTACACCCCATTCGCAAGAAAGGCTGAGTGGTGCGTGGGTGAAATTCCTCGTCAACTACTCCTTCTCCACAGATGGACAACTAGCCATCATCAAAACTCCAGGTTGGGCATATTACACACTTCCAAGCCATTTTGTATTGATACATAAACCTTAGAATGTACATAAGAATAATAGTTATAGTCATTGAATTATGTCATATCAATGGTCTCTAGATGATAGCTAATTATGTATGACCCAAGCTAATATATACCATATGGTGCCATCATTGTCTGATGTGATCATAATCACTCTACAGTAATCACTCATTTAAGGTGTATCTGGTTTTAGTGGGAAGTGACTGTATTGATTCCCACTAATGTATGACATTAATATTACTAACATGGCATGCATGCTTCCAAGGATGTTCTCGCTATGTATGTATAATGTATGTCACATGTCATGGCCATATGGTAGCCCTTGTATACATTATGCTGTAAATTCTTGTCATTGCTAATTATAAGCTGGGATATTCCCAGGTACAGCCCTCATGGGATATTCCCAGTTACAGCACTGATTCAGTGTGCTACATAGAAATTTATTTTTTGGAATACTTGTGTTGAAGCGGTTATTCATAATGGCTGCTCTTCGTTATTATGGGGCTAAAAAGGATAGTCATGACTACAGGGACCACAAGAAATACTACTATTCATATGAAATTCCCAGCCGGCGGCACTTTGATGCTTCTGTGAACCTTAGTAAGTATGTTGATCACGTCTACAATCAGGAAAGTTTAGACAGCTGCACTGCCAATGCTCTCTGTGCTGCCTATGGACTGGATCTGAAAAAGCAAGAGTCCACTCTCTTTGGAGGATTTTACTATTTTGATCCTTCTCGTTTGTTCCTCTATTACAACACTCGTGAGCGTGAAAGAAACATTTGGAGCGATTCGGGCGCTTCTATTCGTGACACGATTAAAGCCTTGAATTGTAAAGGTGTCTGCAAGGAATCTGATTGGCCTTACTACACTTGGAAATATACAAGCAAGCCTTCAGAAAAGTGTTACGAAGCTGCTAAAGGTAATGATCTCTGCAAGTATGAACGTCTTGACCAAGACATTGACCAACTAAGAGCTTGTCTTAAGGACAACTGTCCTTTTGTCTTTGGATTCAATGTCTACGATTCTTTTGATGACTACGATACTAGAAATTACGGTCGAATGTCCACACCAAGATATAACGAAAGGTATTATTATCAGTTGAAAGGTAAACATGCTGTAGTTGCTGTTGGTTACGATGACGATAGGAAGCGGGTGATAGTCCTGAACAGCTGGGGCAGAGAATGGGGAGACGACGGCTATTTCTACATGCCGTATGACTTTATTGAAGATTCCGAGATGTGCTTCGACTTCTGGAAGATCACCTTTGCCTGTGAGAGAGATAAGCCTCGTCCTAGGAATACTAATACTGGTGCCTGCGGGAGTGGAAGTGGTTATGGCTTGGGATCATACAGCAGCTTCAGTGGCTATTCCAAGCATTTCTAGTGTGTGCTTCAGCAAGCTACTGTATATTGCAAATGAAGTATAACCTATATGTGCTGTTCTGAACTCATACACTGAACTACAACTTGAATTTATAGCTATATGATAATTCAATACATGAACTAAGGATATTTCATGCAGCATACAACACACTAGCTACATCTCATTATTCCCACACTCAAAAACATCTTATCATACAGTTCCTTATGTCCTTGTTTCATATGAAATGTGTGTCCTTGTTTCATATGAAATGCGTGTCCTTGTTTCATATGAAATGCGAGGCATAACTGTACACTGTTGAATGGATTCCTATATATTGTGTTCCCATGAAGGTGGACTAATGCTGCATAGACATATCCATTATCTATTGCTATACCTTTCAAATGAGCCATACTAAGCAGCATAATTATCCAGGTATTGTTTAGCTGTACACTAACAGTGCAATGATGTCATCATCTAACACTGCTAAATATAGTAGCTAAGGGACAATATTCATTGGATTATTGAGAAACTCATCATTCTTGGTTATCACTATAACACATCATTTAGTAGGAATTGGGCAACTATAGTCTTAGCAGAGAATGCGTGGATCGCCTTTGATCTCTGCCGAGCATTGGAGGTGTTTACATGACTTATCACATGATAGCAATACACTGCATACTGCATACAAAGTTTCCCAGGTTCTTCCCCCTTTTAGTGTTGTTGGAATCTACACTGTACAAGTATGCCAGCTAGGTACTTCCCAGGGAATGTCCCATTTTGTATTATATAAAATGCCTGGCTGCAGATTGACTTCCAGTTTCATCCGTACTGTGGCTTTGTTGGAGCATTATTCTGATTCTGGCATGGAAGATAATAGCTTATAATGGCAGCTGTTCGTTACTATGGTGCCAAAGTAGATAGCTATGACTATAGGGACCACAGAAAGGTTTATGGACGTTCGGAAATTCCCCGCCATCCTTCTGTGGACCTTAGGGAATATGTCGTTCTTGTCTATGACCAGGGACGTTTAGGCAGTTGCACTGCCAATGCTCTTTGTGCTGCCTACAGCCTGGATTTGAAAAAACAGGAGTTGACTCTTGGGAGCTATTACTACTTTGACCCTTCTCGTTTGTTCCTCTATTACAACACTCGTGAGCGTGAAGGAAACACTAGAATTGATTCTGGTGCTTCCATTCGTGAATGTGTGAAAGCCTTGAACTGTAAAGGTGTCTGCAAGGAGTCTGATTGGTCGTACAATATCGCCTACTATACCACCAAGCCTCCAGCAAGATGTTATAAAGCTGCGGAAGGGAATAATCTCTGTAAATACGAACGCCTCGACCAAAACATTGACCAGCTAAGAGCTTGTCTTAAGGATAACTGTCCTTTTGTGTTTGGGTTCAAAGTCTACCAGAGTTTTCACAACAGAGATAATTCAAGTCGTGGTATAATGTCCATGCCGAGCTACCACGAAAGGACTTATTCCCATCCACTAGGATCACATGCTGTGGTGGCTGTCGGTTATGATGATAGAAGCAGGCGTATTATCGTTCTGAACAGCTGGGGGAAAGATTGGGGAAGCAATGGTTACTTTTTCATGCCGTATGACTTCATCAAAGACTCCGACATGTGCTTCAACTTCTGGAAGATCACCTTTGCCTGCGAGAGGGGCAAACCTCGTCCCAAGAACACCGTCAAATGTGATACTGGTGCCTGTGGAGCTGGAGGTGGTTTTAATTATGGATACAGAAGCCGCTACAACTACTGAATCCCCTCAGAGAATAACCACATTCTTAATGCATATTAATAACAAATCCACCATTTTTGTTTTGTTGTTGTTGTTATGGTAGTTTTTGTTTTTGTATTTTTGTGCTTGCTTAGATAGTATTCACACCAATTTTTCATTTTCATTGCATGGCTATAGTTATATTCACACACCACATTTTATTTCTAATTCATTTTTATTGCATGGTTAGCTTATAGCTAACAATCTCTGTGGCTAGCTTTAATAATTTTTTGATTCGAGATAGGTACAATCATTCAGAGAGGGATTTTATCGATATGAAATTATTAAATAATATGCTTTTCTTGCAGGAGTGTTGGAAGCATTGCTGGACATCCACGAGTGTAGTCACTCAGACAGTCAAGTCCTCTGTCTCCTGATCCTGAGGAATCTCTCCTTCCATGGACCCAGTCAATCTGTCCTCGTTGACAATAGTACGTAGCAAAATGATAGTTAGTTGCCAGCCATTAATGTAGCACAAAAGATGGAGGTTAGTATAAGTGGAACCTCTGACACTCTGAGAGAGGACAAACCTCTCAAACAAAGGAGTTTCTAAAAGTACCTTTGTACAGTATTATTATACACTCTATACAAAACCTCCAAAAGAGGAAAGGACAAAAGGCTGGGTCCCAAGTATGTCCATTATTCAGAGGTTCCTCCTTGCCAGTGTATACATGTGAACATAAGGTCTGCATGGGTTGCAAAACTATAGCATCTGACCCTAACATTTATATGTATTAGCTCACTTAATATTTTCATTATAGGGGATTTTCTGAACATCCTCGCAACAGCACTTGAATCCAATGAACTCTCAAGGGTCACTCTTGCTGCATCAGCACTGTGGGTGCTGCTCTTCACAAGTTTCAAGGTGGGACACTAAATTTTACATGTAGTGGAACTTCCAATAAAGGACACTCCAAACCTCTCAAGAAGGGACGATCTTATTCTAAAAATAACTTTGTATAATTATATACACCATATTCGAAATAAGACAACTTCTCCACAAAGGACTAAAGGCTGGGTCCCAAGTTTTGGAGGTTCCACTGTGGTTACAATTAGCTATACTACAAGCATGGCATTCTCTATAGGTACGTAATACCCTGAAGAAGAAGACCTGCTTGATTGACAAATTGTTGTCGGTCTCTGGAAAGGTGAAGCAACTGCACCATTTGGCTGGACCGCTGGAACTGAAGTTGAGCAAGGAGCAGTGTATGAAACACTATGAACAAGCTATTGCAAATGCCACACAGTTACTCTGACTGTACATTACAATAATTATAGTTAAATACATATGCACTGTAGCTAGTGAGTATTTGTCAATTAATTATCTTAATCTACCCACCTTAGGCTAGCCTGGCGTAGCCGACCCTTTACCTCCTTTTTCTTGGGGGCGGGGGGAGGGAAAGGGTCTGGTGTAGTCCCTTGTGTCAGCGCAGCTATAGTTGCGCAGGATTGCAGTATTCGCATTCCAAGCGCGCGCGAAAATCACGTTGCCCGCACTTGTTTCTAGCTAGCTATGGAGCCCTCGTGTCTTCAATCTATGATGGAGCCTGAAATAACTAAGGTATTTGAGCAGCTAGGATGTCCATCCGTCAAGCCCGAACAACTCAAGATTGTGGTGGGCGTACTGAGCCAAAGGGATGTCTTTGGTGTTCTGCCAACAGGCTTTGGAAAGAGCCTATGTTTTCAGTGCCTTCCGTTTTTATTTGATAGACTCTTTCCAGCCAAGGACCACTCTATTGTATTGATAGTTACTCCCCTGACAAGTATAATGAAAGATCAGGTAAGCAGAATAATTATAGCTATGCCTACTACATTGTAGCTAGTTGGAGTTCTCCTATAGGTAGCAGATTTATATATCACAAAAAGGAGTACGAGCTGCTTACATCACAGGCGACCAGGACAGTTTGGATATAAAGGAGGGTGTTGTGAAAGGAGACTACCAAATTGTCTACATTACACCAGAGCTTCTTATTGACCATAAGAAGTGGAGAAAAATGCTACTTGATGAAGTCTACACACACCATTTACGAACGTTTGTTATTGATGAGGCCCACACTGTAGCAAAATGGTAAGTAATTTCTATTGATTGAAAAATGAGTCTAGTATGAGTATTGCACTATCTCTGTGTGTAGGGGTCAAACTTTCAGAAAGGTAATGTCAAGGATCGGTGAAGTTCGCAGTTTACTTCCATCTGATGCAAATATTTTGGCACTAACAGCAACTGCTACCACAAAGCTAAGAATGGATGTAGCCAGTATAATGCTTCACTCAAGATATATCAAACTGCCAATATTAAGGATGATAGTGATTTCTGGGAGAATACACTAAAGAAATGGTATGAGAAATGCCCTTGTTGCTCAGGAGGAGGAGCAAATTATAATGGATATCAACAATTAGATGACTCTTTTTCAAGGTCTATAACTCTGTCTCCTAAAGATATGTATCATGCAAGGTCTCTACAGAAGATTGAAAAAAGAGACCAGTTTGACTTTTGTCCTTCTTTTTTAGGTATCAGTAGCTATTCCTATCAGCAGCCCAAGGTACACCTTTTCAGTTGTCTTGGCTTTCATAGCTATCATATTCAACTTCAGTGCTGTGATAGTTTGATTACTGTAGCAGCTAATAATAGCTTTCTGTGTGGACAAGTTTATTTATTTATTGTTTTAAGCAGTGGTGTAATCACTCTATAAATATAATTTAACTCCATGTGTTTCAGTGTATGCATAACACTCAGTTATAGAGTGAGAGGGTACACATAATTATGCTCCACCCCTACTAGTCCACTTGACATGAATAAAATTGATGTACAGAGTGCATCCTGCAGCTAGTCACTGGTCCATGCAGTGACCACAATTAATTGGGTATAATCAAGCCTGCATGTGTCGATGTGTATAATCCATGCAGCATGAAGCAACCTGGTTGATATTGGTGGCATCAAGTTCCTATCCCTATACTGTGACCCCTCCTTCAACCCCCTCATTGACGAGACCCTGGAACACCTGCTGACCCTCCCCCAACACTATCCAGTTTCTCTGTCCTCCTCCACTCTCTTGGGTCCTTGTAAGCCACTACCTATCTCTCTTTCACAACCATCCTGAAATCTACAGTACTTTTGGTACATCAAATAATTTTATAGTTCACCTCAGGACACTTATTTAATCAGGACACCTCTGAGTCTCTAATTAGGACACCCTTTATAAAATGGGAGTATATCATAATGTGATCCATGATAGCATACAAGGACCTCCCCCCTCCCCACTATGCAAAATCCACCCAGAAATCCTGGTAAGGTCTCTCTCTCTCTCTCTCTCTCTCTCTCTCTCTCTCTCTCTCTCTCTCTCTCTCTCTCTCTCTCTCTCTCTCTCTCTCCATAGATGGACAACAAGCCATCATCAATACTCCAGGTAGGGAGTTAAGATATTTCACCTGATTTCCCACGTGCACAAACACAGGGCAAGCAATAATCATTGTCCTTTTTTTAAATGATGTGTTATGTAATAGACAATAACAATATTCACAGATTATTGAGAAAATTACTATTCTTGATATAGATCTTTGACTTATAGATCTATCAGGAATTCAGGGAGTGGTTTAAGTGAGAAGTGGGTATAGCCATTCCGGGAGAGACTGCATTGATAATACTAGGTAATGCATAAAGGCCCTATACATAGCGAGTAGAGACTTTTACGGTGGTGTTGATGCCCTCCCACCCATCGTCATACCTTCTGAGAAAGTACCCCAGGTGGAGTCCCCTCTATAATTATCCATGTGATGTAATGCCTTGGAAGTACTTCCCCAGGTATAGTCCCAATATTATATATAAAGTGGGTAGCCATACTTCCTATATTATATACAATGTAAAATAACACTGTCTAGCTAATTCTGGTGCAGAAGTAGTTCATGATGGCTGTTGTGCGTTATTATGGAGCTAAGGAAGATTCCTATGACCATAGGGACTTTAAAAAAAGGTATTCTCAATCAGATATACCTCGCTATCACCCTTCTGTGAACCTTAGTAAGTATGTCGATCATGTCTATAATCAAGAAGATTTAGGCAGCTGCACTGCCAATGCTCTTTGTGCTGCATATGGACTGGATCTGAAAAAACAGGAGTTGACTCTCTTTGGAGGGTTTTACTACTTTGACCCTTCTCGTTTGTTTCTCTATTATAACACTCGTAAGCGTGAAGGAACCACTTGGGAAGATGCTGGTGCTTCAATTCGAGATACAGTCAAGACTTTGAATCGTGAGGGTGTCTGCAAGGAACTTGATTGGCCTTACTATACTCGAAAATTTACTACCAAGCCTCCTTCAAGATGTTATGAAGCTGCTAGAGGAAATAATCTCTGCAAGTATGAACGTCTCGACCAAGATATTGACCAGCTAAGAGCCTGTCTTAAGGACAACTGTCCTTTTGTCTTCGGATTTAATGTCTATGAGAGTTTCAATGACTATAATAATAGAAATTTTGGTCAAATGTCCATGCCAACATACACCGAAAGAAATTTCGGCCCATTAAAAGGCAAGCATGCTGTGGTTGCTGTTGGTTATGATGATAATAAGAAGCGGGTGGTGGTCCTGAACAGCTGGAGCGAAAAATGGGGAGACAATGGTTATTTCTACATGCCATACGACTTCATAAAAGATCCTACAATGTGCTTTGACTTCTGGAAGATCACCTTTGCCTGCGAGAGAGGCAAGCCTCGTCCTAAGAACACTACCACATTTTCCACAGGTGCCTCTGGAAGTGGCAGTGGATATGGATATGGATACAGTGGCTTCAGTAGCTATTCCATGCGTTACTAGTATAATGCATTACAAGACCAGCTACTCTTTAAAGAGTAGACTGCACTTTTGTAAATTCATAACTATTTAGTGTGTATATGTCTGACTCTGTGTATATTTATATAGTAGAACTTCCTAAACTGGTTGACTTCATTACTAAAGTCGATTAGTATTCACTGCTTTGTAACTTTCTCAAATTTGACTGGCCAAATTCTAAAAGCTCTGGGTTAGCTAGTTCAGGAGTGTTGGAGGCATTGCATGCTGGACATCCACTAGCGTAGTTACTCAGAGAGTCAAGTCCTCTGTCTCCTGATCCTAAGGAATCTCTCCTTCCATGGACCCAGTCAATCTGTCCTCGTTGACAATAGTAAGTAGTTAGTTGCCAGCCAAAGTAACGTAGATACTACAAGCATGGCATTCTCTATACATAGGTACATAATACCCTGAAGAAGAAGACTTGCTTGATTGACAAATTGTTGTCGGTGGAAAGGTGAAGAACTGGAGTGTGTGTTATATAAAATACCTTGCTATCTGGAGATGGTGATTTTGAGCTCTGGATAAAATATTTATGAAAAAAATTCTCCTGAGTGGTGGCTTTCAACAACAGTCATAATGCCGATCGAAAGAAAATTAGTTGGCTGACTATAAACTGTTGCTATTGTGTCTACTCTATGCATGGAGCTTGCAGAAGTCACTCATCCACCTGCATGTGAAGTAATCTTACGATTTTTCAGTCTGCCATATTATAAAAATAGCCTGACTGAGCATGCGCGTGCGTGCACACTGCATGCGATATGCATATTATGTATGCACTGATAATGGCAGCTGTTCAACTATATTACTATGGTGCCATAGAGGATAGATACGACGAGGACGACCGCATAAAAGTTTACAAAGATTCAGAAATACCCCGCCACCCTTCTGTGGACCTTAGGGAATATGTCGTTCGTGTTTATGATCAGGGACATTTGCACAGCTGCACTGCCAATGTTCTTTGTGCTGCCTACAGCCTGGATCTGAAAAAGCAAGAGTTGACTCTCGGAAATTGTTGCTACTTTGTCTTTAACCCTTCTCGTTTATTCCTCTATTACAACACTCGTGAACGTGAAGGAGAGACTAGGCGGGATTTAGGTGCTTCCATTCGTGAATGTGTCAAAGCCTTGAATTGCAAAGGTGTCTGCAAGGAATCTGATTGGCCATATGACATCTCCCACTACGACACCAACCCTCCACCAAGATGTTATGAATCTGCAGAAGGGAATACTCTTTGTGAATACAAACGCCTCAACCAAGACATTGACCAGCTAAGAGCTTGTCTTAAGGATGACTGTCCATTTGTGTTTGGATTCAGAGTCTACCAAAGTTTTCATGACAGAGCCAATTCACATGCAGGTATGATGTCCATGCCAACTGACTACGAAATTAGTTCCCATCCACTAGGAAAACATGCTGCAGTGGCCGTTGGTTATGATGATAGAAACAGGCGTATTATTGTTCTGAACAGCTGGGGAAGAGATTGGGGAAACAATGGTTACTTTTTCATGCCGTACGACTTCATCATAGATTCTAAAATGTGCTTCGACTTCTGGAAGATCACCTTTGCCTACAAGAGAGGAAAACATTGTCCCAACGTCAAATGTGATACTTGTGCCTGTGGATCTGGAGCCAAGGTGGTGTCATGAACATCATGAGAACGTCAAACATAACTCTCTAAGTGTTAGATCCAATGTTGTATTAATTAGCTAGTACTCCAAGACATCAAATTTTGCTTCTTGCTTCAATTCATAGATATCAAATTTTGCTTCTTGCTTCAATTCACCTCGTGTTCGGCAGTTCGAATTTCCCGCGCTGTGGCGCGGGCGGAATTCATGCACACATGCGCAGAGGAAACCACAGAAGGGGGAAAAACCGAAGGCAATTAAACTCTGGAGGAATATGGGGCTGAATATCTGCAAGTACTGTTTGCCGTGCGGTGGCTAACTGACAATATCAGTAGAAGGCTTTCTCATCTCAAGTGGACGTATCAACTGCGAGTATCAACATGATGAGCTAGAGACTTGTTCTGGAATGAAGCTAACTTCTGCTAATCATGTTCTTTGCAGATCTGTTATTGAGGTATCTAGCTAAAACCACACCTACCTCATTAGATAGACGTGGTGATTGAATTTACTGACTCAGGATGTACTTTAATTATGGGAATTACCCTTATAATTGTACCTATGTCCATTATTCATCAAGACCATGACTTGCAATTTAGCATTAAATGGGTGGGGCTTGTAGTTATGACGTAGGCTGGAGATTTTATATGTACAGTCTCCATAATATCATGTGATGGAGCTCAAAGTAGATTGGTTGGTGTTGTGGCTCACAGAAAGGTTATTCCTGGTAAGATTTAGAACTATTTATATGCATTACCTCTGTTCAAAGATGATTACTATTACTACTAAGCCCCGAATAGCTATTAAAATCTTCTGAGAAAATGATTTTGCTGGTGTGGCTACTGTACAACTAAAATAATATCTGAGAAGTAGAGTTTAGCTAACTAACTAGTCACCTGACCCAGCTAAGATGTTCTGAGAAATGGTTTCGTATTATGTCAAATCTATTCGCATTCACCTGGCACCTTCTATAACTGCTTAACTCTTAACCAAATTTCCAGTTTAATGCATCAATAGAGAGCTAATTACCCACTCTCTTTGAAATAGAAATTTGAGACAGTTATAGTGAATGATCAAGGTGCCAGGAGAATGCAAACTTAGACTTTTAGCTGAGAGAAGTATTAGCTACCTCCCTCTATGTTTCACTTTCAACCACTCTACTATGCTCTCTATTGAGTGATTGCTATTTCTCCACCTTTTTACATTTTCTCCTCAATTCAGTGGTGAGTCTGAGTGGTGAATGATACCTGGCCAGAGGACTCTACAGTCATCTCCCTACTAGCTAGCTAGCTATACTTGCTTGAGTCTCTTGCCTCTGCACTATGCGCAGTCTCTCTGGATCTGCCTCACTGAGTTATGGAGTTTTATTGAGCGCAACTCTCATCTACTGCATTCTCTGTGCAGCTGAATCTTCTGAGACCAAGAAAGGTGAGTCAGAATATAATATACTTTGCTTGTAATACGAACACCTTGCCTCTCAGTGCATGACTCAGTATAGCTATGATAAATCTATAGTACTGGAGAATTTGTACAAGATGCAACAGTTTCACCAGATTTCTTAGAACATGTTACCCAACTGCCCTATCTTGAGAAGTTCATCTCAATTTCCTTGTATGCATTTATACCAGTCTCTTCTGTTAATCACTTTGACTTCAGTTTCCTTGTCCTTTCTGTTTCAGTTATGGCTTCCCCATTGAGCTATCAACACTATGAAGTCTCAATTTTTTTGAGAATCTATTTCTCGTTAATCCTTAATAGAATTTTAATTACACACACAATAATTATTCATAGATTCACGTTAAATTTCCTTCTTTCTAGCGCCCTAATGCGCATGCGTAGTAGGAAACATGATAGCTATAAAGACATCTGGTTTATTCATGCAAGTAGCTATTTGTTGCACTCACATGCAACATAGTTTCTAAGTTTTGCAGATTAGAATAGATCACAAGTGCATACTTTTGCCAATTTTGTTTAAACTATGTCATATTTTTTGTGGAGGATGCTGCCATGTGTTCTGGTTTGTCTTTTCTTTCTCTCTCTCTCTGAAGGTGCTCCTGGCGCTGCAGAGTTGAGTGATAAAACCACCACAGGCCACAATCGTTTGGACTTGAATTCCGAGAAGAAGCAGCATGAAGAGAGAGCTGGTATCACAGGTCCTATAGGGCCAATGGAGAAGAGGGGGGACAAATCAGAGAATGGAGTGATCCATGACCAGAGGAGAGGTGTGGAGAATGGAAAAGGAGCTGATAAAGATCTATCTTTAGGTTCTGGAGATAGTTTGAAAGTTATGCCAAGAAAGGGTAAGCAATGATCAGTAGTAAAGTAATCTTCTCTGAGAGATGCTATGTTAAGGGCACAGTATAAAGTAATGGTAATAGGTAACAATCTTTCTGCTTGTCAGTGATCTCCTTGCATCATCCAAGCAGTTGAGGCTACCAGTTCAATCAGCCACACAAATTATCAAGAATTTAAATAGCTGAGTTGGCACTATAATGCATACATAAGACTTGTGGCTCGTGTTCTTCCAAGGAAGAAGAAGCCATGAATAATATCATTTGCGTCTTTCCGATAAACATTGTAGCCACACACTGTGGTTGATGTGTGTGTTGGAGGGTTTACCAGCCTGGCCTGCTCATGCAAGCTCTGTATTCTCTGCTCTGTGAATTTCATTAATTCTTCTCCTCCCAAGAAGTAATAAATATGATAATAGCTATGAATATCATTAAGAGGTTAGGGTATTTTTCAGGGACTTTTTCCCCCTTCTCTTATGATACTCAATAAATGCTCTTGATAAGGTTGCAAGAGTAAGCCAAACCAGACCAAGTATCAGGAAGCATTGACCTAAAGTATTTCCCATTCCATTCTAGCAATATTGGAACCAATGTGTAATACTTATTCACAAGCTTTTGTTCTTATACATATATCCTTATCCATATATTATGCTACCACTACATATTCCTCCCTCTCTTTCTCCACCCCCTTCAATCTTCCTACTTCTGCCCACTTACCACTCCCCCTTCAAATCTCCCCCTTACCTTACCACACCCCTTTCCTTGATCCCCTTTTTTCTTACCATACCGACCCTCAATCCTTTTTTGTATACCCTCCCTCCCTTCTGCTCCCCCTTCACTGCCTCTCTCTTCCCTTATAGACATTACGGTACCATCCCCAATGCATGTCCAGCTATTCTTCATCAACAGTACTGCTGTCAACCTCTCCTGGGACTACCCAACCCGTGACAATAGCGACCCTTTACCCATTCAGTTCTTAGTCCAATTGAGCCACGATGGTGACCCCTACGTCAATGCCTCCAGGCTCATCTCGGAGACGTCATATGTGTTTGAGGGCATGTTATTTGCAGCATACTATCAATTTCGGGTGTTGGCCTACTTTGAGGGTGTATTCAGTGCCCCAGCTACAACCAGTTACTTTGTCAATGGAGTAACAGGTAAAGGGTTAGCAAAATTTTATAATTGTATGGTAAAGGGTATCCTACTCAATGGTTCAGATTTCGAAATTACTTTCTTTTTATCCAAGTGTGTATAGCAGTTAACAGTGTAATACTTTATTATATTTTGTAGCCCCCCCTGGGCCCCCTGTGAATGTCAAGGTGATAGTGCTGTCCCCCAGTCAAGTCTCACTGCAATGGGAGGAGCCAAGCAGTCCAACTCCCCTCCTCTACTTGGTGTACTGGGGGGAAGATCCTGCTAATCTAGACAGGGTATGTGGAGTGGTTACCATGGGCTGACCAGTAGGCTCTTTTGAGAGAGTGGGAGAGATTATACATGAAGTCAGTTCACTTTGATGTGCCCTTTGATATGTGATTGATGAATAACCACAGAAATGTTGGATTATGATATTACCAGCTTTATGAATAAGGAAGGGCAGGCTCAAGAGGACAGATCATTCCCTCTGTGGTTCTATGTATAGTTCAATAGGCCAGCTGGGAGAGAAAATGATGGACTCACTGATTCATAAAGGGCAGCTAGTTGCAGAGTTCTCCTGTGGGAGAAGTAATCCAATATTTTTTCTCTGTACATGCAGGAACTTCAGGTTTATCAAAGCACCCATGTTGGACTCCAGAACTTGAAACCAAATTCCACCTTGTATTTCCGGTTGAGAGCAGATATTAGTGGCCGGCTGAGTATCTTGTCTAAGGAAGCCAGCGTCACAATGCCCCCTGAAGGTAAATAGGAATGTAGGGTAAAGGGTCATCACAGGAATATGGAGTTTCGTATTGGTCTCTCTCTCTCTCTCTCTCTCTCTCTCTCTCTCTCTCTCTCTCTCTCTCTCTCTCTCTCTCTCTCTCTCTCTCTCTCTCTCTCTCTCTCTCTCTCTCTCTCTCTCTCTCTCTCTCTTCCTCCTTTTGTAGAATTCCACCTCTAGAGGTATCATAGTTTCAGTGCCAGTACTTGAATGGGATGTACATGCATAATAGAATGTATTTGTGTTAGATGGTAGATGGTGCATCTGTTAACATTATGTACAATGTATAGTGTGTCGTGTGCTGTGAGTGGATTATAAAATCAATTTGCAGTGGAACTCCACAATGTGACTTGAAATAAATCTCTCTGTGTGTGTGTTGCTGCTGTCTCTCTATAATCCACCCATGTCCCATGCAATAAGAATTCCCTAGAATAAAAAAACCCCTTCATAAATATGGTCTCAAGGACATTAATGTTGTGTCTTGTGATTGATGGCTAGACTTGATGTCATGGAGTTCAGAGAATGGAACAATTCCTGGACTTTTGCATTCTGACGGGAGAGGGTAGTAGATAAAAATCACTCATTCCTGAGGTACTTTTCCAGGACTTTTGCATTCTTATCTTCACCAATGTCTAACCAGAGCAAAGAGAGGGTCCATTTCCTGTTCCAATAAGTGATCTGACCATGTGGTGTGTCGTGGTGAGAGAGAGTCTGTTAAAGTAGTAGGTGTACCAAGAACATCTGCCCACTCAATGCAGACAAGACTCCATATCATGAGGCCAACACAGACCTATCATCTGATAACATCAAATAATAAGGAAAAAACCAACAATTTAAGGCATGACAAATTTCCTCCAAGAAAACAAGGAGAGTAAGATGGAATCTTTTAAAATGGTGGGCATTATTGGTTTTTGCGCCCACTCAGTTCTGTAGTGGTCTAAGTATGCTGTCATATTAGGCTCTTAATGTTGGAGATCCATGCACCTGATAGCATCAAAGAGCCTACTTCTGGTAAATCACTATTCCTTTGTCTGTAATGGCCAACTGAGTAACGAGTGGGCAGATCACAGCCAGTCAGCCTTCTAAACAACCATGACTTTTATATCCTTCTCCTCTTTGGCACTCTGTAACAAACCAAGCCACAGCTAAAGTGAGCCTCTGGTACAACACACCACGTCACTCATAGCAACCATTCATGGTATGTTTTTTTAGTTGTACCTCGTAGAGACACTTTTGCATAAAATATTTCATCCACCCACTTTGTGTTTTAACTGATCCGAAGGCTCTCCTTGTCTGTGGGCTCGCTCATTAACTCTTATCGGATCCAGCTTGTTTGTTCTTGCAAAGGTTCCTCATTTTTGTGGATTCGAGCTACACGGAACTTAAAGGGAATTCCTCCTAATCTGTAGACAGTGATTTAGTGCAGACGAGTTCCCCTAATGGACGTACGTGGGGGAAGTATGTGTGTGGGTGGGTTGAGAGCCCCAGTGTGGTGGTGGTGGTGGTATTTGCCCTGACTTGTGGGAAGTTAAGGCCAGCGTTCCCTTTGACTGGCGGAGGATTGGTCCCGGAATGCACTATAAACCGGATTAGCTTGTTAATCTTCTTCCTCTTCTGCATCATTGTATGTATGTATGTATGTATGTATGTATGTATGTATGTATGTATGTATGTATGTATGTGGAGTCACTGGTAGTGAGTGGTTTGCACTCTGGGCTTGTAAGCTGGAGACCGTGAGTTCGAGTCCCACCAGTGACATATGGTGTTTATCCATCCTCCTTTTCACCAGCATTAATTTGCTGTGAATATCCCATCTAACCCATGCCACCAGTCCACCCAGCTGAAAATGGGTACCTCTCCAAACTTTTTTTTTTCCAAGTATCTTGATGGAAGGAATAAGCACCACATGTCACTGGTGACATACATACAAAAAATGCAAATCATCTAGCTGACGCTGAGCGGGCACGCACACCTGGTCAAGCCAGGATGCCTGTGCACTAAGGTCTGCTAGATGATGGTGATGAAATCAGTTTAAGAGCAGAAAAAGTACATGTGTGTGGACTTTGACCTTAACAAACATGCTGTTTACCTGAGACCGCCCACCTTTTCTTGGAAAGTGAGGTCTGGTCTTGCCAGCTTCCTACTCGATACATGCACTGATCTCATCAGTCCGTTCTCATTATTGTCGCAAAAGGACCCATCACCCACCTCACAGGCAATACATAGGCACCATTTATCCCTTAAACTGCTCCTTCTACAGCATACACAGGCCAACCGTGCACTTCAGACTGCCCAAGAGACAATACCAAATTGCTTGTTTTCAACTTCCATATACGATTGGGCCAGCCAAAGTGTGAGCTAATGAGACCATCTCAAGTGTCTTTCCTTTTTATGATGACAGCACTTCTCTCACTCCCTTTTTGGAAACCATAATTCCTTAATAGATCCTCCTCTCTACCCACTGTACCCCGCAAGAGAAAAACCTGGCTTTTTCCGCAGGAATGAAGCCAATATTTTCCCTCCACCCTCCCCCTTATTCCAACTCAACCTTAATTAGAAACACCTTTTTTTTTTCTTTTCTTTTTTACTTTTTTTCCTTGTAATAAGTACATACGATGCGTAACCGTTGAGCCAATCTTATGAAACCTAACCACCACATTCCTTGGCAGGAGTTTTGTTAATGGTCTTATTGGGAGAGTCCACTTAGTGGATTTTTTCCTTTCTGCTTTCCCCAACTTGGCTGAAAGGACAAGTGATTTGATTGGTGGCCGGCCTTGCTGGAATGTCTGAGTAAGTGGGTGTGACTTTCCCTCTGTCTGATTGGTCAGGCTGGGATGGGATGGGATGATGTACGTTCCAGACCAGAAAATATGTCCTACTCCCTTTTTTTTACCGCACATAGCCGGCCCCTCTCTCCGTCCTTTCATACCTTTACCAGATCTGGAAAATAAGTACTCCAGCTCTTTCCACCTTCCCAAAGACACAAATTCCTCATGGTTTCTCGCCCATATATGCAAGTAAGAGGTATCACTACACATATCTTCATCACAGTTTTTTAAATCGACTCTTTCCTGTTAAGAAAGTCGGACTACTTCTAGAGCTGGAAGCTATCAGCTGTGATGAAATACAGTTAAATCTGGGTGTGAAAAAATTCCAGGAGATGGAGCAACAGGTCTGCCCTGTAATTGGCTGCTTGCCAACAAATTTCCAACCTTTCCTTCGATCCTCAGAGGGAGGCACTTGCCCCATCTAGACCCCACCCTGGGAGCGGTGGGCGTGGCATTCCTAATAAGGCACAGTATGTACGTGTGTGGATTAATGCATGCTGTGGCTGATTGGTCAGTTGGTAAGTCCCTCGTTTGAATGAGTGTCTTGAGAGGAGTTGAATAATTGGCTGGGGCGTAGGGGCTAGTCAAAGTGTGGTATTTAATGTGTGTGTCCTAGCTTATAGAAATTGTTAATTGGTGGTAATTTGGTGCCAGCTTCGAGAATGGACCTGTTTTGATTTAGTGGCTGTGGTAATCAAGTATTGGCAGGTTGAATGCGGTTGAATGCAACCTTCTCAATGGGGACCTGAAAAGATGTCCTCTTATCATCCCTTATCCCTTAGAAAGGGTGTCTTCATTATTGGGGTGGATTTGGCCACAGAAAGGGTGTCCTAATGCTGACTCACTTGAATTGGCATAAACCAAAAGCAAAATTTAATGGATCCAGCACACTTAACACACTGAAATCAGGTCACTCATTTCCATGGTTGGAAAAAGAACCTGCGAGAAAATGGGCGCCTGGGAGCAAGGCCGAGTTATTCCTAGCACTGCATACATACATACATACATACATACATACATACATACATACATACATACATACATACATACATACATACATATGCTACACTTTCAAGTACACTTCCACTGATTAATAGCTTGAGTACTTTCTCTATCTTCAAAAAACCGCTTATCTCGGTCCGACCATGTACCTTAACAAGTCTAATGGCCATTAGATTGGAGCAGGAACTCCTCCTCACTCAAGTGCCAAGGAAAACATTCACTCTCCATTCTCTTCCCAAACACACTTATCGCCCAATCCAACATTCTAAAGAGAGCTCGAGCACTCCTCCAGTTAAAACCCTTGAGATCTGGGCCTTGCTTCCATTAACTAAAGCACACCCAACCGTCATGCCTTCAAATGCCAATCTCGTGGCAAGCTTTTAAGTTAAAAGAGAAAATTTAACGATGTAGAGGTCCTTTGAGTTGTTCTATTAACTCAAGCACACCCAAACTTCTTCTATTACTTTTTAGCAGCTAAAAGAATAAATGAAATATTCAAGTTTGCTACTACATATAATGAAAGCCATCATTAGATCGCCACCTCCCACCAAGCTAGTAATCAGAGATATCTTTATTACTTGTGCACAGAATTTACAGCACTTTTGGTTAACTGATTCTGAAATTTCGCTGAGCCATTTCAGTCAAAAATGAGCATTTGTTAAACCTACCTGCACATATGTACCAAAATCTTCATTTCTTGGAAGCTGCACCCACAAATTTCACCCTTAAAGCAAAAATCACCTCCTTTTTTATAGGAACAAATTCCCCATACATCAGAGCAGAGCCAGACTTCAAAATATCCTTTCACTGTCACGAAACATTTTTAACAACTGTTAAATCAGCCTTAAAGTCCTCGAGGTACATCCCAAGTGACATTGCTACACCGTTTGTACAGTAGAGAAATTAGCATGTCACCCTTCATGTTACCCCCCTGTCACAATACACCATGGACTTGTAACCTAGCAAGGACTTCGTGTACATTTATACACAGTCCACTACACTCACAGACCTGACCCCCAGAAAGTAGCGTAGCCAGGTAATTTGTAATCATAACCTCCATGTAACTTCTTGTACTTCGTCTGTGATATTTACACAAGGCAACATCAGTCCCTCTCCGCCACTTGTGTCAAGAGAATGGTACAAGTGCCACAGCAAGAAGTGTGTTCTAGGACCAGCATAGTCTTGTCACCCTCTTGTAGTAACATAGATAAGTGATGTTTCGGGCAAGGGATTACTGTACTTGACGATTTCAGGTCTTGGCTGGTGTTGGGGGCACAGTTGTTGTGTGACAACGGAGTGATGTCTCTGTCATTATTACTTGTTTCAACTGGAGACAAGAAAGGATCAAGTGGTATTTTTACTTCAGTATTGTTGGTATTGGAAGATAAATGCACAACTGTAATAAATTGTTGTTGTTGTTGTTGTTGTTGTTGTTGTGGTCATGTTGCTCACAGCTCCGATACCAGTGGGTTCGCATTGAAGGCAGGCAGTTTTCATTGTTAATAAGTGTGCCAGTGCATATAAATGAAGGTCTGTCTGCCTGCCTTGGGAGTTCTGTAACTAATGGCCTGCAGCTAGACGCAGGGAATGGAATGGCAGTTAATGCACTTGAAGTCTGGGTTGACTTGGGCTGGGTTGGTGAGAAATTCAAAAACCTCTCTCTGATCTCCTTTCAGGACATGGGGGCAGTCCCATTTGCAGAATAAATTGAAGGTCCTCTGAAATAAAAATTTTTTTTACTGATCCAAAACATCATCAGCATTGTGGGGATCGTTAGAGAGAGAGAGAGAGGGGTGGGAGGGATTGGTTAATTACCCTACCAGTGAGAAACACTTCACGCCAGTAACCAGTACACTGCAGGAACAAAATCTTAAATTCCTTTAAGCAATTAAAAGTTTTATAGCATGGCCTACTTATTTTGGGAGTGAATCAATGTTATGTATATCCTGAATCTGTGATATAATGTGTCCACCTCACAGAGGCATGACCTCTAAACTCCATTTTAATTGCATGCAGCCATGGCAATATTTTAATAGCCGATATCTGACCAACCTCCATTGGTCAGTGCCCTCAAAAAAAATTCCAGAGCTATTTCCTCTCAGAGAAATTGTTTATCAATTTCTGACATTTGTGGTGAGTGGTTCAGTGGATTGATAACTAACTGCTGCTCACTGGTCATCTTGCAACACATTCATGGAAATGATTGACTTTAAATATTTCTGGTGATAATGATGGTCAAAATTTTGCTGCAGCTAACCCTTGGTGGACACTTTAAAGTTCCAATCTCTCAACTATCGTACTCTCTGATTCATGATATCATGGTTGGAGGCCCTAGCAAGTGAATCGATGTCATCCCTTACTAGCTATAATAAGATAGAAAAGTACCCTGATGAAGCATGGAAGTTGTCAGAGAGAAGTCTCCGCATAGATTGGCTTTCCACTTACTATATAAACTGATGATAATTGATGTGTTTATCTCTAAACTGGAGAATATCTACTTGATAAGATCACCAGTACAAACCCAGGCCCATTAGCAGTAACATACATAATGTAACTCTCCCCTAATTTCATTCCATAGAAGTCCAAAAGTGTCTGTATTGCGTCAGTAGTAGCATAACTAGCCCATTAATCAAGATAACCGATGTAACAGAAACTGACTTACGCCCCCTCCGAACAGTGGTTACCTACCAACGCTTGTTACTGGCAGATATTGTAAATCGCTAAGCAAACTTGAATAACCGTCTTCCAAACTGAACTGGTTTGCACTGGTGATGCCAAGGTCCCTTCCCCTGGGCCCGAGTGTTAAATAAGTTAAGGGTTGATCTTTGGCTACTATGCATTGGTATGTTTCCAGTAGTTGAATGTGAAAGGGTATGTGATTGGTCAGGAGTGGGTGTGATTCCCTCGTTATGCCTTTTCATGTCTGTTTGTCCATGACATTACAATTTGTTTATAGCTTCTTCTCTGTCTCTTCAAGTGCTAAATTTGTATGTAACAAGGTTCTCATGACAGTCTAATTGTCCTGGATTTAATCTGCAGACCTTCAATTTCTCCTTTCGTTGTTATGACTCGATTAGTCTGTGTTCTCCTATGACCTTTCTCTTAATAATCTATTAAAAGTGTTCCAACAGATTCAAGTCATGAGGCAGTGGTTAGTGATCGCTCTGTTCTTTGTCTCGTCCCAGACTCCAGAGGAAATAACCGCTGCTCATTGGTCATTTTCTGACAATTTTCAAAGACCAAATTTCAATGTCTGAAGTCTGAAGCATTAATATTAAAGTGTTTATTTAGCCTTTAAAAGAATTTTCAATTCTTGTAGTGATTGGGTGACTGTGAATCTAATTAGTGGTTCCTGTGATTATGTCAACAAAATATCAACAAACCAAAAATGTCAACAAACCATTAAGTTAAGTAATGACAACAAGAAGAACCCTGCTGCATGGACCATTGTTAATCAGAAGCTAATATCCCCAGGGAACTTTAATTAACTAGGTATCTTTATAATGAAAGGTGTAATTAAAAGGGATTTACTCCTTGGATGCACCATACACTGCAGCTACTGTTAGCGTGGATGGAGTTAATGAAACACACACCCCCTGTAGGGATGATACTTTGATCCAATAGACAGTGTGTGTGCCCTGGCCCAGTGCATGATGGTCTAACCCTCCCATGCATGTTGTAGGAATCTTTAACTCAAGGACTACAGATGGAACTGATAGCATAATGGACTATTTTCTTGTCACAATGTCATCATGAAGAGGTTATTTTAGCCATTCCACATACAAGCATGCAGTGCCCTTTCCAAGTTGAGTGCTTGTAGTATTGTTAGTGTTTCCTTCATTGTCTTGTTCAACAACAATGCATGAAAATTGTACAAAACTGGTGTAAATCCAATTAGAAGTGCAGTAAGCTGTAACAATAGTGCAATACCATAAGATTGGGAAATTTTCAATATTGATTTATTTTCGTGGTCATGTTCAACAACGAAAATTAATCACATGACCTTGTACAAAAATAGTAGCTAAGCGAAAATAAATTAATTATAAACATGAATTATTATCAAACGAAAATTTCCCAATTTACAGCAATCAGTATAAAGTATTGTGAACACAAATAGAGTGTCTTGTAGTAGTACTGGAATTAGAGTGTCCTGTAGTAGTACTGGAATTAGAGTGTCCTGTAATAGTTAGAGTGTCCTGTAATAGTACTGGAAAGAGCTTGATTATTTCCAGGGACATTTTGAATTCACTAAATTGCATTCTTCTCTGTCTCAGAAAACTAGCTTTATTTTTCAAGGGATTGCACATGCCCTCCCTCCTTCCCTCATTTCAGGAGTGAACTGCACATGCCCTCCCTCATTTCAGGAGTGAACTGCACATGCCCTCCCTCCTTCCCTCATTTCAGGAGTGAATTGCACATGCCCTCCCTCCTTCCCTCATTTCAGGAGTGAACTGCACATGCCCTCCCTCCCTCCCTCATTTCAGGAGTGAACTGCACATGCCCTCCCTCCCTCCCTCCCTCATTTCAGGAGTGGATTGCACATGCCCTCCTTCCCTCATTTCAGGAGTGAACTGCACATGCCCTCCCTCCTTCCCTCATTTCAGGAGTGAATTGCACATGCCTTCCCTCTTAATGAATTGCACCATTTTATCATAGAAAGAGTGTCTTGATTAGAGGGACTTCGGGGAAAGGAAAGGGTTGGGTGTTTTATTTTTAATTACCATATAACGAACTGCTGAGTGAAATAGTGTCTTTATTAATTTGCAGAGGTGAGCAAGCAATTGACCCACTCCTAACGCTCCTGATGTTTTAACTGTTTTGAACAAACCAACTGTGTCTTTAATTAATAGTTGTTAAGTACAAAGATTTTATGATTTGTTATTGAGTTAACTGAATTCATTTATAATAATGTTGATGTTAAGTTGGTGGAGAACCCAGGAAATCTCCTTGAAAATTTTCACAGATTTCGTGATTTTGCTGTTTGTTAATTTGTTTGTTTGCTGTTTTGGAAGAGATATTGGTAGGGGAAAGAGTGGATAGCTTCACACACCATAAAGGACCCTTTTTTTTTTTTAGTGTTTCAAAGAACTTATCGGAGCTGGAAGCTAAAATAGTGTTGCTTCTATAGTTCAGAATGTTTGCCTGTTTGGGGAAGTGTGTGTCGGTACCTTCACTGATGTCTCAGGTAGAAGCCCGGCTAAAGAGCATTTCAAAGCCACTTTGAAGATGCAACGCTCGCAGACCAGCATGAATCTTATTGGAACTGTGTTACTATGTTAAGTGTGTGTGTACGTGGAGAACACCTGTTAGATACATCCTAGAAGCTGCCAGGATGTTGTTCTGTGATGAAAGTCTCTGTGATGTTATGGATGTCGTGATGTAGCGTCATGGAAGTTCCCACAATATCGTGATGCAATGTGCTCCATACTACTAAGGAGGGTATAATGCAACATCTCATCATCAACCATCTCTAACCTCCAAACCTTAAACTCCCTAAATTCTTTTCATTCATGATTCGTGCTTGAAAAATATTTCTACCTCAAGTTAATTGCCACACTATTCAATGTTTCGGGCAAACACTGTCAGTACCCTCCTATTTCAGTCCCAACAAACTGTGGTTATTAAGGAACTTACTGGGTCCAAGTACCATTGAAATGTTAGCTACATTGTGTGAGAATCAGATGACTTATCCACCTGACGTTGCAGCTGCAACTTGAAAGCCCTGCTACTTCCTTGTTGGAACATGAGTCGATACATCTTTCCACAATGATAACAAATGTCTTGCTTGTTCAATTAGTTGTATGTGTACCAACACAAAGATGTTTACTTGTTTACATCAACAAAGCATAAATAATAAATAACAACAAACTTCCACTACACTTTCAGCTTGATAAATGGTTGAATTCCCATGAACCATGTTCAATTAGTGTGCAGTGTCAAGGTAGCGGTAGGTACTTCTTCAAGCGACTTGAAGTAGCATGTGTCCTCAGACCTCTTAGTTCCAGGCAGATAGCATTCAGGTGTGCTAATTGGAGGGGCTTCCTCACGTTGAAGGGTATCTTCATTTAATAGAGAAGGCTGCTGCCTTCGTTTAGTCATGTGTTTAAAGGGCATCCTTTGTTTTACAGTCATGTGATCAGAGGGGCATCCTTTGTTTTACAGTCATGTGATCAGGGGGGCATCCTTTGTTTTACAGTCATGTGATTAGAGGGACGTCCTTTGTTTTACAGTCATGTGATCAGGGGGACATCCTTTGTTTTACAGTCCATGTGATCAGAGGGACATCCTTTGTTTTACAGTCCATGTGATCAGAGGGACATCCTTTGTTTTACAGTCATGTGATCAGGGGGACATCCTTTGTTTTACAGTCATGTGATCAGGGGGACATCCTTTGTTTTACAGTCATGTGATCAGGGGGACATCCTTTGTTTTACAGTCATGTGATCAGGGGGACATCCTTTGTTTTACAGTCATGTGATCAGGGGGACATCCTTTGTTTTACAGTCCATGTGATCAGAGGGACATCCTTTGTTTTACAGTCATGTGATCAGGGGGACATCCTTTGTTTTACAGTCATGTGATCAGGGGGACATCCTTTGTTTTACAGTCATGTGATCAGGGGGACATCCTTTGTTTTACAGTCCATGTGATCAGAGGGGCATCCTTTGTTTTACAGTCATGTGATCAGGGGGACATCCTCATGTGATTAAGGGACATTTTGCACTGAACGTGTTGCATGTTGAAAGATCCAATGTTTCGTGGCATTTTGATTAGTGTGTTTTACGGATGATGTGATGTGGCATGCTTCTTTCATACTTATGAACTGATGTTTTAGCTCACCAACCCGTGCACAAAGACCAGCAAAATCATGCACTCTTATCAGCAAAACCTAGCCGGCTGTGTTTACAAAGGACAAGAGTTCAAGTCTACACTTGGCAGAATTTTGGTAAACTGTCACACCACTGAGGGCCAGTTGGGGTCAGTATAACCATGGCTGGGGGTTGGTGCTGGTGACTTGATCAAGATCTTGGTCAAGACTTTGGTTTGAGGGCTGGAAGAGTATACAAATCCTTGGAAAGATTCAACCTTGCCACCTGTATATGCATTTATGCTTTCTCATCTATGGTGGGTTCTTTTCCATTGACCACGGTCTCATCCATGAGAAACTTACGAGATTTGAGTAGGAAAGTTAAATTTAAATACCGTGGTCTGGTCTGGTATATCTGAATCAGTGATGAATAACCGAATAACCAAGTTCTCCTTGTTCTCCCCCCTGTGGAGCCCCTCCTGTATTCAGTATATTTTTGTATACCAGGCTACTGACAAGAGCCTAAAGTACTCTGACTCAATATATTCTTTGTAAACTAAGACTCTACTCAGTATATTCACAGTATATTCACTAAGACTCCCCAGTATATTTTTGCATACTTGCATACTATTATGTTATCTCTTTTGTCTTCCAGACCTCCCTCCTCCCATCATCCTTAACCACACCCAATCTGAAGAATGGGTGTGGCTTCACTGGAAGGTACCCTCTGCTCAAGCCCGTCCATTCCCATATCATATCACCAACTTCACTCTATGCTACACGCCAACTAATTCCACAATGGACAGCGACCTTTGTCCTCTGATCACTGACCTTTGCACTCTGACCTTTCGCCCTCCATGCAAGTGTCTGATGTTTCCCGGAGACCAAAGAGTTGCTAACGTGAGCGGTCTGGAGAATGCACCCTCTTATGTGTTCACATTAGGGTACAAATCTGGTGCTGGACTCATAAGTGAACAGACCCCTCCCCTCTGTCTCTCAATGGTACAAGGTAAGAAGTGTCCATGAGACTATTAATAATAAACTGCTGTTAATTACTGCTACCCATATGTTACAGTGATTTGAGAAAGCCGAAATGGCTCAAAGTTCTGTTCTGCTTATTAAAAAAATCTAATTTGCATTAGCTAGTCAAAGAGCCAGGATGAACAAAGTGTGCAGCTAGTATTTAACAGAGTGATTGCATTGCATTACATTACATTACATTACATTACATTACATTACATTACATTACATTACATTACATTACATTACATTACATTACATTACATTGCTTTCTAGACTGCAAGCAATTACAATTCCTGTATTAGTACTACAGCATATTTCTCATACATGTGGGTGTGGTCACACTTGCCCAGCAGCTTTGTAGTGCAGTGCTCTAATTATGCTGGCATCTACCTGCTAATTCCTGCTAATTCCTTTGAGCCAATTAGCGACATTTCTTGGACAATTTTTCAAGAGTCTATTTCACACGCTGTAACTTCTCGCACACCTTATGTGGCTCGGTCAAGAAGGGCGTGGCATTCCAGCTGATAAAATAGAAGCAACACCAAAAATGTCTCTCAGCATTTTAGCCAAATTTGTTAATTGCCGAGCAAAATACGCTGCGTACTTTCCATCCATTTGTAGGCTACACAGTTGCCATGGTGAAGGAGAACAGTTGTTATGGTAACACATGATTTTTTTAAAGAAAAAAAAAAGAAGAGAGCTAATAACAGACTTTGAGAGTAAGTGCAAGCATCAGTGCCAGCAGATGAAACAAGCCAAAAGTGTCTTGTATAGATACAGCAGAGTAACACTTAGCTGCTGTTTCCTACATGAAGGACCATGATTGAGCTTGTATTTTCAAGTGTGTACATATTCTGTCCATGTATCTGAGTACTTCTAACTGGAAATTTGTTGAAATATTGTTATCGTGCAGACTTTATCAAATTATTTACTACTGTAACGGTGACAAGACTGGCTACAAGATTCTTGATGGAAGGCTGACTCAAATGCCTTCTCAATCTTTCGCTTCCACTGTAAGTCTTCTTCTAACTTTGGACTTCTTAATGGAAGATGGAAGTACTGCAGTGCTGGTTGGTCAACTTTCAGAGCTAAAAAAAAAAAGAAAAAAAAAAGAAGATATCTGCTACACTGATCGTGTATGAGTTTATGAAATGGCTTTATTGCTTTGTTCTATGAGCATTCCACACTCCACCAATGACACTTGTTAACTTAACAATGTCTGATGAACATTTGCTATTGTTAACTTGACAAGCACTTTATTTATCCTTTCAAACTTAACAATATTGTTAAGTTAACTTTTGTTTGTGCTTTCGAACTTAACAATATTCGATGAACACTTGTTGTTGTTAAGTTATCACTTTGTTTGTACTTTCTTATTTCCTTATAATGTACGCTTTTCCTTCTGAGTCTCTACATACCTCTGCCCTTTAGCGGCATCATACTTTTGCTGTCTGAGCCGGCTGTCCCAGCCAGAGACTTCCGCACTTGTTGTCCACGCCGGCTGTTCATGCTGGAACTTCCCTTGTTTTGGCGTGTAGCTGGACAAGGAAGTCATTGCAATATCGTGGAAGCTACGTACGATGAATGCTTGCAGCAGCCAGGCTAGCAGAATCTTACGAGCTTGTAAAGGGCTTGCTTACTCACACAACATTACATATCTATAGTGACTTAAGTATCTCGTCATATGGAAACTTCAAAAACTCATCATAACTACAATATCATGGTATACTGGTGATCAAAGCTGCTGAAGCTATTAACATGTACTGGTATATTGTAGTTCCAGTTAGTGTGAAGATTTATAGCAATTATGTGTCTTTGGTGAGGTTAAACACAGAACCATCTGATCCATACACTGGTCAACCTATGTATGAAGTACCGCGTGTATTCCTCTATCATGGAAATTTAGTGAGAGGGAAGGGAGGAATTTTTCGTACAAATAATGCACTGGAAGCGATTGGATTTTTATGCAAAAAACAAAACAAAACAACAGAAATTTCCCTCTTGCTCTATTCAAGGCTCAGTCATGACAAAGCACCTGCAAGCTCCCTCACTTCCTTCGGATGTGATCAGATGAACATTTAACAGGTGTACAAATCTGTCCACTCACTGCCGTCAACTTCACGCTAAAAATAGAACATTATCCTGTCAAAGTGCGGCTTTCCATAGTAAACAACAATGACATGTCAGTAGGACAAAGAGCTGAAGGTCACGTCTTTGTCAACTGAACACATGGAAGAGCAGAAAAACAACAAATATTCAATGTGGTTAACAGATACACAGTTCTTGTGCTGTGATTAACCACTTGCTATGTTAGTTGGTAAAAAGAACAGAATGTTTTATTGTCTTCAACTTACTAAGAAAGGTTCCTTTAGCTCTGACTTTGTGGCTTGCTGCTTTGGTATAAGGTGTATACTTATTGGCCAGCAGACTAACCCAGCAGCACCTACCAATTGAGGAGAAGTACCACATAATTATGCACATTTTTTGTTTTGTTTTCACGACCAGCACCACATTCTTACCATAAAAATGGTACCAATGATAACCATGTTCCCCCCCCCCCCCCCGGATAGTTCCTCATCTGACCACAGCAAGACATAAAGAGACCAGCTCTTTAAACCAGTAATGACACTACTGACCAGCAAGAATCTATCTCTTTCACACGTTTGTTTTTTCGGTACTTTGAGGAACTCATTATGGTTACTGGTCTTTCTGCACTGTTACAACTTCGCATCATCCCAGCTAGCCTCATGCTTTAAAATTGTGTGGGGGTGGGCATCCCAGCAGATTGATTGATATGCTAACCAGCAAGCGTCTGCCTCTTCTGATCCCTTTGTTATCTTTTTGGTGTAGCCCTTAGAATCAACACGTGCTCTTCCACTTTTTTAAAACATCTGATTCTGACACCTTTTGTGACTCTTTTAGGAAGCATAAAACCATGACAATTATCTGAGGAAGTTTGGGGTAATAAGTGGCATGATAATTATGTGGTTTAATTTCTCACTTTCCAGCTTCTCGTCTCATGTGCTTCTCCTGCTCCCCACTCTCCTCCACACAACTTCTCCTCCTAGCACAGGTACAAGCAAGTGGCACCTTCTCTCCTTCCCTTCCTCTTCCCTCTCCCTCCACCCTCTTCTTCCCCTCTCCCCCTCCCCTCTTCCCTCCCCTCCCTCTCTCCCTCCACCCTCTTCTTCCCCTCCCTCTCTTCTCAAAACACTTTCCATCCAGTTCTTTAATTATATTTGTTTCTTATACTGTTGCTTAGGTAACAGGAAACTCTCCTGAGCCACTTGAGGTTATTGTCTATAACTTAACAGGAACAAACCAGACCACCACCATGACAACCAAGGTACTTAAATACACCCTCTTACTCTCTCCTTATCCCTTGCTTCTTTCTTCCTTCCTCCTCCTCCCATCTTTATCTCCCTTCCCCTAACCTCCTTCCTCCCCTCCTCCTCCTCTATCCCTTTCCTCTCCTTCCTCCTCCTCCTCTATCCCCTTTTTCCCCTTCCTCCTCCTCCCCTCCTCCTCTTCTTCTATCCCCTCCCCCTCCTCCCTCCTCCTCCCCTTCCTCCTCCCCTCTCTCTCCTTCCTCCTCCCCTCTCTCTTCTTCCTCCTCCCTCCCCTCTCTCTTCTTCCTCCTCCCTCCCCTCCTCCTCCCTTCCTCCTCCCCTCCCCTCCTCCTCCCTTCCTCCTCCTCCCCTCCCCTCCTCCTCCCTTCCTTCTCTTCCCACAGTCCATTCTTCCAGAAGGTGGTAACATCACAGTGAGTGACCTTCGACCCTGGACTGCTTACTCCTTTGCTCTCTCTCTACATGACCTTTCACCTCTCAAAGACCTCGCCCACTGCCCCACCAACTCGTGCAGAACTGCAGAAAGTGGTGAGTTTAAAGTTCAATAATAAAGACCTGGCAGACTTTATTACATCTTGATTCTGTTAAAGGGGTGTGGTTAGATTATCACACTGTACCTGGCTATTAAACCCCCCCAGAATTTCATCCCTTCCAGAATATCAGTTTAAATTACACCTCTTTATTCATGGAACACATTGTCCTTTCATCCTGTTCCTCCATTATGAAGTGGTTTGTTTGCTTCCACAACTTGTACCTATTAAGAGAAGTTTTGCTATGGATAAGAATAGCACTTGCTTATTGTCCTCACCACATTCAATGGCGAACATTATCACTACGAAGGGAGAGGGGTGTGCTCTGGGGTCCCCGTACAGCATTTTTTACAAGCAATTCATCACCTCAAGCTTGCCCATAATAGAGAGGTGCTTTTAATTAAGGTGTATCAGAACACAAGAGTGTGGTACCTGCCATTATGGAGCTCGGTCTTCATAAACTTGTACGGGCATAATACTTGAACATGGCATGTGGTCCTAACCCTAACTTCATTAACATGTATCAGCATTGTACGGGAACATCACCTAATGTACCTCACTCTCTGTCCGTCCTCCATTATCACTCATGTTTATTATTTATAAATCAGTCTTTAGCGGTAACAGTGGATCTCTCTTAATGAACTCTCAATATTCAGGACACAAATACAAAAAAACAAAAACAAACCTCTATTAGGGATATTTTTTCAAGGAACTAAAACATACTGTTGATATGAATTGAACCTCTAGAGAGTGGCAACCTTCTCTGTTAGGGACAAGGAACTAAAACATACTGTCGATACGAATTGAACCTCTAGAGAGTGGCAACCTTCTTTGTTAGGGACAAGGAACTAAAACATACTGTTGATACGAATTGAACCTCTAGAGAGTGGCAACCTTAATGTGTTATAATTATTTTTGAATGAAGTGGTGGGTGTGTCTTATAACAAGCTATGGTATTAATTAACATGTGATATAGGTAATATTGTGTAGCACCTCGTATGATTTAGTAACATTCTCACTACTGCAACTTGTGAAACTTATCCAGAACTTCACTCCTGCCCATACTATTACAAAATATGTTCCTTTTTTTTTTCTTTCTCTTTTTTTTGTGATTTATAAAAAAAAATACTGTCTCTTTGCCCTTTTTAGGGTTTCCTCTGTCATCCTTCACCTTTTAATGGCTTTATGGGGTGAGAATCATCCCTCGGATAAGTGTGGTTTTCTTACTCTTTGAGCCTCTGCACCTTCCCTTAAATTCCCTTCCCCTCCCTCACTGGCCCCTTTTTTCTTGGCAACGAATAGCAGAACTTAAGAAGCATTGAGGTTTAAGAACAAGACCAGCCACTTATCTAGCAGGCATTCAGTGAAGGAGCTGGCACCTTCATTGGCAAGCATTTCATTTGATTTTCAGGAAAAATTCAATGACCAGAGGGTGATGTATTAAGCTTAAGACTAACAAAGGACTGTGGCTCTAACTCTGACTTGTGTGAAGTTTGGGTTATTGTGAATACAATGGTTAGTGAGAGTGTGGTGGCTATATTTATTAAACTAAACTTGTTCCATAATCCAGTAAAATAACTTTCTTATGAACACTTTTGAATGCCTCGTCAGAAGATAAACCATGATGCATTCCCCCTGCCCCATAATGATAATGGACCAGGAAACCACTTCTAACTTCCATATAAATGTCACAACGTATTCACTTCTGGTATTCTATTGTGGTGGGCTAGGGCTAGGGCTAGTAGTGGTGTTGCAGGTCATCTTCAAGGAAACGTTGTTTGTTCAGTGTTTGAGGTAGATAGGGTGGTCACAGTAAGCATACCCCCAACTGATCTGAAGTATTTTGTTCAAGTTCGTCATGTCCTAGCCGGCATATAAACTCCCCTATCATGTGGTACACAAGCAAATTCAATAGAGTGTAAGATCACAAATCTGCTTCTGACTTAACCATTGCATATGACACGTTCTCATCGACAAGAAATGGACATATTTTTTGTAAAAAAGTAAAAGTGTGACAGCTGTGGGAAGGGGGGAGTGACCAAGTGGGGAAAAAACAAAAAAAAACGTGACTGTTTCACCTCTTAAGAGCACTTAAAGGAAACAGCTGCCAGGGTTTCGTTCCCTTTGACTTCAGGCTCTCACCTTGTAACCAAGACAAGCTTGACACTGGTGAACTACATTTCACAACTTGTGCGGGAGCAGGGGAAGGTAAGGGAAGTGGATGACTGCGTCTAGGACCACACATGATGTGTGCTTGGGGTGTTGTAACTGCATAAGGTAGCTATCAGGTTGTACTCCAACAGAACTGTCTCAATCAAATTCATTACTCACCGAAAGTTATCCTCACAGAACAGCCATTTTAAAAATTCCCAGACTAGTTCATGACAGTCATACTATCTCAGCTAATTGTACTGTTTGGATAACACAAATCAAATAATATGATTGGTCGGTTTATGACATGCGATCTCCGCTTATAGATGATGAAAATGGAGCGATCAGATTGGTCGTATGCAAATAGCAATCTGATTGATCAGTTTGTGATGTGACTGCCGACTAGCTGAATGATCTGGTTGGTTAGTGAATTCCACTTGGAGTAACTTTCTACCAATTATTGTGAGCAAGTCAAAGTACCTTACGTCAGGTCACATACATACATACATACATACATACATACATACATACATACATACATACATACATACATATATGGTGTATTTATGATGCTAAATTTGAATTATGCATGAGCTGTGTTTAAATATAGAAGGGGGTTATTTTGATGTCTATATTTGCTGTGCATAAATATATTATGGAGGCATATATGGAGTCACATATACAGCTTCACACAACCACCTCACCCAGTCATTCTAGAGTTGAGGTAGGACCTTCTAGTTTTAAAATTGGAGTGAGTGAAGTCGTATTTCTAAAAATAGAGTCACATTAACCCTACAGATTGCCAAGCTATATAGGGGAGCTTCTACCAAACTCCTTTCAAGTTAAACCACCAAATTTTAGAGAATGTATCTCCTAGACAACTTTGTAAGGTTTCCCTGGCCTTATATACCTGGAGGTGGTATATTGGTCAACTGTTGGTTGGTAGGTGTGGTTTTGTGTTTCTATAGCAACCTCCTTACCAGGAGGTATGGGTTGTCTGTGGTGTACTTGGAATGTTTTATAGGTTGATAGAACACCCTTACTTGGAATGAGATTGCTATCAGGTTTGAATTAAGTATAGGCACAGTGGAATTCCTTAAAGTGATGGGGTGGATGTGGCTCTCCCTACAGTGGAAACTCCAATAAAGGGTACTCCAAAAAGAGCTAGAGGACAAACCTGTCAACAAAGGATAATCTCTTCAAAATAACCTCCAAAAACTGCAGAGACAGGGTCCCAATATTTCAGGAGGTTTCCACTGCATGTTTCACAATCATGTATAAATTCATACTCTTTTTAAGCTCCTGTTTATTCCAGTTTGCATGTAGTGTTGGAATAATGTATGAGATCTAGAATCTTTATTACCTGACAATACTTGTAGTGAAGTAATCCAACTAGTCACATGAATAGAGCAATATATATAGTGCATATCCATATCTTATCGGCTTTGAGTCAGTATGCAGTGGTGGAATAATATAATATCTCTCTCTCTCTCTCTCTCTCTCTCTCTCTCTCTCTCTCTCTCTCTCTCTCTCTCTCTCTCTCTCTCTCTCTCTCTCTCTCTCTCTCTCTCTCTCTCTCTCTCTCTCTCTCTCTCTCTCTCTCTCTCTCTCTCTCTCTCTCTCTCTCTCTCTCTCTCTCTCTCTCTCTCTCTCTCTCTCTCTCTCTCTCTCTCTCTCTCTCTCTCTCTCTCTCTCTCTCTCTCTCTCTCTCTCTCTCTCTCTCTCTCTCACACACACACCAATCTGTAACTGCACATTGTAACTTCCTCTAAGATACAAGCAGAGATAGTTAGTGTGGGTTATCTCTCTGGAATTCAAAATCAAGCAAGTTATTTACATGCCAGCAAGCTCCCATAGGGGAAAATGTGAATGACTTTAATGAAAAAGTTAATCATAGCATAAGCTTCAACAGAGACAGAAGTGTTGTTTCTGTCTCTTCCTTGAATGAATGACAGTGTACTCAGGGCCTGAGTGCATCAATATGAAACTTCAGACTTAGTCGAGGTGCCATTGGTCGTCAATGTTCATTCAGATTTAAAATCCAGAGCTTCACTTTTGAGTCAATGAATGCACCCCATTAATGGCATTCGATGCTTTGCATGATTCAAAAGCCTTGCTTATCTTTTCTCTGCATGACTATATTATCATATAAAGTAAGTGATTGTGTGCCTCAGGGTAAAAGGACTCATGAAAAGGAGCAACTTAAAGGAGTGTGATGGATATGGCTTTAATTATATTATTATTGTATCCAAAGTGGAGTATCTTCAGAGGTTGACACACTCTTTGTCTTATTCATGTCCTCTTTGACCCGTCTGCTGCTTTATGGGAATGTGTTCACACCTTTAAAAAGAAAGTATCTTTGAACAACCTTAATTGGACAAATGGGGTAGTTCCTGCTCATTAGTAAAAGTAGGATTTAATTAACTTTGAATGGGCTTGTCACTGATTAGAAATGGGCTACTTGCTAAGAGAAAAAAAAGATGGTGCAGAGCTGCTAAGACATAAATCATTAGGAAAGTCTCCAGCACAATTATTTATTTTTTACTGAACTGGTTGTAGCTATGTAGAAGTTTGAATCCTCTTATGTGGTTTTTGATCTCCTCCATTTTATTTTATGGCACTCTTCGGGATGCTTTAACAACACACTTTGATCTCTCAGAGCAAGAAGCAGCATTTCCATTTCCTTGCAGAGTACAGCTGTTTTTAAGCACTAGAATTGTTTATGCCTTGTCACAGCTGAATTCCATCACTAACCACCTTCCTCAAACTGTCCTCACGCTTTTGATATTGCTTTTATTTTCAACTAGCCTCTTGGAATGTATATCTTACTCATTCTGTTCAACCCTCTCTCTTTAATGAGGGTCCCCCTTCGTCAACGGCTAGTGCCCTGTGGGGTGAAGTGCATAGAGTCTGTCATACCTTCATCATCAATCAGTCGAAAGGTCACACCCTTACCACAAGGAACTTACCACAACTTCACACATGCAACACTTCAAGGATAGGCTAATAGGTGTTAGAATTATTAATCACACTGATAACAAGACCCTTGAAAATCTGTGATGTGCTTGGTATACTAACAGTGTGCTTAGTATACTAACAGTGTACTGAGTGGCGATGTCTTAAAAATGCATTTCAATCACCAGCTCCCTTTGGTGTCAGTGTCGGTGCAATTAGATCCAATCAATGCACTTGTTGAACTTTTTTGGCATTGAGATAAGGTTACTAACTGTTGTTTTTCAAGCATGTCTTTGACCTTATTCCATGAGAGCTCTTCTGTTTGCTTGTCTTTTGTGTATGCAAACAAACAATAAGAGATCGAACCTCCTTTTTAGGACGCTATTAAAAAATAAAACCCTTTTGGATAGTCTTTCTGGTTAATGATATTCATTGCTTATCCCCTGCAGCTGTTAATTAAATGGTCTATTATTAACGGGTACTAATTTTAGCTGATTCAAAGTTCAAACTGATATCTTGTGAATATGATTAGCTATAACTCATTGAATGGTGGGCATGGACCTAGTATCAATAATGTAATGGCTGAAAACTTTCTTCATAGCTGCTAAATTAATACCTTGAAATCACAAGAATCAAAAAAAAAATTGCTAAAATTTTGTACCCACAAAATTAATAGTGAAGGCTAAGTATTGCATCCTAATGATATTCATAGGTGTGTTAATAATATTCATATAATGCTCCATTCCACAGTGCACAGTGCACTATGTAAACTCTGAGTCATCTGTTGCATGGCAGCTACAATCAGCTGCTCCATTTACCATAAGAACACATCCACATACATCCACACGCAGTGCAGGAGATGGAAAATTTGTACTACAAATTTGTTCTCTGTAGAGATGGTGTAATGTAGAGTGTGGGCACATTTTTATCGTTTGTAGTGCAACCGGCCAATTATGTTCTTGAGGAATATCTTAATTGTGAGCATTATTCATGCTCCAATGAAGATCGTTGTCCTGCTGACTCAGCAGTCATGAACCTTGGGCACTTAGAAGTGGTCTAATAATGTGCACTACGAAAGAAAAAGGTGCCTTTTTAAATAATAGTGGGTCTTTATATCAAAGATATCTTTATACTAAGAATAAAGATGGGGAAGATCTTAAGTGAAGACTCTCGAAAAAGAGTTTTTTCAAATTCTAAGGAGATGTGGGATGCCATTTCAATTAGGTGGAAGGGCAAGCCTCAGTGAAAATCCCATTCCTATCACTGAGGCCAAATGGATGTTGTACTGTTACATGTTTCTAGCTCCAGGCTACATCACTTTGGAAACCAGTGGGAAAATAGTACACAGTATATACCTTCAGGGCATAATTAAGAACAGTTAGTACTTGTCAATAATCATCTCTAGTGTTCACTGCTCAATGGCTCAGTCTCTCCATATGATTATTATTAACTCAAGAGCACACATTCATGGAATGTGCTATCAGCTGTTTTGTGAAAAGGCTTGAGCCCTTGTTAGCTTGCAACACTGTCATGCCCCCCACCTCATGTGATCCATTGAGCAAGTGTACTGCTAAACTTCCCCCCTACCTTATCAGCGTCATCTGTACTTGTACGTACCCACCCCTTCTATTTGCCTATTCATCTCAAGGGAGGCATGTGGACGGTAATGAATTCATCTTGTCACCAGCTTGTCCAGGTCCTTCACAAGAACATCTATTCTCTCTTAGCGCCTTTGTAAGTTAATTGTTGCCTACAGCTCTTCATTCATCAGACTACATTGCGAACATCCAGCGTGTTAGCAGACAATCATTACCCCTCAAAATTGTCTTTTTTTAGGTATCGGTGATTGCGCTGTCACGTGTTCAATGATTAACTCCTGAGTATTCCATTATGTGGAGTATTCTATTGTGCTTACTACATCCACTGGGGAGTAATTACCTCTTGGTGACAGACAGTGTCTGAAGAATCATCCCCGCAGTGTGCTGTGACTTGGTGCACAGGCAGTTCCTGAGGAATCATCCCACAGTGTGCCGTGACTTGTGTCCGTAAACTGCATACATCAAGATTTCCATCCTTTTTTTTTATTATCACACAATTTTTTGTTTCATTTTCATCACATTTTGGCCCCTTCAAGAAGTTGCCACTCAAGTAAGAACCCATTTTCAAGTACATACAACGATGGAAAGATGAATACAGTATAAAATATATGATTATTAATGAAGTGATTAATAAGGTTCAGTTGCACCCACTTGAATGTTTTGCATAATTTGCACGACTGCATATCCCCCACCTTGAGGAGTCACTCATCCTTCCTTAGATCAGCTTTTCGTTCCTTCAATCCCAGAGAAGCATTCCAAAACAGTGGCAGCCTGGAGGAGGATGAAAAGAATTCTTTTTTCCTATCTGCTAACAAACATCTTCCCTCTTAAATTTTTTTGATTCTCGTATTTGAATTAGTCAATTCTCTGGCATACTTCTTTGCCAAAACGAGTGTACTTGCTGTTATTCATAACACTCATAACACTCTCAGCCTTTTGTTCTCTAGGAATTCAACTTTTTCATTCTGAAATTATTCAACTATGCCCTTGGGCATGGCATGGTGTGTTATGCATGCAAAGCACGCTGTATTTCGTAATCTGATACTCATTAATTCAAAACTGCCCATTACTCAACTCAAATGACCTGGAGGTAAATAGTGTCCATGGCAACTCAATATCATTAACTTCCAGTCTCTGAGTGTAATCTTAGTGATAAACCTTGGAAACTTATACCTAGTGTAGTTGGTAGTTGGTTTACATAAGCAACTTGGATTAAAACACAAGTTTTGACAGAAAATGTTTGATATTTTTGATGTCTTAAGTGCAGGCAGACATGGTAGCCATGTTTTGAACTAGCTAAGAGGGTGTTGGGTACTTGCAATTCTCCTGTTTCTTGAATCTTGTTAATGTTCTGTTTCGTGATGCAGTAGTTTGCTGAGAGACAGGGTAGTCCTGTTCTAGCACAGAGTGGTAACAACAAGTCCTTACTGCCCCCAGGATGTATTCCATTTGTACCACCCTGGTTAAAAAGTGCCCCCTTTTTCGGCCAACAACAGCTAAACTATCCCACCATCTATACAAAATGCCCCCTTTTTTGGCCATAACAGCTGAGCTATGTACAGCATAATGGGAGAGAAAATTTGCTACCATTTGTATCATTTTGTAGCATGGAGTAATTTTAATTTAAGTGTTTATGTGTCAGCAAATTAAGTGAGGAAGTCCCTGGCGTTATTGTAATACATGTCAGCGAATTAAGTGAGGAAGTCCCTGCATTATTGTAATTTGGAGACTTACAACCCTTCCTCCCTTCCCCTCCCCTCCCCTCTTGTCTCCCCTTTTTCATACCCTCGTCCTTTCCCTCTCTCTTCTCCTCTCCTCACCTCCTCCTCCCCCAACCTCTCAGCTCCTTCTGCAGCTCCAACGAACCTCCAAGTCACAAACACCACGTCACGATCCACAACTGTCCAATGGACCCCACTCCCCATCAGCGCCAGAAATGGCAAACTCTCTCACTACCTCCTGAAGTCCAGCTGTCGTCTGGAAGACCTGTGTCCCCTCGCCAAGGGAGAGTGGTACAGCATACAGTACTGGGAATTATGTAGAGTCAGTACCACGATATTGTCCGTCTCTTCCGCTGAACCAACTATTGATGGTGTTTGTGTGTTTACTATCAACAACTTGTTTCCTGGTGCTTACTACACGTTCCAAGTTGCAGCTGCCACTCGGGGTGGAGGGGGAGGTCCCTATTCATTAAGCGTGAATGCCTCTACACCTGAAGAAGGTGAGTGATAAATTATGTTTGTTGATTAGAATAGCAATGATGAGATCAGCATTTAGTCCCAGTGTCTATGGAGATAAATTTTTCAACCATTTCTAACCACATTAACCTAAGAAGGTAATTCTACGACCACATCAAAGCAACCCTTTAAGAGGGTGTTATGGCATGTATGTCAATGTCTTTATGTTTCAAAGCAATCCTTGAAGGCATACAATTGCTTTCTGAAGGTGTCAGCATCCTTATTTCTGTGTGCTTTTTATGTTCTATTGCAATTTGAAACGACCTCCTCTGAGAACATTTGTACGTGGTTTGCAGTAACCCAACATGCACACTCCACCAATCAAATACTACATGCTGGGACTGCAGTCACATTATGCACATTAGAAGTCTTAATCTTTCTTGAATATGAAATCTGTGCTTATCACTAAGTGGTGAAAAGTGGAACATTTAAGGAGATGTGACAGTGCACTTAGCTTATGGAAGCGTGGCTCTCATGACATCTGTTACAGTCCACTTTCTACAGTGTACCACGTCACCACAAATCTCCGCAATTCCGGATCTGAAAACTGAGTCCTTCTGTCGAATCACATTCGGCCTCTCTTGTGTTTATTTGTGCAGCCCAGATAAAGGCTGGAGGCTAATGTTAAAAGCTTTCAGTAACAAAAGTCAATGCTGATAATTAGCTTAGCGATCCACTTTTAATTAGCCAGAGAAAACAGTAGGAAGGGTGTGTTGTCGTCACAGACTGTTACCGGATTGCCACCACCTAATTTCAGTTTGAATGGCCACATTGAAGGCTTAATTGGAGACACAATGCACATCCTCTAATGATTGACACTGGTATGAACACTCCTCCCCTTCCACCTTGATCTTGCAGTTAGTTTCATTTTCACTGACTTGAATGGTTTTTTTTGTAACCACACAATTATTATTTACTCCACTATCCAATAGTACATTCTTTCTTGTTGCTCGTGGTTTTTATTATTATGGTTGTGTCAACAGAATCAAGTTATTAATGAAATGTGCTTCAAACAAAATCTTGTGCATACTAGGTTAACATTCAATAACCCATAGAGGGGTGTGGATCGTATTAAAAAAACACACCTTCACAGGGGGGGAGGGAAGGGGGACATCATTAGTAAGAGCATTTTATATTGTTTGGAGAGAGCATAATAAGGGGGTTCAAAGGTTATTCTCATTTCCCCAGCCCCAGCCCCTATTATCTCTGCATGACATCATAGTAATTACATCATCACTATAATATCCCCAGGGGTTCCCTCATATCCTACAATTTGTTCTCTGTCGTTTCTACATGTTCAGTAACATTGATTTTGATGTACTTTCATAAAATTAATATGATCTCACACATCACACAAAGGGAATTAAGAAATCCCTTTAGACCCATTGAATGGTGACTGACTGTATGAGCATGAGGTGAACCTCCATTGATATTCCAGGGGTGAGCAATGCTTTGACTTCAGCATACAAAAGAGACCACACTCTGACTCTAGATATTTCAGTATGGCCTTTGGCTAAAGATTGTTGTTCCATGACACGATATATATTTATACGACTTTGAGATATCCATTGCTTTCCAGCTGCTCCACTGGTTTATATACTAGTAATTCCAGCTTAAAACTAACCACAATGTTTGAAAGTGGCTGCTCTTGTGTTTTGCTATTTACAAACCCCAAATTTATCTATTTTTGTTTTCCCTGTATCTTGTTAATTTTTTTTATCCAAGCATCTTATTCATAGTCTAGCTCTGTCTCCCGTTTTCTTTAATGTGTTGGAAGAAAAAAAAATTTTTTTTTTCTTCACTTTTGAAAAAAAAAACGAATGTTATTAGGGGTCAAAGGTCAAAACCATAGAGTAGAGGGGTGTGGTCATTTCAGGGGTGAGGTGTGTGTATGAAGTCGTTGCAGTCAGACACAGGAAGGTGGCATGATCCCTTGATCACTCATTATAACTGCAGCTATAACGTGGTGCTTTAAATGTGAAATTTGGTCAAGAATTGAGAAAATTAGAGCAGATATTATAGTGAATCATCAAGGTCAAGTGCATTTTGGGGTTTGAGAAACACTTTACTGCAATATTTCCACACTTTGATGTGGTCAAATGATAGATCTGATGAATAAATAAACCCACCAAAATAATGCCACGAATGAAAGATTTCAGCAAGTAAGTACTTGTAGGAAGAGAGTGGGATTGGAGTGACAGAGAAGCTCAAGGACAGGCTTAAGTGCTGCTGGCTACCGGTAGTGATGCCATTGTGGGCCATTGACCGCATCTCTCATCAGCAGCATCTAGCTTATACTGCTAGTATGGGGACTTATAGTAAAGTGTCCTTCTTCGAGTAAGGTTTCCAACAACACCGTGCAACTGGCTTTGTTGTTTTGCATCTGTCAAACAAAAAATTGGCCAATGCAGATTGTTGCATTAATCTCACACTTTTTGGATTGAATGGGGGTATTTCATTGGATATAGGGGTGACCCCTGCTATTTTATTAAATAGAGGGGTGCCCCCTGTCATTTTATTGGATAGAGGTGGTGACCCCTGCCATTTCATTTCATTGGATATAGGGGTACCCCTGTCATTTTATTGGATAGAGGGGTGACCCCTGCCATTTCATTTTATTGGATAGAGGGGTGACCCCTGCCATTCCATTTTATTGGATAGAGGGGTGACCCCTGCCATTCCATTTTATTGGATAGAGGGGTGACCCCTGCCATTCCATTTTATTGGATAGAGGGGTGACCCCTGCCATTTCATTTTATTGGATAGAGGGGTGACCCCTGCCATTTCAGTTATAAAGTAGCAGAAATTTGTAAATAGTGTTAACCCTGTGAGAACTTCTTTGAAATCCTGCCTCACACATTTGAACAGAATCGTACCTCCCTTATGATCATAATTCTGTCACTTCAAAAGAACACTGATGATGAATGTTTTTTAAAATCTTTATTATATCTGGTGTCATTGGGTCAATAACTTGTTGCTCTTTGGATATTATTTGTCACATTCACTCACCAAAGGCCAGCCTTCTTGCTACAATTATGCCATTACTGGTCACACACTGACTCAAATGATCATCACTCCAGTCAGCATATTAATCCTCTTTCATCCTGTTTAGAGCCAATAAAGAAACTCGCAAGGTGCCTCACTGAATCTCTATACACCCTCCATAGTCCATCTTTCATGCTCACATGTCTTCAATAGGTACTATCACTGCCATCAGAGTGGTCTGTGAGCTTTTGATGTTTCGTGATTTGAAGAGCTTGACAAGTCTCCTTGAATTATGTGTCTGGGTTTCGCTCTGCATAATTGCATGCATGTTAACAATGCATAGAAGATGAGCTGGTCTCAATCGATCTGCTGTATTGCTGCATGTGACATCAGCTGTCTGAATCTCAATGGATGTTAAATGAAGACACTTATTAGAAAGCAGTAGGTGGCATTTTATGGGGGGAGGGGAGGGAATTATGTCTGATGGTGGCAGTCTAGACATAAATGGCCATAAAAAGCCATAGGGTAATACATTACATGCACTCTACATTGCCAGGCACTTGATGCTGAAGTATTGACTGTGGTAATGTTTACTTTTTTTTTGTTAACTTGAACTTGGATGAATTAGCTAGTGTGTTGTTCCACAATACTTTATGGTGATTACTTCAGGGACTCCCCCTTGATAGTAATTACTTCAGGGATTCCCCCTTTATAGTAATTTGCATACCACTATTTTCCCCCTTCCTGTTTGATATGGGTTTTTTTGGTTGTTGTTTTTAGTAGTAGTACTATCACCATGGCAGTGCATGCTAAAAATCATTCACCCCCCATACACACACACCTTTAATTTTAATTTTCTTTCTTCTTTCCATCCTCATTGTAGTGTTGGAGTTACCAGACAGAATACTTATTCAAGTGGAGGTGGAAGACAGTTGTGGACCATGTCCTGTTCCCATTCCCAATGGGCCATGTCCTGTTCCCATTCCCGATGGACCATGTCCTGTTCCCATTCCCGATGGGTGGTGTGATCACAACCTCACGGTCACCTGGCTACCCTTCTTCTCTCACCAAGGAAATGCCACACCTGTGACCTTTGCCTCGAACTCTGTCCTCTCCTTGAGCAGTAGACTTTGCTTTGTACCCGAGGGCGGTGGGGAGGACCCTGTATTTAGCAGTCATAATTATTGTATCTGGTTGAACAGTGAAACCATGATCCTTAAGAATGAGTATGAGATACCTGCTGAGTTATATCGACCAGTTCTCAATGACTCATCTTTTTCATCGAGCTCATCAAACTCACTCGAGTTGTGGCTGGATTTGAAATCACGATTATCAAACGGCTCGACCCTCCACATCACAAGCCAGAGGAGAGCAGTGAAGAGTCTTTGTCAGTGCTCCAGCAATGTCACTGAAAGTAAGCACTGTGTGTTGTACTTATGTCAGCCTCAGAGCACCCTTAATTAGCCCCCCCCCCCCCCCCCCCCAGCCTCATCATCCCGGCTCTCGGAAGCAGAGAACCCTTAGACCCCCTTAACAGCCTCATCACATCCCAACTCTCAGAAGCAGAGAACCCTTAGACCCCCTTAGCAGCCTCATCATCCCAGCTCTCTGAAGCAGAAAACCCTTAGCCCCCCCCCCCCCCCCCCCCTTTTAACAGCCTCATCATCCCAGCTCTCAGAACCAGAGAACCCTATATATCCACCCCTGCTCTATATCTGTCTGCTAGCAAAGATGAGATAATTGTTATTTTTGAGGAAGTTCTATTCAATGGTCATTTTCCGCATGAAATAATAATCATGGACACTTTTTAGTAAGGGCATACTCTTTTAATTAGTAGGGGCATACTCTTAGTGTATAACATGTACGCAGCCAACATTATGGATACTGTACTGCCTTCAATTAGTAGGAGTATACTCTTAGTGCATAACATATGGATACCTTTAATTAGTAGGGGTATACTCTTAGTGCATAACATATGGATACCTTTAACTAGTAGGGGTATACTCTTAGTGCATAACATGTACACAGCTTAGTATGTATGATGGATAAACAACTTGCCTATAGCGTAAATAAGATGAAGCTATTCATATAAACAGTTAATTATACCTAGATACTATAATTTGCCTAGATACTAACAACTGCTAACCATTAGGAACTCCAACTGTTTAAGGCATCCCAATTTTTGGGTGTGTTGGTCCAAGCACTTTGTGGTATGATCCGGATAATTTAAGATTTTGGACCAAAGGGGGTATAAAAAATAAGATTCCCTTAAATGGAGTGGAGAGAAATGCCTGAGGTAAAGGAGTGTCGTAATGGCCTGATTGTGGGGCGCCATTAGTCGACTGTATCAGCTGACCTTGCCCTAAAGTGGGTATCTGTTTGTTATAATGGTCATCTGAATAGTCAATAGAAATGCTAGTTCTCTGTGCATAATTGTTATCAAGGTTAGAATTGCATAAGTCACACAACCTATATTAAGAACACTATGACTTATGTTAAGAACACTCTGGCCTATTAATAAGAATACTGACTTATTATTAAGGGCACTCTGGCCTATTAATAAGAATACTGACTTATTATTAAGGGCACTCTGGCCTATTAATAAGAATACTGACTTATTATTAAGGGCACTCTGGCCTATTAATAAGAATACTGACTTATTATTAAGGGCACTCTGGCCTATTAATAAGAATACTGACTTATTATTAAGGGCACTCTGGCCTATTAATAAGAATACTGACTTATTAAGGGCACTCTGGCCTATTAATAAGAATACTGACTTATTATTAAGGGCACTATGGCCTATTAACTTATTATCAAGTACACTATGACCTATTATTAAGGACACTTTGATCAGGATATTGGAAATGGTAAGATTGACCTTAACACTGTGCAAAGGTGTGCATACAGCTAGGTTTTGCTGTGGTAGAAAGTGCTAAAGAGGATTGGCAACCTCTGTAAGGTGCTGGGAAGATAAAGTGCAGTTTTTTGGGGGACTGGGAGCCAAGATTTGTAGGTAGCTTCATGCCAGAGTGAATAGAAGGTGCTCTATTCAAGAAGCAGAGGTGTTAGAATGATATCACCACCGACTCCCCACCCACATAGTAGCTCTGAATCCAGAAACACCTCACCAAGAAGGAGTAGGATCACAGCCTCTCTTGGCTCTGTGCTGCTATATTTCTCTTGAGGAAAAGACCTGAGTTCAAGGATTTTAACCTCTATAGAAGACACCTTCCTTATTCTCCAGCATCCATTAAATATAGTTCCATTTGCACTGTTTATGAAATCAGATTCATAATTAGGTTTCTATACTACTTATGGTATTCCTCGCTAAGGCAATTCCAATCAATAGAATATTCAAATTAGTGTCTCCATTAACCGATCAGACCTTTATACTGCATGGAGGTATCCTCAACTATTTTCCATATCCTCCTATAAATATATCGAGTGATTCTCATGCAAAATCTCGTTTTCTTGATTCCAGATGGTGATAGCAAGACCAGAGACTTGAAGATAGCATTGCTGTCTTCATTGATACCTTTCTCCCTGCTAACTGCCATTATCATGACGATCAGCCTCTCAGGTGCATGCATCTACAAGAGGTGAGTTAGAAACCTGAAAATAATAATGCACCAGATGGATAATTCAGATGAGCAGTGTTCAACTATCAGTATTAAGTCAACTGATCATTTTAAGATTTCAAACTCAAGTCCATGATCACTCTTTAATGGCATTGAATTATTACTTGGAGAGTGGACTTCCTGCTGCAGGTTCATATCCTGCATTCTTTCTGACCCCATGAAAGGGAGTGTGTAAGGAACAGAGTGGCAGATGAATTGTATCACTCTTCCGCAACTTGTGCTGCATTCATAATCACTCTCCTGCAGTCATGCAAAGAACTGACCTCAATTAGCCTCACAGACAGATCTTGTGTGAATTCCTGTATCATAGCTAAATGCTTTTCATAACAAATGTATGGATGGCAATTCTGTTGTAATGAAGCCTATTGACTATGGAGTTAAGCTTCAGTCCTTAGTTCTTTACTGGGATGCTTCTGGATGGCTACTTGGTGGTAATGATGCTTTGTTGGTGTTTTTATGGTGGGACTTGTACTTTGACAAGACACAAGATTGCCTTTGCCATTAGACAGCAAGCCTCTTAGTAGATCTGTGTGTAACAGTACAAACATTTGCTTGTTCCTCACTACCCTCTCCTCCTGCACTATAAAGACAGTGACTGTTCCTCTGGAGGGAATAGAGACTAATATTGCTTCTTACAATGTGCATAGGAGTAATAGATTCCTCTAGCATTATAGTATTGTTATAATTAACAAATTGTCATAAATCAGCTCTTCTGTATAATAATTATAAGCAAGTGCCTGATTTACATATACAAAAAAATAAAAATTTTCTCACAACCCATAGCATTTTGGTTGCTGTGAGCATGCATAAGTAACGTTGTTGTTATTGTTGTTGTTGTTGTTGTTGTTGTTGTTGTTGTTGTTTGCCAATGCTGCCATAAGTATATTTGATCAAGCACTTCCATGCTATGTAATGTAATAATGCTCTCTTCTTTCAGGTGGAAAAGGACCCATCAATCTGTGGAGTTTGAGGCAGCCTCAGGAGTTGCACTAGAAAACTACCGGTCACCCAGTCCTGTTCCTAACGAATATGTAAGCATGATGGCCGACATGCGAGCAGGAGATGGAAGGAGCTCATCTAGCAGTCAACACAGTTTCACCTCCAGTGATATCAGCTTGGAAGATTCCAGCTCAAACACCATAGCAACTGATATATCCAGCACTGCTCCTGATGAGGAAGGTATCGAATCTGTACCTCTTCTTTCTCACAGTTCAAACCACTCCAAAGATCAACAGTTTCAGTCCCCAATGCGTGGATGGTGGGACGCAAATAATGAAAGATGCATGGAACATTCAGGGAACCAGTACATCTTGCCTCCTGATGCTACAGCTTTGGATGCTCGGCAAAGTCCAGATGGTTGTTCTACAAGCTCAGAGAGTATTGACTCTAACACTTGCTTGGAAACCAGCAATCAAGTATAGGTAAAATCATAATTCATAACATGTTTATCTATACATCAATCTATTTTTTTAGCAACATTCAAGACTCTTTGTCATGCTATCATTATGATTTTAATTTTTATCCAATTCAGCAAGATTTATTTTAGATTCAGACCTATATTCACAACTTGTAATATAAAACTCTTATGAATTCTGTTGAAGGAACAGAATAAAGTCAACCTAATAACCTTTCAGTGCTCTTTTTACCCTGTTCAACACCTCAAACTATAGCTTTAATTCTATTCAAGCTCAACTCTTTACCAATATAGCATTTTCCCACTAACTGTTATACTGTGGTCTAGTTCATTCTTACTCTGAACGTGTTTCTGTATGTTCAAATTGCTAGTGAATAGCACGACAGCTTGACGCTATCTGTCGTCTGAATGTTCGGTATGTGGTTTAATCCTAACTTGTCACTGGAAGAGTCACGTGCAACAGAAGTGCTTGCTCATGCATAAAAGAAACTGGAGGGACAATTTACAGTGCTAGTCTTTGAGCATTTTGCTGTGTGTATTATTATCATTTGTATTATACTTGCATGTGTTTTATACTAGCTGACTCTACTGAGATCTTAGCTACCTGTAAGTTTATCATCACAGCGTTGTAGCGAACTTCTTCTGATCCAGAATACGGGCTCTTTATTAAAGTGTGATACTGTCAGCCTCTCTATTGTTCTTCTAGGCTATTTTACCACTACATAAAGTGCAACTAGAAAGGGGAGTGTCTTGCGGTAGATTATTCGAATTGTTCGGTTATTTAACAAGCCCGCAAAACGCAAAAGCTAGCTGTACGTATATAAAAAGGGAATCTTCCAGGCACCCTCAAGAAAGGTGCTTTTTAAAGCTCCCTCTCTAGCTTCCAAGTAATGAGTGAAAGTCATATCGACAAATCACCCAACACGGTATCACAGAAAAGATCTGTTGCGTCTACCTTGCAGCAGCAGTATCCAGCAGTTCGGAGGATGAGGAACACAGCAGTGCTAGTGAAGTGGATTGAGGATCACCAATCCAATCCCTACCCCACCAAAGCTGAGAAGCAGTATCTGGCCTACTACAGTGGAATGAATCTGACGCAACTCTCCACTTGGTTCGCCAATGCGAGGCGCAGAATCAAAAAGATTGGGATGAAGACATGGTTAGAGGGCAGAAGCACGTTCACTGTTGACTTCTTTCCAGCTACAACAACTTTGCCTCAAAGGAACGTTCTGACTGCAGATTATACCGATGGAGGTAGGCAAACCTGTTTATTTAGCTAGCTATCTAGCTATTTAGACTAACTTGCTTGAGCTTGCTGCAGCCATTTTGCAGCAGCTGGTGCTAGTTGGAACTAGAAAGTATGAACTATCAAGAGTAGCTGTTACAGAAAAATGAACTAGCTGCAGTGACCCATGCCACAAGCTTAGCACATTGTTAACACGAGTTTTCCATGAGTTAGCTAATTACATATTGGCTACCAATATTTTTTTATGGCTATCATGAGTATTTTTTCCTTGCTGCAGGATCTTACAACATACACCCCAGTTATGCTGCAGCCATGCCGCATACCTACCAACCCCAAGCCGCTCCAAGCCTGACTGCTCCCTTGACTGCTCCCTTGACTGCTCCCCCTCATCGCAACTACAGCGACCTGTTTTCCAGCACCTCACCAATGAACTACGGACTGTACACCTCAACTGCACGCACGTCTCTCACCCAGCCACCATTAATTGGAGTCTCTGCGTTCACCAACTGGTCAGGTTCTGCTTCTTCATCCCTGCTCCCAAGTTCAAATCCATCAGTTAGTCTCCAGTCGCGACCGAGCAGCAACACTGGACCTACACTCCATTCCCCTCTGACTGCACAAGTCTATTCTACAGATCCATTGCGAACGCAGTCTAACCTTGACATGAGTGAAACAAACCCGTATTCCCTGTCACAACATTCACCAGATCAAATGTTACCCGAGTGTGCTTCAACAGAACCAAGTAAGTTTAGTATGTCACTCTAGTGCTGAATGATCAGGTAGTGAAGTCCGAGACTGCATATTCTAATGCAAGTTAATAATTACTACTAAAGGGAAGAGAACCTTTTGTTTAAGGCTTCTCTGCATGTTAGTAAAGTTGAACAGATTTTACAAAGAATATACTGCATAGCAAAAAGACTGTCTCTTTGCTTAAGAAAGCTGATCTTTGCTGGTATTGTTGGCATTGAATAAGAGATAGTCCGGATAGAGAACTGAACTTCTATGTAGACAAAGGTCTATACGGTGAACTGAAGTTCCTTAGACCAGAAGGAGGAGCATCACCCTCATAGGCCCTTGAGCTAGACTCTTAGAAAAACTTGATGCCCTCAGCTCTATACAGACACCTAGTAACACAAAGGAAGTGAAGATTTTGGTATGATGCCACATTACTGACATCTGTGCAAACTCAACTGAATGCTTTTCCCTCCTATGGCTCTTGTCCTAAGCAGATCAATGCCACATGTAGAGATGGGAGATGTCTCTTTCTTTCTTTCTTTCTTTCTTTCTTTGAGATCTTGTTCCACCTCGTTCATGTGACTCAATTCCTTCCTGAGTAATGGATGGTTCTAAGTTAGAGTGACACAAATACAGGCAGTGACGATGTGACTAGCTAGAAATTTGACTGGGTTTAGAGGCTTAGAGCTAGATTGAGTTGTCATAGGGTCAGTTAGTGGAAGTAGCTACTTCACTGTATCTAATACTGCATGCATAATAATTATAATGATACATGACATCATTCTCTCTCTCTCTCTCTCTCTCTCTCTCTCTCTCTCTCTCGTCTACAGTGTTACAAGGTTCCAGTCCAAAGACACCCTACGAAGACTAGACGACTCATTATTTTATAATCATTTTCATCTCAGTTTCCCATGTCTCAGTTCTTTGTATTAATTATAAATTTTCAGTATTTGGTTATCACACAATTTTGAGGGCATACAGAACCACGTAATTGTTATTCTCTTGTTGGTTTTTTTTGTTTGTTTTTATTGTGTTCATTTGCAAGGCTATCCAGTTAAAACCATCTCTCTCTCTCTCTCTCTCTCTCTCTCTCTCTCATTCACTGAATGAATCAGTTTCTTTTTGCACATGATATTATTAATAATTAAATTGAATTTGCACATGCGCAGTATGCAAGCCAGCCCCACCCTTATTGATTAACCGTTGCATGCAGTGGAAAAAGTTTGCGCTCACGTCATATAATACGCGTAACATACGCGCACATGTACGTATTAGACCAGCCCCGCCCCCTTTATGCATGCAGCTGAACCCATGTTGACTAAACAGCTGTAACTAGCTAGCTCTTCATGCTGTAGTTTATAATAGATTGTTCCAAATCATTTCATATATATAGGCATAGCCATTGTTGCAAACTTTTAACATCATATCAGGTTTAACAATGCAGTCAGTGAAGGAAGAGGAGGAAAAGAACTACGAAGAAGTCTCCTCGCAAGAATCACTTCCAGAACAGACTTCTGCATGCAGCCTGGACAGACCTGCCCTCAATGGCGATCTAGACGTCTGCAAGACAAAGCTTCTTCCCATTTGCATCAATCGTAGTAAAAAGTTGTTACGACGCCGCAATACAGCAGTGCTAGTCAAATGGCTCTCGCAGCACTGTCAGACCCCGTATCCAACCAAGGCAGAAAAAAGAGAACTGACTCACCTTGCGGGAATGAACATGCGGCAGCTGAACGATTGGTTTGCCAACGCGAGGAGGAATATAAAGAAATTAGGGTATGAAAAATGGAAGAAGAAGCATCCAGAATTCTCTGCCTGCTGCTCTGTTAAAGGTTAGTAGCTGTGCTGCATGTATCTAGCTAGATCTGTAGCTACCTATATTATATTAACGTATAACATACCATTATTATTGTTTTGTTGTTGTTGTTATTTATATTTATTTACTTGCACAGATTTAATGCTGTATCCTCCAGGCAGCATACCTGGCATCAGCTACCCGCCACAGGTCTCCGTTCCACCTGGTATGACAGGTACCATATCCCCTCATGCTCCTGCACCCCCTCCTCATGTTCCCACGGCTTACTTCCAATCGAATAACCACTTACCAGTGATCAACTACTCTTCAATGCACCAGGCAAACCTTGGGGTCCACCCTTCTCCATCCACAGGGGAGACTTATCCAGCTGCAATTCCGTTGAGCAGCACGGGCTACTATCCATACCAATTCAAATCGATCTCCAACACTTCAGCTGCTTATAATAACAACGATATGATCGCTCCAAGCCTGGCAACCGGCCAGATGGAGAACTTAGTCCATCACTTCAATGCACCTAGACCATTTATGATGCCACACTTCAACTCGCACAAGAATCTTCCACCTGTTCAACCGATGACTCACCAGCTCGGTCCAACTTCAGCCTCGGCACCTTATTTGAATACAGATGGTCTTATAGGGGCTCAGCCCCAGGAGCGTTTGGTCTGTGACACCAATGGTGTCCCTGTTCCTATACAGTTGACCAATCATATCAAGGAGGAACCATCATGGACGCAAGGGATTCAACCTCACGAACTCCCAAAGGTGCCGTGTTTCCAGGCCATCACAGGAACCACCAATAGTATTAGCAACGTTGGAGAGATGAACAGAGTGGGTGCTGGTGCTGGTGGATGGAGTGGCAGCGTCATTGTCAATGGAGGAGGCAGTCAGAACAGTGGAGCTGGTGGTGGTGGAGGAGGTGGAGGGTGGGAATTGCCGGGAGACCATGGAGGAGTGGTGGGAGGAACTGGAATAGAGATCAAGAGAGAGTTAGTGGAGACATCCTCAAGAGGAGATGAGGGTGCGGCTAAGGAGGATTGCATCAATTCCAACCTCAGCAGGTAGGTAGGCTGTCAGTTGTGTGATTAGTTCTCAGATTGGAGAACCCCCTCGGGGCTAAAAATAACATAGAGTAATGGAATGCAGCTAGAGCTGTGAGTGTAATGTGTATAGTCATAATCCAATCTTTTCCATACATAGAGACTGACAGTGAGGCAAGTATGTAGTCCACCAATGATGGACTCCACCAAAAATTTAGGGACAAATTATATTATGCATATTCTATTGATCATTCTGTATTATGGCCTATTGCCATGGCTACTCTATTAGCCATAATTGTAATTATAATCCTGTACAGTGAACTGCTTCTCAAGGGGAAGCTGTTTTGTTTTTTGTTTTTACCACAGGTGCATTGATTCCGACCAATTTCAAATACTGTGTATACATTATATTATTATTGTATACCCCATACTTTTTCCACCTTTCATCTTTCTCATACTATTGTATCAGGACTGTTTCTTTATTATCTGAAAAAAAAGTTTTGGATGCTGCAACAGTTGCAAACATTAGATGCATCACATATCTGGTCACCTCTTACATCACTAGTAGTAGCCTATTGGTTCCAACGACACAATTTCAAAGACTGGGTCAAGTTCAATCCTGGCAGAAAGGAACCAGACCGAGTGTATTTGATCATCAAAGTTCATAGTCCAAAGTTGCAAAACCAGTAACTTGTTTTGAGACAACACAAGTTCACCAGACATGTACAGTTAATTAATGAGCATAATAATTATTAGATGTAGACAAAAATAATTTATAAGCTCCAATTGGACTATTGAATTATAGATTTGTAAATGATATAAAAAAAGATAAAAAGAGAAGAAAAAGATTCACACAGAACTGCAAGATACTGCAGGGGAGCAGCATGCAATTCTATACATTACGATACATGTGCTTAAACTGAGATTACAGCTAGCTAGCTAGAGCACTGCATTGTCCAAGCCACTAGGATGTCAACGTTCAACATGACTCTGAGTCATGGCAAAGTAGAAGCCGGCACGAACCAAGAAACACACACCAGAAAATATACCTCCTGCAAGTGTTTGTGGTGTACAATAAAATACAATCATCAGTTTTGCATAATAGAGAACTTATACCAGGAGAAATAATGCAAAGTCAGATTATTGTATCAACTAAACATGTTAGTTTATATAGTCCAGACTTCAATAGACTTCATGAACATGAATCATTGATCCAGACAGAACTCGGGCAGATGTATAGCCGCTACTCTGGGGGTGGACCACTCAAGATACTTTTTTGTCATATTTAAAGATATCAATTAAACAGTGCTCAATGCAGTAATGGCTAGCTAGACAGCCAGATCATAATTCATAATCTAGCGTTTCCCTCAAAAAGGGTACTGCCCCCCCCCTTCATTTCCTAGCTTGCATTATACAGTAGTTTGCAGAACAGTTGTCATGCATAAGGCAGAGATAGGCAGCGGCTCTGGAGTAGCTAGTGGCTAAGGCTATGAAAATATTTTATTGTTCCCCAGCCACAAATACTTCAAAGCCACCACCTATCCCTGCCTGATGCATGACAACTGTTCAGCAAACTACTGTATATATAGTTAAGTAACTGCATGGTGCATTATAGTGCACACAGTGACACTACAGGACTTCACAGGACTAAACCTTATACCACTATCAAAGAGAAAGCAAGGATCCAGCAGCTGCCATGAGGATATTTGAAGATTATAATTCCCCTCAGATTAATTGAATTCAACTATTGGCTGTCTATGCTGTCCTTTGGCCTTACACCTGGACAAAATTTGGTTCAGCTGAGCTGATAGTGAAACACACTTATCCCCCTCCCTCCCCGCCCATACTCCTAACTGCGGACATGAGGGCTTATCAGCTGGAGAATTTGTACACAAATCAAAGTGAACTGGGAAGCCACAAGGAACAAGGACTAATGAAATAAGAGGACTTAATTGGTGGAACTAATTGAGGCCAGCCTAAGAGATAGACTCCCCCCTTATTACCACTAATTGGTGGCTTCAACAACAGACATCATCTTTTCAACCTTTTGCTTATCTGGAAATCAGTCTTAAGCTCGGCATGTGTTGATAAGGATAACTTGCCATGGTTTTTATTCATAGCACATTGGAATGGATACTGATAGCACATTGGAATTCCTGGTTACCTCATTGTTAGGTTGTTGTTGTTGTTGTTGTTGTTGTTGTTGTTGTTGTTGTTGTTATTGCAGTATTAGCAACAAAAAAACATCTACTCTATAGGCTACATAGGGTACAATATATCTAAAACTCACCAATCCATAAGACGAATATTCCTCCATGATCCCGTGCCCAGGCAAAAGTTGAACCCTAACACGAAGAAGAATATAATATATAATATAACTACATTCAGAATCACACACCATCATCAGTCCATAAGTAAGTGGGTTCATCACTAAACCAACACCATCAGGAATGGGCCAAAAAACTAAACCATTATCGAATTAAAGGAGGCTGGAAGGTTAGCCTCATCCAAGAGGCAAGTACAAACCATTATCCATGCTGAAGGAAGTTGATCGAATTAAAGGAGGCTGGAAGGTTAGCCTCATCCAAGAGGCAAGTACATATTCACTTTTTATACTCAATTCTTGCACTTTAAGATACCAGGATAGAGTGTGGGTTATTATCTCTCTCTATTGGTATTTGAAATTTGGAACATAGTCAAGAATTGAACTGTGAAATGTGAACTTCAAATGCCACTAGGAAAGTTGAGCTGAACTTACTGGAATACACACAGGTATAAAGTAAGCATTGACTAGGAATGGACCCTAGGGGCTAGAGATACCTATCTATCTCAATTTCCTACAAGCCTGAACAGTAGTGCTACAAGACCAAATACAGGGGGGGGGCGAGGTGATAAGAACCATTATCTAGCCGGCTAGATGACTAAGCCCCACACCTCTGGCTATAGTCAGCATCTTTGTCTTTATATTCACATCATCCATAGGAATTGGTCCAGTTCCAGGTGTTCTTCTCTCAGAATACCTCCCTCTACAAGTGCATGGTATGGCTGGAGGCATTGCAGTGAGCCCCATCTGGGGTCAGGCCATGAATGGAAGTTCAATCAACAGCCATTCCACCCAACTGTGAGATGAATAGACCACAGAAACCTGATTATCTCATGTCCCAGTTGTGTGAACCATAGAACTAATCATTCCCCAAACCTTTTGATAAATTGCGCAGATGATTTCTTTTACCTCCATTCCTTTTAGCTATGTGAGGATATGTCTAATAAACCTGAGAACTCCATCAAGGTTACAATGGTTTCTTTTAAGAGACGAAACTGTGCTCGGATTTGGAGGAAAATTAAGCCTTGAAGAGCTAGCTTGTGACTGTTCTAGTATAGTTATGACCTATTAGCATACCATTCACCTTCTCCGGTGAGATTTTCTAGGCTCAAAGTTGAGCATGTGCAAGAATGCACACTCAGCAGATTCCCAAAAGTTACAGTACCGAATATACCCAATTCCATGCCGGCTTTTGCTTTTGCGTGATCTCTGAAATTACTGTTTATTGCATAGCCCTTGCAGCAGACAGAACTAAAGCAAGCACTCAACCCTAGCCCTTTGCCTAGGAACAGAGGGTTTGTGGTTCATGGGAATGAGGTGGTGTGTATTTATGAAATTGGTGCAGGGTAATTATTTACACAATGCATCCAGTTTCATCACTGCAATATAACACAACCACTAATATGGAACAGCTGATCACAGAACCACAGGCTCAGATGATCACATTCCACCTCAAAAAAAAAAAATTTTTTTTTATAAGGTACAGGAGTCATTACTATTAATTTCCAAGGAACTCAAATGGTAGGGGCAGAACAATTATTTAATTTCTCTAACATGGAAGTTAATATAAACTCTTGCCATAATAAAGAGGTTGGATTATCTCTGCATTAAACTTTGGTTTTTAAGTAAGCTAAAATATGCATGGGAAGTGGCCAAAGATAATAATATTATTATCTGGGAATGTCAGTAGGTATTCAGCTAATGATCAATTTTCATTTCACGTTAGAGAGAGTGGTTAGTCAGAGAGTTAGTCAACCAGAAAAAGTTAAAGGTGTAGCAGCTGATCCACTACAAGCAGCAGGCCAGCAACTTACATTACCATGTAGCTAACATACAAGAGAAATTGTAAGATGAATTGCATATGTTTACAGTAAACAAGACAATAGAGACCTAGTGCCACACTTCAAGTGCTCACTGGAGCCTGGAGACTGACTGGACTGAAAGCTGGATTGCTGGTGGGCTCAATGGCTCTCTAGGTTGTATGGATTAGTTAATCCCAACAGTAAACTCCTAGAGACAAAAAAACCACAGTCTAACACAACAGATCACCAGGCAAAACGCAGCTTGCCTTATTGGCTTGACTATTACAAAAAAGGTATTTGAAATCAGTACTAAGAAACTGTGATTCTTGGACATTAAAAATTATCCTATGAGTGCTACCAAGAGTTAAACTATGACAGTCACTGTAGCAACTCTGATAGGCACTAAAGCAAGCATGACGGACACTGTAGAGCATGGGAAACTGTCCTTATAGGAGAAAAAAAATCTATTCAGCTGCTCTACATCGTTCAAAGCAAGTGACTGTTCAATGAATCTAAGGGGTCACCACCCAATCCACTGGGAAGGTCCCCAGTAATAATTAACCAATCCACTGGGGAGGTCCCTAGTAATAATTAACCAATCCAATGGGGAGGTCCCTAGTAATAATTAACCAATCCACTGGGGAGGGTCCTCCATTAACCTGTCCATTGTGGAGGTCCCTGGGAATAATCAAACCAGTAACAAGTCTGCCCTTGGTCATAGTTAAACCAGTAACAGTGTGATTATAAGTTCTACCTGGTCAGGGGACATCCCTGGCCCTGGACATAATAAATGGTACAAGGGAAGATGATTATCCAACCATAATGGGGATATCCTGGTCCTGAACATAAATACCAGCCTAAATGGTGCAGTTGTTTATAGCAAGTACCAGGATAATGGGGACGTCCCTAGTCCTGGACATAATTAAAGGAGCCTATACCTGGCCCTAGCCATAGCCATAGTAAGGGAGGACGGAGAACAATATCCCTAGTCCTGGACATAATTAAAGTGGCCTTAGCCCTAGCCATAGTATAGGATAGATGGGGATATCCCTAGTCCTGGACATAATTAAAGACCTAATCATGCACTTACAAAGAGGATGATGGATAGAGCTATCAAGAAGAGTCCAATAGCCAGACAGGTGAATGCCCGATACCTCATCCAACGAACATAAAGGTAAGACCTGCAGAAGTAGTAGAAGAACTGTAAGTGGTTAATGTTTTCTCTCTCTCTCTCTCTCTCTCTCTCTCTCTCTGGATCGTCTTTGTGGTTGCTATCAGGAGCAGAAATTGTCCAGCTGATGAGCTGAACTAGAACAGATAAAAGAGAGAGGAGGGTTCTCCTCGGGAGGAACAAGTGAAACAGGTGGTTCTGAAAAAAGTTGCTGAGTTAGTCAATGATGAAGGGGTCTTGATAACATTGACTTTGATAACATTCCTACCTAGTGACAGGATTTTGCAAGTTGAAATTACCTAAAAACAGTGCTGGTAAATTACTGACCAGCTGCATCTCGCGTGCTCAAATGGAGGAAGAATCAAACTTCTGTTGCAGATACATGAATCTTGGGTCTGGGTATCTTTCGGCATGATAGGCTCCTGGTTATTTATGCATGAAATTCAGCCTACAGCTTCTGACCTTGTTTTTTTTATTATTAAAAGGACAACTGCATACTAAGTAGAAAAACGATACCTAAAGCCCTTTTGATCATTCATTAAGATACTTAACCAAATATCAAATAGCTTATAGAGTGGGTGATAAGCTCTCTGCTGGTGTTTTAAGCATGGATACAATTGTGGGAAAGCAAACTATTGAACTGTGGTTAAATATTCAGTGATTGCATAGATGATACTACAAGTGCCAGTGTTTGCCTTGCTCCAGAAAGAAGGCAATAAACTACAGCCCTTGCTCCATATAATATGCTACCATATGTTTGTCAATCATTACCTACTCCTGTCGTCAACAATAAGCGTTGGTATGTAACTGATTCAAAATAGACAGTGTACCAGTGGTCTCTCCTATCTAGATTCATTATTATCAAAATGACTGGCTGCATAACCTTATTGACTAACAGGAAACTATTAAATAAGACTGACTGCATCTTACCTTGCTCTGCAGTGAGGACATCGGGCCACTGATGCATTAGAAGGCCACTGGAAAAAAAAAAAAGAGAGAGAAAGGCTCAAAAATAATGGCCTGACATAGTACACTGCTATTATCTTTGCTTTTGACAAGTCAAAAATTACTATACTACTGCCTAATTGATAGAGAATCTGATAAGAAAGCAAAATAAATCAACAACTGCTCACCAGTATTGCCTTATGACACCGCCCACATATTACTCTAATACGATCTGTGCTGATTGGTCGGATGCTGATTGTACCTACTCCAATAGTACGTTTGCTATGGAGAGAGAGAGAGAGAGAGAGAGAGAGAGAGAGAGAGAGAGAGAGAGAGAGAGAGAGAGAGAGAGAGAGAGAGAGAGAGAGAGAGAGAGAGAGAGAGAGAGAGAGAGAGAGAGAGAGAGAGAGAGAGAGAGAGAGAGAATGATCACAAGTCCCCTGCAGTTAGGCCTTCCCTGGCCCTTTACTCAGGTGTGACCCTTTACCAGTTTATTAAAACTTACCAGTTTGTTCTTGGACATACAACTCGAGAGGCTGTCTCAGAGCATGTGAGTAAACAGTTACAAGGACATCGAACATACTTCTTCCCATTAGGGGGTGGAGCTATAGGCTAAAAAATTAAATTATCTTGTAAAATATTGGTTGTCACATGGTTTATTAGTGGTTGGTCACATGACATAAGCAAACAAGTTTGCTTACAGTTGCTTCACTGCAGTTAGAGCACTTGACGACTCTGTTCTGTGAGCCAGGAGACACATGGATGATATGTTGACACACACGACACTGCACGAACATAGTCTGCCCTGCCCCTGTGGACACATTGGGAGGGGAACCAGACTCGCTGGTGTACGGAGGAGGGTCATCGGAGGACGAGTTAATTGGGGGTGAGAAAGGTGCTGCAAACAGAAACAAAGATAAAAAGGGGAAGGAGGGAATTTCCTCAACTCTAATGTGCACTAGTAACCATGAATGGTTCATTTAATAAAAGCGATGCCTTAATCAGATGTTACAATGAAGTCACCATCACTCCCCTTTTAGGTGCTCACTCTCTCTAATTTTTTTAATTTTTTTTTTTAGAGTTGGTCATCCATATATCTTTTTAAATGAAATGCTTTTGATATCATTTCAACAGTCTAAAGAATAATTACATATGTAGTCCTATTCAGCAGTTTGTAGATACATTCATATACTTTATACAATACAAACAAGATAGTCATTGAGGCCTTCAACATCAGCCCTGTGCCAAGCACAGCCAGACCCTTTACTTTGTAGACACATTCATATACTTCACACAATACAAACAAGATAGTCATTGGAGGCCTTCAACATCAGCCCTGTGCCAAGCACAGCCAGACCCTTTACCAACTCAAAGGAGCTTCTGGAAGACATATTTTTGTGGGTGGCAGAGTGAGTGATGAGTTATCACCTTAGGATATTCATAACTGTGCAGCTGACTACGGATCCTCCTTGAATTGGTAAAGGGTATGGGTACACGAGACTAAAAGAAGGCAGGGTTTCCTTACTCTTGAAATGATACCACCTTGTTCTTGTCTACAAGGTGCTTGATACATTTTCCACTCAATTGGGGCTCACAGGAATGTTGTTTATTGAGCTAGCCATAGATCAAGGAAGTCTTCACATACAATCATAAATGAGCAGGGTGCTCCATAGCCTTGTCCCCAGGCTCTTGCACACGCACAAAGGGGGGAGGGGAAGAAAGAGAGCCTGGTACACAGTGATTGTAAATTTCATCACGTGCGATTTCTGCCACCCGGCGCGTTATCTCAGTATGATGCTTCGATGTGCTACATTTGATCTACCATCAGGGGAGAAACTACCAGTACAGTGCAGCTCTTGGAAGCGCCAAGTTAGTGTTCCATTGCAAAAGGGAGGATTTCATAACATAGGCCCTTCCCAAAGCCAGTAGGAATATGCTGCTTCCTTCGTAAACGGCTCTGATCGGCAGATGCTGCTCATCCTTCAAGGAAAGACCTTCCAAGTCTGTTTTCTTCAAAATTAGCACTGCTACTAGCACTAGGAACACTAGACATTCCATTGGTGTGTGCGCAAGAGCCTGGGGACAAGGCTAGATGCTCTTGTAGGTCACACCCCCTGCAAGACAACCCCTTTTGACTTACAAGACTAATAAATGCATCCTACTCACCTGGTTTGGCTGGTTCTTCATATGGAGGTGGATTCTCTAGGATTGGAACAGATGGCTCATTCCTTGGTGAGAGGAGTGGTTTACTCTCATCTGAATTCATGTCTCACTGCCCAGCTATGGAAATGTATTAGCTGCTAAGCTAGCTAGCTAGACCTACCTGATAACTTGCTACAGTAAACTTACCTCCTTTTGTTCAGTGAATAGCAGTATGCTTCTGTATGTACTAGGTAGCTATGGTGAACTTACTTCCAGTTCATCGGATGTTAATTCATGTCACGTGTAGGGGTCACGAGGTTTATGATTACATCATTGATCTCCGAGCGCGCATGCGCAATACAAGATTTCAATAATATAATAGGAGAGGAGATTTCAGCACATCTAAAACGTGCATTAGTCTGCTGAGTTTTGCAAATGGTGAATGGGTTATTTTTTTCCATAAGAGCCTTCATTTTTGTAACCAGATACACAGGCTGCTTGAGATGCAACAGAGCCAGGAACCATTCCTCAACCTTTTGCAGGGAGGTCACGACCCATCATTCCCATCCCCTGCCCACCAGCATCAAATCGGTGCTTGTGAGAGCCTGTGTACTTGGAAGTGTCTGTGAGGCGATCTACAACATTATTACCCTGGAATGAAAATTAATACTTTTGTCATCATAAGTTGTGGCCTTTTGCTATGAGCTCAAAATTCACATTATGCTCTGACATTCTGTGCAGTGAAATTACATACCTTTTCTGGCTTCTTGATGCCTTTGTTGTAAGCCTTGGTGAGAGGAGTGGTTTACTCTCATCTGAATTCATGTCTCACTGCCCAGCTGTGGAAATGTATCAGCTGCTAAGCTAGACCTACCTGATAACTTGCTACAGTAAGCTTACCTTCTTTTGTTCAGTGAATAGCAATGTGCTTCTGTATGTACTAGGTAGCTATGGTGAACTTATTTCGGCTGTTAATTCATGTCACGTGTACGTGTCACGAGGTTTGTGATTATGTCATTGATCGCCGAGCATGCGCAATACAGGATTTCGATAAAATGGCTATTAGGAGAGGAGATTTCAGCACATCTAAAACGTGCATTAGTCTGCTGAGTTTTGCAAATGGTGGATGGGTTATTTTTTTCCATAAGAGCCTTCATTTTTGTAACCAGATACATAGGCTGCTTGAGATGCAACAGAGCCAGGAACCATTCCTCGACCTTTTGCAGGGAGGTCACGACCCATCATTCCCATCCCCTGCCCACCAGCATCAAATCGGTGCTTGTGAGAGCCTGTGTACTTGGAAGTGTCTGTGAGGCGATCTACAACATTACCCTGGAATAAAAATTAACTTCACTATGAACTCAAAATTCACATTAAAAATTAATACCTTTTCTGGCCTCTTAATGCCTTTGTTGTAGGTCCCTTCGTTCTGATAACCTAACACATAGCCTTCCTGTCCACTGACTAAACTAGGCATAGCACCTGGTCCCTTGGGGGTGTAGTCCCGACCTTCCAAGCCCTTCCCTTTCCCTTCTTCATCAAACCTCTCCTTGTGGGTACCAGTGTATGCACTTGCATCTGTCATTCGGCCAGTGATGTCAGGATTGGCAAATTTCTATAAGAAAATGACAATACAAATTGTAGAAGATACATGAAAGGAGTCCCCATAATTGTGTCAAAAGAGGCCTCCAGAAGAGGATAACCTCTCCACAAAGGAAAATCTAAAAGTACCTTTGTATATACACTCTATACAAAATAACCTCCAAAAGAGGACAACCTCTCTACAAAGGATAAAAGGCTGGGTCCCAAGTGTGTCCGTTCACAATAATACTGACTGAGATTTAAAAGGCTGGGTCCCATGTGTCCATTCCACAATAATACTGCCAAATCTTTAAGTCAATGATAGATTGAGGACACTTCTTGATCACATTGCATTATACTGGCCAATAAAACTGACCGTTACTCCTGATACGGCAGGACCGTGACCTTCCAGTATCTTCAATTCCAGCCGACGCATAGCATCACTGTCCCCAGGGTACTTCTTCTCTGCTATGGCCGCCAGGGCCACCATGAACTCCTGGAAATTGATCTTTCTCTCAGACTTCCTGCATGTAGGTAAACCATACAAATGCCAACATAGAAACAGTCTACATAGTAATTCTGGGCACAAGGTGTCAAATATTCTACCTTGCTCATCCCTTTGGTACCAACACAAAACTTACTGCTTCGTCTTTGCAAAAATGATATCCACATCGGTTGATGTCACCTTCTTGTCCAAGAGCCTCAAATCGCGGAAAAACTTGCCGAATTTGGCTCCATCCATCTGCATTGGGGCATCTTTACTACTGCCTCCAAAGGAGCAGAAAGTCGCGAAGATGTTTTCCATGTCTCAGTTAGCACTCTGGGTGTTTTTTCAACTAACTTTCCGCAGCAGGAAGGTGGCTGCTCACTGCTGGTATACCGGTATAGGGATCCACAAGATGTTGTTAGCAGAAGTGACCACACCCACTCACACGCGCGTTTTGATGGGCGTGGCATGCATATGCGCAACAAATAGTATGCGCGCACGCAGTTCTTTTGTACATACATGAAAATCAGCAAAAATGGAGATAAATGAGTTTACACTAGCTACCAGTATTCTGACAGTACCTAATCTACAAGTTGTTGAATTGGCTTTAGGGCCTTTCTCTTGCCTTTCTTAAGGATAGTTTTGGGTGCCTTGGAGAGAGTCTTATTCTCCTCTCCCACAGATACCATATCTTCCTCATCCGAATGCAGGACCGAAAGAGCTGATTCCTTTAACTGGTCGTACTGCTCAGTCAGAACATCTCTCTCCTTCTTCAACTCCGAGCTAATATATGCCTGTTCCTTCACTTCTGCTTGGAGCTCGAGTACACATGATTTCAGCTCCACTTTCTCTCGATGATATTCTTGACACTGATACTCTAGATCTGAGCATTTGGACTTCAATATGTCTATCCTATCCTCAAGTCTTGCACTTTCTTCTTCGTACATTTTCTTAGTGTGTCTCAGTTCATCTTCTTTTGCTCGTAGAGAAACCTTCTCAGATTTGAGGTCTTTCTCCAGCTGATCTACACAAGACTCCGAAGAAGAAATCTTTTGAAGAAGCTCTTCATTCTTTGCACTCAGCTGCAAAAATTTATCCTGTAGGTCACTGTTGGAGACTTTCAGGACGGCATTGGAATCCGCAAGATCTCTCACTTTCAGCTTAAGGGATGCCAAGTTCTTTTCAATCTCTTCCTTCTCAGCATAAATGCTTTCTTGAAGCTCCTTCAAGTCACAATTTGACTTCTTCAACTCACTGATAGCCTTGGCACAACCTCCATGCTCGGTCTCCAGGTCAGATATCTTCTCCATAATGTCCAAAACCTCAGACTGATGTCGAGCCATTTGTATTTGCTGGGATTCAATTTTCAAATTCCTTGTGGACACCATTTCAGAAAGGGATGTCACTTGAGAGAGGAGGGTTGAATTTTCTGCCTCCATTAGCTCGGTGGTACATTTCATGTCTGAGATTTGAGAGTCTCTTTCCAAAATTGCAAATTCGACGGCATCAAGTTTCGCTTCAACTTCAGATAGCTTCTGCTCGACATTGGAACTTGCAAGTTTTGCGTGATCTCTCTCTGCACGACAGCTTTCGAAGTTGGAAGAGAGTTTGAAATTTCTCTGCTCCAATTCTGACAACTTAGCTGCCATGTTTTTAGCATCCTCTTCACTCTCAGACTTTGCACTGGCTGCTTTGGAGAATTTCAATTTTGCTTCATCAAGCTTCTGCTGAATTGTGTTGCATTTTTGACTCTTTCTCGCCAGATCACCCTCCAAATCTTGGATTTTTTCTTCCATCTTCTCAAGCTCACTGTTCATCTTCCTTGCCAAATCTGATCCATGTCTGGATTCGCGACTGAGCTTACTGTTGCTCTTGTTCAGCTCAGCAATCGTCTGCTCGTACTTTGCCTTTGTAGCTTCAAGAGTGCAATTAATTGAACACAACTCTTCAATTTCATCTGCCATTTCGGCCATTTTAGCTTCAAGTTTCTTCACTACACTGGGCAAGCAAGGCTGTTCTTTCCTCTTGGCATTCAGCAATTCCTTATCCTTGGCATTGATCTTTATTTCTAACATTTTCTTTTCTTCATCATGAGACTTGATCGTATCGTATGCCTGATCCAATTCCTTTGAAATATTATCAAGGCACTCCAGAAGTTCTGCCTTTTCTTTGGTGAGTTGAGATATCTTGGATTTCAAGGCGGCCAAGGCTCCCTTACTCTTCTTCTTCTCATCCAAGTGGGCCTTACTCTTACTTTCAAGCTCCTGACATCTGTCCTCCATCTCACCAAGCTTCTCCTGAAGAGCAGTCACCTCTTCTTGCATCATGAGTTTCTCATTTGTGAGAGATTTGGTTTTAGTGTCCACCAAGTCATGGTTGGTCCTCTGCTTCAGTTCTTTCTTGAGTTTATTTTGAAGATCAGTATTCTGTGTCTTCAGTTGCTCCATCTCTTCCTGAAGTTTCTGGACTAGCTCACTCATATCAGCCATCTCCTTCTTCTTCTTCTCCATCTCTAAGCCAAACTGATTCCGAGATTCACTCTTCATCTTTTCCAAGCTGCACTGAAGATCTTCCTTTTCAGCAAGCGTCTTGTCTAATATGCTTTGAATCTCGGATATGGACACCTCCATTTCTTTCACTTGACTTCGCAATTGGGAAGACTTCTGCGAGGTGAGTTCAAAGTTCGTCTGAAGGCAGAGCAAGTCTTGTTTTAACCTTTTATTCTCGATCAGGAGAGATTCGGCCTGTGTGTGCCCAGGGAGGGGCTTAGCAGGTGTGCAAGAGAAGGATCCTCCTTTCTCTTCCTTCTTGACAGGACTATGAACCTGTGCCTCCCTCTCAATGCATACCTTACAAGGCACCAGCTTCACCTTGGATTCGTTAGCAACATTGGCAAGCTGGAGATCTTCAAGCTTCTGTGCCAGCTCCCACTCCTTGCGTCTGTGCATCTCATTCTGCTCAGTCAGTTCTGCACACGTCTTCTTGGACTGGATGAGAGCATGGTTGAGATTATTTATCTTTGATGTTGCCTCTTTCTCTACTCGGAGCTTTTCATTGTTGAGGGAGTGTAACTGCTCTTCTTTGTCTTGGAGGGCGAGTGTTAAACTGTCGTACTTGTTATCCTTCTCATTCAACCTGGATGGGATGGGAGGGGGTCAGTACATGCAGGAAAAGCTAGTCAGACTGCCTCACCGAGTCGGCACTGGGTAGCTAGTTATATGGAAATATGAGTGATCTATACGGAATATGAGTGAGTTATGTTTTTGTAATCACTGAAGGGTTTAAGTAGTGTGTCCTTCCCCATTAAAAATGTATATTTTCCTTCCCTATTTTAAAATGTAGATTTACACTAATCAAAGACGAGTGTGACTCACTGTGTTTTGAGAGCCCTTATCTCCTGCTGGAATGAATTAATGGTGGCATTGGAAGAGGCTATCTTTTCGTGAAGACTTGTCTCAGCAGATACCAAGGCCAGCTGGCAGTCGTGTGCCTCACCCTTTGCTTCCAGTTCTCCCACCTCAGTCCTCTCCAGACGCACCTTTAGATCCTTCACCTTGTGTTGATACTCTCGCAGGTCAGAGAGCAATTCTGATTTCCTGAAGAAAAAGGAACACCTCTTACACTTACTTCTGCTGATCAACTGTAAGCTTATAAAGTTCTTGGCAAAAAGAGCTGAAACAATAGCAAATTTTAGTTTAATATTAACCTTTGATTAGCATTTTTCAAACTCTCCTCCTTCCTGGTTAATTGGAATTCCACATCAGATAGGCGCCGACTGAGGGATCTGTTCTCTTCTTCTAGCTTCTCTATCTCTCTTTTACTGGTCATATTGCTGAATGGAATACTTGAAGGTTTTCACGATAATTTCCAACACCACGATTTGAAATTTAAATTCTTTTCGCGGGTTGATTTGATTTCAACCAATCAGTGCGCGCGTCTTCACATTAGGTACGAATCGTCCACCCAGGATTTTACCCACGTGGCCTGCTCGAGAAAGAATGGCTGGGTGCGTACCTCCTGGCTTCATTGGCACTATTGAAGACGATGATGAAGTTGAAATTGAAGATGGTGATGAATCGGAAGAAGATGAAGTAATACTACATGCTGGTATGTATTTCAATATTTCTTTTTTTATTCCTTTTATTAGGTAATAGGCAATAAAGTGGTGAAGAAGGCCAAAGATTTTGTAGACGGGTTTGAATTTTCAGTGGAAAGTTTAGGAGAGAAAGGTGGTGTATGGGAATGGGGGGCTGATGAAGACGTCATGGAAATGGCTGTCAAAAGACAGGTACAAAGTATAATTCTTTACCCAAAAATTCCCATGCATGCACAAGGGGTCATCAACATGACTGGTTTATGAAAATTGTAGTAGTTATAATGAATGATTTGGTATGCATTTGATGTACCCTTCATCTTTGCAGAGAGTTCAATCTTCCACTTTGGATGCTAAAATACTCCGAGCGAGAGAAATGCTAAAGCTGAAGGTTTGTCTTGAGCAGTGAGGATTGGGAATGTGGATATGTGTGCCATGGTTAGAAGATTTTATCCTCTTTGTAGACAGAGCAGAAATGCCGGGATAAAGGGGAGGGGTCATCTGGGGAAGGCTCCACAAAGGGCACTCCTTCTGATGTATCTCAGAATAGCTCAGAGGTGGAGGACGAGAGTAGTGAGGAAGACGAAGTTGAAGAAACAGAGGAGGAAAAGTGTGGCAGTGGCAGGAGGACAAAGCAAGATAAAGAGGTAGAGGCAGAAGATGAGTCAGAAGGTGAGCAAGAAGATGTGATCAAGGCAAGTGCATACATGATATTGTGGCAACAGTTTATGGTGCATAGCTCTTAATTTGCATCGCAGGAAAAGAATCCTCGAAAGATTTCTGGTTCCTTCTTTGAAGAAGCTCCAGTTCAAGAATCTGGAATCAATTTCACTGATATGAACATATCTCGTCCCTTACTCAAGGTTTGGTCACATGAATCTCTCTCTCTCTCTCTCTCTCTCTCTCTCTCTCTCTCTCTCTCTCTCTCTCTCTCTCTCTCTCTCTCTCTCTCTCTCTCTCTCTCTCTCACTCTCACTCACTCACTCACCTTTCTGTCATCTCTCCTGTTCAGGCAGTGACCTCGTTGGGCTATGTGACTCCAACTCCCATCCAAGCGAGCACAGTGCCTGTGGCACTGTTGGGGAAGGATATATGTGCTTGTGCCGTCACTGGAAGTGGTAAGAATACAGCTACAGTATTTCCAAGACCTCTCCATCAGCAACCACACTGATTATCAAGGTCCCCCATTTCTCAACTAATTAGAACTAATTATCCTATTTCTCACTAATTATCAGGGTTTCCCCCATTTCTCACTAATTAATTATTAGGGTTCCCAATTTCTCACTAATTATCAGGGTTTCCCCATTTCTCACTAATTATCAGGGTTTCCCCATGGCAATGCTATTGCCTTGACTAACTAGAATTATAATACCGCTGATTATCAGGGTTTTCCCCATAACACCTTAGGTAATCACTTGCTGCAAATCATGTAATCAAAAAATTTCCTTTCAGGAAAGACTGCTGCCTTCTTTCTGCCCATCCTGGAACGACTCCTGTTCCGTCCCACCTACACTCGAGTCACACGTGTTCTCATCCTCACACCCACCAGAGAACTGGCCATTCAGGTAGGCGGGGACTTCCCCCAAACACAGAACCTTAACATTCTAATAACGTTAAGTTACTTGTTTCTTGTTTTCTGTTCAGGTGCACTCAGTTGGGAAGGCACTGGCTAAACACATGAATGTCGACTTCTGCTTGGCAACAGGTGAAGTGTGAAATCATTTTCATGGCTGATATCATAGGAAGAAATAAATAAAATTTTAGCCCCGAAACCCATGTTTCTATTGCCCCATAATGAAGTACATGTTGGTTTTAATATCTGTTCTCCTCCAAGGGGGTCTTGATAGCAAGAGCCAGGAGGCAGCGCTCCGTAAGAACCCTGACATTGTGATAGCAACCCCTGGACGTCTGGTAGACCATCTTCACAATGCCCCCTCCTTCAGTCTGAGCACAGTCGAAATCTTGATCCTGGACGAAGCTGACAGGTCAGGAAGTATTTCTCAGCCAGGCAAAAGTGTTGTGTATTTCTGAACTAGTCAAGTTTGTAATAATGTATTGTGCATTGTATATATTGAAGTTGATCCTATAGATCCTGTGCTCTAGACTTCTTTCCATCTTTCTGTGTCCTGTAGAATGCTTGATGAGCACTTTGAGGATCAAATGAATGAAATCATAAAGCTGTGTCCAGTGAAGAGACAGACCATGCTCTTCTCAGCCACCATGACAGACAAGGTGAGAGAGAAGTGGCTCTCTAAGACACTTTTAAGTTAATCGTTTGGGGCCAGAAGTGATGTCTTTATTCAAGGATGGAGTGATAGCAGAGAGACGTCTTTATTGGGGTGTCCTGATAGTCAATTGTTTTCACTCATCATCACTTTTGACATGTTTTTTTACTTGCAGGTGGAAGAACTTGTTCGTTTGAGTTTGAAGCATCCAGTGAGGCTGTTTGTGGATGGGAACACAGACGTGGCCAGCAACCTACGTCAGGAGTTCGTGCGGATCAAGCCCAATAAGGAGGAAGACAGAGAAGCCATTTTAGTAGGTAAGTGAGACCAGCCCACCCACTCACTCGGGGACAGTTCTGATTGTAAAATCGGGACATCAGAGAAGTGTCTTTATTAAATCTACATACGGTATATCTAAGGTGTTATAGTGAGGGGGTTACACTGTGTGGGGAATATATTTTTGCTGTGACATAATTATGGTTAAGGGATATGTAAGGTATATGATTACAGGGTTTATTGTGGGGAAAGAAGAGAGTATTATAAGAATACCTCGTGGAAGGGATTGTTTTTGTGACTTGCTTGCTGTGATACACTGACAGCTCTTTGTTGTCGGAGCTTCAAGGAGCACTGTTTGGTGTTCCTCCCCACGAAGAAGCTGGCACATCGCATGAGGATCATCTTTGGTCTCCTCGGACTCAAGGCCGTTGAGCTTCATGGAGCCCTCACTCAGCTACAGGTACTGTACAAACACATACATACATACATACATACATACATACATACATACATACATACATACATACATACATACATACATACATTCTGAGAGCCAATGTAATGGTATCTTTATGTTTTGCTTTGAAGAGAATAGAGTCGTTGAAAGCCTTTGCAGAAGGAGTGGTGGACTTTATGCTAGCCACTGACTTAGCATCAAGAGGCTTGGACATAGAAAGAGTGAAGACTGTGAGTAGAGCAGATACATTGGAACCGGGCACACTTGAGGACCCAGCCTTTTGTCTTTTTGAATAATAGAGGTTATTCTCTTTTGGAGGTTATTTTGTATACAAAGGTACTCTTTGATTGTCTTTTGAAAGAGAGGTTGGTCCTCTTTCAGAGTGTCCTTTTAATCTGAAGATCCACTTTACCTGTTCAGTGTCACCATTCCCTCTCCTTTTGCAGTGTGTAATATAATGACATTGTCTGCAGGTGATCAATATATCCATGCCTTCATCTCTGAAGCAGTACATCCACAGAGTGGGTCGGACTGCCAGGGCAGGAAGAAGTGGCAGGTACAGCATCCATAGTAGATTCCTTTGACGACCCTTTACCATATATTAAAAGGTCCATTTCACTCGTTGGTGAGAAAGAAAGAAAAGTGTTGAAGGAGATAGTAAAGCAAGCAAAACGTCCAGTAAAAAGTAGAACCATTCCACCTGGTAAGTGTTATTCATTATGATCAAGCACAAACCATAAACTAGCATCATCTCTTGTCTCTTCTTCCCAGAGGTGATAGTGAAGTATCGTGACAAGATCCGAAAACTAGGGAGTGAGATTAAAGCCATCTTGAAGCAAGAAGAAGAGGAAAAACAGCTCAGACTCTCTGAGATGGCTGTCAACAAAGCCAAGAATCTTGTAGAGCACAAGGCAGAGATTTTGAGCAGGCCAGCACGCACTTGGATCCAAGCAGGAAGCAAAAGGGCCAGGGAGGTGGGGAAGGATGCACCACATGCTCCTCTCAGTAAGAGAGCAAAGAAGGAAGAAATCAAGAAGAAGATGAAAAAAGCTGAAACAGTAAGTGTAGTTAAAAGAATGGAGGAATGGAGTGAAAAATGTGATGATAATTTGTTAAACAGTGTGACAGTATTTGAAGGTTTATGCAATATATATAACAGCTAGGGAACAGCATAATTTATTTGTCTTGTTTCAGCCAGAGGAGAAGGCTGCCCTGAAGCTGAAGCATGAGCAAGAGTACATTGCCAGAGTGGCCAAGAGAGCTCGCAAGAAGAAGAAGTCCACGCTTCAGGATGACAAGCCACAGAAAAGAGGTACCAGTCAAATCTTCCACACTCCAGGGCTATTAGCATTGAAGGGCTATTCTTGTAATATTACTAGTTCTTGTATACTGTAATATCCTAAGCAGTACTGTTGGTTCTTGTATACTTTAATATCCTAGCTAAAGTGAAAAGGCCTCCTCCTGTTATTGATCAAGGGTTTGATAAAGAACTGACTAATGCCAGGAGAAAAGTGAAGGACTCAAGGTGAGCTGCACTCAAGAGTCCTAATTCATGCTACCATATTGTATTGTGTCTTGTAGAAGTGTTGTGGGGATGACATCAAGAGCAAAAGGAAACAAATTTAAGTCCAAGAAGAGGTTAGGTGTAGGTTTCTTGTGTTTGCGTTGCACTGAATACTATAATATCTTCAGATACAAGAGAAGATGATGCTGTTAAGCTGTTCCTGACACAATCATTGAAGCAGACTTTGTCATAAAAACAGACAATAATTATTATCTATAATTTTTTTTAATGAGTTCGAGTGGGCTATGGCCCGGCTGTGCGCGCGAGATTAAGTCCATGACGTCATGATTCCCGGGCCCTGGCCCTAGAATTCTCTGAGCGAGTAACGTTGTGACCAGCGAGTCAAGTCATGAATATCTCTTGCCATCAGCCACTAATCGCTGTGGCTCTCTGGTGGACTGCCCACATCATAGCAACCATTGCCTCCAAAAGTGTAATGATAATGGAGGATGATAGCCCCGTGGACCTATCATCATTCCAGGATCTAAGATGGGTGGATCTGACAGCAATTCAGCTCCTTTGTGGATCAGTTGCAGCTGTAACTTGGACAAAGATGATAATGGGGAAAGCAATTTGGACCAAGTTTAATACCAACGATCAAAAAATGTGCATGTGTCTGGCTGCATTCTGGAATATCTTTGGAAGTCTTGCAAGCAACATTGCGTATTCCTATGCTGCCTCCAGCACAGTGCAGGTGATCCGAGGTTGTGAGCCTATCATCATGTTTGTACTCACCCTTCTCTTCCACAGAGATCACAGTAGTGACCACGAAGATCTCTTTGGAATACTGTCAATTGTAATCACAAGTCTTGGAGCCGTTTCTTTCATATTTAGAGATACAACTCTTATCATCTGGGGCTTAGTAGCAGCACTGATTTCAAACACAGCATTTACAATTCGTGATATCTATCTGAACAAACTGAGTAATGTGTGGAAAAATCCATCGCAAAAACTCGTATTCTTGTCCATTTATAGCATGCTCTTTTTGCTTCCAGTCATACTAATAAAGCAACTAATGATTTCTGAAGTTTCCATTGCAAATCGAGTCTTAGAAACTATAGCATCTGGTGTCTTCACAGGCATATACAGTGTGACTTCGACATTAGTATTGGAAATGTTTAACCCCTTGACCTTTTCTTTCCTAACTGTCTCAAAAGAAGCAGTTGTCATAGTAGCCAACATTTTGTACTTTCTTACCCCGATTTCCTCGAGTGCAGTACTGGGTCTACTTTTGTTCATTGGTGGTTCTTACTTGCATCAGTTTAATATCACATCGAAAAAGAAACATGTTTTATTCAAATCTTTTTCATTGTTCACTATGTACCTGCTTATGTCAAGTACTCACTCACAAAAGCTATTTCAACCATTAATCGCAGGAGCAGTAAATAAAAACCAACTTGGATTGACCGAACTTTCCACAGCAGTTGAGAAATGTCCTTGGGAGAAAAAGGTGTTCACAGTTTGGATTTATAAGGAAGACATTCCTGATGTTGTTATCACAAATATAAAGTACTTAGCATGGAGTAACCCTGCTACACCAATACATGTCTACTGTGGTACAGCTCAGTGCTATCAAGCAATTGCCAAGCTCAGTATTAAGAACCTGGGTGCTGAAATCACAGATTTCACGAAAAGCGTACTGTTTGGTGGATGGCTTGCACACTTTCCTTTCCATGAAGATGATAAGGAATTAGAAGCTCTTCTCCAAGAGGTGGGAAGAGTTGACCTCTTGTGGACACGTGGTGGAATCTTTGTAGATCCTTCTATACGAATCACAGATCCACTACCTCTCCCCAGATCATGTGAACACCCCTGGATAATGAAGGGAGTGAAAGAGAGAGGGGGCCTTGGATTGCTCGACATTTCATACTTCCCAAGAACTCATCCCTTCATTCTTAAGCTTGCCGACTTCTTTATGAACAAGTATCCAATAGAGGCGATAAATAATGCTTCTTTGCTGCTGGAGTTTAAGAAGTCCATTTCAGTTTTATTTGCTTCATGCATACATCATTGTCCTGACAGAGTTGGAGGTATACGGTTTGAGAGAGTGAACCTATTAAAGACAAGAAGTTTTGTTTCAACGACGCTTGACCCTCTGTATGATGATGCACAAGTGAAGAGAATAGACTTGATGAAATTCGACCCCCTACCAACATTATCACTCGGATCAAGACATGTTGGGAAACGATTATCCTTCTTTTTAATATTTACCACTTCCAATAAATCAATAGTTAATCGTTATTCTAACAATATCACGCTAAGAGGAGCTTTTAACTGGCGACACATGCGTACAGTCGAGTCCATCTTCTACCATCATCCTACATCTCACGTCACAATATATAGTAACACACTAACACGAGACACATTTGAAGACTTGTCAACAGCAGGTTATTCAATAAGAGTTCAAGGCTACGATCTGAGGAAATTGATTGCAGGTACACCCGCTCATGATTTTGTCTACGAACTAGAATTAGCCAGGGAAGGCCCACACTGGTATGCTCACGAAGCTGATCTGATTAGACTGATTCTGCTGTATCGGTATGGGGGTGTGTACATGGACACAGATGTGATCCTGGTGAAACCACTGGACCCCCTTACAGTCAACACTCTAGGGTGGCAAGATGACCACAATCATCTCTTGAATACTGCTTTTCTGTTCTTTGAGAAAGGTAATGTGTTTTTGAAGTCATGTTTGGAGGAGTTTGTGAGAGGATACAATTCATACAGCTGGGCAGGGAATGGACCGTTCCTTGTCACTCGAGTTTGGCAGGAAAGTTACACAAGCAGCAACGCTGTTCATGTCCTCCCATACTATACTTTCTATGTGTTTCATTATTCTGAGCTTAAGCAATATTGCTTTAATATTATTACTAGTGGTGTTGTTTTTAGAATGAAGATGAAGCTTTTGAATGAGAAGGCTTATGGTGTACATTTGAATGGAAAGATAACTGGCTCTATAGGCATTGGCAAAGACAAATTGAACAAAAGAACCATTTGCAGCCAACTTCTAAATTCATTTTGCATTCTCTGTCATGGTGGGTGAGGTATGAAAAATTTTCAATTAGCGCGCGCTGCTAATGACTGATTAGTGGGTGGGGCCGGCCGGCAGTTTCTAATTATTGTTAACTTCCGATTTAATTAGCTTTTGGAGGTGGAGTCAAGCAGCTATGCTATGTAGGCGTCCATATACCAAGTAATTAGGCGTCCTTGGTGAAACCAAGGCAAACATCCAGAAGAAAGTTTAATACTATAGGCTAAGGAAAGACTTCAAAGACCAGATGCTCTACAGGAATTCTTTTGGCAGGCTGTCAGGCTCATAGGATCGCGGATAAAGCATTTACTATCTATCTATCATCAGTGAACGGGATCAACACGTGCTGAGTAGCTCAAACCGCCGACTTGTGGTATAACATGCTTCATTGTGAGAGAGCATTGCGTGGCAGAGATGTATTGAGACTTGTCGGAAGCAACTCATTGCTAAACACAAGATCTGAATCTCGAACCTTAGCAACGCTAAAACACCCTCAAGTACTTGCACTTCCAAGAACTCTATCTTGTGGATTCTCCTCCAGTTGTGCTAAATACCACACTTTGAAAGGCTTGGGAATGGCATCCAGAAGAGAACTGAGTTGCAGCAGTATTATTTGTAGTAGCACTGACAGTAGTATTAGTATAAATGCTAGGAGGAAATTTCGTCTTACAATGGAGACCATTAATCCCTACGTGAAGGGCATGGAGTATGCAGTGAGGGGGAAGTTGCCACTGGAGGCTATTGACATAGAGAGGGCCATAAAGAAGGTATGTTTTTGTATGCTAGTGGGTGGGGCTAGTTACATGGTCCATGGAGTGTGTAGTTTGAGGAAGACACTGTGTCTCTGTTATCATCACTCATCATGTATTAGGAGAGATGTGATTTATGACTTTATAACACTTTCTTGCCAGTTGATAAGTAGCACCTTTTCTTGCTCAATTAATTAACAGCTAGAGTTCCCAATTGCTTAGCAATTTATATGAATTATGCACTACCTTGTACCCTGTAAGGAAATTTATATGCAATGCATCAAGTTCTTGCATGATGAGTCTGTGTGAAAGATTGAATGAAAGGTAACCTTAGAGCAGTTCACTGAGTTGCTATGGCTTGCTGGTATTCATAATGTTTGTAGTGGTTTAAATTCATAGGTAACACTTTGCTTTGATGTGGATGCAGATATTATGTTACTATGCCTACGATGGGCTACCTCATTAAACAAATACTTCCTGATACATCCTTTACAAATCACATAATAATGCTTCCAGAGGCAACTCGTGGGGCTACGAGGAATATTTTAACAAGTTAGTCTTTAAAAGACTTCTGGCTCGGCACTGGTAGCTAAATATTAATAGTGCATACTGTTAAAATTCAAGTTTTTGTAATCAATGAAAGGTCTGGGCTCTTGTAGCCATGTTAATGTCAATTCCTGTGATGAGTTACTTGTGTGTCTCAGTGCTGGCTTCTCAAATGTTCAGGCCTGTAGTCTTCATACACTCTACACTATGATACCATTGAATTAAGCACAAAACTAGCACTTTACTTGCGAGCGAAGCGTCACTAGGGGGTCATATGAGAGAGGGTGCTATTATTATTTACATCATACGTACGTTCTTCCAGTTCTGTCCTTTGCAATAAGGTGACGCCAATGGCTTCGCTCGCCGCTGACAATATTTTGCATTTCCCTTATAATTATAGTTAATAATTCATTAATAATTCTTATTTTCAGCGTACAGAGACTTATCCATTTGACAGCGTCTTGTTCTGTAATATTGGTGACTGCCATGCTATGGGTCAGAAACCTCTCACCTTTGTCAGACAGCTGCTGGCAGCCTGCACTCATCCACAGGACCTAGAGGAAAAGGGACTGTACCCAGAGGACGTCATTGAGAGGGCACACCTTATTCTCAATAACTGTGGAGGCAACAGTATTGGTGAGAGAGAGAGAGAGAGAGAGAGAGAGAGAGAGAGAGAGAGAGAGAGAGAGAGAGAGAGAGAGAGGAGGAGGAGGAGGAGGAGGGGTGGTATGGGTTTGTGAGAAAGAAGTGGAGAAGAAATACAGGAGGTTAAGTGAAGAGAGAAAAGTAAGAGGATCAGGGAGGTAGAAGAGAAGGTATTCATGGAGAGAAAGAGAGAAACCTTCCCTTTGAAGTGACTAACTCTTATTGAGTTCCCCATAACCACACAGGATCGTATTCAGACTCTCGTGGTATTCCCATCATCCGTAAGCATGTAGCCAGCTTTATTTCGGAACGTGATGGGGTTTCTTGTTCCTACGAGAACGTGTACCTGTTGAATGGAGCAAGTGAGGGGATCAAGACCATGCTGTATATCATTATGGGGAGTGTATCTGATGGCAAAAAGACAGGGGTCATGATACCCCTCCCTCAATATCCCCTCTATTCTGCAGCCATCGCTCAACTTAATGCAGAGAAGGTGAGTGAGCTATTTCAGATATAATTGAGAGGGAGATGGGATGAACCTTGGTCGTTAAGTGTCGTCATGGCTCGTGTATCACTTATAGATAAGTTATGTTTTGAAAGAAGAGGAGAACTGGGCAGTGGACATTGATGGGCTGAAAAATGAGTTGTACCAGGCCAGAAACACATGTGAACCAAGAGTAATGGTGGTCATCAACCCAGGAAACCCCACTGGTTAGTCCGGGGGGGGGGGGGGGGGGGGGGGGGTTACTATCCGCTAGAGCTTATTTCTTTCGTACTTCAGTCCATGGTCCAGTCCAGAATCCAATGATCCCTATGAATAATTTTTTAGACTTTATATTTTTGAGGCAGTCTCTAGCTGACTATGGGGTCTAACCAAATTCAAATTCAGTTAAGTCCATGGTCCAGCTAGTCCAGAGTCCAGCTTTTATAGTGACCCGTTACTATAGTATGTGCTAGGTAGTGATACTTGCTCTCTTCAGGAACCATGGAGGGACTTTCCCATCAGATATTGCTGACTCAACTATAGGAAACAAAAATTAATTATTAATGGTGTGACTTTTTACTCTGGTCATGTGATCTCTTCACTTACATAGGTCAGTATTTGTCAGTGGAGAATATGCGAAAGATTATTAAGTTCTGTCATGATGAAGGCCTGCTACTCTTCACCGACGAGGTCTACCAAGAAAATGTCTACACAAAACCAGAGTTCCAGTCATTCCGTAAAGTCCTGCACAATATGGGAAGCCAATACAAGGACCTGCAAATGGTGTCCTTCAACTCTACTTCTAAAGGATTCTTTGGAGAGTGAGTGTGCCATTAGATAGATCTGCCTCTCATATTATGTGACAGCAACGATCTGGAAATTTGGTATAATATAATATAAAGATAGTCTAATCATTATAGAACACATGACAAAAGTTTGGAACAAATTCATTGAAACATATTCGGCGAGCGAGTGAAGCAAACAAGCCACACACTTGTGATGCAAATTGAGATTCGTGATATGTATATTTATTTATTTATTAATTTGGTACGTCAATAACTAGCGGGCATGCTCCAATAGTTAATAATACTGCGCAGGCTCCAAACTCATTGCTAGGAAACTAAAAGTATTCAAAATCATCAATCTTCAATCTCTACTTTGGCACATAGAGTAAAGAAAACAGTAAGTTTTACTCGCTCGCCCAACAATGCATGAGCATTCACTAGTTGAAGAATAGCTGATTGGTTTCCACATTGGGTGGCATCTCCTGCAGCCAGTATATTCCAGGTTATAGTATCTCACCTTTCCTGAAAAGGGCCTAGACTCTTAGTGTTATAATAGCATTCTATTCACGAAGCTGTGTAACTCATTTTGCATGAATGGGCCTAAAGAGGAGATCGATATCAAAGGGAAATTAAATGGTTAATATTAATCCCTGTTAATGTTAATGTTACTGGTTAATGTTGATGATTAATGTTACTATGGTTTCTTTCTGTAGGTGTGGCATCAGGGGAGGCTACATGCACATACAAGGAATGGACGAAGAAGTAATGAAGCAGATATATAAAAACGTCTCAGTCAACCTTTGTCCTAACACACCAGGACAGGTGAGCTATGAGAAAACCTGGTAGTAGTGAAATTAAGTGAGTGTCACAAACTCTCACAGTAATTTTTTTGCACCATCAAGCATTTGTATCCTGTCAAGATTGTAGACATTTTCTCATATATTTTTAGGTAGTGACAGATGCACTGGTCAAACGGCCAAAAGAAGGAGACCCGTCTTATCCTCTCTACAAACAGGAACTCGAGTCAGTTCTGAAAGCACTTGCAGATAAGGCGGACTTGGTATACGAAAGAATGAACAAAATTAAAGGTGTGACGTGCAACAAGGTTCAGGGGGCAATGTATGCCTACCCCCGGATCGAAATCCCTGAGGAAGCATGGGAAGATGCCAAGGTGAGATATCTTGCACATAGTTTGGGAGAGGGGGAGACACCAGGAGACTGACCACAAGGCTTGCTTGATAGTAAAGTGCAGGGTGTTCCACGTACCCCTGCCTATGTGATGTCATTCATAATTTTCCTACCCCCTCCCCCCTTGCAGAAGGAGGATCCTGACATGCAGTTGGACATGTACTACTGCTTGCAATTCCTACGGCAGAAGGGGGTGTGTGTGGTCCCAGGAAGTGGATTTGGAAAGCTGGATGGAAAATGGCACTTTAGGTAGGATAATAACGTATAGCTAATGTTGAAAGGTCGCTCTTTATAATTAAAGGGGACACGATTTTGCTAAACATAATAGCCTGAAGGAGACAAGTAAATAGTGGCTGCTTAGTGACCCTTTAGTGCTAGTTTTAACACTTCATTAAATTTAATGGATTCCTCTGTAATTAGCTAGCCTATTAAATTTTGTCATGGTGACATATGCGATAGGAATGCGTTTCCTTGGACACACCCATGCTATGGGTTTCTATGGTTTCTAGAAATTTTTGCATATATACCAGGCCCTCCACAATCATTATTTAAAAAGGAGGGCCTGGGGGTGAGGCTAATCAGTACGTGCCTAGCTATATGATAATGACGACTGTACTTTGTACTTTGTACTTTGATGTTATTTGATGTTATAGGACAACTATTCTTCCTCCTTTCAAGCAATTGGAGGACATGTTGATACGATTTGAAGAGTTCCATTTGAACTTTCTCCGGAAGTATGGGAAGCAGGTGTAGGGGGTCATAACCCTAATTATGACATCACTTCATCTTGTCATTATTTATTGTCACCTTTCAGTCTTATCTATATATCAGTGTGATGTTTCTATTTTATCCATTCCTCTTTATTTTTGTATAAGTTTCCTGCAATATTGAATGCCTATTTTCCTTCTTCATTTCACCAATATTATTATTGAGCAATAATAATACTTAACCACTTGCAGCTAAATTGACCCTCCTATCCATAACAAGCTCAGTAGCTAGCTATTATTCTTATCAGGACATTTCTCTAATTATTAGGACACTTATCTAATCAGGACACTTCTCTAATTATTAGGACATTTATCTAATCAGGACACTTCCCTAATTATTAGGACACTTCTCTAATTATTAGGATACTTATCTAATCAGGACACTTCAAACAACAACAACATGGAATTAGTCAAAACAGCTTTCTCAATGGTGACTTACATAATGTTTAAACACACTCTAAAACAACTGACAGTGTAAAAATAAAATTAGGAATTCAAAGTACACGCATTTCCATTCCTGTTTCATCGGCCCTGACAAATAACTTGGGTGTATTTGGCAGGGCCAGGTAAGAATCAAGGTGTTTTTGTGACTCTAGCTCAGCAACTTCTCCTGTGGCCTTCACATACTGCAGATGACACTCAAATTTACTCAGTGATGCTTTCAGTTGCAGCTCGTTCAACAAGTCCTTGAGAGTGGGAGGCTTTGGGCATGCAACACGAACAGGCTGAGTGGATCCTGGCAACGTGATCTCAAAGACTTCCTCACCTCTGAAAAATAGATTGCCTGCAGCCAATTTTTCTTCTTCTTCCATTTCAGGATGCTTCTGGCCATCAGATAAGCTCAGTGGTGAGTGTATCCGGATATTGTCCACCTCAAGTACACCCATTTGGTTATCCTCAGCAGCATCAGTGGAGAGGTGATCAAGGCTTGTTTTATCTTTGAGATCAGGAGGGGAAGGAGTGTTTTCTTTCTTTATATTATCGGTTGCCATTGACTTGTTATCGAGAGCTTCAAGATCAAGAACGTTCTTTATATCATCAGACATCAATGCCTTGTCCTGAGTTTGGTCTTCAGCTTCAATGGAGAGATTTGGAAGATAAGGAGAAGGAATAGTGTCTTTCCTTTTAACACTTTGCATCACTTCAGTGCCATCCTTGAACTCTCCAATGTTAATCATGTGACACACGCTAGCATGAGTGTCCAAGAAGCCTGGAGCATTCTCCTCCACCAGTTTGATCTGCCTCATGGTCTTGGCTTCATAGGCTTCCCAAGTAACCAGAACACCAGTTCCATCCAATGGCTGCCCTTTCTCATCCTTCTCCTTGTAGTCAGGACCCATGTCATTGAGTACAGGGACAAACTTCTTCCCTCCACTGACAACCATGCACTTTTCCATTTCACAGGGTCCACTGCCTGGGATGAGAGTGAGGAACCTGACTTCTGCTTTGTACGGATGATACAGAGCTAACAGTTCTTCATGATGGAACACCATGATGTGACCTGTGGCCATGCCTACCCACACAGTGTCCAGGGCAGGCAACATGGCAGTGATGATTGCATCCTCTCTGACATGTTCTGGTAGCCTCTTGGAGGTATCGACATCCAAGGAATGGGTCCTATTGGTGGAATCCCAGGCAGTGAGGATGGTCCCACCCAAATGGGCACTCCAGATGATGTTCTCTGAAGGAGAAGCTGAGAGTTGACCAATGAAGGCATCTTGAGGTTCATCACGGCTGACAGTCCCTTCCAAGGCAAGGCTATCATGATTGAGGAAGTGGATGTGTCTGCCATGTGAAACCCAAATAAAGTCTTTCGTGCAAGCAATTCCATCCACAGCATGCTCTGAGATATACTTGTATTTGGGCTTGGGATTTCCTGTTCTAACTTTAGTCACATCATTGCTGAAACTGAAACAGTAGCCTTCAAGTGTGCCCATCAAAACTCTATCTTTTGCTGCAGTCAGACATGATGCAGAAGTCTCCCTCAATCTGATATTGTGGACCAATTCGTGAGAAGTAATATCAAAGATGTCAATAACACCATACTCGATCCCAGCTCTGGAGCCCACCCAGACATGGTTGTTACACAGAACCATGCATTGAACTTGGTTATCCTTAATGAAGTTCTTGCTCATCTTCTCCATTGTGTGTGAGTTGAAGATGTTCAGCTCAGTGCCTTCTTTCACATTGCAACACACCCATAACTCATTATGCCACTTTGCAGGGTTGCCTGCTTCAGCAAAGCTCGCGGGAGTAAGAGCAATAGCTTTACAAAGAGAGAGTTTCCTTTGGACAGGAGAGACACACATGATGGACTGCACTGAGGCAAGGCAGACCGTCTTGATGATCTCATGAGTAGTTGGGCGATTCTGAGGGTTGTCTTCCCAACATTTCTTCATGAGCATAGTGAGGTAATTGAAGCCTGTTTTGGCAATACAAACATCTTGAAGTATGGGTCTTTCTCCTGTTTTCACAGAAGCATCGATCTTGTGGAGAGGGATATTGTGGTATGGGTGGCGACGGGCAATCATTTGGTAAAGGAACATGCCAAATGAGAAGATATCAGCTTTGTAATCACACGGAGAATGTCCTCTTTTATCAATAATATGGAACCTCTGGAGCAATGAACCATTTGTGATCACAGAATCCACGGGCCCCCATGGGAGCCATATGAGTGGCAATTCCAAAATCAGTCAACTTGCAATGGCAGAGAGAAGCAGGGTCAAGGGTCCATAGCAGAACATTTGCAGCTGTGAGGTCACGGAAAATGATCTCTTGACCATGCAGAAAGCAAAGAGCAGAAGCCACTTCAGCTGCAATTCGGAAGATTGTCAAGCGATGGACAGGGAGCTTCTTCTTGAGGAGAAGAAGTTCAAGAGGCTGAAGAGGAGCATCTTCTAAGACCAGGGCCCACTTGGGGTGCACACACACTCCAACAAGACACACAAAGCAAGGGTGGTAAGACTTTTGCAGTGACAAAGCCTCTGATCTGATACTAGCAAATACTTTTTCATTACAAGTAAGGTACTTCTTGATGGCCACAGCCCTGCCTTGGTACTTTCCTCTATAGACCTTGCCATATCCTCCTTTACCAAGTAAAGAAGCCTCATCTTCTTGATAATCAATATCTTCTGCATTAAGCAAGAAGACAGGATCCATGTCCTGAAGGAGAAGGTCGGGGACAATATCTGCTAGGGACACTGTGTGGTTCTCTGCAGGGTTGTCACAGTGATACTCGCAGTCGATACTTGACAGGTTTTGGGCTATGGCCTGCAGACATTGCTCTGATTGAAACTCAAAGGGTTTGGAGCGCTCCATCTTGATGCACTCGGAACATGGGATCCTTTGTTCCATAGAGTTTGCCCCATGATGACTCTCAGCCAAACCAGGATACAATTCACTACTAAGTGAAATAACAAGATCGACCAGTTGTCCAATGATCCTCTTCCCTTTATTATTTGGTGAGACGACAATGAGCACACCATCTTTCCTCTCGTGTTTAGCTTGCTGTGGACTCTTGATGAAAGATTCAATTCTAAAAGTGATATCAGGGTCACTATAGTAGAGCCCTGAATGCCAGTATTCCAGCTGGATATCTTTGGCATCATATATTCCTCTCGATGGCAGTGAACCTGGGCAGAGCTGGGGTACACCATCAAGATGGTATTGATCCTGTGAAACCTGTCTCATTGGTTTGCTAATCACTGGGAGAGGGTGAGAAAGAGAAGAAGCTCCTAACTCAGAGTTAGTGGCAAAGGATGGGTCAGGAGAGAGTGGAGTGCCTGGCATGTTCAGGCTAAAATCAGTTCCTTTTTCCTCCTTGCTCGGATACTCCTCAGCAAGAAAGGAAGGTAGTGATTTATTTAGAGCAAAGCAAACCTGTGGGATGGAGTGCATGATTCTGGAGAGAAGGCGACTCCAGAAGCCTGGAGGAGTGACAGCTGAGTTGAACAGGATGTATCTGGAGTACATTGGAGGTGTATCTTCCTGGGTGAGTTGTGCTGGCCTTTCGTCAGGAAGCATGGACGGAATAAGTATGTACTTGTTATTGAGAGGCAGTGCTATCTCAAAGCGATCAAGCAGAGAGAGATACTGCTCAAAGTACCTCAAAGGAAATACATCATCCTTGAAAAGTAAGGGGATGTATTTGGAGTGGAGAATGCCTTTCTTGATGAATGGGTTCCTTTCTTTGATAGTGACAATTTTAGACATCATGTTACAGAGCCAGCATGGATCGATGAAGTACAGCTCATGAAGGTTGTGACTTCGGTCATCATAGTGAAGCAGAGAGCCCACGTCAGTCAAAAAACAAACGACTTTTTTCAACTCCTCCTCATCCTGGATATCAGCCAAACTCATCTGTTGCACCATTGTTTTGAACTCCTCAGCATGCATAATGGGCTCCCTCAACCCCTGCCGCACCTCTTGTTGAACAACCTCCAGTTGTTTGTCCAAAGCATGGTAGCTAGCTGGGATCTTCTGCCCCATAATCACCTGCCCAGCACGTGTCTTATAGCTGGCAGCATGGTTATACAGAGCCTCTTTTAAAAGACCGATATTCTCAATCCGATTCTTCAGACCAACTGGCATAACCTCTACAATTTGTAGTTTGTTGTTGTACGATTCAGCAAGACGTCCCACCTTGTGCAGAAGAGCATCAATTTCTTCCCTTTCCTCTGCAGGCACTTCATCCAGATGTGTACCAACAATGAGCACACAAGACTGGGGAGTTCTGAGGGCAAGATTATTCAACCAAGGCTTTAGTTCCTCAACTCCTGCCTCACCGTCAGTGAGATTGAAGACCAGCAGGTAAAGGGAGTGTTGGGAGAGGAAGCACTGGTGAGTGGCATAGTACTCACTTAGTCCACTAAAATCCCATATACTAAAGTGGAAGGGCTTTTTTCGAATGCTTGGTTTGAACCACCATTCGCTAACCTCCACACCAACTGTAGCCTCATTCCCGCATTCCTTACCTTGAAGTCGTTTTACCAAAGCTGTTTTACCTTTATTGGCCTGCCCAACTACCATAAGCTTCATGCGATAGAACTCTCTGACAGAGTGCAGCTTGCTATTGAGATAGTGGATGCAATCACGGGGATCCTTTTGTACATTCCTTGGGGGATCCTTGAGATCTTTGAGGTTATTTAGGTTGAGGTGATCCAGCATGTTAAGCCTGCCCATTTCTGCTGGCAAGGTGAGGATGTCAGGATTGTCACTCAGATTTAGGGAGTGGAGGGTGATAAAGGAACATATGCAGAGAGGGACTGTTCGGAAGTTGTTGTGGCTGAGGTTGAGGGAACGTATTGTTGGAGCAACCACTTTGAGAGGCAGAGAGCTGAGCTGGTTATGAGAGAGTTCAAGCACAGTCAAGCAGGCAGACCACTCAAGGATATCTGGGATCTCTGTGAGTCGATTATGTGAGAGGTTGAGCTCCCCTAGGCTTGGAAGTTCAAGGAGGCAGTGAGGAATCACAGAAAGTTCATTGTGTTGTAAGTCAATCTTTACCACCTGTAATAGAAAGTTTAGAAAATAGCAATGTATTCAGAATGAGTGAAATGATGATAACAGCCATCAAGAAGGAAGGCACATGAGAAAGATGCAGAAAGAAAAATACGAAAAGATGATGACAGTACCACACAAGAACAAATATTATATATTTACATAACAGATATTGAATGCTTCGCTATTAGCTATCAGTTTCAATGTTTTGAATAAATTATTGAAAAAATTCCTAAGGTACACAACAAGGCGATGCCTTGCTATGAACAAGCTCGACATGGGGATGACCCAGCAGGCTCCATTGAGATAGTAGCTACAATAATAATCAAGTTCTACTAATGCATGCATACATCTCTCTATTAAGCTTACTTGTTTCAAGTAGTTTCCAATTTCATTAGGAAGTGTTTTGAGTCCATTTCTTGCCAGTCTGAGCCGCTTCACCCATGTGATCATCCTCAACCAAGACACCTCCAGCTTCAACAGCCTCAATCCATGCCAGTACACATAGCCTTCTTCTTGGTTCACATCTGTCCCTAAAAGCAGCTCTTCACGCACTTCAAAGTGGCCACTTCTACGAGCAATCTCTATAGGAACAACAGTGGTCACCTTCCCACTCAATACTGCTTTCTGTACTTCTGGGAAACCAGGATCTGCAAATTCTGGAGATTGGTCCATAGTTTGTCCAAATAACCTCTGGACTACAGACTTATCTCCTGTCATGGCTGCATTAATCATGAGAAGCATGGCACAGGCATGTGGCTTATTCTCTCGTTGAGCATACTCTAGGCATTCTCTGAGGTTGTTTGCTCCTTTCACCACCAGCTTACCAACATTAAAGTTGTTATCATTGCGAGTGGCTGCCACCAGAGCTCGGTTAAGACAGTTTCGTTCCAGGGTGTCTACCCTTGAATTCCTCAATAGCTCAGTCACTCTATCACCGTCATGTTCAACCTCTTGAATGATTTCTATGAAAATGAATTGACAGTGAGCAACAACACAGATACCTGGAAGTACCTGGAGATATCAATGCATGCAGCTGGTTTCTTATTGGTATCATCATGGGAAAAACAGATTTTGGCATAATCTTGCCATGTCTAGCTGACAGCAGCAGGTCATTGGTTGATTATACCACTGAACACTGAAGGTCAGCAGCTGTTGAAGTTAGAGGAAATTGGGAAATAGCTATAATAGTTTAGATGTGGTTTTATAATTTCCACAACTATCCAGATTGTTATTTTAACATGTAGCATGAAAGTCCTTCACTTTCGTATTTACATGATAGTCTCTGAGATTGCATGAATCTAACCAGCTACTTTTCTGAAAATAGCCTGCACAGCCAACTCTAAAGCCTTCTTTATTACCCCGTGCACGCATGCACAGCAAGGGGTAAAGTGATTGCTCACGGTGTCCATATAATTATTGTGTGCCCAAACGAGCAAGCAAAACTACACATTCAACTAACGATTAAACTTCAAGACTTACTCCATTTATAACCTCAAAAGTCAATCAACTGTAAATAAAATTTTTGCTGCCACATAAATCCAGTCAAAACCAGCTCAATTCTTATTAAACATCTGTAATTCACTCTGAACTAGCTAGCTATACTAGCTATACAAAACATATAAAGTATGCAAAATTCACATGGGATATGAAATCTCTGTTGACAGTATAAAAGTGCCCTGATTAGAAAAAAGGTAGTTAGCTATCTGTACTTCAGGGGAGAAATGCCATATTATTGCAATCCACATTGAGCTACCTCACTTTGTTCAACTGATAGCTAATGACTGACATCACTCATCATGTATTATGGTCTAGGGTGCCCACTTCCCTCACCTTCACTCAATAGCAGTCGCACAATGTCTGCCCTTGAACTTAGCTCTGCAATCTGCCTAGCTGTCTTGCCATACTCATCCACTATGGAAACATCGGCAGAGTGTTGTAGTAGTGTTCTCACACATGATATGCTGCCTGAACTGGTCGCAAAGTGTAGTGGGGTGAAGCCACTCCTAGCTAGACAGTTAATGTGAGCATTCTGTGTTCTGCTTAGCAGATAGTCCAACACGTTAGCCTTTCCACTAGCAACTGCTTCATGCAAAGGTGTGTATCCAAACGTGCCTTTTCTACTGGCAAGCATGTCCCGCAGTACATCATCGTCCAATTTCTCGACGTAGGCCTTGATTTTCTTTAGGTTCCCATCGTGACAGAGCTTGTGCAGCTTAGCGTCGTCTTGCAGCAGCCATTGTACTGCCCCAGCCATCTTCCTTGTCTTCGCAATAAATTGCAGGGATCGGAATGCGAAGGATACCGTTACCTCTAAGCATGCGCAGTGTGGTAGACATCGCCTCCCAACTCTCCCCCCCCCCCTCCCCCCCCCCCCCCCCCCCCCCCCCTCTCTCTAGACGGAGTGCCATGACTTGGACTTGTTTGTTTGTCTGTGTATAATCGAATTCCATTATTAAAAAAAAAAAGATGATTAAATCGTTAAAAGTAGACACACTATGATGTCAGCGCAGAGCCAGTCCCTCACATACATTTTATACTATGAATTATAAAAGTTAAGAAAATGGCCAGGTAAGAATCAAGGTGTTTCTGTGACTCTCTATCTTGGCTGATCATCTGTGGCCAATATTTCTTCATTTTCCATTTCAGGATACTTCTGGCTGTCAGATAAGCTCAGTGGTGAGTGTACCACATCCATTGCCATTGACTTGTCCTCAGCAGCATCAGTGGAGTGGTCATCAAGGTTTGTTTGAGCTATGGGATCAAGAGAGGCAGGAGTGCTGTCTTTCTTCACATTATCAGTAACCATCGACGAGTCCTGAACTTGGTCTTCAGCATCAGGGATGAAGGTGGTGAGGTTATCAAGGTTTTCTTGAGCTTCAAGATCAGGAACATTCTTTACATCATCAGGTATCAATGCCTTGTCCTGAGTTTTGTCTTCGGCATCAGTGGAGAGGTCAGTGAGATTTGGATGAGCTTCAAAAGAAGGACTAGTGTCTTTCTTTTGCATCATTTTAGTGCCATCCTTGAATTCTCCAGTGTGAATCATGTGACACACACTATCATGAGTGTCCAAGAAGCCTGGAGCATTCTCCTCCACCAGTTTGATCTGCCTCATGGTCTTGGCTTCATAGGCTTCCCAAATAACCAGAACACCAGTTCCATCCAGTGACTGCCCTTTCTCATCCTTCTCCTCATAGTCAGGACCCACGTCATTGAGTACAGGGACAAACTTCTTCCCTCCACTGACAACCATGCACTTTTCCATTTCACAGGGTCCACTGCCTGGGATGAGTGTTAGGAACCTCACATATTCTTTATACGGCTGGTACCAAGCCAGCAGTTCTTCATGATGGAATACCATGATGTGACCAGTGGCCATGCCTACCCAAACACTGTCCAGGGCAGGCAACATGGCAGTGATGATTGCATCATGCTTACTGATACCATCAGTAGTCTTCAACAGCCTCTTGCAAGTATCGATGTCAAAGAAGTGAGTTCGATTATGAGAATCCCAGGCAGTGAGGATGGTCCCACCTGAATGAGCACTCCAGATGATGTCCTCTGAAGGAGAAGCTGAAAGTTGACCAATGAAGGCATCTTGAGCTTCATCACGGCTGACAGTGCCTTCCAAGACAAGGCTATCATGATTGAGGAAGTGGATGTACCTGCTCTCTGAAACCCAAATAAAATCTTTTGTGCAAGCAATCCCATCCACAGCATGTTCTGAGATGTGTTTGTAACTGGGGTTAGCATTTGCACGAACTTCATTAATGTCACTGCTGAATCTGAATATGTAGCCTTCAAGAGTGCCCAATAAGACTTTATCTTTTGCTGCAATTAAACATGATGCAAAGTTCTCTCCCATCCTGATACTGTGTACCAATTCACTAGATGTGATATTGAAGATATCTATGCTCCCATACTCGATCCCAGCCATGGAACCAACCCAGATATGGTCATTACACAAAGCTATGCAGCAAACTTGGCACTCCTTTATGAAATTCTTGTTCATCAAGCTCATGGTTTGCGAGTTGAAGATGTTTAGCTCAGCACCTTCCTTCCCATCACAACATACCCACAACTCATTATGCAGCTTTGTGTAGTTACCTGCTACAGCAAAGTCTCCAGGAGTGACAGCTACAGCTTTACAAAGACAGAACTTGCTCTTGACAGGAAAGACACACATGATGGACTGCACTGGGGCAAGGCAGACCGTTTTGATGATATCTTCTGTACCTGGACGATTCTGGGGGTTGTCTTCCCAGCACTTCTTCATGAGCATAGTGAGGTAATGAAAGCCTGTTGTAGCTACATCAACATCTTGAAGTTTTGGCCTCTCTCCTGTTTCCACAGAAACATCTATCCTGTGTGGAGGGATGTTGTGATAGGGGTGGCGACGAGCTATCATTTGGTAAAGGAACATGCCAAACGAGAAGATATCGGCTTTGTGATCATACACAGAACGTTGTTTTCTCTTGCCAATATGCAGGACCTCTGGAGCAATGAAGCCTTTTGTTCCTTGGAGCCCACAGGCCCCTACAGGAGCCATGTGAGTGGCAATTCCAAAATCAGTCAATTTGCAGTGGCAGAGGGAAGCAGGGTCAAGGGTCCATAGCAAGATATCTGCAGCTTTGATGCTACGGGAAATTATCCCTCGGCTATGCAGAAAGCAAAGAGCAGAAGCCACTTCAGCTGCAATTCGGAAGATTGTCAAGCGATGGACAGGGAGCTTCTTCTTAAGGAGAGGAAATTCAAGTGACCTGAGTGGAGCCTCCTCCAGGACCAGGACCATTATGGGTTGTACACAAACCCCTATCAAACACACTATGCAAGGATGGTAGGACTGCTCCAGTAACTTAGCCTCTGATCTTAACTCGATGAAGGCATCCTCATAACGAGTCAGGTACTTTTTGATGGCCACAGCCCTGCCTTGATACTTTCCTCTATAGACCTTGCCATATCCTCCTTTACCAAGTAAAGAAGCCTCACCTTCTTGATAACTGATGTCTTCCACATTTAGCAAGAAGACAGGATCTATGTCCTGAAGGAGAAAGTCAGGGACAATATCTGCCAGGAATACTGTGTGGTTCTCTGCAGGGTTGTCACGGTGATACCCACACTTGATACTTGACAGGTTTTGGGCTATGGCCTGCAGACATTGGTCCGATTGAAACTCAAAGGGTTTGGAGCGTTCCATTTTGATGCACTCAAAACATGGGATCCTTTGCTCCAAATTGGTTGCTCCATGCTGATTCACAGCCAGACCAGGATACCACTCATTTATAAGTGCAAGAACAAGATCAACCAAATCTCCAATGATCCTCTTCCACTCGTTATTTGGTGAGACGACAATGAGCACACCATCTTTCCTCTCGTGTTTAGCTTGCTGTGGACTCTTGATGAGAGATTCAATTCTAAAGGTGATATCAAGGTCACTATAGTAGAGCCCTGAACGCCAGTATTCCAGCTGGATATCTTGAAGATTGCATGACCTTCCTATAGTCATCAGCAGAGGATTAGGGAAGTTAGGAAGGGTCTGGGGTGCATCATCATATGACTCATTCAAACACTCCTCATTAGTAGCTGATAGGATTCTATCAAGAGCAAAGCAAACCTGTGGGATGGAGTGCATGATTCTGGAGAGAAGGCGACTCCAGAAGCCTGGGGGTGTGACAGCTGAGTTAAACAAGATGTATCTGGAGTACATTGGAGGTGTATCTTCCTGGGTGAGTTGTGCTGGCCTTTCGTCAGGAAGCATGGACGGAATAAGTATGTACTTATTATTGAGAGGCAGTGCTATCTCAAAGCGATCAAGCAAAGTAAGATATTGCTCAAAGTACTTCCATGGAAATTTTTCATCCTTGAATAGTAAGGGGATATATTTGGAGTGGAGAATGCCTTTCTTGATGAATGGGTTCCTTTCTTTGATAGTGACAACTTTAGACATCATGTTACAGAGCCAGCATGGATCAATGAAGTACAGCTCATGAAGGTTGTGACTTCGGTCATCATAGTGAAGCAGAGAACCCACATCAGTCAAGAAGAGAGCGGCAGTTTTCAACTCCTCCTCATCCTGGATATCAGCCAAGCTCATCTGCTGCACCATTGCCTTGAACGCCTCAGCATGCATGATGGGTTCCCTCAACCCCATCCTCACCTCTTGCTGAACAACCTCCAGTTGTTTGTCCAAAGCATGGTAGCTAGCTGGGATCTTCTGCCCCATAATCACCTGCCCAGCACGTGTCTTATAGCTGGCAGCATGGTTATAGATGGCCTCTTTTAAAAGACCGATATTCTCAATTCGATTCTTCAGACCAACTGGCATAACCTCCACAATTTGTAGTTTGTTGTTGTACGATTCAGCAAGACGTCTCACCTTGTGCAGAAGAGCATCAATTTCTTCCCTTTCTTCCTCAGGCACTTCATCCAGATGTGTACCGGCAATGATCACACAAGATCGGGGAGCTCTGAGGGCAATATTATTCAACCAAGGCTTTAGTTCCTCAACTCCTGCCTCACCATCAGTGAGGTTGAAGAGCAGCAAGTAAAGGGAGCGTTGGGAGAGGAAGCACTGGTGAGTGGCATAGTACTCTTCTTGCCCAGCAAAATCCCATATACTAAAGTGAAAGGGTTTCTTCCCAAGGCTTGGTTTGAACCACCATTCAGTAACCTCCACGCCAACAGTGGATTCATTTCCACACTCCTTACCTTGAATTCTCTTCACCAATGTTGTTTTACCTCTATTGGCCATCCCAAGTATCATGATCTTCATACGAAAGAACCCCTTCGCACAGCGCAGCTTGCTGTTGAGATAGCGGATACAATCGCGGGGGTCCTTTTGTAAATTTCTTGGGGGTTCCTTGAGATCCTTGAGGTTGTTTAAGTAGAGGCGTGCCAGCATGTTAAGCCTGCCCATTTCTGCTGGCAAGGTGAGGATGTCAGGATTGTCACTCAAATTTAGGGAGTGGAGGGTGATAAAGGAACATATGCAGAGAGGGACTGTTCGAAAGTTGTTGTGGCTGAGATTGAGGGAACGTATTGTTGGAGCAACCACTTTGAGAGGCAGAGAGCTGAGCTGGTTGTGAGAGAGATCAAGCACAGTCAAGCAGGCAGACCACTCGGGGATATCTGGGATCTCTGTGAGTCGATTATGTGAGAGGTTGAGCTCTCCTAGGCTTGGAAGTTCAAGGAGGCAGTGAGGAATCACAGAAAGTTCATTGCTTTGTAGGTCAATCTTCACGACCTAAAACAAATAAGACCATCAGTTTTACAAGAATACCACACACCATACTGATCCAAACATTACAAGTTTGGATAACAGATTACTCAGACAAATTTAGTTTCAAGAAGTAATTATACACATTGCAGTTAGTCCTGAGTAAATTGCCTCCTTGTGCAACCATACATTTCTGATGCTTACTTGCTTCAAGTAGTTTCCAATTTCATTAGGAAGAGTCTTGAATCCATTTCTTGCCAGTCTGAGCCGCTTCACCCATGTGATCCTCCTCAGCCAAGACACCTCCAGCTTCAACAACCTCAACCCGTGCCAGTACACATAGCCTTCGTCTTGGTTCACGTCTGTCACCAAGAGTAGCTCTTCACGCACTTCAAAGTGGCCACTTCTACGAGCAATCTCTATAGGAACAACGGTGGTCACCTTCCCACTCAACACTGCTTTCTGTACTTCTGGGAAACCAGGATCTGCAAACTCTGGAGATTGGTCCATAGTTTGTCCAAATAACCTCTGGACTACAGACTTATCTCCTGTCATGGCTGCATTAATCATGAGAAGCATGGCACAGGCATGTGGCTTATTCTCTCGTTGAGCGTACTCTAGGCATTCTCTGAGGTTGTTTGCTCCTTTCACCACCAGCTTACCAACATTAAGATGGTTATCATTGCGAGTGGCTGCCACCAGAGCTCGGTTAAGACAGTCTGGTTCCAGGGTGTCTGCAGTTGAATTCCTCAATAGCTCAGTCAGTCCATCACCATCACTTTCAACCTCTTGAAGAATTTCTATGAAAATGATTTAACAGTGAAGGAGTTGACAACACTGAGATACCTTCAGATGTCATATGATATAATGCACGTAACTAGTTTCAAATACTTCTAAATGCCTCTATGTAAGGATGGGATGACCTCTATGACCTCTCAAAGTTTTCAAATGCCTCCTGTCAAATATCGGCATTAGATAAAAACAAATTTTGGCATATCTTGCCAGGTCTAGCATAACAGTCGTGAACAATATTGGTTGAATCTCTGAACACTAGACTGAGAGAGAGGATTGAATATTGTGTAGTTTCAACAACAATGCAGATTGATATTATAAACATACAACATGAAAGTTACTTCCATACTCTGAGATTGTTCAAGTTTAATAGCTTAGTGGCACTTCACTTCTGTAGTAAGCAGTGTTATATCATGCATGAGGTCTACATAATTCAACTTCTTGTAGTGTGCATGTGATTCAAGAACTGAATAAGGGTATTCTGCAGCGATGGTGCTTAATTAGGACATCTGCTACAACCTATTGTTGCTCTAGTCGTCATACACAAAATAAGGTCATAGACAACTTTCTCTTGTATGAATCAGCAATTATTTGTCCAAATTCAGTGAATCTTGCTCACCATAGTCTAACCATCCCAACACAGGTTTTGTTTATTTATTACTAATATGTGGAAACTTCTCAACGTGAAACTTCTCAATGTGACATGGACAATATTGGGATCATAAAAAGTGTCCTGATTCAGGGGAGATAAAGAAAAGTGCCAATCTATATTATTATAAATATTATTGTCCAGGTCACACACTGGTGAACTCATGCACTTTGGATAGCCACACTACCGTAGTCACTGTAATTCAAGCGCCACTATAATTTAAGCGCCAGCTAGCAACTAATCACATTTTATTAGTTGTTAGAAAAGCGCCACACCTCTTCCTGTATTATTTTTAGGCGGCGCTTAAATATATGCAACCCACGTGGTCATTATTGAAGCAGCTTTTTTGAGAGGTGATATCGTCCAAGCAGACTTCCATCAAGAGCTTTTTTGCCATGTTCTTGCTGTGTTAGGTATTCAGCATTGAGCACTGGGGTCCAAACTGCCTGATACACGTGAAATCTCCTCACAACACTGCTGAATGACAGCTGAAAGTGATTGGCACTGCTAGTAGCCATCTCCACGTTTTTGCAGTCCAGATAAGCTACAATTAACTAAGCGCCACTGTAATTTAAGCGCCACGCCCAGAGGAAGTGCATTTTTTAAGCCATAAGCTAAGCGCCACGCCTACATGGAATTATTATTTTCTGGCGCTTGAATTACAGTGACTACGGTACTTCTATATATGGGCTAGGACCACTTCCCTCACCTCCACTCTTTAGCAGTCGCACAATACCTGCCCTTGAACTTAGCTTTGCAGTCTCCTTGGCTGTCTTGCCATGCTTGTCCACTATGAAAACATCGGCAGAATGATTTAGTAATATTCTCACACATGATATGTGGCCTGAACTGGCCGCCAAGTGAAGTGGGGTGAAACCACCCTTAGTTCGACAGTTAACGAGAGCATTCCATGTTCTGTTTAGCAGGTAGTCCAACACATCAGCATTTCCGCTAGCAACTGCCTCATGCAAAGGTGTGTATCCAGATCTGCCTTTTCTACTGGCAAGCATGTCTCGCAATACATTATCGTCTAATTTCTCAACGTAGGCCTTGACTTTTTTTATGTCCCCATCATGACAGAGTTTGTGTAGCTTTATAGCGTCGTCTTGTACCGCCATCTTCCCTGTCTTCTCTGCAATAGGGGAGCTCCCTTCCAGCAATTATGTTACCTCTGAGCATGCGCAGTGTGGAGCAAATAAAAGAGCAGGATCCAACTACAACAATCCACAGACATAGCGTATATCCGAGCGGATAATGTTAGCAGCAACAATCGCTGGATTGGTATCTTCTCCTTTATTCATTATCTCCTCCTTCAGTCTTCTCCTGGTAGTGATCTTCTCGTATCTCAAGTAGGCATAATCAATATACATTAGTTAAGTTGTAGTTACTATCAGGCAGTTTTTTAACAGTATAGCTAGCTAGCTAGCTAGCTATAGCTATCATGCATTGCCATTACACGTTTACTTATTTCATCAGCTAGCTAGAACTAGCTGAATTTTACATGCATGCATGTATTATGTATGGCAGATATTCCTGTCCTCATCAACTGCTTGCAAAGTGTGGAATCAAAGGTCCCCCTCCCTCCTTCTTTGTTGGAAATTACCCACAATTGGTTAAGGAGGTTAGTCAACCACCATGCATGCACATAATATATACATGTGGGACTTTAAGAACAAAAATATCTATGTGTTCAAGACTCTATGGAGGTTAGAGTCAATTGAACCGGCGTCAATGGAATATTTCCGACTCTTCTCGATCTCCAGACTTACATGGATAGCAAACAGATAGTTCCTGTATTACTGAGGGCATGATAAAACCTGAAGCTTCACACTTAGTAGCTCTATACAGAATTATGGATTTTCTGCTGGCTACATCACTTGTTGCGTTAGCAAGATGGTTTTCACCAAGCTGGACTAGATTTAGCTAAGAGGACAAAAATCTCCCGTGGGGCCACATGGTCTCCAGGAACCTTCAATGTTGTAACTGTATGGTCAGTTACTGAGTTTATGGACTAGCTACATAGCTAAACAGTACAGATTCTAAGGTCAGTGTAAGTGATCATCCCATAGTGATTATAATTATCCCATAACACTGCGGCTACCTCCGACATTGTAATATTACCTACCTCTGCCTTCCTGCACTAGAGCAATCTAGCTAGCTAGCTATCATATTTAAAAAAAGGTTACAGCTAAGCTCTAATACAGTGGTTCTAGAATCTCTGAATAATGAGCATACTAAGAGACCCAGCCTTTTGTCCTGTGATAGTCATTCTGAGTCATCACAATGTCTACTTATAACCACACATCAATAAACAACCTGATTTTGAGGACTAGTTACTTAATGTTTAGTTTCAAACCAGCACAGGACAGGAAACATAGCTAGTATAACTATTAACATTCCTTGTTTAAAATTGGCATGTTTGTTCTAAGGGATTCTTCAAGTTCAGCCACTCCTTGCACGAGAAATATGGACCAATTGTGGGGTGAGTAGCTACAGTTCGTCCTTTTAATTTTTATTATAAGTTGTGGCTACCATGTTAGGTTCTACTGGGGGATTCGTCCTTATATCACTGTGACAGATATCAACCTTATCAAGAAAATCACAGTAAAAGATTTTGAGTACTTCATAAATAGACCAGTAGGTATCAGACTAGCTTTCAACTAGTGGGAATTCAGCTATATACAATGATTCCTCCCATGATGATAGAAAGGTCCAGAGTTATTGGGACGAAGTTCAGATGAAACTCTAGGGCTTATACAGGACAGGGACCAGAAGTGGAGAGTAGGTCGACAAATGCTCTCTCCGGCATTCTCTAGTTCCAAGTTGCGTGCGGTATGTATTTATCGTACTTTGATCTCTTACCTGAAACTTGTCAGATTCTCCTGTATATACACTAAGAACTGAGGCTACGTACATGCCAAAGGTCACATGTGCCCATCATACATACTGAGACACTGAGGTGATATAACTGGCAGGCCACAGGTGTACCAAACTATTCAAATCCAACATGATCTCTATAGATAACAACCTCTTTCAGGATCTTGAATTTGAAAATAGCATTTTCAGTACACACTTACTTTGTAGCTAGACCACCTGACTCTTACATGTTCTCCCGCACACGCTAACTTGTCTCCTTCCCACTTCACCATACCTCCTTCCCTGTCTTCACCTTTCCCCTCACCATGCTCTTGACCTTTCCTCTTCACCATGTCTGTCTCCTTCCCTCTTCACCTCCTCTCCTCTTCCTCTTCACCATGTCTCCATGCAGCTAACACCTCTGATCGAAAACAGTGTGAAAACACTAGTGGAGATCTTCAGAGAAAATGCTGACACAGACAAGAGCATGGAATTCACAAAGTAATACTTTAGCATCATAGCTAGCTAAATGCATACGGAGAGTACAATGGAACCTGGGTCGGTCACCAGCTAACTCAGGTTGAAATGTAGTCTCGAGGGGGCTGCGTGTGCGAGACTAGTTGAAATATACACTAAAAGCCCTCTTGGGACTTAATTGGACCCCTGGCTGTTTAGCTATATGGAGAGGTGACCTGCTTATACAGTGACCATTATAACCAGTAGCTAGATGAAAGAGTGGCTGGCCAGGGCATAGCTATAGTGTGAGGGAACTGACAAATTCTAAACCAATAGATGCTAGTTAATAGAGGTGAAAAATCAGCATTGTTACCAGTCATACTATTTAATTCAGACCTATTTCCACTTTCACCATGGAAGTACTCATTGCAACTTCTTTGGGTCGATTCATAAAAGTTCAAAGGAATGAGTCTGACCAGCTGATAAAGGCTTGTTCTACCCTGTTCCACTGCTTTAGGGAGGATGACGATCACTCCTTCTTAACTATCATGTTTTTCAGTGAGTCAATAACAACATAACAACAATACAAAAATGACAATAATGTGTTATAAATTACTTTATCTAGATAATTTTCCATGGTTGGAGTCAGTTATGAAGCCCTTTATTGATAGACTCCCTCATGTGAAATCCTTCAAACTTGTTCAAAGCATTATTTCCCAAATCATAAAAGAACGTCGCGTTGAAAAAGATCAAAGTATGGTAAGTATCTGTTTCCTTTAGGTAAAGGTTACCACTGAGGTGTATCCTCATTTTCAGGGGTGGATGGTAGTATCAAAGAGTAGTGCAGCTTTGCAGGAATGCTCTGTTACACTAATACAAAACATTCCTTTATTATTAATTGTGGCTATAAGGTGTTCTCATTTTGTTTGTTTGTTTGTTTGTTTGTTTGTTTGTCTCGTTTCTAGTACAAGGACCTCCTTCAGCAGATGATAGATGCAACTATTGAGGATGAGAAAACCAAGGAAAAGAAGACCTTAACAGATGAGGAGATCAATGCCCATGCTATAATCCTCATGCTCTCTGCCTACGAGACCACGTCCATTGCCGTCAGTTTCACTTCCTACCAATTAGCCGTGAACCCTGATGTCCAGAGGAAGCTGCAGGAAGACATCGATGACTATTTTGAGAAGAATCCTGTAATTATTGGCTGTAGCTAGCTAACTGCTAGTATATGCCCTTGCCCTAGCCCTAGCCCTAGCCCTAGCTAGCTAGCTAACTGCTAACTGTACCTAAAAGGTTAACCAGTCATTTAAAGTCTCAATCATGCAGTCTTGCTATGACCCACCAGGTAATGGCTACCTTTATCTTATACAGGATGCTTCGCAGTACCAAGCAATTCAAGATATAAGCTTATTGGAGATGGTTATATACGAGAGTCTTAGGCATATGCCTGATGAATCGTGAGATTTGCATGCAGTGTTACAGTAGTTGACTAATGCTATAGCTGACCCACAAATCCTTAATGCTCTAGGCTTGATAGGGAGTGTCAGGAAGACTACAGGTATAAGGATATCGTAATCCCAAAGGGTACATCTGTTTATCTTTCCATTCCTGTTCTTCACAAGGACCCCGAACTTTGGAAAGATCCCGAGAAATTCAACCCCTATAGGTACATGTCATGTGGCCATGCTATAAAAAGAATACACTTTTCTCCTTCAATGGAAGCATATTAGCTTGATATTACGATCTAGCCAGATGTACAGCAAGTTTCCTCACTGCTAGCCTTTAGACCAAGCACTGTGTGTTCCTCTGGCATAGATATACCACCTGGCTTTACAAGGCAAAGGTGAGGAAACTTGCTGTACATAAACACAGTACATAAAATTGTAGCAGTAACTATTGTATATGTAATAACAACCTTTACATAGTTAGTTTCTTCACACATGCACTTTAGTCAAGTTTGCATATTCTATAGCTACCTGGAACTTAGGAGTTGAGCATTCAATTGTGTCTGTGTAACACTTTTACCAACTAATCGTTATCACAGGTTCACCCCGGAAGAAAAAGCGAAACGCCCCCAGCAGTGTTTCATGCCATTCGGTATAGGTCCACGTAACTGTATCGGGATGAAGCTGGCAATGCTTGAAGCAAGAATCACTCTTATGGAACTGCTAAAAGAATTCACCTTCGTTAGAGCTCCAGACACAGAGGTCAAAGAATTCCTTTAACTAAGTCGCTATAGCTATCAAATGAACCTCTTCTTTTGACACTCAGGTACCTTTGCAAATGGTGCTTGGAACTTCAACAATGCCAAAGAATGGAATATACCTCAAGGTGGCTTCAAGAAAAAAAACAGCACAGTAAAAAATGTATAAATGGACCTACATAGCTAATAATTCAGAATCCTAATAAAAAATAATGTTCTTACATATAATTATGCATAGCTAACTAATTATGCTGAATTTATTGCTGTTTTCAACATTACATTATCTGTGCAAGTCATGTCATGATCAAAACACTTCTTTTTTTTTTTTTTCCAGTGAAAATGAAAACTTGCATTCTTATTAATACTTATAATACCAACATGATGATGTCTAGCTGATCCAAAAAAGAATTGGTACATGCTAAATGACGTTAACCCACTCTAAAAAAAAAAGAACAAACAAGTACCATGGAAGTCAAATGCTTGAATGCTATTGGTCACTGATTAGTGACCCTAGTTTCTCCTCAAAGATGGCCAGGACCAGGAGGATAACAAAGGAGAGGAGGAACCCAAGGTGAGCTAGCACCACTGCCACGATCCCCGTCAGTTTGGAGTGCAGGATGAACGGCAGCTGCAATGAAAAAATGGGCAAAATTTAAGATACCATCATAGTAAAACTAGGATATAGAATAAGTATTATACATAATCACCTGGGATTGGGATAAAATAGAATACCATGGCCTCCTCAGTTTAAGTGCGTGAACAAAAAAAGAGTTGTAGATCCAGATTAATATTATGATCAGCTCCATCCTTTGAATGTAACCAAAACTCTATTTCTTGCACGTACCAAGTTAACCAGTACAAAAACGTTCCCCGGTTATATAGTTCATTCATAGAAGGAGTCGAAGATCCACCCACACATTACATTAATTAGCTATGGCCAGAATTGTATTTATTCTATGCACGTACCAAGTCGACCAATGAGATGTACAAGAAAGTGCCTGCAGCTACAGCCAGTATCCAGCCATTTGCCACCTGGCTCAAGGACCCAACAGATACACCAATGTAGAAACCAGCAAGGGCAGTGAGGGAGGAGAGGAAGTTGAAGAATAGCGCTTTGTACCAACGCATTCCAGTTGACAGCAGGATGGCAAAGTCACCTGATCAAAAGGAGGGGACATAGTAAATGAGTGACCCCTTACCTAAAGGGTTATGGTACACTAAACTGTTACCTAATTCATGTGGAATTTCATGAAAAACCAGGGCAATGAGTGTGCTGACGCCGAGAGCAAAGCTCTGTGAGATAGAGGCACCTAGGGCAAGTCCATCTGCAAAATTGTGGAAGCCATCTCCAACAATGATTAACACTGCTAGAGGCTTGATATCGCAGCAGTTGCATTTCCGTAGAAAAGAGGAGGCCTGTTTGGTGGGATCCTTCTTCTTCTAGACAAGTGGGGAGATCGATGGTTGATGGAATAAGGATAAGGATTGAGAGTTGGGGTAATATATAGTGAGTAGGATGGAAGGGAAAAGGTCAATATAATTATTGGAATTGAATATCAAGAAGAGTGGAATTGGAATTAGATACTGAGAAAGGGTGGAATTGGAATCTGATATTAAGAAAAGAGTGGAATAATTGGATGTCAAGAAAGAGTGGAATTAGAATCAGATATCAATTATCAAGAAAAGGGTGGAATTAGAATTGAAATGGAACCAGATATTGAGAATGAGTGGAACTGGAATCAGATATTGAGAGAAAATGGAATCAGACATGAGAGCCAGAGGGAATGGGAGGATACGAGTATGAGAGTGCTATGTGGTAGGGGTGAAAATGTGGCAAAGGAAGTGTACATAGATACGAGGGAGGGAGGAAGAAGGGACAGACCTGAAAAGCAATGCTTGGATCTTCAATGGAGCCATGGCCGAAGGAGACATGGTGGTCCCCTTTTATCAAGTACAGAGAAGGGTCATTACTCTCTGTCTCCTCAGAATTTGGACTCTGCATTGCAGTTGTTGTGAATAGAAAAAACAAAAACAAAACAAAAACAAAACAAAAACAAACAAAATAAACAAAAGCAAAAACAAACAAAAACAAAACAAAAACAAACAAAAACAAAAAACAAAAAACAAAACATGCAGAATACCTTGTCTCCACTGTTCACACGATGTGGACAATGCTGGGTCAACTTGTGGAGAATCGTCTCAAAGACATAGAAGAGATACATGCCTGCCGTTATCACACACGCCCTCCAGGCAATGGCCAAGTGTCTAGCTTCCCCTTCTTCTTGCACACTCTCAAACACCTACAGCATAAAGACCTCAAACACCTAGACAGCGTAAAGACCTCTACAATTGCTACTTCTACAATGAACACAGTACGATTAACAGTGCAGGAACCTCTCCACTCTGACACCCGGGAAATGTGTCCTGTTTCAGAGGTGAAGTCAGTAACACATACTCTTTAATTATGAACTCTCTGAAATGCTAATCAGGACACTTTTCTGTACATGTCCCATTGCAATAACTACATTTATGGTATCAATCCACACAGCAGGACACAAAAGTGGCAAAAAAGTGTGTCCTGATCATAGCAGACAGTGTGTCCTGATATGTCCTGATTGTCTATTCGACATAGAAGAGGGGGGGGGGGGGGGGGGGAGAGAGAGTTCGTCTAATTATAGTATCATGCTATAATCTATTCATTATGGCTAGGACAGATGCTGTGATATTTGATGACTAATTGTACAAGCCACACCACTTCTTCATCATAATTTGCTGCCTCCTAGAATAACCATGTCAATTGATACAAGGTTGTTGAATAACCATGTCAATTGATACAAGGTTGTTGAATAACCATGTCTTTCTCTCAAGCAGACTCTGTGGCCATTCAGTGTCTATAGATACTGTCTTTGGAATGGTGACTATGAATCATGTTACAGAGAGAACTGCTCAAAAACAAGATAAATCAAAAAGATAAAGAGTGCTATGAGTAAAGAGTGGCCTAGTATGCTAAAGAGGAGAGGGAAGGAGGGGGGAGGTGAGGGAAGGAGGGGGGAGGGTGAGGGAAGGAGGGGGAGGGGGAGGGTGAGGGAGGGAAGGGGAGGGTGAGGGAGGGAAGGAGGGGGAGGGGCACAGAGGGAGGGAATGGGGAAGAAGAAAGTGAGAGAAAGTTAAGGAAAAGAGGGAGGAAGCAGAAGGAAAGAAGGTGGGGAAGGTTTTTGGTGCATAACTATTGGAGTAACTTTTACTTCACCAGTAAGTGACACTCCAAAGAGTCAAAGATCTAGAACATACAATCCCGGCCTGAGTTAAGAGGATGTCCAAGCAGCTGCTGGCCATTGTCAATGCACCCTCCATCTTGATGGCTCATAGCCAGCCGCTAGCAACATGCTACCATGACACCAGCACTAAAGACACAGCTGTTTGGAGACATGTACTCTATAGTATACAGCCCTATTTTGGTTAATGTTGATAATGGATTGTGTTGGGGCAGGGCCAGGCAGTCAGCTGAATGGGGCATGGGAGTTCAAAAACATCTCTCACAACTTCATCAACAAAGGGAAATATTGTACATCACATGGAACATAGTTCACACTCAATAGGTGAAGTAATCTGAATATAGCTAGCTAGCTATGGCCTCACAACCCTTTTTTTTTTTTTTTTTTTTTTTTTTTTTTATAGGGGAAAGGGCTACCTACCTGGCTGCAATCACAGTATTAACAGCCATGGCTCCAGGCCACACTACAGTAGTTTGCAGAACAGTTGTCATGCATAAGGCAGGTTTGCAGAACAGTTGTCATGCATAAGGCAGATACTCTGGAATAGCTAGTGGCTAAGAACAATAGGGCTATGATTATTGTTCCCAAGCCACAAATACTTCAAGGCCACCACCTATCCCTGCCTGATCCTTGACAATTGTTCTACAAACTACTGTAGAATCATGAAGATAAGACAGCCAGGCACAATTATAAATTTAGCTAATGCTGTCAATTTTAATACTTTCGTGATTAATTAAGGCTTTAGTTTCTGTGACCATGTGATCATCCATCAACAACTACGAGGGTTGATCGCAAAGCTAGCTGACCTACATGTGGTATGAGATGAAGAATGGCATCGTTGAAGAGGGCTGATGTTCCCAGAGCGACCATAAAGAGATTGACATACTCATAACTGCGCCCACAGTGTTTGTTCTGTGTCATGAGAGGAACGATGATGATCCCCAGGAGGGAGAGGAGGCTCAGACCCACCACCATCATGGTCCCATATCCATATGCTGCATGACACACAAAACAGATACATGCAGCATGATGATCTACTAATCTAATATACAAGAGAATAACCAGTAGTGGATCATTCACAGTCTCCGAATAAAGATAAAGCGACAAACCTCTAAATAAGGATACTAGTTAGAATGGATCATATAAAGATACCTCTCTACAATGGTTGTTTGAGAGGCTCTCTCTCTCTCTCTCTCTCTCTCTCTCTCTCATTGAACCTTGCCTTTGAGTGTGTCCACAGATCTTTCGTGGTCGTGATCCGTCTCGGAGCAGTTGAGGGAGCTGTTGAGACAGCACTCCAAGGAGGCGTTCAGGCCTACCAGAAGACGAATGGAGAAGTTGAATAAAGTGTCACATACTTCATAATCTCCCAGAAGCTGAGCAGAATTAGAGGCAGCTGTTGTGTGGGACATAAAAAAGTGCATAAAAATTATTTCTATGACTCCAAAAATATACCCCAGAACAATACTTGAGCTAAGTGAAGGTTATTAGCTAATGAGGCTTTGCATGTATTGACTACAGCACTGCCCTCCTGCAAAGCCAGCGGTCTTACCACAGTTGACACAAACCTAGTCACAGTGTACATAGACCTGGGTGATTTCTTTGAGCACAGAGTGCTTGGTTTAAAGGCTCTATTGAGTTGGTTGTCACTTATCAGAGTAGAATCTGCTTGATGAAGGTCTGGTCTCACTACTAATGAATAGCTCTCACAATAGCACTGTTTACTTTTGCCCAACCACACCATGCAGCTTAGACTCTGACAACCAACTTGCAAACTGCAATAGCTCTAGCAGTGGCAAAAGTGAAGAAACTTGCTGTACACATTAGCTGTTCCTTGCTCACTCTATTCAGTGCCCCTACTGCCTTTGAGTTACAAGTTGGGTGCTGCAGATTGCAACATATATTCAGAATACTAAAACCCACATAGCCTGTAGCAAAAATCTAAAAGAGCTGTGTAAACTTGAGGCTGTTCTTGAATAATGTGTGGCTTTTCTTCAATAGTTACATTTGGACAACCAACTATATAGGCTTAGGTAGATTATGCCAGCATGATTTTGGGAATAATTGGGACTTCCTGGAATCAAGCATAATACCAGAATAATGGGGCATATTTTGAGCATAATTGGAGCTTCTGCAAGCCTGAAAATAAAGACTTCTGTCACTCTCTACTGCCTGAGGTGGTTTCTTGCTACACTGTGACAGTGTCTAGCTATATCAATACCTAAGACCTGAATCATTATTATGGACAACTACATGCAGCTGTTAGTTTATGGCAATGGCTAATCTAGCTCTGCTACTGCTGGGGAAGCATAATCATTAGCTTATTTAAGAATAATAGTGGGAATAATTGGTGCATTTAAGGGAATAATTGGTGCATTTGAGGGAATAATAGGTAGCATTTTGGAGCATTGTGGAATAGAATAACTGGAGAAATCTTGAGCATAATCTACCTAAGCCTACAACCAACTTGCAATTCACTATATACTTTGGGTTTAAGTTTTGTTTTTGTGAGGGATCTGAACTAGCTAGCTAGTTAGAATGGAAAAGCATTATACTTGGGACATGGTATCATCTCAATGGAGTCTGCTATGTTTATATCCCCAATATAGCTACCGAATAATGTGATCCCTGCCCTCATACCACGTTTCAGACTTTGTCCTTGTAGGTCAGAGTCCTCCAGGCTGCAGGACTGGCCAGTTTCAGGATCGAATATTCCCATATCCTCCACCAATGCAGAGTAGCCCGACTTAAATCCATCTTCAGTGATGGGGCACTGCATGTGTGTGCATCATGCATGCAAACAAAAGGTTAGGATTGCAACAACACTCAACTGGCCTGGCCTGGGACTAGAGCTACCCCCAAAAATTTTTCGCTCCCCATGCACCAATAGCAGCTGCAGTAGAGTCCTGCAGTTGCTAAGCTACAGTCGTGGCATCGAACTTACTAATTCTTCACTCTCGGTTGAATGGTCATGGTCATGGTCATGGTGTGCTGATCCTCTCACTGCTGTGACTGTGCCTACAAACAGAATAGCTACTAGGAGAAGTGACCGACTGATCACATCCATAATATTGGTCTAAGAGTGTTACACTGATTTGCAGGTCGCGGTTGTCACATGCACAGGGAGTAGCTCGGATCGAAGATTTGGTGGGACCGGCCATAGACTATATAGGTTGGACTGGAAACGCCTACTAAATTATTAATATTAACAAGCACTTCCGGTCGTGTGATATCCGTGTTGCGCCTATTGCGCGCGCTGCGGCTGTATCTCCAGCTAGCTAGCTAGGTTAACCGTACATACAAGCTTGTAAGTGGCTATGAAGAGGCTGAACTCTGCCAGAGAGACTATACTACAAGATGCCAAGACCTTGGGATTATTGTCATAGCAAAACTCGAGTTAAAGTGTGCTCTAGCAGTTAAAATTGCTTTGTGTAATTTTATCTCCTGAAGACAGTAGTTCTATCATCCATAGTTAATGTGGTTGAGGACTTGAAGTACATGTTAGTAAATTGTTTTAAAAGATACATATCAACTTTCTACTACATTGTTACTAACTACTACACCTTTCTTTGTCAAATAGTATACCTGCTTTGTGTAATTTTCTAGGACCAAGTTTAACCAATCCAGCTCATACTGTAATATAAGCAGTTCATATAAAGTTTGCAGTGTTGCATGGTATTGTTTTTATCCATTTTGGGTACATATTTGGTTGTAGAAATTCACTAGACAGTTAATTAATTGATGGAAACAGCCGCCCAGAATACATACAATATCCGGTAAGTATTACCATAAATATACGGAACACCGCAAGGCGGATGTAATTAATCATTTCCAGTCCATTCTGGAACCGCTATAGTCTATGGTGGGACTTTGCGGTCATGCACTTGCATGCATGGTATGCCTTTTGGTGACCACACCCATTTTTGTTGATTAGTTTGAATACGCATGCCCTTTTTGATGTGACGATCTTACTCTTTGCGCATGCGTCACGGATTTACAATGACATTGTCTGACGTCGACATGACATGGCAATATGGACAGTGACTGATTTATGTTCTGTATAATAATGTACTTCTGGAAATGATGTAGTGGTTGTTGCTTATCCATTAGTGGTGTCCATCATAAAGGGATAAAGTCTGGAGCTGGGGGGGATGGATGAAGGTTTATTTACAATGCTTATACCTATCCATATAATACTACTGCTATCAGTTGACTAAACTAATTATGAATCAATGGTTACCAGCATTGATATCCAAAGACAGGAAGTCCAGTTCCCTGGCTATCAGCACAGGAACAGACCCCACCTCTTCCTCTCCTTCTACTTCTTCCTTTGTATCCTCATTTCCTCTATCCCCTCCTGGTCCTTTTTCAGAGTGTCTGCTGGCAATAGCTTCTTGCTTTTGACGAATTCTTTTGAAGGCACTGGGCTCCTTCACCTTGGAAACAAGACGTTGCTGCATTGATAGTTACATGTACAGTAAAGGGAATTTCACAATAAAGTCTTCCTGGCCAGTCAACTTGACTTATGTACCGCTGGTGTTCTCTGCAATTTCCTCATTCTTTTTTTGTGTCTGAGTTTGCACTTTGAACCCTCTGGACAGGTACCAGTGAGGAAGAACTTTGGGCAGTCTCGAATATGCTGCAGTGTGCACTAGAAAAAGAAGAAAAGAGTACTTCATACTAGACTGAATGTGAACCTCAAATGATTCAATCATAGTGGTAATCTCTCAATATGAGGACACTGTTGGGATCAAGAAAAGTGTCCTGATTAGATGTGACCATGTCCTAATTAGGGCTGGGGCTTGTCCTGATTAGATGTGACCATGTCCTAATTAGCTTGTCCTGATTAGATGTGACCATGTCCTAATTAGGGCTAGGGCTTGTCCTGATTAGATGTGACCGGCTGCTAGTCCTGATTAGATTAGGTTCCACTGTATACCATGATGTTACCTTTTCTCCTAGGGAGCAATAACCTTTGATAAAGTCAGGGCAGACCTCAGCACTTGTTCCAACACTGACGTGCAGGTACGGACAGTCATCCTTGGTACAAATCCCTCGCAAGAAGAACGAACAAACTGGCATCTGTACACATTAAAAATAGCCATGCATTGCAATATACAAGTGAAGTCACTATGATTAGAGGGGTAGTGGTAGATTGAAATTCCACACATAGATGAGACATTTTTAAGTGGCTTGATATTATAGGGGTGGCCTCATTTCACTGTCTCTTAGTGGGTGTGTCTGCTCTTTTCATTGTTTTTACAGCATGTGACCTGAAAATTAGCCTATAAAACTCATCAAGATCTGTACAGGGAATGTGATATACTACCTGTACATGCATGCACACTATAGTCATCACATCCTCATCAATCATGTGACTCCAACAGTCAAGCGTGTTGCCTGCACATAATAACATGCAGGCAACAGCAGCCATAAATGTTTCTCACCAAGTGCTTTAAAAGTACAGATACATAAGGTCTATTCTCCAAGTGTGTGTGATACCACATGGACATCTGGAGCTTACCGACTACACTTGTAAGCATACTTATCAGTACATCAGGTCAAGATAATGATACTGGCTAATTTCACACCATTGTGCTAGCACTTACTCAAAGACTTTCAGTGCCCATGTTACGGTTACATCAGGATAACCTGGTTTCATTCTTTAAGTGCAAGCATAACTTCCCTCCTATTTCTCACCTTTTCCTTACTGATTTTGTGGGAGAAAGGACACTTGCCATCAGTCTGGTCACAGCTGCCTCGCAAAAACCTGCAGTAAACACACAAGAATTGAAAGTTCACGTCATCACATGACAGAGAGTGCTCATAGGTACATACATAGACAGCTAGTTCTCACTCACTTTGTGCAGACAGCAACTCTTTCAGGATCATGTATGTATGGACAGTCCTTCCCTCTGTTACACTTACCTACATATTATAGACTGGGAGACATCTACAGTGATAAATCACTGCACAACTCACCCAAACGATTGAAGAAGAGACAATACTGTTTTGATTTGTTTTTCATCTTTGCATGCCACACATAAGCTTTGCTCTTCCTTATCACTCGACTGAAAATAAATGAAATGATAAGGTGGTGGTGGAAAACTCTATGGACTGCCCCCTCCTTGTAATAATGGTAACTACCCATGCGCATGCATGCACTAAAGGTGATAGAGACCCTTTACCAAATTAAAATATAAAAACCCTTTACCGTAAATACCTAACGAAAGAGTATTAATATTGAAGATCCTTTACCTCATAGTACTGTAAGACATACCTTGCCATTAGTCTCTTGGCATAAGTGTCTCTTGCCTTTCCCAAGTACCTACTAACCACAGGACTCAAATTGGTCGCTGCCTGCAGTGATGAGGAGAGTCTCTTCAACCTCTTTCTGGAGGGATCCATAGCATAGTGCCGTCCACTCATGGATACCATATAAGGACTTCGTTTAGTTCCAAGACTCTTCTGCACAACAGCTTTCACTGGAGAGAATCCATTTACCACCCATTGCTTGTTCCCATGCTTTGTTTTCTTCTCATGCCCGACCAGTGGCCGGATATTCTCTGGAGAGCCTGGCTTGGTAGGGACTGTCTCAGTCTCAGAGTGAGAAGGGGTTGCATTTTCATTGGTCTCAATGCAAGGGGGGACCCATACTTTGTTCTTAAAGCGCCGTCTACCACCTGAAGCTTTCTTTAAAGATCTTCTCCTCCTACAATTAAGAGCATTTTATGTTATGATACAACCGATATGTTGTCATAATGACCTTGACTAGCCACTACATACATACAGGTGGATGTCACATGACAGCATAGGTGTATTATCTCAAGCATAAATGCATGCTCTACAAAGAGAATATGCTACAGATGAGGTTAAAAATATTAGTGGTTGACCTCTTTCTGTGACGAGATGCTGGTCGAACAGGACCACCACTAGGCAATCTAGTACTGGAGAAGGGTGCAACCTGAGAGGGGAGTGAGATGATTGGGAGTGTGGTTATATGTAAGGGGGTGTGGATAGTACCTGAGATAGGAGGGGTGTGGCTGTTTGATGAAGATGAGGGGGCAAAGGCATGAGATGAGGGTTGGTTGCAGTAAGGAGAGAGGTAGTGGGAGGGAAGAGAGGAGGAGGAGGGAGAAGAGATTGGTGAGGGGGTGCAGCAGGAAAAAAGGGTGGTGTGGGAGTGGATGAAAGGAGGGGAACTTGGGGAGGAAGGAGTGGGAGAGAAGACGACGATTTTCTTCGCCATTTGAGTTGCTTCCTTTTAGGGAAGTAGTGACCTTTAGGGGGTGGGTTTGGATTCCTAATGATTGTCAATAAAAAAAATGATTAGCAACCGGCAAACACAATCTCAAACGATGAAAGTGATAATTTACTGCAAAAGGAGAGTTGGTTGTCAAGTCATGTCTAACGATAGAGGGGGGATCATAAATAGAACCTTGGCCACACATTCAGTTATACCAGCTTGGAAGTTTGCCTTACATTTTGGTTTTCTTTCTTCCTCTTTTTCCACTTTGCCTTCTCTTGGGTTTTGACTTAGGCTCTTGCTTTACATTCAAACCTTCTCCAGATATGCCAGCATTCTGAGGACCCTGCACACTCGTGGGTTCCCCTGGGTCACGTGATCTGTTATCAATGACAGTACGATGAGAACCTGTATTCCCTCTGGAATCATGTGACTGGTTCTCAATAACAATACGAAGAGAATCTGAGGAAGTTCTTGACTTCTGTACGACTATTGACCTGTGAGGTTGGTAATGGTCATTATTTGCTTGAGAAGAATTATCAGAGTTTCTATAAGTTTCAAGTTCCTGTCTCAAAAGCTTGTTCCTTTGAGATAGTTGGGGATTCTCTTTATTTATCTTGATGGTTCTTGTATGTGCTAGAGTTTCAGAAGAGATGTCATATTGGAATGAAGACGTAGGTTCGGTCTTTATAAATACAGGCGGGGCCCAGGGGACAGATAAGGCTGAAGAAGAAGGAGGAGGGGGACTGAATGGTTCTGCTTTGATTTTTACTGGTGGTAAGTAGGTTACAGGTCTACTGGGAGAGCCATTGTGTTGTGGAGCTGAATGAACAGAGGAAGGAGACTTTGCTTTGGGACGTGGTGGTTGTGCTTTCATTGATGGTTTGTAGACCTTGTTTCTAGCTTTGTGATGCCTTTGTGTGGTGGAGGGTCTTGACCTAGTCACCATAACATTAAGTCACTTTCTTAAGAATGGTGGCACATAGTACTGTCCATTACAGGTTGGTTGTCAGGAAGGTTAGGGGAATAGGTGGATACAATTTGTCATATGGTTTACACAACTGCATGGATTGTATAGGACATGAAAGGATCAGGTTTCTTGGGTCCTTGTAAGCCACTACCTATTTCTCATTCCTTACTGACAACCATCCTGAAATCTACAGTATGCGCTAGTACAGGCACTAATTAACCACAAACACTACCGCGCTAAAATAACAGATAGTAAACTGCTGCTTTGGCACATATAAAATCAATGAACAAGTCATTGCAACTCAGGAACTATGCATGGGAAGGTCTAAAAAGTTACATTTTGGTTTAGTTTATAGCTAGTACAGAATGTGCAGGACACTAGATCTTATATGGATAAATTGAAAAGTAGAATGTGAATAGATAAAAACTAAATGTAACTTTTATGGCAATAAGTATAAGAAGCTGTATATCAAAAATCAGTCATTGAGATGCAACGCAGTTTACCTTGAGAATGAAATCAGTCGTAATATCAGTCATTTTGATTGGTCCTCCTTTATTTTTTGTGTATGTAGTACTATTCTGATACTTAATAACGTGGTGCAAGTTAGAAATTTCTATCATGAATAGTTTTTAAGTTAATTTTCCCTAGCAACCATGCATGGGCGGAGTGTGCCTGCACCCTTAAACTATGTCACCCTTTTCTAGCTCTATAAATTGCTGAAAGATATTTCTCTTACGTGTTAGGGTTCCACTTGTATTTGGCTTTCTTCCCATACTGCTTGCTGCTGCTATTACTGAACTGTTGACCCACAACCTTAGCCTTGGGCTGCCTGTGTGACTCTATCAATTCTGTAGTGAAAATGCATTGGTGAAGCAAAGTTGAGGTTAAGAGAAAGATAAACTCACTAGTAAGATACTGTACTTCTTCCAAGAGACTCCTATCGCTTTTTGCTGTCATGGTCCTTGGTAACATCATTGCAAAATATTTCAAATTTTCTTAAACTAGATCTGCTTAATTAGAAAATTTTCCTTTTACGATTTACGGTCATAGCTAGCTGACCTCTGACCTTCTTGTTTGGACATTGTAGAGGAACTTACTTGTGAAGGAGAGAGGAGGTGGTTAGGAACAAGGATAGGCATGTATTCGACGAGAACTATCTCCCGATCCCTGTCAAATTTCTTGCGTGGAACGAACGTATTGGGTTGCGGGCCTGTGAGCTCTAATAACTTCGTACCTGTTACTGTCTCGTCCAAGCCTGCCCCCCTTCCTGAACGGACTACAGAGAGGTCTTTACTACCATGGGGACCTATAACCAACAGTGTGAGACTTCTACGTAAGTCGATGCCAATTACTGCGGTATTTATTCTATTTAAAGCTCACCATAATACTATTTTCTCTTGCAGCGAGAATCCCAGCTCGATGTGGTCACACTGATCTCAGTTACCCAGATTTTGATGCTTACAGACGTGATAGCACAAAGGAAGCTTCCAAGAATTCAGATAGCACAGGTCGACGTGCTGCTACTTACCTCATTCTGGGAGCAGGGGGAGTAGTCACTGCCCATGGTGTTAAGAACATTGTGACCAATCTGGTGATGACCATGGCAGCCTCTGCAGATGTCCTTGCTATGGCCAAGATAGAGGTAGAGTTGGAAAAGATACCGGAAGGGAAGAATGCCATTTTTAAGTGGCAGGGTAAACCCCTGTTCGTTAGACATCGATCCCAAGATGAGATTGACCTCGTTCGGGATACAGATATTGCTACTCTACGGCACCCAGAACATGACCATGCCCGTGTGACCAGACCAGAATGGCTTGTTCTGATTGGTGTGTGTACCCACCTTGGTTGTGTCCCCATTTCACATGCTGGTGAATACGGTGGGTACTTCTGTCCCTGTCACGGGTCTCATTACGATGCCTCGGGAAGGATCCGAAAAGGGCCAGCCCCTGCCAATCTGGAAGTGCCAAAATACGAGTTTCAAACCGACGAACTTTTGGTAGTAGGCTGAAAGCACAGTATCATAACTATCCACAAGTAAACAGCTGTTTATCCTACCTAGATCGATCCTTTTCATGTGATAGTGTTTTGTATATTATAGTTATTTATTGGCAAGAAAGAAACAAGTGTATAAGCTTGAAGAAGCACAGTGTATTAAATATTGTTCCACTCATTTCAGGAAAAAGTTATTTCCCTGTAGGTACACAAAATTATTGAATAAAAATTGGTGCATTGTATACAGAGTCAGACTGTTCACATCTCATCTAAGTCGTGTTTGGAAGCCAACATCTTTTCATAATGTAGCAGTTTCTTCCGTAAGCTGCATCATTTAATATATGGGACCTATTTTAGTATCTAGAACCTACAGAGTGGCTATAACCAATTTGGACTATCAAAGGCATTCTCACTAAAGCAACACACAAGACATACTTCTTAAGGACTTTCTCAAAATGGTCTCTGGCTTGTCTCCGCGTCATTTCAGCAACTTCTTGATGGGTCATCTGCAAGAGATGAGAACATTACCCAGCTCACAGTGGGACCTCTTGCATGCACACATTGGAGGGACATGTTGAAAGTCCTCACTTCAGGGGCCATTTATATCACGAAGAGATGAGAAAGTATAGCATTTCAAAAGGGTTCCATTGCACGTGTATTGGTACTAGCTGGCATCCATGTTACACAGATAAAGTTGCTTACTGAGTGGAGAGAAGCAGCACCTCGGAAGTAGACACGCTCCTCCTCATCCTCGTAAAGAGGATGCAGTTGGAGCACTTTGGGATCAAAATCTGACCGATAGACGAAAGGATGAACTGTAATCTCCACCACATATGAAGGAATTTTCACTCCCTAATAGTACAGTTCTTTGAGTAACCAATGGTACCAAAGATAATGTTATTTACAGACATTAATTAACTCTGCAAGGTATGCAGATGAAATCCAACACATGGAAACACTCATGTGTGAGTATAAAGAGTGGGAGCTACACCACCTAACCACCTTCAACTGGTGGAGTAATGTGGTCGATGTGTCCTTAGTAAGAATTTTTTGGAAAGCTCTTGAGAGCTTAAAAACAAGAAATCTAAGTGGGTATTTATAGCTACTGTGGTGAGAGCCAGCCAAAGGGATGAATGTATGAAAAAAATTTTTTCCAGAGCAAGCCCACACCATCCAAAACTAGGGGGATTAGCCACTCTCAGTGAGGGAAGTACTGATACATCATTTACCATGCTCCCCTTGTTTGTGACTCAGTAAAAGAGGTGTCCTCACCTCATTACAATAATTATTGTTGTAACTAGCTAGCTGCCTGAAGATGCAGCTGGAACCATGGGTTTACAAGACCACAAAAACCCACTTTAAATCAGCTGCCACACCAAAAAGTGTTTCAGGGGCTAATTCACCCTCTGCCTGTCTCTCTCGGACTACATTATCTGTCTTTCTTGTGTACAGAAAAGAATAAACTGGTCACTAATAATGTGTAACCACTATAAGGAAATGGGTACACAGTGGAACCTCCGATAAAGGACCCTCCAAGAAGAGGACAACCTCCTAACCTTTGAGCCCCTATCACCTCTGAGAAAAGGACAACCTTCTCTACAGTAGTAGGTCTCCTTTACTCGGAGGCTCCACTGGAACCTCTTATTACTATCTGAACAACAATAACTAACACAGCATACTTCCATCTGAAGAGATGACGCTTTAAGATCACACCAGCAGAAGGAAGGGCACCTCAACTTATGAGACTTCCGTTCCTTTGAAGGGGGAGATTTGTCTGAGGAGGCAGGACTACTGGGACCACTGCTCAAGTACCCACTATGGGAATCAACACACCACAGTGACAGTCAATTATTCCACCACAGTGTAAATCAACAAGTCACAGATTCACTCAGTTCATGAGGTATTATCATATGTATATACCAGTATCCATTTTAGTTTTGTCAACGGTGAGCAAAGTTGTGACTGTATAATTGTGCACTACAGTATCATTGACTCAAATAGTACCTCCCCCCACCCTTTATACCTGTCATTGAGTTGCACACCAGCTGCACCTTCACTAATTACAGGGACAAACTCAATCTAATAATAATAATGATGATATAATACAAACTTTAAAATAAGTATTTTACAACCTTGTATTGGGTTTTCCTGACTACTGGTTGATATCGTCTCATCAGATCGCCTAAGGCAAGTTTAACATGATCCTTCTGCATAAACAACACACATACTATTAATCAAGTGGAAACACCAAAGGGAGCAATTTGAAAGATGCCCAGGGGGCCTGATACCTTGACTTGGAACAATGATTTAACAACCTGACCTGATGATCTGTTAGCTGAAGACCTTTAACAACTCCACAATCCAGAATTCCTAAATAAACTACACCTCCAACCCCTGTGTTCAAAAATCCATTCAGAGCCCTATAGTACATATTATCAAGCAATGTATAACATATCAAGCAATGTCCAGCAGATATTTATTAACCTTGATACTGGTTTGCGAGATCTGCGCATCGTTCCTTTGATAAATGCCCATTTCGGAAGATCTTCTACGCAGAAGTTTTTGTGGGCCTTAAACTCGTGAGTGCTGTCCTCCTCGAATGGAACAACACAGCCATACTGATAAAACCTAGATGCTTTCTTTTGCATCGCAGCTCATTCAATTGAGCATGCGCATTAGCTAAAGACTAATTGATTGACCTTTGAGCTTTTGATTGAGGAATCAGAGAATCCACAATGGCTGTTACTAGTAGTAGGGAAGTTCTCTCCCTCCAAACACAATGCCTCACTTGTATCCTCCATCATCTCGAAGTGTATCCGGAAAACCTTCTCTCTCTCGTTCCAACCAGACAGAGAAAAGACCTTTTGAAAAGTCTTCCTCCATTGGACATATGTAAGCTGGAAAAGACTTCCATAGTGGCGGGAATAGATATGAATGAAGTCTGGTATGTCATTTGCAAGTTGTACGATGAAACTGACAACATTCGTATCACAGGAAATCAGAACTTTGATAAACGCTACCTTGATTATCGACTTGATGAAGACAAGGTGCACAATAATGATGATCTTGATAGCAATTCCAAAGTTAAAGGTGAATGGAGGTCCCATTTCTTCACAAGGACTGCTCAAATTTTATTGCACAGTTTCAATCCATCATCTCTTCCAACAGCTGTTGTCCATAGCAATAACTGCAATTCCTTGAATGAAACGGCTGAATGTGACTGCTGGGGGCTGGGTCTGGATCCTGATCACCAGATTATCCTTCAGCGATTGATGGCTGTGCCTCCACAATCAAGCATCGCTAAGTTCTATTCTGATCTGAAGTGGCGATCGAATCACTTCAAAGACACAGCTGTGTCCAATTATTATGGCCACCTGCTCATCCCATTTCGACATGCTCCGTACTTCGGTGAAGACTGCAATACTTCTGCTATCGATCTTCTGGATATGTTAGTGAGAACGTGCCACTTTCAGCCAAAGTTGCTCCCAGTTCGCTGCGAGTTCTTCTTCTATAGCGAGTTGTATCGGCTCTACCTGCACGATCGTGACCAATGGGATAATCTTGTAAGTGACCTCTTTGTCGAGTTCCTCTCCAGTGTAGAACGTTTGGAATTTTACTGGATTGGTGGCCTGAAGGATGAAAGCTCTACTGATCCCATGGGGGACACTACAAGTAATAATCCAATGACTGATATGCCAAAGTTGTTCCTTGATGCTGCATTAGCAACCAGTTCCCCCAAATTGGACACCATTTCCATCAACATGTTCTCCTTCCATTCCTCCTACTACATGCCAAACATCGACAGCTGCTTGAGAAATATTGCGCCTCTTCTTTCTTCCTCTGACCCAAAGGATGACGATTCCATGCCAGTTATTTCATCTTACAATCAATTGAAAAGGTTGCATATTGGTGGTATTATCAATAACAAGCATTCTGCCAGCATTTTGTCCTCGATCATCCTCCACCAAGAAGCTCTTGAAGGTTTGGAGTTAAGATGTACTTCAAGAAAAATTGCTCTTGATCAGGTCATCGAGGCTGTCACTTCTATCAGTTCCCAGCCACAACTGCAATATTTGAAGTTTTCACAATGGCGTGTCCCAGGCCACCAAAACGAGTCTTTCAAGAAGATCTTCGATCAATTCCTGGATGCCAATACCGACTATGAGATCGAAGTGTCAATGTTAAACCATGACGTTGTTATTCCTCCAACAACTAACACTACATCTACTGCAAACCTCCATGGAAAAGTTTTTCAATTCTTCTCTTACTTAGGAGATCCCTTGGTTTCTTCACAAGCTGGTCTTGTGTTTGCTTGGCTCCATGAAAGAGACCCTAAGCCTCCTCTTCGTTCCATAAAGCTTGCGTCTTCCATTCAAGGTTATAATGAAAAGTGTTTGCTTTCATATCTATCCACGTGTGAGTCACTCACCTTAGACTACAAGGGAGGTTTACAATTACCTTCTAAATATCTGGACCAGATTTCTCTCAATTGCAGCCTCAAAGTCTTACGGTTAAACAAATGCACTTCATTTTTCTCTCTTGTGGATAAATTTTGCGCGATGCTATCTGCCGTTTACAAGAATTCTGTCAGCTTGAAGGAGCTGTCGTTCCAGGGATACAAGTTTAGCAAGTTGCCAGGGGAAAAACTGGAGTTGTTCTTTAGGACTCTACTCTCCTTTCATAATCTCCAGCAACTCACCATCGACCTGAGAGGATGCCAGTGGAGTGAGGCAGATTTGGATCTCATGCTCAAGATATGGAGAGAAACAGGAGGGGAGAAGAAACTGGCATCTCTTTTGGTGGACAGCTCCAAACACAAGGACAAACTGAGAGCAATAGTCTCATCATCTGAAGAAGAGAGTTATTAAGTTCTAACTACCTGCCCTTAGTTGAGTATAGAATTTATAGTCCATTTATATATCTCTCACATTTTATATTTCTAGTTCATTGCTGGTTCTATTGTAGTTTCAGCTGCTAGTTTTAGGCCACATATAATTCTACCCCTATTTTTTAGATTATGGTTTTATTTCTTGATTTTAGATTTCATATTCTACCTAAGCTCACTGTTGTAGTTACTGCTAGACGATAAAAAATAACGTCACTCAAACCAGCAGCTGCATCAACTAGAGCTAATACATTAAAATGATTGGGATCCACTATGACTAAACACTCAAGAACCTAGATCCTGGCTAGTGTCAGAAGTTCAGAACCTTGTACCGGGCTGGTGCAGAAGTTTAGAACCTTGGACCTGGCTGGTGTCAGGTCAAAACCTTCAGAACAATAGCTAACTGCTGTCCAGAAATTTTACGAAAAGTTAATGTAAGAGAATAGACTGTCTATTACTGAAATGAGTTGGTGAGTAGCAGGACTGTGAGTCAATTTTCTGCACGAATCACTGGATGTGTAGGGCTTCTTGAGACATTTCGTGTTGGTGATGAAGTTGGAGGTCGCTCAATTTCTGTTTGAGGATATCCAAGCCGGATAAGACGATCTTCTCGGGCCTGAGAGCACCAGAGCTCTAGAAGAAGAGAAAGAGAGATTTACTTACTGATCCAACTCGATGCTAATAGCTACCATGAAAAAACACAAACCACACAAATCACTGACTGAGCCTCTAATATGCTGAAATCTTACGCTACACTAAGTTACCGACAACACACTACAACATCAGCTCATAGCTATTTCTCAAAAGGACACCTTGATGAAAGTCCAGTGTTTATGAGTTTGATATTGACCGGAAATGACAAAGTATAGTTTTTGTCCTAACATTTAACTGGATATTGCATCAGTGTGCATTTTGACCAGTACTTTTGTCATGAGAAATGACAAGACATATGCCAATACTGGCCGGAAAATGTCAGGTGTCAGGCTGTTATCATAAAGCTCTGAAATTCTATCATGTGTTCTATAGAGTGGTTAGAACTAAAGGTACGGCTAAAAACGAATGGATCAAGAGTATGCATGGTTTTTGATTTTGAAAGCTGAATTCTCTATAATCACATAGTCATGACTCACCTCTACATTCAGATAGAACTTGTTGGGAGTGGCCTGGTAGTCATATGGAGCTTGTGCTACAAAAAATAAATGCAAAACATGACTCTACATTACATACAGCATACATCAATATGGAGGGGAGGAAGGAACAACTGATAGACATTCTTGTTTGCTTATTTACCTTCGTCCTCACTGATTTGAGTAAAGGTACTCTTTGGCCACTCTTCGGGCTTGGGGTACGTCGTGTGCCTCAGGGCATTGTCAGGGTCATATTCGAAGGCCACACCAGCAGTGGGGGACCACTTGGCATGCTCTTTCCCAAAACCCTGTAACCACATCACACAATCACACTCCATTGAACTTTAGTGATATTGGAATTTTGAAACACATTGTAGCCCACACTTACTTTCGTAGCGTAGGCCTTCAACTTCAGTTCCTAATAATTGAATAGAGACCAATAATAAACAAATAATCAATAACAAACAAACAAACAAGATCAAAAAATAAACAATAACACACAAACAAGACCAATAACTAACAAATGGGACTTAGTGAATCCATAACATGAGGAGGAATTGCACTACATTGAAGCTTGCACTAACCTGTCCTTTCCTGAGTTTTACCAATAGAATATCTACAAGAATTGATATGATGTAACAAGACTGAAGAAATGGTGGCATATTCCTTACCATCGATTAGTCCATAGTCTGATGTTTCTCCATCATTGGGTCTAGAAGTCACCTGTGAGAATCAACAGTAGTACAATTAACATATACAACTAAATCTCTCTCTCTCTCTCTCTCTCTCTCTCTCTCTCTCTCTCTCTCTCTCTCTCTCTCTCTCTCTCTCAGAGTCTCTCTTTCTCTCCAGATTCTCACAGGGACACATTTGTAGTTGGAGGAGATGAGATCTTTTGTGGTGACTGATTGTGAAGTTTCATCCGAACACTTCACATCCAAGTTGAACTCGACTGCACAATCATGGCAGAAATTCTCACACATACAGTCCTAGATAACAAACAATCATGCTGGAATAAAGTGCTTGGGTTGGTAAGAGCTTTAAATGTAACATTAATGGTTGAAAATGTGTTAACTTACTCTGGAGTAAGCTAGCTTGTCAACCACTTCATCACTTGTCAAGGGGATCAGTCCTAGAGGAAGGGAGAAGGGAAGGAGGGGAGGGAGGGAGAGAGGAGGGGGAGGGAGGGAGAGGGGAGGGAGGGAGAGGGGATGGGAGGGAGGGAGAGGGGAGGGGAGGAGGGAGAGGGGAGGGGAGGAGGGAGGGAGAGGGGAGGGAGGGAGGAAGAGGGGAGGGGAGGAGGGAGAGGGGAGGGGAGGAGGGAGGGAGAGGGGAGGGAGGGAGGGAGAGGGGAGGGAGGGAGAGGGGAGGGGAGGAGGGAGGGAGAGGGGAGGGGAGGGAGGGAGAGGAGAGGGGAGGGAGGGAGAGGGGAGGGGAGAAAGGAAGGAGGGAGGGAGGGGGAAGAGAGAAATAGTGAGTATAGATACCTCAGGTAATCACATACACAAGTGGTACTGTTGATGCAGAGGTTCTCCTTACCTACTCTGTGTGCTATGAACTCATCATGGAGCACTGTAGAGTTGCTGATGAGATGAATCCAGTCAATAGCTGAAAGCAGATTTAAAAAGTTATTAATCCAGATACTTTCCCCACTTTCCCCACAATATAGGACTCACCCATAGTAGGCACTTCTGCTATGAAAATCCGCCTCAGGGAGTTGGCAACACTAGCATGGTGTGCAATAAATGGAATTGACATTTTAGGCTCATCATGCATGCGCACACCTACCTGAGGTCTGTATTTTCCAGAACGAATTGCACATTTTCATCTGTAGCTTTTGTGACAGTGACTGTGGGGTTGTTAGCATAAGGCATCTTTTCCCTGTGCTCTGGCTCTTTTCAACTCGGAAAAGGGTCGCTGAGTTACAAAGTCGCGCGCGCAAGCTAAGTTAATTTTTGCCTCCCCCTAGGCCCTGGCTCTTTGATTTTCGCCCTTCCTTGTTAGGTGCAGACATTATGTTTAGCAGAAAGCTCAGAGCTCTGAAGTATCACTCTCCAAATGACGAGATCTTATTATCAAAGATTGAAGACCTTAAACCTCTCATAGTGTGGCTGGAAGACCAAAAGATCCGCTATTGTAAGATAGATGAAAGAGAGCCACTGAGAGAAAAAACTGGTAAGGAGTGGATAACGACATTCAAGGGCTACTTGACTTCTCTGGAGTGTCCATACAGCATAGAACAGGATTTACCTGCTGTGGTGGACTGGTTATTGGGTGTAGCAGTGAGATACGAATTCGAAGAGCTGGTGGAATCAAATCCAGACCTCAAACATGACATTGGCCACAAAGTCACACCTCCTTCTGAGGAGCTAGCCCAACTGACTAAGTCTCCTTTAGATATTGATCCAGCAGATCCCACATTCATATCGGGAACGCGAGAACTAGCCAAGATTCTCAAGATTACTTCGCATCCAGATCCCTCTGTACTGCTGGAAGCCATCAGGATCGTAATCCAGGAAAAACTCGCTCAACCTGTTCCAACTAGTCACGGAAAAATGAACAAGAGTAAGAAGTATGTTGTTACCGCTAAAGAGTGTGGATTTGACCTTGGTGACCCTGTTCTCAGTGAGGCGGCAAAGACTCTGCGCCTCCTTCACATCCAGGAATTACGATACCTCCAAACTCACATCAATGAACTCATCGTTGCTGTGCAAGCCGTTACCTCCAACCCCAAAACTGACCAATCATTGGGCCAGGTTGGAAGATGATGTGATATAGCTAATTAGAACCAACACAGTGTTTGTATTAATTTTATTGATTTAGTCTACTTGTTTTGCTGAAATGATGAACACTCTGCATAATTGTTATCATAACACTCAAAAGCATATGAAATTAATATTTTACATCGTAAACAACTTCTAAATGGCAACAACGCAAGATCCCCCGGTTGCTGTTTGTTCTCTCTACTAGCTTTGCTAGTTAGCAGTACTGGGCCAGCCTAGTACATGGATGGCTAGTTAAGCAGTGTTGGGCCAGCCTAGTACATGGATGGGTGACCCCATGGAAAGGCTGGTGCTAGTGGGATGGTGGTGAGTCAGGTGGACCTCTTAATTTTTATTGTTTTTAGCTATTCTAGTTAAGCTATTTTTACAACTGCACAACCTGCATGCATGTTTAACTGTTCTGATAAAACGAAGTCAAAACACGTACCAAAGATTTATCAATAAACAACTCAATGCTTCTTCCCCCATAAATAACTAGTTAGTTGTGAGACAAGTTTGAATAAGTAAAAGTTTATGAGATAAGTTTGAACAAGCAGTAAAAGTTTGTGAGACAAGCAAAGTGTAAAAGTTTGTGAGACAAGCAAAGTTTATAAGACAAGTTTGAACATGCATAAAAGTTTGTGAGACAAGTTTGAACAAGCAAAGTTTGTGAGACAAGTTTGAATGTGTAAAAGTTTGTGAGACAAGTTTGAACAAGCATTAATGTATAAATTTTATGGCTAGTTAGCTATCTATCATTTTAATGGCCTTGGATTTTTCAACTCCGACAAAACTTTATTGTTCCTTTGTTGTTCAATTCTTCCCTCCTTCTTTATAACTATAGATGTTCAGAAAAATTGAGTCCTGGTTTGGCAGGATCTGTAAAGACTTTTTGGGAGAGCTGAATGTTACTACTTGCACTCTGCTTGGGTGATGAACTCTTCTTTGATCTTCTTCCAGTCAACAGGTCTCGATAGAGAAGGAATGTCTTCTTGGTGGCAAGGAAAGCGATAAAGATGATGAAGCCTTGAGAGCTGTTGAAGATAACAAAAGGATATGTAACCCAGTTGCCTTGGTTTGGGATAGCAATGAAACCAAATATCCAAGTCAATCCAGTAATCGAGAGAATTGCCAACCAAACTCGAATAAGTGCCGAGTGATTTGATTTGCTTTGCTTCGATTTGTTTCTAGAGGCCTTGCACAGGAGCATGGTCACTATTACAAACATGACGAGATTAGTAACAATGGAGAGGAGTAGAGGCACCAGGAAGGCCAGTATGAAAGAGGTGAAGTGGTTAATCCAGCATAAACCTACTCTCCCATCACTGAAAACCCCATATAGCACTAATCCCCTGCCGCTAAAGTTCAATCCGATGCAAATCACACCAATAAAGACGGGAAGAGTCCAGCCAAAGATGATGTAGCACAGCAAGAGTTGACATTTCTTCCTGGTAGTATCGGATATGAACTTAGATGCAAGATGAAAGTTTCGAGCCACTTCAAAAGAAAAGATACTCATCCATGTGAACTGAGCAAGGTAGAAGAAATGGAGGCATATTGCCACTGCAGTGCAAAGGTCAGAATTAGGAAAGCGTTGAACCACTGGACCACCTATGATGAAGAGGAGGCTAGTTGCTAGGAGACAAACTGATAAGTTCATCAATATTTTACTCGGGAGTGTTCTGAGTTCACTGAAGAGTCCGTAAGTGATGAGGATTGCAAGAGTTCCCAAGACAGACAGAGAGCAACCAATGTAAGTTAGTTCTCCGACACCAGGGAGAGACTTCAGGGACAGTATGGTGCGATTCTGAGTCACTTCCACCACACTTTCATTATCAGGACAAATTAAGGGGCGGCCAAAGTCATCGTAGTACATTACTTCAATTAATTCTCCATTGTAGGTAATAGTGCTGTTGCCAAGGTCCTGGTACTCTGATTCGTTCAGAGGCAGGAGACCAGTGGAACAGTTGAGAACTTCCGGCATTGTTGTGTTTGAAATGTTCGTACAAATCAGAGGTCTTCCCAGCTGGTCACGCTCCAACACCACTAGTTCCTGTTCTTGATATAAGATAGTGTCATTTCCAAGGTCTGTGTACTCTGACTCGTTGAGAGCTAGGATCGTTGTTGAGCAGTTTAAGGATCCACCATTTGAAGGATTCTGCGGCACAGTACACCTTCCTCCAGTTTGCAAGTAGCTCTGAGGACATTGAGTGGGTCGACATTGCAGTCCAATGGGAGCCTCCCCTGGTGGGCAGTTCACAGGAACCTCAATAGTATCTGATTCAGTAGAGATGGTCACTTGTCCACCCCCCAGGTTGCTGAGGGTTATGGTGAAAGGGATTCCTGTTGATTGAACTGGTATTTCTTGGGGATGTAGGGCTTTGACTGCAAGTTGAATTTCCTCTTCCCAGAACTCATAACCTTGACGGATAATGGTACGAATATTGCTATCGGGTCTATTGGGTCGAGGTCTTGTGACTCTCTCAGTAGTCAGAGGAGATCTTGTGACTCTCTCGGTAGTTGGAGGAGGAGAAGGAGATCTTGTGACTCTCTCAGTTGGTTGTGTTGGAGGAGAAGGAGCACATTGGTTGGGAACTGTCTCTCTCTGTCTCCCCAATGTAGTACACTGCAGTTCTTCCTCATCTTCACCATTGCACAGAGCACAGGCACGATTCCTATACACCACATTAGAGGCTGTCACCAGATCCAAAAATCCAGTCTCACATCTTTCTGCCATATCAGTGTAATTGCTCCTTGTTAATGTACAATGTATTCTCTTCTCTAGTTCTCCCTTGGACAGACAGGTACTCACTCTTGGCACACAGGATCGAGGAGAAGGAATGGAAGATAATCTGGGCATTTGGTACGAACATCCTTGACACTCTGTTTGAAAGATACGTGGATTATCTCGGAGGATTTGAGAGAGTGATTGTACCCGCAGTAGCTGGTAGACATGTGGAGTGCATGCTAAGTTAGGCTGCCATGCTACAAGTTGTCCGATTCCATTGCACAGAGCACAGTGTTCATTCTTGTACACAATACCACTCTCTCTGTCTGTGACTGGAGGTAGTTCAAGGTCTCGAGAGACACAGTTGGAAGCTATAGTGTTAGCAGTGGACCAAGAGTCAGGACAGCTGGCCATCATCAAGAATGCTTCATTTTCATAGAGAACAGGAATACCTGGATTCAGGTAGATGGAACGACACTCCAAACCGACACTTGACTGCAAGGGGCTAATCTGAGAGGAATTACAAGAAGCTGGGGCTCCGGAGGACGCACAACAGTCCCCGAAAATTTCGCAGGCGGAGTCGCACTTGCAGAGAGCTAGAGCTGGAGATCTTGAAATATCTGACACGCACTGTCTACAGTGGTTACAACTCTCCTGCGAGTTAGCGACGAAGACTCCAAAACAACTCACTGAAATCAAAAACAAGATATGGAATGCCATCTTTGAGTAGTCTCAAATCTGAAAAGTGCAGCTTTTTATAAAGAAATGAGTGGGTGGGGCTCGAAGTCAAAAAAAAAAAGAAGTCAAAAAGTTCATTGTAAAGGCCCAGTAGGCATACAGAGTATGAAAAAAGTTCAGTCAGAGTCAGTGACTAATGTACTCAGTCAGAGTCGAGTCAGTGACTACTCTTGCATGACATGCATGACGGAGGTTTCTTGTGCGCATGCGCAGAGTCAGTGAACAAGTCAATCGACACTGCAATTGGACGGGCAAGAAGTAGCTTCTTTGCATTTGGAGCAATGGGTGGTTTCCAGGGAAAGCTAAATCCTCTCTCTGGTAGAGCCATCTTCGAAACTTGTGTCGTCCCAGTCCTGCTATTTGGGAGTGAAAACTGGTACTTGCTCTATTGGATAAGCTTGAATCTTTCCAAGCTGAGATCGGCCGTCGAATCTTGAAACTGCCCCGACATCACTCTGGCAGGGCTACTAGACTCGCTCTGGAGTGGCCCTCAATGACAGCACGCATACTACAGCGGAAACTCCTCTTCATCCAACGTGCATCCACAAATGAAGAGTCCCTCGGTCATCTAGCTATTTCTCACTCATCTCATGGGAGACACACCCAGTGAAGTTCCACTTCAGGTTGTAGAGGGGTCCCAGTTTCTTGAATCTCGTCTGGGTTTGGATGGTTTGGTGAAGAAGACCCTAGGGATGATGTGTTCTACAGCTGAGCTGAAGAGTGAAGTGACTAATAGAGACATGGAACTGCTACTATCATCCTGTCAAGAGCACACGAGTACCAGAATAGCAGCTGCGGTTGCTAAGGAGTCTAGCTGGATAAAACTCTGGGACGCAGCCCTGGATAGAGGCACAGCCGGCACCACTGCCTTACAGAACCTGTATAGGGAGCTGACCAGGCCCTCATATGGTTCCAGCCCTTGCCCTCGATGTGATGTGTCAGATTTGGAGGGCAATTCGTACTTTGAACACTATATCACAACTCACTCCTCCCTCATGAATGTGGACAGGATCCTCTCTGCTCTGTCATCATCAGAACCTGACTTATCACTTGTTATAAATCATTTTTATGTTACACCTGAGTAGCCTCTCTCAGTCACTTGACATTCTTTTTTCCCCGTTTATTTTGCATATGCCCTTTGCTTTACATTGCTTGATTGATTGATTGATATCGCGGAGGTTTCTTGTGCGCATGCGCAGCAAGGTACTAGACAATTACGCGGCTTTGAAATCCTGAATCATTTTTAGATCCTGAGCTTTGATGGCTGGAGAACTCTGACTTCCCAGGAAATCTGACAAAGTGACTTCGGGCTCGTGTCTTTAGGTACTTCAGCCAATATTCCCATGGCATGGCACCCTGTTCTCAAGGCCCACAGGGGGTCAAAAGGTGTGTCAGGGTCAATTGGAGAGTAGTAAGAGTTACCTGTCATATGAAGGCCTTGTACTTTTTTAATACTTGCATATTAAGTTTTGTGTACAGGTGCCATTAGACTTGACTGAGGGGGCACTCGCATCATTGTACAGTACGCAGTTCATTAACAAACAGCATAATATCATTGGAAAATAGTTATTATTGATCACACCAAAAAATCCTTTTCTTTTTCATGACATGTATCTAGCAAACAGAACTTTTTAATTTACCTTTCAGTGGTACATTTTATTCTTGTTTTTGAAATCCAGCCAGTTAAAGAACTCATTCTTATTTATTCTTGCTTGTGTGCTTGCTCTGTTATTAAGAAGTGCCCCCACGGCCCCCAGCTCAAAATCTGGGGCCATGGCCCCCCTTCTTCCAGCACTTATGACTGCTATAGTGCTGATCTACTTATTAATTAAAATGGTGACTGCCTGACCTTCTGCATAATCATAAAACACTCAAATGCATAATTAGCAGTTAAAGGTGGATGATACTCTTTGCATCATAAACTTTTATTACAACTTGTTCTTAACATCATACTAGCTAGCTAGCTAGCTACTTCTTAGTGAGTTTGATAATCATGTTTTCCCAGTTCCCACCCCATCACCATGGCTACATGGAGACATTGCTAGCTATGGAGGTGTTATTGCCAGAAGTGTGTGTGTGTGTGTGTGTGTGTGTGTGTGTGTGTGTGTGAAGAACTGACTTTCTGATACTGCACCTGATCAGTATAGTTATGTTCGACTGCTCTGATCTGATACATATCAAATTACAACTGTTTATTAAAAAACTAGCAAGCTATGCTAGCTATTTTGTCTATAAGACAAGTTCGAATTACTTTGACGGACAAAAAATAAATAAATAAATAAATAAATAAATAATAAATAAATTATAGTCTCTCTGACTTAGCAGGATCTGTAAAGACTTTCTTGGTGAGCTGAATGTTACTGCTTGCACTCAGCTTGGATGTAAGAGTTTTCTTTGATCTTCTTCCAGATATCAGATCTCGATAAAAAAGGAACGTCTTCTTGGTGGCGAGGAAAGCAATAAAGATGATGAAACCTTGAGAGCTGTTGAAGATAACAAAAGGATATGTTGCCCAGTTGCCTTGGTTTGGGATAGCAATGAAACCAAATATCCAAGTCAGTCCAGTAATCGAGAGAATTGCCAACCAAACTCGAATAAGTGCTGAGTAGTTTGATTTGCTTTGCTTAGATTTGTTTCTAGAGGCCTTGCACAGGAGTACAGTCACTATTATAAACGTGACAAGATTAGTAACAATGGAGAGGAGTAGAGGCACCAGGAAGGCCACTATGAAAGAGTTGAAGTGGTTAATCCAGCATGAGCCTACTCTCCCATCACTCAAGATCCCATATAGCACCAATCCCCTGCCGCTAAAGTTCAATCCGATGCAAGTCACACCAATAATGACAGGAAGAGTCCAGCCAAAGATGATGTAGCACAGCAAGAGTTGACATTTTTTCTTGGTAGAATCGGATATGAACTTAGATGCAAGATGAAAGCCTCGAACCATTTCAAAAGAAAAGATACTCATCCATGTGAACTGAGCAAGGTAGAAGAAATGGAGGCATATTGCCACTGCAGTGCAAAGGTCGGGATCAGGAAAGTGTTGAACCACTGGACCACCTATGATGAAAAGGAGGCTAGTTGCTAGGAGACAAACTGATAAGTTCATCAATATTTTACTGGGAAGTGTTCTGAGCTCGCTGAAGAGTCCGTAAGTGATGAGGATTGCAAGAGTTCCCAAGACGGAGAGAAAGCAACCAATGTAGGTTAGTTCTCCAACACCAGGGAGAGACTTCAGGGAGTGTATAGTGCGATTCCGAGTCACTTCTACCACACTCTCATTACCAGGACAAATTAAGGGACGGCCAAGGTCATCGTAGTACATTACTTCAATTAATTCTCCATCATAGGTGATGGTGTTGTTGCCAAGGTCCTGGTACTCTGATTCGTTCAGAGGCAGGAGACCAGTGGAACAGTTGAGAATTGTGTTTGAAAAGTTCATACAAACCAGAGGGCTTCCCAGCTGGTCACGCTCTATCACCACTAGTTCCTGTTCTTGGTATAAGATAGTGTCATTTCCAAGGTCTGTGTACTCTGACTCGTTGAGAGCTAGGATCGTTGTTGAGCAGTTTAAGGATCCACCATTTGAAGGATTCTGCAGCATACACCTTCCTCCAGTTTGCAAGTAGCTCTGAGGACATTGAGTGGGTCGACATTGCAGTCCAATGGGAGCCTCCCCTGGTGGGCAGTTCACAGGAACTTCAATAGTATCTGATTCAGTAGAAATGGTCACTTGTCCACCTCCCAGGTTGCTGAGAGTGATGGTGAAAGGGAGTCCTGTGGTACCACCAGATGGTAGACGTAGTGCTACCTCATCTTCACCATTGCACAAAGCACAGGCACGATTCCTATACACCACATTGGAAGTTGTCACCAAATCCAAAAATTCAGTCTCACATCTTTTTACCATATCAGTGTAATTGTTCCTTGTTAATGTACGACGTATTCTCTCCTCTAGTTCTCCCTTGGACAGACAGGTACTCACTCTTGGCACACAGGATCGAGGAGAAGGAATGGAAGATAATCTGGGCATTTGGTACGAACATCCTTGGCACTCTGTTTGAAAGATACGTGGATTATTTCGGAGGATTTGAGAGAGTGGTTGTGTCTGCAGCAGCTGGTAGACATTTAGAGTACATTCTAAGTTAGGCTGCCATGCTACAAGTTGTCTAATTCCATTGCACAGAGCACAGTGTTCATTCTTGTACACGATACCACTCTCTCTGTCAGTGACTGGAGGTAGTTCAAGGTCTTGAGAGACACAGTTGGAAGCTATGGTGTTAGCAGTGGACTGTTCCACAGGCCAGGAGTCAGGACAGCTGGCCACCATCAAGAATGCTTCATTTTCATAGAAAACAGGAATAGCTGTATTCAGGTAGATAGAACGACACTCCAAAACGACGCCTGACTGCAAGGGGCTGACCTGAGAGGAATTACAAGAAGCTGGGGCACCGGAGGACGCACAACAGTCCCCGAAAATTTCGCAGGCCGAGTCGCATTTGCAGAGGGCTGGAGATCTTGAAATACCTGACACGCACTGTCTACACCTGTTGCAACTCTCCTGCGAGTTGGCAACGAAGATTCCAAAACAACTCAAAAGAAAGAAACACAACACCATCTTTGGTACTGTGTTTTAATGGGTGGGGCTCAGAAATATCTCGTACGCATGCGCAGCAAGGTACACGAATATGAAATTCGAAATGTTAATTTGTGTCTTCTTCACCAAAGTCAGCTTTGAAATCCTGAATCATTTTTAGATCCTGAGCTTTGATGGCTGGAGAACTCTCCTTCATGGACTTCAGGAAATCTGATAGAGTGACTCTTGGCTCCAATAACTTGTTTTTAGGCACTTCACCTAATGTCATTTCCATGGCACCCTGTTCTCGAGGCCCACATGGGGTCAAAAGGTCATCTACAGTGGTGTCAGGGTCAGTTGGGGAGGGGCCTTGTACTTTCTTGAAATGAGTTGCATATTGAACCTTATGTATGGGTGCAATTAGAGCTTTTCGGACAATAATGCTAATATCAGCACTGGAGTTACCATCAGTTTTAATACTCAATGTGTCGAGGTCAGCAGAAGTAAGGTCAGTGGGAGTGTCTCCAATATGGATCTCAAATATTCTCTTACGAGTATCCACATCTGGTAGTGGGACATGTATCCTCGTCTTGAAACGCCTCCTTAAAGCTGGATCCAAACCCCATGGAATGCTGGTAGCCCCCAGGACAATTATGTCAGTATTATCTACCCCGACTCCCTCCATCTGTACCAGTAGTTCCACCATCACTCGTCTAGCTGCATCTTCCTCTGACTTCAAATGTTCACACAGAGACTCCACATCATCAATGAAGATAACAGAAGGCTTCTTCTCACGGGCTAACTGGAAGAGATCCTTGATTAGCCGATCACTTCCACCTTCCCATTTCCTCGTAAGATCAAGTGATGAGATGGTAAAGAAAGTGTGTTCAGCTCCTGCTGCAGCAACTGCCTTGGCCAAAGACGTTTTCCCAGTTCCCACACACTGTTAAAGATCACGAGGTCACACTGAGGTGTTAGCAAGGCTATCGACTCACCCCATAGAGAAGAATATATTGGCCAGGTTTGTTCTCGCCTATCGTATGGAATTTGTAACATCTGAGTTACCTTATTTAGCAATACCATGTACTCACCATTGATAGCTTCCTTGAGGGATTCTTTGGCTGCTTCTAATCCACCAATATCATCCCAATGAATCTTGGGCTTTACTGTTACTATGGCACCTGAAAGACACAGTCTATTATGGAGAGATGATACAGTGTACAAGCAGCTCATACCTTCTAAGGCATTCTTTTGAGAATCTCCACCTCCAACTGCACCTTCATGCTTACCTCTGTGAGAAATCGAGTATAGCTTAAGCTACGCATTACGAAATAGACTTTCTTATTTCACAGGTGAGGAGTCTTGAGGCTTGCCTCTCCCGGATAAAAATTTCTTTAACTTTTCTGCTCTCTCCATGTAGGTAGAACACTTAGATCGAATGCTCTCTTTGGCTCTCTCCCCATGATTCCCATCTGTTATTTGTTATACAGTGTGTCATCTGATAGGCTTAAACTACTCGCTCACACTTGATAGAATGCAGGAAATGATCCACTGCCCACTCATATAGCCGGAGTGCTTCTTCATACTTCCCAGCATTGTCAGCTTCTGTGGCCTTCTTCACATAATCAATGCCTTTCTGAAAACACCAACAATAGATGTCAATCAGTGAATCTAGCTACCCTCGAAAATAGCTGGCTCTAAGTAATAGCTAGCTAGCCTCATGAATCTGAAAAAGTCATGCCTAGCTATAGTTACAGGTAATGGACTCCCTCTAGCTCTATTCCCGCCACCTTTGGCGCCAGCAGAGGTGTCCTGATTAGATGGGTGGCCTCATTTCAGGGGTGGATTTATATTATGAAGTATACATTGGGACTTCTTAAAGTGTCCTGAGATCTTCAATCCCATTGATTCAGAATGCCTGCATGTAACTAGCTATGCTTACTTCCATTGTACTTCCTCCATATGATGTGGACTCAGGTGGTAATTTGCTATGTCCCAAATCCTTTTCTGTGTCTAGTGAATCCCCGCGTCTAAAAAGAAGAGTGCAGTGACTTCATCGTATCAAGAGATTAGCTAGCCACTCACTTCATCTCTTTGGCAGGTGTGGGATTGTGCGGGTTCTTCTTCGCTAGAAACTGCTTGAGCTGTTCTACTCTGTCCAGACACTGGTGAGATTTGGAGAGGAGGCTCTCTTTCACTCGATCATTACGGACCTCATCTGAGTGAATTAAAAACATAGCTAAGTAGCTTAATCTGCACAAAGGACAGTGAGAGAGAGAAAGAAAGGTAGAAATGTTCAATTCTAAGCACTTCTGCCTTACTCTTGAGAGCATGTGCAGAGTATTCAGCTGCATGCAAATAGAGTCGAATTGCTTCCTCGTATTTTCTGGCATTATCAGCCTCTATGGCCTTCTTCACTAGATCAATAGCTTTCTAAATTAGTAAAATCAGTGCCATAGCTATATAAATTTTGCAGGTCCTAAGTTCACTAGCTAGAATAACAGACCTCAGCTGCAGTCATTTTAGAGCATAATCCAATGTTTGCAGCCGGCCGCACCCCTACATTCCAGAAAGGGGAGGGGCACGACCCGGCTCGCTGCCATGCGCGCGCGCATAGAGTATTATAATTATTCCGGCCGGCCGGCCGGCTGATTAATAATTTTATTGTTACACCATCCCCATTGTAACAGAGTTGCTGACATGTTCTGAAATAGCTTGCAAAGGATCTTGCTTAAATGCTGGATGCTTCAGAACGTCTTGATAGTGATCCACTTCACTCAACCTTACAACAATAATAATTATCAACAACAACAACAACAACAACAACTTACAAAGTTCTTTTGCCTCTTGTCTTTTCCGGATTTTTTCCTTCTTTCTCAGTAGATGAACTAATGAAAAAATAAGTGACTGGCTCCATAAAATAAACATTTCTACCCACTTGAAGGAAACTCACTTGATCATAGGAAGATCAGGCAGAGAACTGGCTAGTGGTTCCATGTCTCCAACAATGACCGTTTTCTTCCTCTCCTCAGCCGCTCTTAGTTTCTCTTCCTTCTCTCCTCTGTCTTCAATCTCTAAAGAGAAAGTAAATAAGTTATAATACAACACTGTATTAATTCATCTCAAAAGAAACCACTAGGATCACTAGGCAATATTTAGTAACAGAAAGGAGAATCCTTGTCCTCAATTGAGGTGGAAGTATTGATCAGATTCCCCTAACACTAACTCTGTAACCAGTTCTCTCTCTTAATCTTCCTTCTGTCCTTCTTTGTCCTTTTCCCCTTCTCTGATGACTCTTCTTTGTCACTGAGCAAGCTCACTACTGGCAAGGACTTCATGATCTCTGCTGGAAGGGGGACCACACCCCCCTCAGGGAGAGTGCTGGGATGGACTACATCTGGTTTCTTTGCCACTGTCCCAGATTTAGGGTGTAGTCTATACTTTTTGTCTCTTTTTATCTTCCCCATATATATATCTGTACTACTGATTACCCTTTACCAAATGTCCGTTTAGCAGCGCTTATGGGCGTGGCTCAATGCGTGCCAATGACGACCCATGCCCATTATGATGCTAATAGTTGCTACAAAAACAAAACAAAACAACTTTGACCAAAAAACATGGAAGGTAGAAAAAATCTATTGATGTATGTGATAACTATTCTGATTTAATTCTTCACTTCTTCATGAATGGTTTTGTAGCAACATGATCAAATACGGCAATCCCAATTCCCAAGCTGGCACCCTGCAGGCCACTCATGAACAGACCAGAGGGAGAGAGTCTGGCTGCCATGCCAGCTGCACCACCGATCAGAATCCCTCCATAAGTGAACCTATCCAAACGGACTTGCCCCACATTGTAGCGAAGGCGGTAGCAACGGTCGTAGATCTGCTCATCAGCATTGTCACGAATGCGAAGATAAGTGCCTACTATGCCAAATGCAATACCCACTGCCTATAGAATACAACATTGAGCTCCTCAGTATACTAATCATTATGTTGCCATAAAATGTGAACTCCTGCCTCCTCCCATTTATTACAACCTATTATAGATCTCTAGGGAATACAGAGGGAGGTCCGACAGGGAGGGAAGAATATCTAGGGTATAGAGAGAGAAATAAACATATTCTTCTTCCTATTATACCACTCATTAATTTCCTAACCAACAGTGATCCTATACGAGAAAGTACTATTGCAATTGGGTTGACAGTGGCTAACTTCAGATCTACCCAGTTAAAGTTGTAAATGATTGTGAATAGGATCTGGACCGTCCCAAGCTATTCGGGTCCACTGTACAACTCTCACTAGATCTCCAGGAAATAGAGAGAGGTCTGACATACCGTCTGACAGGGAGGGAAGAATTCTAGGGTATAGAGAGAGAAATAAATGTGAGCACTCACAGTTCCTTTGGCACATATACTTCCCATCCTCCTGAGAAACTCCATCCCCCATACTCTCTTGTACAATAGGTAAGGGGGACCCAAAATCAGAGTCACCACTGAACCCAGGTTCGCCCCCCTGAGGATGGTGTGGCGATAAAGCTCAAACATTGGATGTGGGATGTCTTCATCCATATCTCTGACTACAGGAGTGGAGACAGAGGGCTTGTTATCTTCTGCAGAGGTAGAGGTAGGCTTCCTCTCAGCTGAGCCAGGAACAGGTTTGGGGTCTGAAGCTTCTTTCTTGTCATCAGCACCCATTATCTGAGATCATGATCAGCCAATTTCATAACACAAAGTACGAACACACTGATTATCTATACCTAAAGTAATTGAGAAAGTACCGCCGATACCGCCCAAGCAATTCTATTGCGCATGTCCATTGGGGAATGTTTTTACCTCAAGAATGCTATCACTACTAAAATTATATTAATTACTTAAATCTACAGCCTCTGCATGCAGTGAGTAGTTTCTTTAAAATGGGTGCAGCTCTAGTCTTGTGTAGTGGAAAAACCCTCAACGCTGTAGAACCTGAAGGAATCAGGAAAATATCCTGCGAACTGGCGCCAAATTCTGCAAGATCAAAATCAAATGTTACTACTGGTGGGAAGTCAGCTCGACCTGCTGTTGAATTTGCATACCAAGGAGAAAATGTTTCAAAAACTCCCTTGGGTGAGCTTTGTAATGCCAGAAGCAGTTCAAGTCGTTGGGCATCTCTGTCAGTCTGTGTCGAAGAGCAAGTCTTGAACAAATACAACACTAAAGCTGTCATTGCAAAGGGAAGGTACTCCAGTGTTCTGGCTGTGGAAAATAGGAAAACCAAGGAACAGTATGCACTCAAAGTGATAGATAAGTACTCCCATAACGAGATAGAAGGGCAGCAGTATGATGCCGAGGTGAAGATTTTAAAGTATTGTCGACATCCCAACATTGTAACTCTTCATGAAACAATTCAGTCCAGCAATAAAGTTTACATGGTACTTGAATATGCCCATGGAGGAGATTTGTTTGATACGATAAACACTCGTGGCCACTTTAGAGAAAAAAGAGGGAAGGATATCTTGAAAATGATTATGGGTGGAGTTTCATATCTCCATGGCAATGGGATCACTCACAGAGACTTGAAACTTGAGAATTTGCTTTTCAAGTATCCCACTGAAGACTCGCAAGTGCTAATTGCAGACTTTGGACTAGCTCATTGCAATCATTTGTGGCCACAGGACTCTAATTGGATTAATAATGGGTGTGGTCAGGAAAAGAGCAGCAGAAATGTTGGCATGTCAACAACATGTGGAACTGCCGAGTACTTATCTCCAGAAATGCTGGAAGGGGAGGAATATTGTGAGAAGGTGGACATGTGGGCAGTGGGTGTGGTGGCATATGTGGTCCTAAGTGGGGCAATGCCCTTTGTGGAGGGAGAAGGGGGGCGTGCCAGGCTCTATCATAACATCAAGAAAGGTTGCTATTCCTTCTCCAATCAGGTGAGTAATAACATACCCCCACCACCTGGAAACATTCCCGTTCTTAATCTTGACCCTGTCAAAGGAGTCCAATCCTCCTTCAAAAACGAGTTGTTTTGATATTAATCTTATTATGTAATCAATTATAGTAACCATTGCCATAGCAACAGAGTAGACCTAGACAGTGGTAGTAAGCAGTTAATCCCCTTCTCCCTTGGGACACATGTATCACATGTGCCTCAGAGTGAGTGCCAAGAGTTAGTTATAAGTGACAAGTGGGAGACACTGGACAGGTGGAGTTATTCCTGGCAAACACTACTGACTTCAATGGTACAGATGTATAGGCTATTATTATTGATCAGTACATGGTACATATGTCGGCACTTCCATGGGACATACAGTACTTTATGCATTCCTTGCCTATTAGTCTCAGGAATGTGGACAGATGGTGCTACAAGTTATAGTGTCCCCTTTCAGGAGAGTGTCCACATAATAATGAAATAGCTGTACATGTATGTGCGTGCATAGCAATAGCAGTATAGAAGTTAATGGTCTTAGTCTTGCCATAGTATCTCATCGAGAGAGATAACCATGAACAGGGTTTCATACAGCGGAGGAGGAAAGGCCTCTGATTGAAATTCCAATTACTGAATGTGTCTATACAGCACATTCTGAAAAGGAAACTATCTTCCCTTCCACAGCTAATTGTACATAAAGTGGGATTCATAATATAGTTGCTTTGAATTCTAAGTGCACGACAGTCATGGAAAGTAATTAAAGTAGGCGTGGTAACTTTTTTCTCACACAAGCACGCCAATATGCATATGTAGTCCCCCTCTATCCATAATTCCTGTATGAAACCCTGATTAAATACTGTATAACACACTGTACCATACTGTACTGCTGTTGCCATACTGTACTGTATAACACACTGTTGCCATACACTGTACTATAAATTTTTGTGAGGCAAAAATTAGCTTATCATACACTTTTTAAAAATAGGGTTTTCTACAGAAAATTTTACCCTACAAATGATGTCGCACTTCATTAAATTTTGTTGATTTGTCAGGCGGATGTAGTTGACATAGAGTCACTAATAGCAACTGTTAAATCTCAAATATGGATTGCAGGGCTTTTCTAAATTGCCTCTTGAACTTCAACACTATAATCATCTCAGATCACAAAATGCTTGTGTACAGGTAGAACATATTTATGCTTCGAACAATAGGACAGGCCACAAGCTCCTAACAAATATCTGATGTTGTGTAATTATTCAATATTTATCCTTCCCTCATTGCTGTAGATTTGGTGTGGAATATCGCCTTATGCCAAGGACTTCATTCAGCAGCTGCTCTGTGTGGATGTAGGTCAAAGGTCAAGTGCTGCCGATGCCTTGAGGCATTCATGGCTGGATGGTGTGGACTAATAAGAGAGAAGAACTGTTCTAGATAAGAATGTCAAAGTGTGGGACTTTCTGAAGGATTTGTGTTATGGTCAATCTCAGCAGAGCATCTCAAAAGGTCTTTTTCTCTCCATTTGCTTTCATGCCATGATTCTCTCCATTTGCTTTCATGCCATGATTGTGTGATGTGTGATAGGTCATGTGTACAGAGCTGTGTATGTTTGATGTCACATTTTCTCTTTGGACTTTGATATCTACTCATATTTTATGGTGTTCATAAGAAATTGCAAAATTAGTGTCACTGAACAGAAGCTATTGAAAGGTATTGTTACCAGCATTTTGTGTATATGCTTTCCATGTCACTTTCTCTTGAATTTGGAGCCAGCTGTCTTGGGCTTCTTTTTCAATGAGCCTTTACCATCATTTCCTGCCTAAAGGGACATGGGGAAGATTGAGGGGTGGGAGACAGTGAAATAATCAGTTAGCTGATCACAACCAAGGACTAAGACAGCAGTGGGTCAACCACTTGACTGCATGGCTAAAGGTGGACAGTTTATTCCTATTAATGCACACCTGGCTTTAACACTGGCCCTTTCTCACTATTAGGAAGACTCACTTTTCTCTTGGCAGCTGCTATGGGGGAAGGTGCGGGCTTGAAGAACATGTCCAATCGTCCCTGAGTGGCACCTTCCTTGCATTTACGAAGCTTCTTTGCTCCATTTCTCACTCTGTCCTCACTGTTACCATAGAAACAAGCAGTGTAGAGGAACAAAATCAATGCGATCACCAATGATAATGACTAATCTCTTAGATCACAGGGACTATGATATAATCCTGAAAGAGGAACTGCACATGACTAACCTGAATCCTTTTTCATCAACCAGAAACTTCACCAATCCTTCTTCATCTGGGGCTACCCATTTCAACTACAGACATTACAGAACCACAATAAAAAATAAAGGGGGTCCTCTCATTATAGCAATAGTGTAACACTCATCTACCAAGGGCTTGAATGACTCGTGGGCAATCCACCATCTCATAAATAAACAAACCCATCAACTATTAAGAGTTTTGCTAGCTTGGGTGGGCAAAGGTGATAGGAGATCCCATCCTCACCTTTAGAGTGTCAGGGTCAGTGACATCATGATTTTCAAAAAGTTCCCTAGCTTCCTGTGTGAGAAAAGGACACCACATGAATTGCAGTACAGTGGAAAACTGTGAAGTCAAATATTCTCTTTGTAAATAAGCAGTGAAAAATATCATAGTCTTATATTCTAGATATGAACATAACTGTGGTACAGGGTCACAGGATACACAAAGATGAGAGAGTAAGCTATTAGCTATTTGGTTCCAACCCGAACCACTTTAAACTGGAGGCAGTTATTCTTCAGATATTGAGTTTCTTTATTTTTGTCCCAATCCAATTCCTTGTGGGAGATGAACTTGAACTTGAATGGAAGTATAGTGTTCGCCACACAAAGTGTTTTGTCATAAGTTTTCTGGTGACATGATCCTTGTCAGCATGCTGGTTAAGAAGTTGAAGAGTCACGGTGATAGTGACAGGCCATTTCAGTTCTTCATCATAGTTTCCTACTTCAGCTTTGTACAATACAGACACATGAGTGTCACGACCTTGATTAGTATGACCGTTTGGACATACAACTATACGAAAGCCATACCCACCCATGCCTGTGTACATAAGAGGACTGTACCATGTTCCATTTTCTGCCTTTAGTCGTTCAAAGAATGGCATAGTGAAGGTAACAGGAAACTGCCAGACATAACCAGTGTTGTATTGAAGCTCAGCTACTTGATCACTGACATCCTTCAATCCTTCATTCTTCATCATTGTGATTTCTTCTTCCTTCCCTCGCAAATCTTCCTGAAATTTCACTTCCTGTTCTTGAAGCTTTCCCTGAAATTTCACTTCTAATTCTTGAAGCTTTTCTTGAAACTTCACTTCCTGTTCTTTAATAATCTTTTTCATCTCCTTGGAGATCTTGAGCATGGTGGTTGCCATTAGAGACATGTGTTTCTTAGTGTTCTCCTCCATGTGCCTCTCCTCGTCCTCTCGTAGGAACTTCCCCTGACAACCAGCGTGACTGAAGCAACACTCCAACTCCTCCTTGTCGCATATCTTCATGTGGTCCTCCAAATCCTGCCTCTCACATGTCACACCACACCTGTTGGGACACTGCACAGGAAAGTATGGACATACCTCCAAGTGATCTTCAGACACGACCTTGTAAGATGCCTTGAAGTTGCAGTGTCTACACGTGTACTCCCTCAGTGGACACTCCCGGGAGAGGTGGTTCTGGACGTTCCTCTTTTGCACCCTCTGGTCACAGTGGGAGGGGGACTCTACATCCACGTAGAGACAGTCACCTGACTGGACATCCATGTGACCTTCCAGCTGTTCCAATCGTCCTGTCCACTCACACCCACAACTCTTCATTGGACAGTACAGTTCTAAAGCAAGGATCTTTCTCTGGTCCCGTTTATCAAGCGTCACATTAAAGTTTGCCTCTTTGCAACAGGGACAAAGCTGGTTGTCATGGTGATATGGGGAGATGCAGTCCTTGCAGAAGGACTCCCCACAGCAGGAGGTGTGGTGGGGTTCCCTGGCAACACACTTGCACCTCTGGCAGAGAAGGTCTTCAGGAATCTTGTCCTTGAACTCATACTTGTAGCCACTGGGGTCACTCCCAGCACTGAGGTCTTTGTTATCTCTGCTGCAACTTGCTGTTCTCTCTTGAATAACACTAGCCTCGTCCCCAGGCCCCTCTTCGTGGGAGGGGCCTGGGGACGAGGCTAGAATAACACTGGCCAATGAATATATTATTGATAATCACCATAGTAACACAGGCCATATGTAAACCATACACAACACCCACATGGCCACACCACATTAACTGCAATTCTCAGGAGTGATTGTATATTGTGGAAGGTGTCCCCTTTGATCTGTACATACAGTGCTCAGTGTGAAATCCACACATCCTGTGTTCTAGCAACCATTCCCCGAAATAAGAAGACATCTCACACGTTGTTTTTTTTTGTCACATACCCTAACAAAGAAGCATGCTGGAGATGGTATAGTTATGGTGACCTCTGGAAACATAAGATCTCCTTTAATGTAATAATTGTGACCAAGATGTAACTTACAGGAAATGTAAAGACACACAGTTTAAGTACAATGTTAGTATCTATATTCAAAAGACAATGACTATGGTACAGGGTCACAGAATACAGGAATAGCATGCAAGCTATGACTTAATTTCAACTTTAGCCACTTGAAATTGGAGGCAGTTATTCTTCAAATATTGAGTTCCTTTATTTTCGTCCCAATCCAGTTCATTGTGGGGGATGAACTTGTACTTGAATGGAATCACAGTGTTCGCCACACAAAGCTTTTTGTCATAAGGGGGGAAAGTATATTCTTCAGTGACATGATCCTTGTCAGCATGCTGGTTAAGAAGTTGAAGAGTCACAGTGATAGTGACAGGCCATTTCAGTTCTTCATCATAGTTTCCTACTTCAGCTTTGAATAACACAGACACATAAGTGTCAAGACCTTCATGAGGATGACCATTTGGAAATACGAGTATGCGGAAGCTATACCCACCCATGTGTGTGGACATAAGAAGACTGTACCATGTTCCATTTTCTGCCTTTAGTTGTTCGAAGAATGGCATAGTGAAGGTAACAGGAAACTTCCAGATATAACCAGTGTTGTATTGAAGCTCAGCTACTTTATCACTAACATCCTTCAACTTCACACTCTCGATTTCTTCCAACTTTTTCCTAATGGTTGCAATTTCTTCTTCCTTCTTTTGTAAATCTTCCTGAAACTTGACTTCCTGTTCTCTCATCTCCATAAATATCTTGAGCGTGGCAGTTGCCATTAGAGACAGGTGTTTCTTGGTGTTCTCCTCCATGTGCCTCTCCTCGTCCTCTCGTAGGAACCTCTCCTGACAACCAGCGTGACTGAAGCAACACTCCAACTCCTCCTTGTCGCATATCTTCATGTGGTCCTCCAAATCCTCCCTCTCACATGTCACACCACACCTGTTGGGACACTGCATAGGAAGGTATGAACACACCTCCAAGTGATCTTCAGACACAACCTTGTAAGACGCCTTGAAGTTGCAGTGTCTACACGTGTACTCTCTCAGTGGACACTCCCGGGAGAGATGGTTCTGGATGTTCCTCTTTTGCACCCTCTGGTTGCAGTGGGAGGGGCACTCTATGTCCACATACAGACAGTTACCTGACTGGACATCCACGTGACCTTCCAGCTGTTCCAATCGTCCTGTCCACTCACACCCACGACTCTTCATTGGACAGTACAGTTCTAAAGCGAGGATTCTCTTCTGGTCCCGTTTCTTAAGACCCATGTTGAAGCTGGTTTCTTCACAAATGGGACAAGGCTGGTTGTTGCGATGATATAAAGAGATGCACTCTTTGCAAAAGAGATCTCCACAACAAGTTGTGAAGTTTGGTTCCCTGGCAACACACTTGCATATCTGGCAGAGAAGGTCTTCATTAATCTTGTTTATAAACTCATATTTGTAGCCACTGGGGTCACTCCCAGCACTGAGGTCTCTAACTTCAGGGCAAGATTCTTTGCCAGCCATAAAACTTGCTTTCTTGTTGTAAAGTCTCTTATATATATATCGCTTTTAAACTGCCAGAGAATTATACCCACCCAATGAATATTAACAATTACCATAGTAACACACCCAATAAGATAAGCATAATAAGATAAGCATAAACCACCATATTATGCATACGATACCCACAGACATAATTTAATTGCAGCACAACATCAACTGCAATCCTCTGGAATGATGTAATCTGAACCCTTTGAGTACCATACCCCTTCTCTCTCATATCCATGCAAGATGTCACTTTCTCGACATTGTCTTTTGAGTGTAATTATACACTGTAAGAGAACGTGCTACTTTGATTGGTGGAGCCACACTTCAGTGTAGACTCCATAAATATACATTTATGTGTAATATCTTCCTTAGAGGTGTGTATCAAGAAATGTGTTGCACACACTTTCAGTGTACACATTCAAATAGACAAATCAAGGTCTAGAACGAGATATTAAGACTTTCTGCCCCCTGAAGGATCATTATAGTTTTTTATTGCTGTTGTTGTTTTGGTCACATATCGAATAAAGAAGCAATGTGACCTCTGAATATTAGATCTCCCATATATGGAAAATGTAAAAATGCTGTCCTTAAAAACAACTACCAACAAACAAACAAACAAACAAACAAACAAACAAACAAATAAATAAACAAAATATGAATACAATTCTGAAGTCAATCACCCTGGCACAGAGTTATGCAATACACAATGATGAGATATTTCATATAATGTAACTTGTGGTGCAACTTTTTTTTAAAGAAGCTAAAATATAAACATGAAAGAAAAGAACATGACCATGATTCTGAGGTCAATGGTACAGGGTCACAGAATACACAAAAAAGCAAGTTATGTCTCGGCTTCAACTCCAACCACTTTAAAATGGAGGCTGTTATTCTTCAGATATTGAGTTTCTTTATTTTTGTCAAAATCCAATTCCTTGAGGGAGACAAACTTCAATTCGAATGGAACTACCTTGTTGGACACACATGGTGTTTCGTAAGTGTCATTAAAAGTTTTAGTGACATGATCCTTGTCAGCATGCTGGTTGAGAAGTTGAAGAGTTATGGTGATAGTGACAGGCAATTTCAGTTGTGCATCATAGTTTCCTACTTCAGATTTATACAATACGGATACGTGAGTGTTATGACCCTCGGAACGATGACCATTGGGACATACAACTATACGAAACCCATACCTACCCACGTTTGTGGACATAAGGGGACTGCACCACATTCTATTTCTTGCCTTTAGTTCCTTGAAGAATGGCATAGTGAAGGTAACAGGAAAGTGCCAAAAATAACCAGTGTTGTATTGAAGCTCAGCTACTTTATCATTGACATCCTTCAACTTCACAGCTCCTTCATTATCATGTTCCTCTAACGCTCTCTCCAAATGCTTCCATTTTGCTTCCATTTCTACCAACTGTTCCCTCACCTTTTTGATCTCTTCTTCTTTCCCTTGCAAATCTAGCTGAAGTTTCATTTCCTGTTCTTGAAGCTTTCCCTGAAATTTCACATCCTGTTCTTGAAGATTTTCCTGAAATTTCACTTCCTGTTCTTGAAGATTTTCCTGAAATTTCACTTCCTGTTCTTGAAGCTTTTCCTGAAATTTCACTTCCTGCTCTTGAAGCTTTTCCTGAAATTTCACTTCCTGTTCTTGGAATTCCACTTCTTGTTCTTGAAGCTTTTCCTGAAATTTTACTTTCTGTTCTTGAAGCTTTTCCTGAAATTCCACTTCCTGTTCTTCAGCAATCTCTTCATTTCTTTCCTTATCTCTTTTCATCTCCATGGATATCTTGAGTGTGGCAGTTGCCATTAGGGACAGGTGATTCTTAGCGTTCTCCTCCATGTGCCTCTCCTCGTCCTCTCGTAGGAACTTCCCCTGACAACCAGCGTGACTGAAGCAACACTCCAACTCCTTCTTATTGCACATCTTCATGTGGTCCTCCAAATCTTCCCTCTCACACGTCACACCACATCTGTTGGGACACTGCACAGGAAGGTATGAACACACCTCCAAGTGATCTTCAGACACAATCTTGTAAGACGCCTTGAAGTTGCAGTGTGGACACGTGTACTCCCTCAGTGGACACTCTTGGGAGAGGTGGTTCTGGATGTTCCTCTTTTGCACCCTCTGGTCACAGTGGGAGGGGCACTCTATGTCCACATACAGACAGTCACCTGACTGGACATTCATGTGATTGTCCAGCTGTTCCAATTGTCCCATCCACTCACACCCACGACTCTTCATTGGACAGTACAGCTTTAAAGCAAGGATTCTCTTCTGGTCCCGTTTCTTAAGACCTATGTTGAAGCTGGTTTCTTCACAAATGGGACAAGGCTGATTGTTGCGATGACATAAAGAGATGCACTCTTTACAAAAGAGATCTCCACAACAAGTTGTGAAGTTTGGTTCCCTGGCAACACACTTGCATATCTGGCAGAGAAGGTCTTCATTGACTTTGTCCTTGAACTCATACTTATAGCCACTGGGGTCACTCCCAGGACAGGCTTCTGTGCTAGCCATTAGTGGATACTTCACTAAAGTGGACTGTTGCTTATAGTGCAGCTAATTTTGACTGATCTGACTCCACCCATGATAAGCCATCACTGATTGCCATATATAGTAAATTTGATGCTTATAGTAACATGTGATGTAATTCTACACATTGAAACTTGAAACTGATATATGGTGATCCTTGTAAACACAAGATCTAAATGATAACATGTACAGTTGATTTAATAAGACTTGCAACAGGTTTTTTTAGCATCCTACTACAATGTTATCACAGGTTACCACATTTCATTGATGTAGTCAGAGTTTGGTTAACTACAAAAGTCCAGAACTCTGTTGCAAGTTTTACTAAATCAACTGTAACTTCCAGCCATCATGTTATGTAAAATCACATACTTCCTGTGAATGAGCAAACTGCACAGGTGTGATTGGAGACAGAAAAAAAAGTGCCTTTAGGCACATGCAAGCACATAAACTCGTCTATAAACTATTAGTAGACACTATTAGTAGACACTATTAGTAGACACTGGGGTCACTCCTAATATCGACACAATTAGAGTTTAATCTAAAACCCTATTCTCTCATATCCATGCAAACCAAATAATAACTAGAGATGCTCGTATAGCATTAGTTGGGCGAGCAAGCAGCCAGTGGTCATTTCAATGTGCTCCTCCTTCACTTATGATTATATAGCCCCAACAGTGACTTTCGGTATCTAGCTATTCAGGTTGTTAACTGACTTGGTGCATTCCCAGTTAGCATTAGAGTGTCTTCTCTGAACCCAGGCTACCACTCCTGTTCAGACTCAGTAGCCAGTCTCTCAAATAATGAGCCCTCATATGCTGTAATCTGGCAGCTCTGTGTTCTGCTGACTCTGCTCTCCTTCTAGCTCTCATTTGCTCTACTCTTTCAGCATTATCTTCTGCTGACTCTGTACATTCCCTCCTCCTGGCTCTATCTGTCGCATTTCTTTGCTAGTCTTATTTTTCTCTGTTCCTTTGACTCTGTTCTCCTTCTAGCTCTGTCTCTTTCATTTCTTTCATGAGGTCTCGCTCTTCTTTGCTGGTCAGTTTCTAGAGGGTGTTCTGGGGCCCTCCTTCGCTTGTTTTCTGGTTCTCTGGGTTCCATAATACTCGCTACAATAGTGTTTCAACTTCAAACTTAACAAAAATGATTGCTTATTATGACGTTGCTTAGTAGCTATTTCATGCGCATGCGTAAGCGCATGCGCATTTTGAGTGACGTACGTGTAACATAATTATAAATATCGCAATTTTCCATTTTGACCAATTAGTGTGGGGCTTCGCTCGCTCGCCAATAATAATAAGTGAGACATCTGTATGTGTCACCTTTGATTTGTGAACATCCAGCCTCAAACCCATCCAAAAAAGGAAAAAGAGGCTGGGTTTGTGGACTCCACACATCTTGTGTCCTAGCAACCATTCGAACACGCCTATGGTTGTCATATAGGAGCAATACATAGTTATGGTGACCTCTGACACCATAACTATACACCCCATACCATAACTGATACACCCCCAGTGATCTTCAGACACAACCTTGTAAGACGCAAACACGTGTACTCCCTCAGTGGACACTCTTGGGAAAGGTGGTTCTGGACATTCCTCTTTTGCACCCTCTGATCATAGTGACCCTGACTGGACATCCATGTGACCCTCCAGTTGCTCCTATCGTCCCGTCCACTCACACCCACGATTCTTCATCGGACAGTACAGTTTTAAAGCGAGAATTTTTCGTTTATCAAATCATGTTAAAGTTTGTCTCTGCAGCAGGGATAAGGCTGATTGTCATGGTGATATGGGGAGATGCAGAAGGACTCCCCACAGCAGGAGGTGTGGTGGGTTTCCTGGCAACACGATTGCATCTCTGACAGAGGTCTTCAGGAATCTTGTCCTTGAACTCATACTTGTAGCCACTGGGGCATGTACACAGCATGTGTACAGCATGTACCCTCAACCTGACCACTTTTTCACTCTGAATGCATGTGGTCGATTTTCAATCCTGGAAAATTTCTACCGTTATTTTAATTTTTCTAACGTAAGGTGTGATCAACTCCCCACCATAAAGCCAAAACTCTCTGGGTGGTATCCCTCCAGCACACTATGTAGTCACAATAATACCTGACCACTTTTTTTTTTTTTTCACTCCGCCTACCAAAAACACTTACTTTATATTGCCAATCCTCAGGAATATTCAGCTTCTATTTATGACAAATACACTGATAACAGAATTCAACAAAGTTACCTCGCTTTACCTTTCCTTGCCTCACTATCTCCTCAATACTGCGGTGCTCTCTAATTAAAGAAATGGCCTTGGCAGGACCCACACCTGTGCAATATTACATTGTTATAGCAGCAATGGATAAAAAGGGGAAAGCTCCTGTAATTAGAGGTCACTAGAGGTGTGCAGTGTTAAATGTTGTGTCTACGAACTACTAATGCTGATGAATACAATGACAAATCAATTCAAAATACAACCAACAGTGACAGTGGTACACGTGCCAAAGAATAGGTAAAGGGTTCAATAATGACAATGCGTGATCGATGTTGTATGTGTCTGGTAAAGGGTCTGTTCGGTATCTACCACCAAGTCAATTATGGTAAGTCCCTAACAATTACTGCATGCACTGACAGATAGTGTTTGTCTAGTTTGATCACCTTTGACAGATTCACAGTAGTCACAGCCCAGCAGGATACAGAGGTCTATGAACTATGAACGACATATGAAGAGGGTTAGTCAGAAGAACAGAATTATGCACTCACTTCTTTTTGAGAGATCCCCAATTCCACCAATAACTTCTCCAGGTGGATTTCCCGAATAGGTAGTTTCCTGCAATAAAGGAAGTATAAGCCATTTTATGCTAAAAGGGCCCTTAGGGTGAACTAGTCTCGCGAGCCAGCCTGAATATTCCATATACAGTCTGGTCGGACTCACCAGGATTTTGTGAACAAAAGGAATGCAATTAATTTTAGTCACACGGTCAAGTCACATAAAAATCACATGACTAATTTGAATTTGGCGCATAGATAGGCATTGAATGGAGGCGTCTGTTAGTCAAATAAAGTTGGCAAAATGCAGTTACAAAAAGTGATTTGCCACTGCCAGTAGGCATGCTAGCGAAGACATCACTTCGGCCACTACTTTGGCCACTTGCAAAAACTGGCTATGATGCACCTTTGGTTTTCTCTAAAGCTAGACTACCCAAGCCTTTTGGTTGCCTTGTCCATAGCTGTGCCTACCTCCTCTTCACTGTGACTTCTCTTCTCTACTGCTTCGGTTCATTTTCATGCGCATGCTAGAAAAAATAGCAAACGTCATCATGTCACATGATTTATTGAACATCACATGACTACTTTGATCTGATTGGCTCCGCCAAGATTCTGGCGGAGTTCACAAAAACCTGGCCAGTCTGACCAGACGTATTTTTCTTCCTTTCCCCCTCCCCCTTTTCGCACGTGAAAAATACAGCTGGCTTGCAAGACTAATTATACAAAAAAAATTCAATTTTGGGGTTTCAGCAATTTTTGCTTTAGTGTGGACTCTACTAGCATGTAGCAAGGTCTAAGCATCAAGTGATACTTATTTACGTGGATAAAGACCCATTTCTTCAAAATAGAGTGTTCACCCTAAGGCATAAAATGGCTCATGATATGTCCTGCTCCAGATGAAGAGTGCAGATTTAAAATTCCTAGTCTGGGGGGATAAATACACTTCAATCAGAGTCTCCCCTAGCTGTACTTTCAAACAGGGTGCTTAAGTATATTCATGAGAATATAATTCAATTAGTGCCATAGACCCAGCCCACTTTCTTTGAAGTTCTATATCCAAACAGGGTGGCCCACCCTGCATTTAGTATACTGGGGGAAACACTGCAAGTTCAATATTGCTAAGAGTGTAGGCCGGAGGAAAGAGAATAGACTCCTTTATAGAAATCTCTGCTTCATGCTATGGCACATACTTTGCCTCGCTTGCTGTGAGGTGACGCAGCTGGATTTTGGATCCGAAGGTGAGACAGTCCATGTCCTCGGTGGCAGTAGCATACACTTTCCCAGCACGCACCAAAGCAGCACACTGGGCTTCTGCCTCACACGGAGCCTGCACTCAAAAGTATGGTAAAGATCACCATGCATAAAAACACACAAGAGTACCTATACTGCACTGGAAGGTTGTACTTAAATGGTGTACTTAATCACATGACATACTGATCACATCTATATATACGTACATGGCGTATCTAATCACATGACATACCTCCACGTAGGGCACTCCCATCAGAGTCAGGAGTTTCTTGCACTCCTCATTGTGTTTTGGTGTGACTTTGACCTGAGGAAGAAGATAACTCTCTCTAGAGGGAGGATAAACTTAAAGACACACTTACCAATCTTCTTTGAAATCTTTCCACACTTTCAGCATCCCCTATTAAAATACAAGTCTTTAAGCTACCTTGACCAATCAAAATGGCAAATCAGAGAGGTGGTCTTACTACAGTGGCATAATAATACTCATTTTGTGGATATGCTGTAGATGACCAGCACCATATTGACAACACTACCCTGAAGTATATACCTTGTTCCTGAGCTTTCACGAGGTCTTTCTCAGCCTCAGCCCTTTTCTCTGCTCTCTTGGAAAGTTCTCCAGACTTCAACTCTGGTGGCTTGCCATCAAAGACATACCTATCAGTGTCGTGGTCACATGACAGTCACACAACAGTCATGTGAAATTTCCTTATATTATTAACATACACTGGCTTCATTCCACTCTCAAGAATGCGAATAGTTCGATAAAAGAGACCCAATAAATGGCTGGAGGAGAGAGAAAGAAAGAGGAGGGAGGAGGGAGGAAGGAGAGAGAGGGAGGGAGGGAGAGGGAGGGGGAGAGAGGGAGGGAGGGAGGAAGGAGAGGAGAGAGGAGGAGGAAGGAGAGGGAGGGAAGAAGGGGGAGGGGAAAGATGGAAAGGGGGAAGGGGCAGGAAGGAGAGAGGGATTAGGAATACATAAGCAACCGAAATCAAGATTTGGGAGGAATGTAGAGAGCAGGTGCTCATTTTTTTACCTGGTTGTATCCCCATCACTACTTGTGAGCTGAGAGCCATCAGTCCTCACTGCAATCAGAAACTGATAGAGACACATGGACGCATCAATAGCCACTTTACGACCTGGTAAATATTTTATGGATAGCATGAATCCACTCAAAGATCACTCCAATGATTATGACTAGCAGACTCATTTATGGACCCTTTACCAATGATGTAAGTCACTCACCAAAGTAAGTCTTGATATCGTTCTCTTTCAATGCAGAGGGAGCATAGTCCCCTATCAACTTCATCAGTCCCTGAATACCCATGATACCACCATAAATCTGCTGTCAGAGGGTGGAGACTAGTATTATAATTTTTGGCGGTTAATTACCGATGTGGTACTAGTCTGGCGCAGCCAGCCTCAAGCACTTCCGGAACTCCTTGCGCTGGAGTTCCGGAAGTGCCTGGGGCTGCCAGACTAATGTGCAAGTGTGGTACGTGGTATATGTCGAGGTATATGTACGATCGATCGAAGGGGGTAGCTGGCTGTTACTTAGTATATCTAGCCCACGCAGTCATGGCCGAGTCGGGATCCTATTCAAACCCCATAGTTTTAGACTGTTCCCCCTCACCCTTAAAAGTCGTGAAGGCTAAAGAGGAATATAGGTAACTTGGATGAGTCAATGATGTGTTGTTCACTATTTTTTACAGTCGACTTTTTTATGACTTACTTTCAGACGTGTGTTGAGTGAACTATCAGAAGATTTAACGTGTAAAAAAGTTCTGTTTGATGGAGAGAGGTAATAATGGCGGCTAGAAGTGAAGTTTATGATCCTTGTGCATGTTGCCTTGTGAACTATAGTTATTATAGACTGTTTTTTGTTGGTTTTGTTTTTAACCCTTGCGAAGACCATTGTCAGTCCCTAAGGTGAAGCCAAGATAACTCTGTATAGACTTAACAGGATCAAGTATTGGTTTTCAATGAGCTGTTGTAGCCAGCGAGATTGTGTCTGTTAACCTTTTCCTCACAGTTCCTCTTCCGAAAACGAGGCCGAGGATATTCATCGGTCACATAATCCAAATATTCCAATTTTTGATGTATCATCCAAGCAGTATTCTATTGAAAAAATAATAAACATGCTTTTGGATCCTGGAGATAAAACATTAATATGCCAGGAGCGCCCAGTTGACATCCATAGCAGTGCAACATTCCTCATTGATTTGGATAAACTGGAACATCCAGATGATGCTAAAAGGGATAACTTTGGGAGGTGGAACCATTGTGGTTCTCACACGGTGCCCTTTCAAGCATGGTTCACTGAAGAAGGTGATGTAGACCACCTTGGTAATGTTGCCTTGATTTTGACCTTGTGGTCGCTGTAAACAGGGGTTCCATTTTCCTGTTTATGTAATTAATTTTTTGTTGACCATGAGCATAATTATTAACTTGCACAAAAAAGGGATGGCCTAAATATTATATACATTATGGTATGACAGAATAGAGCAGTTTTCAAGGTGTCTCACATTACTATTATATTGATTTCTAGATGCTAATGGAGATCTGCATCATCTTTGTGTAGCATCATATCGTTTTCCAAAAGGAAAAGTTCCAAAAGCCATTCCACATGGCAACTCAAAGTCTAGTGCTCCTTTTCACCCTACATGGCCTAGCACAATGGAATGGATAAAAATAGAAGCAAAGAAACATGGGCCTAAAGAAACAGTTGGTCGTGTTTGTAGTAGCACTGGTGGAATGATGTATGTATCAAGTGCAGGAAAGTTGCCTCGTGATGAACATCAAATTGCTAATGTTCGGCATTCAAGAAAAAAAAGTTCTTCCAGTTATGCTGATGATGAGTTATTTATTGCAATGACTGAGTGCAAGTCAAAAGATAACTGCCCTTTTTGTCAGAGATGTTAAGGCAGCACCAGATCCTGCATTAGTTTTAGCTACTGATCAGCAGCTTGATGATCTTGTGCGTTTTGGGACCAATCCAGAGTATTTTAGTATTGTAACGGTTGATCCAACATTCAACCTTAGGGATTTTGACGTCACTCCATTGACCTATCGCCACTTATTGCTAGAAACTCAACGTTCAGGAAATCAACCAGTTTTTTGGGGTCCTATGTTAATTCATTTTCGTAAAACTTTTTCGACATATTTATACTTTGCCTCAACACTCATGGTTTATGTCGTGATCTAGAGCTGTTAAAAGCCTTTGGGACGGATGGTGAGACTGCTTTAGTTGATTCTTTTTCTCACGAATTTGGATATGCTGTTCATTTATCATGTGCAATTCATTTGAGACGCAATATCAAGCAACAGTTACAAGATCGAAAGTTTCCAGAGCAACACCGAAAGGCCACTATGGATGAAATATTTGGAGCCAGAAAAGGGACAGTATATTTGGAAGGGCTGATTGATGCAGAATCTTGTATGGATTTTGATGACAAATTGGCTTCATTAAAGTCTCTCTGGGAGGAAAGGGAGTCAAGTGATAATGCCTGTACTCCTGGCTTTTTTGAATGGTTTCGAAAGAACAAAGTGGATGTGTTGAAAAGTTCTGTTATTCGTCCAGTTTGTATAAAAGCAGGACTGGGAAATCCCCCTGAACAGTTCACCACAAATGCAAGTGAATCACTCAATGCTGTCATCAAGTCAAAAGTGGATTATGAACGAAGTAGCCTTAATAAATTCATTGACAAAATGAAATGCTTGGTTGATGATCAACAAAAAGAAATTGAACGTGCTATATGTTGCCGAGGAAAGTACAGATTTCGACCGCAGTATAGATTCTTTGAAATTAATGAGCAGAAATAGTTTAACATGACACCTGAGGCCCGGCAGAAACACGTGGCAAAGATAAATCGTTTCGTTTTGAGCCCTGATTATGGTAACCCTAGTTTTTCCCAATCTTCAGTGAATGACCAAAGCCAGTTACCTATTGTTAGTGGAGTCCCTCATCCTATGGATATTCCTAATGCTCTTTCTGTTCCACTGAGTGATATTGCTGGCAGTAAGCACTCCAATTGCAGTGCTTGAAGGAATATGGAAAAAAGCTGCAGGGATAGTTAGTAACCCACAAAAAATTGTTACTGCTCCAGGATGTTCACCGCTCTCACGAATGGTTGAAAGCAAAACAGGGAAAAGGCCTCATTTAGTATCACCGTGTAAAGCTCACAAATTTTCCTGTGACAGTGACTGTCCCAATTTCAAGAGTTTTGGAATTTGCTCACACATTGTTGCTGTTGCAGAGGTCAATCAAATGCTTCCATCGTTCCTGGATTGTTTCAAGAAGCAGAAAAAGATTCCAAATATGTCTGCTTTGGCTAAGGCTGGCATGCCTACAGGTCGTGGGCGGAAAGGAGGTGAACCACCACGGAAGCGGAACAAAAGTACAGCTCCTGAAACAAGGGTTCCTTTCAACCCTACCACTTGTTCTTCTGCCAATCCTCCCATTTCAACTGCATATTCGCATGCTGCTACAATAGCAAATGTAAGCACACGAAATACTGCTGGTAAGGTGTGTAATGTGATCGTTACTCAAACAAGTCTGCAAAATCCAGCTTTTAAAGAGCGTCCATTTAAGCTTCATTTCATATCTGGGAATATATCGAGGTGTGCTGGATGCAAGGGGCAACCTGCTCTCCCTCCAAATAATTTGTGTATACAACATGAAGAATGGCGGCAGATAACTTTCCCCAACTCACCATCTCCTTCTATGATTTTTGGTAATGTGTATTATCATACTGATATGAGCTGCGTTCGTGTCAATTGGCCAGGCTTCATGCCTGCTCAACTAGAAATTCCACCTTCTACTATGCTTATTGAACACTGGACTATTTTAATGCAGGCTTTTGGTGTTGGAGTGTGTTCTTGAATATTCACAATATTATTATAACACAATATATATAAAAATTCCATTCCAAAATCCATTCCAGTCCATAGTCCATTCCAGTGATTAGACACAGCCGTACAGGATTGGAAATGCCCAATGAACTGCACAACCGAGGCGCGTTGACAGATGCGCACGCGCATGCAGCATTAATTATAATTAATGGCCGTGAAAGGAGATCAATATTCACTCCTTTCAAGGCAGTTAAAGTGATGTTCTGCCCCTACAGCTCACAGAATAGTACAAGTAAGCTAAGGGGAAGGTATTGAAGAAGTGAAGAGTCAGAGAGTTGAAGTTGGAGAGTCTGAGGAAGGAAGTTATTAATTATTCATAACTTTTTTTCCTTGTAATTATACTATGAGTACCTATCATTGCTAATTATACATTAATTTTATGTGATTGATTTGAAAGAAAGGCCAGAATGATTTTTGGTATTAAAATTAGACATAAATTCATTATTATTATAGCTAGATAATTTTGCCCCAAAGTTATCCGCCAGTTTCTGCTCAGTTCTCCCTCATCAGCATTATTGCAATACTTCCAGCTTTTGGCTGTTGGATTTTGACACCATCCACCTCAAGAATTCGGCTCAGTCAGCTGTCCTGTGGACCCTATGGATATTAGGGGGGAAATATAGTAAGCTTGCCATCTCCATAGGATGACTATTGTATAGAAAACGAATGCACCAATTCCATTTACTGTTCTATCCTTTCCCTGAAATAACTAATACAGTTGCAATATTGTTAATCTATTTCTTGGGAGAGGGATTACGGTTTTAACACCACTTGCAAATGCTAGAGACAATATATGTCAGCTAATACAAAAACTAACATTACTATTCCATGTAGCCAAAGTTTACATGCCTTTTGATCAGAAAATGGGCAACAGCAATTGATTCCATCAAGTGTGAGAGGGATTACAGTCCGATTAACCACTACAGTAGTATTTGTAGGAATAAACTTGAAAATCTGAGCTAAAATTTATTTCATGCAGTAAATCTATGCCCTAGTGTATTATAGTATCATTGGCATAAGTCTTACCTCACGGATCTTGTCAGAACAGCAACTTTGACAAAAGTGCTATGTCATTCAGCTGTCAACGCGCCTCGGTTGTTAGTTGCTAACGAGAGCACGTGATCCGTTTATATCTATGATTTTATTTGCACGGTACAAGCGTAGTGCAGTGAGGACTGAGGTTGTTTGGACCTGGGGCAGTGGTTCATCGTTCTCTTCATCCCTGCTCATAGAGATGAAGTAAGTAAGCTACAAGCTTAGATTTTTTTTATTTGTTAAGCTTATTGCAGTTTATTATTAGCTCTTTGCATTATCAATATCTAGCAAATGGATACTATCAGTGAAGAAGATGCTTTGGTTTGTCAGGTGTTAGTCTCAATTCCTCTCGTCTTTCAGCACCGAGGCACTCCCGACGACCTGAACTTCATTCTTTCTTGCACTAAGATGGTTGTTATCAGTCGTGGGGCGTCTCAGAGCGCGCAGAAACTCATTGTTGACGTTCTTGCTCCATTAGGGAGATTCAAGTGTGGACTGATGGACATCAAAGACTTGCACGTGGAGATGCAAAAGAGAATGAGTAGCACCTATAACCGGATAAACTTCAACCAGTGTAGAAAGGTAAGCTCTTCCAGAAAGCAAACTAAACTTAAGCCAGTTCAAGCTAGGTGGTCTTCCTTCAGAACATGATTAATAGGGTGCTCTCTGATTCCAATTCTAGCACATTGTGGAATTTCTGCAGCCTTAGTGTTTCATTTGGTGGAATATCAATGTTATAATTTAGATGCAGACGTGTTGGTACTCGCCTAAGCATCACCTCACAGGTGATAGGAGCTGCTGCATTGTGTTAACTCTCCCATAAGTAGAGCTAGAGAGTTATGTTATGTGATCTTGTTTCTAGGCATTCCCTTCTCCAAGTTCATTTTTTTCTTCTCTTGTGCAGATTACCAGTTTGTTTGAGCTCAAAAACTTAGCTGTGAAGCTTCATGACTACATGCATAACATTGCTAGGGTAAGAAAATAATATCAAGAAATGCAAGTAAAGTTCTTCAATTTCCTCCTTTCAGACCCCTGTCTCCTCCCTACCTCCGTCTGCCCCCTCCTCCCCCTCTTCTGCTCCCTCACCTTCCCTCACTTCTTTGCCTGTATCACCTCGAACAACAAGTACAAAAGGTGCAATTTTATTTGCTTGCTAATAATATTAATACAATGTTTCAAGTTTCCATCTCTAAGTGATGCCCTCTATAAAAATTATATTTGTTGAATCAGGTAAAGCTAGGAGAAGACTAGTGTACACCAGAGACAGCCTGCTCCTTCTCAAAGACTCATTGGCCCCTGACTTGAAGCTGGAGCACAATCTTCCACAGCTAATTTCTCAATCAGTTTGGCATCCTTGTGGTGGTGGCACTACTCGATCAAAGGTACTGTGTCAACTGTGGAGAGCTTCAGGGATGTTTGTGGCAGAATTTAGAAGTGGCCAAGTCTATCCTCTTGCTGATTTGGTACAAAGTGATCTTGAAATTCAGAACATCTGAATTTCATGTTGCTGTAGTTGGGCTACACACAGCTGTGGTCTGCTTCACATTTTTGAATTTTCCAGAGTCCACCCTTGGGATGCCCTAGGCTGTGTTGTTGCTATTTGTGGTCTTAAGTACAAGGTGTTTGTAGTCCTTAATACATTGGCTTTCTCCCTTAGGGCTATCAGTCCAACTCAAGTAAATGCTTGCCTCAGCACAACCGATCTGTGAGCAGTCCCTCGTCTCCACATAACCGATCCGTCACAGCCCCCTTGACCAAGCCACATCGCCAATCCAGGACAGTCCCTTCAATCAAACCATTGCCTGTGCACAGCCAATCAAATACATCCTCTTCGACAAAAGCTTCATCATTGCCAAGTACACCTTCAATCAAGGATTCATCTCCACAGAGTATGCCCCTTTCAATCAAGGATTCACAGAGTATGCCTCCTCCAATCAAGGATTTATCTATGCCTATGCCCCCTCCAATCAATGCCTCGTCTCCACAGAGTATGGCCCCTTCAATCAAGGATTCCACTGCCAATGGGATGTCAGTTTACACTCCAATAACGCCACCTCTCAGCCCTATGACTCCTCCTACTACTCTCCCTAGTCCCTCTGAATCCCCCAGCATTGGTTCTCCAAGTAAGCCTGTAGTTCAAGCGAGCCAGCTTCTGACACCACCTCTGAGTGCTGCAATACATTACGTCTCTGAGACTTCTCTCAATCCTTTCTTCTCTAGTCCCACAGTATCCCCCAAGACCCCTCCCACCAGCCCCACACCAACACCCAAGGCCTCTCATGAACCATTGCCCAAGACCCCTCCTGCACCATCCCCCAAGACCCCTCCCACCAGTCTACCCAAGACCTCTCGTGGACCATTGCCCAAGACCCTTCCTGGACCATCCCCCAAGACCCCTCCCACCAGTCTCTCGTGGCTACCCAAGACCTCTCGTGGACCATCCCCCAAGACCCCTCCCACCAGTCTCTCATTGCTACCCAAGACCTCTCTTGGACCATTCCCCAAGACTCTTCCCTCATTGTCACCCAAAGCCTTTTCTGGATCACGCCCCAGAACCCCTCCCACCAGCCCCCCTAAGTCCCCTCCCAGACCATCCCCCAGGACCCCTCCTACTAGTCCCACCAAGATGTTGCCTAACAGTCATCGTACCACCACCTCCAGTTGTGTACCAAATCCAAAGTGGGTCCCAATCTCTATAAGGTGAGGTATTTTACAGTGGAACCTCCAAGAGGACAAGCCTCTCAATTTTTGTATATACACTCGAACAACGAAAGACAACCTCCCAATGACAAAAAGAGTATTCATTCCCTTGGGCACCCCAAGTGTTAGACCCACAGTATGCTGATAACTGATGAGAATTTTTGATGTTGTTATTGCAGAGACAATGTGTGCCGTAGAAATAACGGATGCCATGGACAGAACCAGTAACTATATCATCATGCTTATACCTTGATTATAGCCAATACAATTATGCTCATTTTCAGCTTCTTTTTTTTTTTTTTTCCTTTTTTGTTTTATTCATCCGAATTGAATTTAATTCATGTTCACACGATCGATCGTACGATCTACGACGAATTGATAGTGACGTCATTTAATATTGGCGGGCGTTACTGCGCATGCTCTTGCAGTAACGAAATCATTCAGTGCAGTATGGCCGAAGAGGCTTTGATTGATGCTCTGCTGAGCGCCATTTCTCCCCTCCCAGGGGAAGAATGGACAAGTACGAACTTGCAGTGTATCTGTGGCAACCTGCAAGGTGCGATTGAAGCAGCTGGCCTCAAAAAGGAGACGGCACTCGCAGCAGCTGAGATAATAGGAATACTTCTAACAGCTGATTCCACAAATTTTTCACTCGGGATCAACAAGCTGCTCCATTCCAGAAAAAGGACTAATGTGCATGTATCAGTTGCAGTTTTAAAGCCTTCTGTGAGTTAAATGTATCGTATAAATCATGTAGCCAGTAATTTCTTCAAAGCTCAGCCTTATTTATGCATAGACTATAGTCTATGGTTTATGGGAGGCTTATATACAAGGCTATCTATACAGTAACTAGCTTGTAGGAATAGCAACCAGACTGAGAGCCTTGTACTTGGGCTATCTATATAGTAAACTATAGCTCTATGGCATCTCTTGATATAGATTACAGTTGCCAAGTGTCTCTCACTCAGTATTCTATTATTGAGTCAACACCATGCTTCGACACCTGGTAATGATGCTACTGCTGAGCAAAAGGTTAGTATTCTAGCTCAAATCTTCTAGCTCTACTCAATAGTGTGTTTCGTGTACCAGGACAACTTTTCTGAATCTCCTTTCCCTGAAACAACTGCTAAAGTTTCTGGAATTGCTGTCTCTGTTGCTGGTGGAACATTACAAGGACCTCCCCAACAGATAACAAGTCCAGCAGGTGGGTTGTTTTTAGTATTTTATCTATTGCTTGTTAGAAGTATTGCACTGTAGTGACCAGTTTAGTAAGGTGATACATTTTTCCCCAAGCTTGGTAGGTGATGCATTTTTCCCCTGACCTTTTACTCTGTACTGTTGGATGGCTGCACTATTTATCTTCATCTTCCATTGGGTCACCCAGGGAGGGAAAAACCTTACATAATGAAAAAATATTTTTCGTTTTATTTCTTCATGTTGCATTGCAATAAAAGTTATGCTGCTGTTCTTAACTTCTGTATGTAGCTGTTCAGTGCTTGTGTGAAGTTGAAAACACCTCTCCGCCTGGAAGAGAACAGTCTCTCCCTTCTCCCCCTCCAGCTGATCTTGGACTTGTACCCTTCCGGTTCCCCCAACCTCTGACTCGATATCCAGGTCCCTTGGCCCCAATCTCTCAGCCACCATATCTCCATCTATCAGCTGGAGCAATATATCGTCCCTACCACATCACATACCCAGTAACAAGATACCGTACCCCAACCCCTTTTACTCCCATACAACCAAGAGTAAGGTGAGATATAATCTTCTTAACTACTAAGTCTCCTCCCATATTGACAACCTGTACTGTTGTGTAAGGTGTAATAACATTACTGTCAGTGGAACCTCCAAATATGGACAATTTGGTACCCAGGATTTTGTCTTTTGTAGAGATGTTGTCCTCTTTTGGAAGTTGTATAGATCGTATATACAAAGATACTTTTAGATCATCCTTTGTTGAGAGGTTTATCTTCTTTCAAGTATCGGAGGTTCCACACTGCACACATACTAAGCTCTCCCACATTGACAACCTTCTCTGTTACTAGGGCCAGGACAACTCTCTCTCCTTTTGCACCTCCATTTCTGCTCCCCACTTCAACAAATCCACCTCTCTCTTCCTCGATGTCAGCACAGCAATTATTAGGGACATATTCGTCCAATTCTTCCGACCTTAATCCTCAGGAATCTACAACCACAAAGTGCTCTTCAGCTCATATCCAGAATGTTTCATCAATGCCTTTAGCAGCCTCTTTGTCTAATAACGTATCCAAAAAGGGTCCACTTCATATCTCGCCAAAAGTATCATTACTACCATCTCTTCCTGTCACTACATCTATCATTAAAGGAACTACCTCGCTCTCAAAGTGTAAGAAAAAAGAAGCTGTTGCTTCTTGTATGGAAAAAAATCCGGTGGCCTCCTCACCCATACTATCAGGCTACTCACCAGCTGAGGAAGAAACGGTTATTGATTCTCCACCCATCCAAAAACAAAAGTCGCATGACGTCATCCCTTTAATGGCTTCCTCACCCACTGTATCAGTTCCAAAGGACTACAAACCAGAAGGAGTATTCATCCAAGAACACAAGTCACATGACAAGTCACATGACAGCATCCCTTCAGTGGTAATCTCCCCACCCACCTCCATGAGTTCCAAGGAAGCACTCGTCAAGGAAACTGCAATTACGTTCTCCAATTCATCTCATCCCAAAGGGTTTGGCTTAGGAGGGAAATCCTTTCCTCCATGTTTTGTACCAAAGAAAGGTGACACTTCATCTCCATCACCACCTCTTCCTGTCGTGTCTCCCTCAACTTCACAGAAATTCACTCCCCCTTCTCCACAGGATAAGTTTCATTCTTTCTCTCCTCCTCTGACCCTTACTTCAAGTTCCACTGGTTCTAACGAGGTTAAAATCAAGGCACCGCCATTTAAAAATGTTGCATCCCCTTTATTGACACCAAAGGATGATACTTCATTAAATTTCATGTCGTCGGTCTCATCCCCTTTACAAATTCCAGCGTATTCTCCACCTCTTGCTCTCACTAGTTCCAGTTCTGCTGGTTGGAGTGAGGAAGCACCTGTATCAGTATATTATTCCTTTAAGACAATCACCACCGAACCCACTACCATCACTCCATCCACCTCCCATGATAGTAGCACTGATACGTCCAGCAAATTCACCCCTCCCTCGTCTCAGGAATATTTCTCTCTGCCACTAACCTTCGCTTTTGGCTCCACTGCTTCATATAGAGCACCTATATTTAGTTCTGCTCCTGGACTTGCTCCTGGTGATAGTTCTTCTTTCTCAACACCATCTGACAGTATTTCAAGTCCTTCACCTTTCAAGTTGACTCCTCCCCTCTCCCAGGAATGTCACTCTCCATCGTCCACTCAGGATTCCACCTCTACTGATTCAAGTAAGTGTCAGGGATTTTGTTGGATTCCAAAGTTTTCTGCTGCTGCTCGGTCTCTCCCTCCACCACCAGACACAGACTCCTTGAGCCCTCCTTCGCCCTGGAAGCTGACTCCTCCCTCTTCTCAGGAAGAGGCTCTCCCTCCTCCACCATCAGATACCGACTCCTTGAGTCCTCCTTTGCCCTGCGAGCTGACTCCTCCCCCTTCACAGGGGGCTCTCCCTCCACCACCAGATGCTGACTCTTCTTTGCCCTCCGAGCTGACTCCTCCCCCTTTTCAGAGGGTTCTTCCTTCACCACTAGACACCGATTCTCTGAGTCCTCCTTCACCTTTCAAGTTAACTCCTCCCCCCTCCCATGAAGAATTGCCAGTTCTCTCTCCACCATTCAACACAGAGCAGATCCTCCCTCCTGCCCAGGAAGAATCTCGGCCTCTTACTCCGCCATCAGACACAGAGCAGATCCTCCCTCCTGCCCAGGAAGAATCTCGGCCTCTTACTCCGCCATCAGACGCAGAGCAGATCCTCCCTCCTGCCCAGGAAGAATCTCGGCCTCTTACTCCGCCATCAGACGCAGAGCAGATCCTCCCTCCTGCCCAGGAAGAATCTCGGCCTCTTACTCCGCCATCAGACGCAGAGCAGATCCTCCCTCCTTCCCAAGAAGAATCCCTGCCTCTTACCCCACCAGAGCAGGTCCTCCCTCCTTCCCAGGAAGAATCCCAGCCTCTTTCTCTGCAATCAACTGCCAATTCTGATCAAACTACATCAATTTCTGAAGGTGATCCTACATCTACTGCTCCCTCTCTCAGTCTAGAAAAAGAACAAAAACAAAAACCACAAAGGCTACGTCGTAAGTACAATTCCAGTTTTATTAATATTGCATGAACTACCTTTTAATAAATGATTCTGTGGACCCTCTTTAAATTCTTTGTTTATTTGTTTGTTTGTTTGTTTGCTTATTTTATTTTGTTTTTTCAACCTTAGGGTCAGTGAGCTTGAAGAATCTGATCGTGAGCTTGGAGACCATAAAAATGGAACCAGAGGCAGGAATGGGAGATGCAATAATCCACAGCGATGCTAACACAGGTCAGTTATGTTATTGATTAGTATGTACAATTTATTTGCTTGTTTTTGTTTGTTTGTTGTTTATTTGTAGTTACACCTGAAGATAAACGTGCAGTGCACAGGTACACTCGCTCAAAGCTTCTCTCTCTCTGCAACCCAATGGCACCCATGCCAAACTTCCCCATTGCAGCCTGGCTCATGGGCATCATAAAGCCACCCCCTGGAATGGTGAGTATTAGAACCTCCAGCTGATAAAGGACACTTGGACAAACCTCTCAACCAAGTACAATCCTTTGTATATATATATATATATATATGCTCTATACAAATATTTCACGAGGACTATATACCTCTAGCTCCACAATGGACAAAAGGCTGGGTCCCAAGTGTGTCCATTAGGTTTCATTGTAATTAAAAATAATTGATTGATGACAGGAGAGTCTGCCTAAAACTCCAACCACCCGTACCCGTGGGCGTAGTAGGACACTAGAGTACTCCTTCAGCAGTGAGAAAGAAAAGGCGTAAGTTGTAAATGGACACTGTGCAGCCTAAAGATACTCTTTATAGTGGATTGTTCACTGTGTAATTCTAGGTTCCCAGTGATCGATGCTCTTTTCAAAAACAGGAGAGAAAAGACAAGAGCAACAGATGCAGATAAGCCATGGCGATAACAGCTCTATTATAATCCTTATGTATCTACAATCTTCTGATTCATGATCAAAATTTACCTGTTTCATTGAAATTACAGAAAAATGCAGGGATGTATTGTTTCATTGGAATAAAATTGTATATTTCACATTTCTCTTGCCATCTGGTTCCAGTCCAGTAAAGCCAGGGCCTGTAGTAAACTGTCACTTAAATCATCTTTCTTCTTCTCACTGAGGTAATACTTCACTAGAGTGTCTGGAGCAATCACCCTATTCCCCATTGGTGTGGTTCTATTACCATTACTGTCCAGTAACTCCTTCACGAGTCCAACACCAGCTTTCTTCTTTACACTTGACTTACTGGCACTGATTCCAAAGTAAGCTGCCACCCTCTTTGCAAGGACCGAGTGGACCTGTGGATTGCTTCTCTGGTGGAGCAGTGTGAAGATCACAGCCTCCAAAACTCGCAGTTCCATGCTAATCCCAAGAAAACCCAGGTTGCCTGGGTTACGATGACTCTGCTCCTCCAGGATGTACATATCAGCAGATGGAAGTTCTTCAACACCACTCTTCACCTGCATCCATACAAGCACATGATTGTGACATGACACTACTTATCATCCTTGAATTTTTTTTTTGGTCCTAAAAGTGTTAGCATCGACTGTATTGTACATTTAGATACATATTATGGACAGGATCATTCGTGCAATCTGCAATACAGTACCTTATGATAGTATTCCCTTGGAGAATATGGTTTAGGCAAGTCCAAGCTGACTTTACTCCACTGCCTTACTCTGTAGGAGTCATCCACCAGGGTGTAGGCAAAGTTGGCTATTCCAAAGTCAATGGACAGCACTGTACTTGGCTGTAACCATTGCAAAATAAAATATGACTGTTGAATTTTTAATACATTATTATACATACCGAGATAAGAGTGTGATCCTGTGTGAATCGATCTTGATAGAAGGTGATGAATTTTACCAGGTGGGCTGCTTGTGCATCGCCACTTAATTTGACCAGGAGGGAAGGACCCACCCCAGGAATTTCCACAACATCCTTCAATCTGAGAGATCTTCCTCTCTGTTCCTCCTGGTGCTGAGTCTTGGCCTGCAGTATTGCATCTACACGCTTAGGTCCCAGCCCCGGCAACTCTAGCAACGTCGCTCTCGAGCTTTTGTTCAGGATTTCAAGAGCATGCTTCAATTTAGAGTGAACAGTTCTTAGACTTGCCATCAAGTGCAGAAATAATGGTAAAGGACGTCAAACGTATAGAATCAAAACATTGTTTCAAAAAATGGCGGCAAAGGTACCAGCAGTTTCCAGTTCTGCCACAGTTGGTCTGTGTGCTTCTGAGCAATGGATTAGAGAGCGTCTTAACCTGCACCAAGACTCACTCGGTAAGTTCCATTATATCAGTAAGTTACAAGCAATTTCTTCATTCCTGTTTGGTGTGATGATCATTTTAGATGATGTACGCTCTCTCTCCCTGCCTGGTTCTTATTCTGAGAAGATCACTCACTTTGGCAGGTCACTGCTAAACTTCACACGTCTCAAGCACTTGGACATCTCCAGAAATGCCATAGAGTCTCTTGAAGTGGGTCCATATGTGATTCTTTCTCTTTATGGTTTGTCATCATCCTTACAATTTATCCAGGGATTAGAGCATTTGAAATTTCTGGAGACATTGAACCTGTATCCTTTTTATACCCCACCCACCCCCTGAAATCAATACTATGGTTAGCTATTCACCTTAGTTGCTAAGCAACCCACACACCCTCTTATTAGCAATTAAGGTCTAAGCAGTGACCCTTGACTTATGACTGCATTGATAGCTATTATAACAATGTTTCTTCTCTCAAAGAACTCTTCAGACTTCGACACAACTCCAGGTTAAAGGTACAGCACTAAAGATTGTTGTTGTTTGTTTGTTTGTTTGTTGTTGTAAAGTTGCTTCAAACTTCTATTGTAGGAGTTGGATCTGCGTTTGAATCCCATTACCAAGAATGAACCTGACTACAGACTCTTTGTAGTCCACATGTTAGTAAACCTCAGGAAGTTAGGTGGGTAACATAGGTCCACTAATACCACACCCCTCTGAATATTTTTGTTATGTATTCAATAGAATCAGTACTCATAAAAATTAGCTTTATGAAACAAACCACCAACATTTCAAGGTTTCAGGGTGAACCCTGATGAAGGCTAGAGTATTCTGGTTGAAATGTTGGTTTATTTTTTATCAATTTTATCATGTTAGCTGAGAGAAATAAGATTTTTGTTAATGTTTAAGATGACTATGGGGTGAGGGACAGTGAGAGAAAAGCTGCACTCATGCATTTTGACTCGGATCAGGTGAGTGTGGAATGTAGAAGGATACTTTTTCTATGAGAATTTACTATTTATTTTGGGGCATGTTTAGGGGTACGAGTTTGATAGATCATTGAGTCCCCATTCGGGACAAGACAGGAGAGGTGGTGAAAATGATGATAACAGCCGTCCTCATAAACAGTAAGTTAAGTTGGAAGATCCTGGAGTGAGCCATAGAATTGTTTGTTTGTTTGTTTGTTTATTTGATTTGTCCAGCATTGCATCACGTACTGCACTGGTGAAGTCCCTCCATCCTCGATCAACAGGTAGTTCTCTGAAAGTCGCTACTCAATTAACATAGTTCTGCCCCTTCTGTATAATTATCAAAAACTAAAAATTAAAAAAAACCCAGCATATCTGATCTGTTTTTGTTTTTTGTTTGTCCCTTATTTGTTTCTCTTTTGGTGTTATCTTATCAGAATTCAGTCAAAAACAAAAACTAAACCAAAAAAACAACAACAAAAAACAATAGCATATCTGATTTGCAATACCCTTTGAAATCTTTAAAAAAATCAAATATTGATAGCATTGCCGTTGTAGTCGTGCAGTAGTGGGTTGGCTGGCAAGGTCCGAGGACTCGGGTTCAAGCCCCAAATCAATTAGGTTTTTTTCTTTTTCTTTCTCAATTATTAACTGTGATGCATACCTTGACATAATGTGACGTAGTGCGTATGTACGCACTGACAAGCACATTATTATATAGATTAATTAGAGGGGCATCCTCCTCATTAAGGTTCATATACACCAAGTCACTGATCTTTTCTTTATGATTAGGCTTTGGGGATGATACTGATCAGCTTCTTGACCTGATTGCCAATAGTGACCGTTTCCTCTCGTCTCCCAATACACGCTCCCACCACCACACCCCTCACCACACCCCTCATCCAAACATGGAACAATTAGATGAGAGTACCCCTCGTCGTTATCCTCATTACACAAAGGAGGGCCACTCATCTCCAAGAAGACTGCGTTTGAAACCAGAGGCACGAAAGTCACACAAGGTTCGTTCTCCACCAGTCAACAGGAACTTGGAGAGCAGCAATGAGGGTAGTAGGGACCTTCACCATCCACGTCAGACTCACGCATACACTTATACTCCTGCCCCTTCAATAACTCGAGATAATGATGACACTGATTCTCTTCCACTGAAGGCATTGCACCAACTGTTGTCCTTATTCCAAGAGTATGGTTTGTTTGTTTATTTATTGCCCTTCCTTAATGTGTCACTACTACTGCTGTGTGCAGACATGTTGAAGGTGACTTGATGGTGCTTCAACGAGACCCAATATTCCAAGGTACATACAGGCTGTTACTAAATCCTGCCAACCAGTGCTTTATTTCAAAATAAGAAAAAAAAGTCAAATCAATTTTCCTTGGAAAAGGAGTGCTTTGAGCCCAATACACAGACATTATGCCAGGATGACTTGTTTAGTTTTTGCATGACTTGCACCTTAGATAAACTTAGAAGTTGGTATGAAGAGCAGTCTGAGTTTGGAGCGGTGAGGGGAAATGTGGGACAGCTGGAATCTCTGCGGGGAGAAGTGGAGGCTCTCCAGAAAGAACTGATCAACATGGAGAGTCAACTCTGTGAGAAAGACAAGAGTCATTGGACGAAAGAGAGTCGAGTCAAGGAACTCGAGGTATGTAACGTTGAAACACACCTCCAGGCCTTAATGTCCTCCCCCTTATTTCTAGGAAATGTTGAATCAGGAGAAGGCAAAGTGTTTTGAGATGGGGCGGCAGTTGCAGGCACAGGTGACTCAGACTGAAGAGTTGAGCAAAAAGATGACAGTGCTAGAGGAGTATCGGAAAACCATGAAACAAACTAGAATGGATATGGTAGATGCCTGCCCCACCATAGCTACAACTCCACATTCTATAAATCTCTCTCTTTCTGACTAGTCCTCCCAGCAGCAGCAAATGCACACTGTACAGGAAGAAAATAGGTCTCTTAAGAGTGCCCTGGATGCTGCCCCCTCGGCCTCTCTGATTGAGAAACAGCACAGGAAAATAAGTCAGTTTATACTTTTAAAGGACACCTCTCTGTAAAGGACACTTGTTGCTATCCCACCATAGTACTTTGTGTATTAAATGACCTCTGAATAAAGGTCACCTCTATAAAGTTTTATTTCAGCTTGTAAGGTTTCGCTGTATTGATGCACCTACACACTTAATATATTATACCTCCAGGAGAATTAGAGGCTGAGAATCAGACTGTGAAAGAGGAGATGGAAAGACTCTTGGACAGACACAAACAGGACTTGGTCAACACAGCACAAGTGCAGGAGATGGCCACCATGCTCCAGGAAAGTCATAGGTAACTAACTTCCATCATGTCTCCATAGAAGCAACATTCATTCATCGAAAAGCACAGTGGAACCTCCACTCTGAAAAGAGGACAACCTCTCAATCTAAAAGAGTACAACCTCTATATATATTTTTTCTTCTTCTTCTTCCAAGTTTGCAATAAGAACAATTTATCTCCTTCCCAGATCACTTGTGGCAACAAACGACCACTTACTTCAAGAGTTGGAAGAAGCCAGAGAAAGACATTCTCGGGAAGTCCTGCAAATGAATATCAACTATGAACAGCTCAGAAAAACTGTCCAGCTGTACACCTAATGCTATTTTAATTAATTACTCGTGATTGGATTATGGCATTTTATCTGGGTTTATTCTCCAATTATCCGAAAAGAAATTTTAGAATGAATGAAATTTGACCCACGTGGGATCGGGAGGCTTGAGAAGTTGTTTGTTCGCTAAACGTCTAGCCATTCAGCTGTGTTATCGTAATTTACGGCGTAAAGCTAGTGGTGTAGTCTAGCAGACCCCATTCCCATGCCGTCACACTAGTCCAAACTGGCCGGCTCTGTACCGTAATAATAGAGAGAGGACACACCCTCATGGCCCAACAGGTAAGCTATTCGATAGCTATTGCTCAGTTGTACTTCTCTTATGGAAGTAAGTGATAAAGAGAGCAGGTTTTCTGTATCTAGCTTTCTAGCTTCCATGGGTAAGCTGACTACCAAGCTAGCAGTAGCTAGAAATGAAATGAACCTTTGAAATAAGATAGCCAGAAATTGATCATTTATTTCTTACTGTGTGTAGCTGCTTTATGTGAAGAAATGGTGTGGCTAATCAAATCAAAGCAGTATCGGAGACCAATCGTGTTGGTGGGTGCAGCATGTACCAGTGTTCTAGTTGGAGTATTCGTCTTCGATAGGTTCCTTTTCTCTCCTACCACCAGCTCCACTAAACTTCCTTCCTCGTGTGGCCTTGCAGCTAAATTCTCTTCTTATGCACAGCTCCAGAAATACGAGACTACTAGAGAGTTCAAAGATTCTGTAGTTAAGAGACTCGATATTGTGTTTTTGGGCTCAAATTCTCCAATAGAAGACAGATTTGTTGTTGGGACTAGTGAAAACCTTGGCTCTGTGTTTCTCTCCATGATTGATGGACATAAAGGCACCCATTGTGCCCAGTACCTGCAGAAGAATATGCTCCAGCACTTATCAGCACACCTTCATGCTGCCACAGCAAGCAAAGACGATCTGAGAATAGTTTTAGATATGGACACTGTCGAGAAAAATGTTCTTTCTCAATCTTCAAATGAAGATACAGAGTCTCTTACTGGAGGTATTAGTGATGTCTCTTGGGGTGAGCTGACTCCAGAAAAAATTAGCAAAGAACTGGAGGATTCGTTGGGCTCTTTGGATGATAAGATCAGCAATGTGGCTCTCGAGGATGTAAAGGCTATTCTATCCGGTCACTCTATGACTGGGGATATGCGATCACGTATCTTAACTGCACTGGAAGGCGCCTGTGCCCTCACAGCTGTGGTAAGACAAGAAGACGTGTTTGTGGCTAATACAGGGGACTGTCGTGTCGTTCTGGGTCAGAATGAAGGGGGAAAGAAATGGACCGCACTTCCTCTCACAGTTGATCAAAATGCTAAAAATCCAGATGAAGTCAAACGACTTTTAGCCGCCCATCCTGGAGAAGAGAGCACAACGATTTTAGCCGGAAGGGTGTTGGGGGGACTGATGCCCTTTCGTACCTTCGGAGATGTCGATTATAAGTGGGAAAAGAAGTACTTGGAGAACTTGGTACCCTTACCACCAGTTTACAAGTCTCCGCCTTATGTCACAGCCGAACCAGTTATGTCTCACCATAAACTCCTCAAAACGAATAAATTCCTCATCTTAGCTTCAGATGGCTTCTGGGAGAGAGTAAGCAACGAAAGGGCTGTGAATATTGTAGCAGAAGTACTGGCTAACAATTCACAACAGAGAAAAAAATTGCCCATTTTCAAGCGTTATTTTGGAAAGAAGGAGCGCTCCGATCCATGTTGTAGTTGTGAAAATGTAGCCACTACTCTGTTGTGGCATGCCCTTGGAGGCACCGAGGCAAACGTCTCCAGACTCTTGCAGCTGGATCCAAAGTTTAGGCGTGGATACAGAGACGACATCACCATAATAGTGGTGTACCTGTAACCAACTTGTCACATTACAATCATGTGATATCATGTCACTTTGTCATTCTATTGAAAAAAATTATTTTGCTGTCATGAATGAAATTTTTTTTCAAAAAAAAGGGATTGAGTAACTAGTGGTACAGAAACATTAATAATACAAAAAAAAATTGCTATCTGTTTCCTATTGAACAGATTCTACAGTTGAAAATGAACGCAATAAAACATTAATAGCACTTTTTCTGCAGTCAAAAACTACGATGTCTCTACATCTTTCTCTCTCTCTCTCTCTCACAGAAAGAAAGTTATGATGTACCATTTTCTGTGATAGGGTTACGCTTGCTTCCTCTCCAAGCTTCTTCGGTCTCTTTCTTCTTGAACTGCATCTGTAGACTTCCCAGGTCCTTCTTTGAGCCGTACCAGAGATAGAAACACCCGAATAGCATGTAGAGCCAAAAGTAAGGAACATACCACATAAGACTCAGGAAAAAAATGTCCCAGAAAAAGACGTGTACGAATGAAAAGATAAGGAAGGGGACATTTTTTGGTTTGTGTACTTCCGGAGATTTTTTGCTCTTGTTTTTTGTACCATTTGATATTGCGTGGTTGTTTTGATGGCAGGAGTTGCTGCTGGTAGTGTCGTCTACTTCCCAGAATTCTTGATGGGTGTAGAACTCCCTCAATCGGTCTTCCTTCTCCTGCCAACGATCTCTCAACCACTGCTTCAACTCCTCCTGATCCTCCGGCAAATCCGCATTGTCGAAGCTCCTTATATGGAAGTGGACCTCTTTCGGCATGTACCCATTAGATACGTCCACTTCAGTCTTTGCTAGAATATCCGGATAACCAATGGTGACATCGTACACTGCGTCCAATCCCCCATCCCTGAGGGCATTAATGATGTAATTAAGTCCAGTGGAGCGGGGGTGGAAGCAATAGTGATAATAGGGGAGGTTGTTCTCCTCTGCATATTTGTCACTCCGTTTCTTCGTCTTTTGAGTGAGGTCTCCACCTTCTGGAAACATGAGGAGCTGGACCGGATAATCGATGGCGTTGAAGTAGTAGAGTTTATTCTGGAACTCGATACGATCCTTTTCCCACTTGCGATATATGAAGAGAAAGACACTCATTTGCATACAATGGCCTATAAGAGGTAAAAGATACAAACTCATCCATGGTCTCAAAATCTGAGAAATTGTGATCGACTTCAAGGAAAAAAAAAAATTGTGGTTCTGTGATCACCTTTATCATTATCATCATCATGAAGGTAGATTACTCCACTCTTGAAAATTTTACGTCAGCCATGAAACATTGTCTACCCCCTGGCCTGGGACTGCCCCTACTAATAAGGCTGACTGGAGTTTCCAGTGCCACCTCTGAAGTCATAAAGGTGGGGGGACATCATGTGTAATTAGTGGCAGAATGTAAAAAGGCTGACTGGTGTTTCCAGTGATCCACCAGTGCAGTCCCATGTGCATATGCGACCTCTCACCTCTTAGGGTTGTTGAAAGGAGTCATAAAGGTGGTACCATCATACTGAGGAGGGGGATTAAGAGGGAGGGGGGAGGGGGAGGGAAGGAGAGGGGAGGGGGTCAAGGGGAAGGGGAGGTAGAAGAAACAAGTCCCACATAAAACAGACCCTGAGGCCTAAGTAGCAAAGGCATACTAATTGAAGAAGCAAGAGCTGAAACTGAGAGTAGGCAAGATTTATTATAGCAGCTAGCAGAACGTGGTACTGTAATTGGCAACACAAACGCTCAGAAGTTTTATAACCACATGAATGCGCTTCCACATATCCAGTAAAACCTTTTAACTTCCTCTTTACTCACTGCAGGAAAAGTCTTCTCTTTGAAGGAAATCTATTAGCTAACATCTCTAAGGACAATTATTATTATCAATGATGTTTGTCAACTCAGCATGTCCTAATTCTAAGTGCAGCATACCTATTATGGGAATCTCCCTGACAGGCAGTCGCTTGGTAACGGCCTTCCAGTAGGAGAGGTGGCCCTGTTTATCCACCACGTCCCACAAGTACATCCAGTCCATGTGGGTCACATGGTTCATGATGATCAACGAACGTCGCTTGAAGTTCCCCCCAAAGCCGAATGTTCGGATCTTGATTCCAAAGAGTGATTCTGGAATGTGAATAAGAGGACCTCTGTATTCGGAATCCATAGGATTCACATTGAAGGGGAATGAGATTCACATTGAATGGGAATGGGATTCACAACAAAGAGAATGAGATTTACATGGAATGGGAATGGGATTCATGATGAATGGGAATGAGATTCACAGGAGGGGATTAGGGATGGGAATTAGATTACATAGAAGAGGAATGGTTATAGGGTACAGGAAATAACTTTTTTTTAAAATAATATAGCAAATGAGAAAAATCTACTCCCTCATGTTATTCACAAACACCCAGAAAGTTTACATTCAGTACCTTTTAAAATTTTCATTCTAGATTCATACATACATACATGCACATTCATACTTCCAAGGCTACACACAACTCACCGTAACAAAACTAAGTAATTCCAGTTCCCCATGAGAGAAAGTGACATAGAGAGAGACAAAGAAAAAAAAAAGAAGAAGAAGAAGGTATGATGCATCCATATTGTACAGCATATTGTAATACCCTTAAGATTATTATCTCCATGAAAGCTGTTATATTAGAGAAGAATTCTACTTCGGATACAGAAGATGCCTCCCACATCCCACAATAGGAGGGGTGGAATGAGTGCTCACATCACCAAAGTTATAAATCCCCTGAGACATCTTATCAGCCGTTAAAACAATAATTATCAGATGATCTCATAGATTCTTGCAGTCAGCTCCAAGCATTCCAGATATTTGGCATAATGGAACAGATCACTGAATATTGAGCAGCCACGAGGGATGCATCACTAGTTAAAGGAGTATTATCTTTATAGGTCCGTGTGGACTGGATCCTATAACTTCCTTGATTAAAGAGTGGAGCAGTATCAGTTTGGGACAGGTGCAACACAGCTGTACAGTGGAATGTCTGGTCAGATCAACCAAAACAAACTTTCCAAAAAATTTCACTGTGACTTGCACCCTGTGTCACAGCAATGGATTTATTGAGGGGTCCACTGTACATTGAGGGGTCCACTCTACATTGAGGGGTTCCACTGTACATTGAGGGATTCTACTTTTACATTGAGGAGTTCACTGCACATTAAGGGGGTCCACTGTACATTGAGGGGTCCACTCTACATTGAGGGATTCCACTGTACATTGAGGGGGTCCACTGTACATTGAGGGGTTCCACTGGGTCCACTCTACATTGAGGGCAATGAACTATACATTGAGGGGTTCCATTGTATATTGAGGGATTCCCCTTTAGTATTAATTACTAGATAATGATCAAATCATGGAGAGTATTATAAATGGATTTACAACTTACCGTCATCACTGAGAGCCAGTTACCAATGCAAGTGTCAAAAAATCTTCGAACGGGCCAATGAGAAACGAGCCCTGCCCACTCCAGGGCATACATGATAGGAGGAAGGCCTATGACCGTTGGAGCTCCAAAGAATAAAGCTATCAGCACAAAAATTATCACTCCAAGAGGTGATCGCAATACCTTCTGGAAGGGATTGAGGGTGGCAGCAAGGTGGGGAGGGAGGGGGTGGAGTGTTCCAACTGTGAGATCCACCGCTGGAGAATGGTTTTGCTTGGAGGCCATTTCTGACTTTCCAGACTTGTCTAGTAGCTAGAAGATTTTAACTGTCACCTGCTGGAGACCAAGGCTTGCTGTGTCAATGTGAGTCTACACTCTTGTCGATGCAGCTATGAGGGGAGCTTAGTTTATAGCAAGCAAGCTGTGCCCAGGGATAGGCGCCCTACCTGAGAAATTAATTATTCCGCCAACTAGGCGTGCGCAAAGGGTGGGTGGAGTAAAAAGTAATTTTGAGGGGGCAGTGCCGGGGGCGGAGAAATAATGTCTGCTGACATCGCAATTTCTTAGTTTTTGTTTGCACAGGTGAAAACTGGTTTTGAGTTACTAACTGTGAACTACTGTGTGTCCCTGTGGGCACTGTTTATCCTTAAAGAAATACCGAGTTAGGTAAGTGGGAAGCAGCTAAATTTTTCTTGCAGTATTTTTATTCTCATACCACATAATTATGTGCAACCTCAGAGGGGATACTATAGCATATGCTAGAAGTAGATGGGTCCAAAATGGATCTAAATACAGCTATGTGGACTGTTGAGAATGTAAATATAGCTAGTCAGTGGGTTATACATCATGCTGGCCAGGCCTTGGGACTGGTAACTGATGTGTCAAAAGTTGTGTATGCATATGCTAGAAGTGAACACCAGATAGTGATGAATTCCTGTATCAGGCTGCACCCAAAGTTGTCTTCTGCATGCTTTTGTAATTAGCAAATAATGTATTATCTCTGTATGCTGTGAGCTGAATGTGTAAACTTGCCATGGCTACCTGTACTTAACTTTTGTTACACAACCAGCTGGCCTTTGATAAAGAGGTACCCATGGCAATTAATAAAGAGATATAAATGCTCTAATGCTGTTCCTGCTATTCAGCCACTCTGTATAGATACATTCCTCTTGAACTACAGTATAGTATTTCAGAATTCATGGAATTATATGTTGTGTAATTGGGGATCGTCATAATAGTATTGGGTACTGGATGTTGGTATGGTATTGTGTGGTATTAGAACATAGAACATAGGCATTTTGGCAGGCTTTTTGATGTCTTTTTCCTTGCAGGGCGTGGGTATGGAGCCAGGGAGGCAAAATGGCTGGAGACTGGTCCTGATAGTTGTGGACATATTGTTTCGAAGGTACCTGGTACCCCTGGCTCTATTGTGTGGTAGGTTCATAAGTTAACTATATCAATAATGCCATCTGTGGTAAGATATAATATAACTTTCCCAACCATTCACCTATGGATTGAGTTTTTACAATTCAGCATTTGAGTTATGTATATCATTAGCTGTACACCTTCCCCATAGAGAGTTAGAGAGCTGTTTCAGTTTCATGATCCTCTTTCCTATCTCTCGTTGCAGCTGTTATTTTCCGGTACAACCTCTTCTCTCTGGTGTACCTTCTCTTCTTTGTGATCAGTCTTATCCTACCGTCTCCTAAACTCAAGTCTAGATGGAAATGTGAGTAGTACACAAGATCTTGTAGCCATCTCCCACCCCCCTCCCAAAACATGGTAGCTTCCCATACTCCCTCTCCCCTTCCCTTGTTTCTCACCTTCCCTCCCTCCTCCCCTCCCTCTTTCTGTCCTTTCACCCTCTCCCTCCTCCTCATTATATGGAACATGGTAACTCCCCTTCTTCCTTCTCTTCCCTTCCCCTTCTTTTCCCTCCCCTTCCCCTTCTTCCTTCTCTTCCCCCCTTCCTTTCTCCTCCCTCCCCTTCCCCCTCCCCCTCCCCTTCCTCCTCCCCCTCCCCTCCTCCTCCCCTTCCTCCTTCCCTTCCCCCCTCCCCCAGCAACTATATTATGGTTGAAACAGATTTGAAGTACGCATTTTGAAGTACGCATTCTCTGTCCCTTAATTCCTTTAGGGTTCACACTCATTTTCCACATTGTCCTGCTGGTGCTCTCTCTCCTCTTTGTGCTGGCTCAGACCTTCTTCCAAATCACTATAGCAACAGAGAATAACCTGGATGGATGTAAGTCAAGACCAGAGTTTTGCTGCTGTCAGCATAAAAATCCTATTTATTTCTTGCAGGTAGATCACCAGCGACTGTCTTGCGACAAATTGGACTAGTCCAGTAAGTGGTTACCAAATTTCTTTATTATAATGAATTCTTCAAATCAGCATTTGACTACTACCTTGACCATATATAACCTCCCCATAGTACCCTCACTTTTCTATGTCCCTTGACCATCCATAATACAGTGAAACCCCTCACTTTTCTATGTCCCTTGATCATATGAATGTTCTAATTCAACCCTGAGATGAGGACACCTCTCTGCTCAGGACTTCTGGTCCTAAAAGTGTCCCTTTCTGACCACTTACGTAAACTGCATTGAAGCCAACCATTATAGGTTATTCGGGGGAGATGAAAGTTTATAAAAGGAACAGTTCATTGGGAGGAATGCTTGTTGACTATAAGACTGGGTTTATTTCAAGGGGAGCAAGGGGGGGGGGCTTCTGCCCCCTCTGAATGATGGCTTGCCCCCCTCCTAGGGATTAGCTAGCTTTTGTAATGAGAATTTCATATGTACTGGTTTGTAGTTGCCCCTCCTCAAATTTTTTCACTAGGCATTTGACCCCCCTCAAGCAAAATTCCCTGTAAGAGATGAACTTTATTGAGTAGTCACTGTATTCACGGGTAGACCCTACTAATTAATTTCTGGATCAACCCCTGGTAATTAATAGATCAACCCCTGGTAATTACTCATTGTAGATTCGACATACCAGTGCCTGATGTGCTGCGTCTGTTGCTGCCTGACGTGGTGGTGCTCCTTATCACTGCAGTCACCCTGGTCATCGTTATCAAGCTCATCAACATCTATAAGAAGGAGCAGCGGAGGAGGGAGGAAGAGGATGGAGAGAGGGAAGGGGGAGCTCGGGTAGGAGGAGAAAGTGTTGAAGAACTAATACCAGCATCTCCTCAAGGTATGTATGTATGTATGTATGTATGTATGTGTGTATGTATGTATGTATGTATGTATGTATGTATGTATGTATGTATGTATGTGTGTATGTATGCGTGGAGTCACTGGTAGTGGTTTGCACTCTGGGCTTGTAAGTGGGAGACCGTGAGATCGAGTCCCACCAGTGACATATGGTGTTTATCCACCCTTTTCACCAGCTGTGAATACATATTATATACTGTCCCTTAATCTGCTTGGAAAGTCAGAGCTTTTTGTTATTGTTATTGTTGTTGTTTATGTTTGTGTGTAGAAGGAGAGTTGAAGGACTTATCACATGACCTTAGTTCGATACCCTTTCCTGCCACAGTCCAGAGTTACTGGCAGATCCCCATCATCTTCAACCATACACTGGAACTCTTCAGCTTTGTCCTCTTGGGACTCACAGGTGAGCCACACCCAGAATATATACCAGAGCCACACCCAGAATATATATCAGAGCCACACCCAGTACCAGAGCCCCACCCAGAATATACCAGAGCCACACCACAATATATTCCATCAATTTGAGAGGCATTTAGCTAGAGACTATTTTATCAAAGTGAAAGAGCTCATTAAAGGGATTCATTTTAGTGGTACAAGAATGAGTCATAACTTTATGTAACATTGTCAGGTCAGCAGTGAGTGTATCATGATAGTCCTATATATATATATATATATATATATATATATATATATATATATCCCTCTCAGGTATTGCAGTTCCTTCAGTAACATCACTGACCTACTACCTTGCATTCCTGTTCCTGCTGGTGGTATGGAGCCTCCACTTGAGGGCAACCATTCTGGTCCGGGTGCTAAGGATCTTGCTGGTCCTTTATAGCACCCTTCACCTTATTCTTCTGGACCTTTACCAGTTCCAGTCCGCCCAGTACTTCATCCCCTTAATGCCTCTCAACACCACAAACAGCTTCTTTGTCAGGTAAAGGGTCATTTATAACTAAGAGAAGGAAAGCTAAAGGTTGATTTCTTAAAAATTCCGTTCAAAAACAAATAGCATATAAATTATTTATACAATCAATTAATCATGAAATTTTATACCCTCGAGATAGGCTTACTAAAGTCTATTTGCATTCACCTGGCACCTTGATCACTCTTTATAACTGCTCAATTCTGAATCAAATTTCAAACACCCACAGAGAGAGTGGATGATCAACTCTCTGTTGATGCGTTAAGAATTGAGAAAGTTATGGCAGTTATAGCGAGTGATCAAGGTGCCAGACAGACTATTTAGGTAAAGGGTTGACACCACCAGGGAGAGTGAAAATTGGGGGTTACTAGCGTATAGTAATTGCAAACTACCGCTCCCTCCAGACTATTTGGGCTGACAGCACTAGTCACTACTGACTGCAACCATCCAACAGAACTCATCCTCCCCGAGGGCCTCTACTTTACCTACTACCTAAGCCCTGCCCTCTTAGTCCTCCTCCTCTGGATCCTGGCCACTGACCTACGCATGTGGCTCTTCACTCCTGTAAGTGTGTGTGTATGTATGTATGTATGTATGTATGTATGTATGTATGTATGTATGTATGTATGTATGTATGTATGTATGTATGATGTGCGCTCTATTGGATCTATAGTTAGCACTCATATTTTTAGCTAAAGTTGTACCTCAGAGAGTCTGGCGTTCATGCGCTACCAATTAATAGTTGAATAATGTTCCTGCATCATGTTGTAGTGGCATAGACTATAGTACTGATGTTCCTGCACCATAATATGCTACTGGATTATGCTCCACAGGTTTGTCATTTTACGCAAGCAGGTTTGTGATGCTATACTGAGCTAGCTAGTACTATTTACCTTGTACCACGTGTCTCAAAGTTTGTACTATGAACCCTGTACCATGTGTCTCTAAGTTTGTACTATGAACCCTGTACCACATGTCTCTAAGTTTGTACTATGAACCCTGCCACCAGGTAGGTTGACATTCATCTTTGATCACTTCTTCATACTTTAGCTTTTTATCATGATTACTGGAGATTACTGGGGATTACTGGGGGCTCAAATTTTGGAAGTTTGGGACAGTTTCAGATAATGTTCAATTTCTAACTGGGACTATCGTACTCTATTGCAGTAACACTTCACAATATATAGTGTTCGGTAAAGGTCATCACATGTAACATTCTTCCACTTTTTTAATACTGAAAAATGGAAGTTTTCCATTATTGATATAAACAGTTTGATTTTTTTAACTCGGGCTCTTCATGTATGAAAACAAATGTGTAAAAACAACCCATTTTTAGGTTATCCGAGTTCAGATAACCTAAAATGGGTTGTTTTTACACATTTCTTTTTATAGTGTAGTGCTGCATCTATTCTAGCTTGCTGTGTGGTTGAGTTGCATTGTTAATTAGAATATCTTGTGTGATTGATAGGAGTTCAGGAAGTAGGGATTTTACAGGCCATAATAGTGTCAGTATAGAATATGTAGCCAGCTACTGTAAATCGGGTCAAGTGTGTGTTATTCTAAGAGCAGTAAACACTCTGGTATTCGATTGATGGAATCAGAAGAAGAGAGAAACGAGTCCTCAAAGATGTTCTGGCTTTGTTACAGAATGTGCTAGGTCTCTGTGAGAATTCTCTGTCTATATTGCATTATGTCTTCGTCTTCGGGGAGAAGCAGGAAGGTACATTAGAGACTTCAATGATTGCATTACTAATCATCATTTTCATCCTGTTCATTGTACTGTGTGTTGGAATATGTTGTAAGAGGGTAAAGATAGCACTAGGCTCACTTCTCTCTCTCTCTCGTCTTGTGCTTTTTTACTGAGATATTTCGTACAAGGATTTCCCAAAGATGTATCAGATATGCTTCTTAGTAACCCGAGGGAGCCATCATGTTCTCTTCCACTTACCTCATCCTTGAAGGATCCTCAGACATCTCCACGACCAAAGGAGCCGCCATTGGATTCTCAGGTACCTCCACAACCCTCACCCTCAAAGGATCCTCTAAAGGTGTCACCTTTAAGGGAGTCATCAGATATCCACAAACTTCTACAACCTTCACCCTCAAAGGAGCCATTAGATGCATCATCCCCTAAGAAGCCACCAGATCTTCATATCTATCCACAATCCTCACCCACAAAGGAGCCGTTGTCCTGCAACCCTCACCCTCAATGAAGCAGACTCCTCCACAATCCTCACCCATGAAAGAGCCATTAGTTCCTAAACTCTCACCCTCAAAGGAGCCATCAGATCCTTGGGAATTTCTGCGATCCTCGCCCATGAAGGAACCATCAAAACGATCTTTTTCCAGTGCTAGCATTTCTCAGACACCTCCTCCTTCAGAATCTCAAACTAAGTCTGTACCTCCTTCCATGCATTCAAGTTGTATTAAAGAGGACAGAGATGGTCGTCATGCTATGACTTTACGTGGCTTGACTATCCTTCATTACTTTCATGATGGGGACGAACAAACCCTCAGAATCATCAAACAGGTGGCCCGGAACTGGAGGGAACTGGCTCGAGTATTTAACTTTGATGAGAGATTGATAGCAGAGAGTCATAGCACTGGAGTGGACTTCTCCAGTAACTGTTGCTACGATGTTCTTCGTAAGTGGTTCCAGATGGGTGCACCAGGATACCCTCTGATGTGGACCTCTGATGTGGAATGGCCTCATCCATGCATTGAGGGATGTGGAACTGGATGAAGTAGTGGCTAATGTACAGGCTGCACTGGAATGTGTGAACACTCACAAATTAGGTCCCTAATTCCATTAGGAAACCATTTCCTTATTTTTTCAGTAGTAAATCATCACCAGGTTGATAAATAATGCTATGTGTATATTGACCTGCTATGTATTCACCACACACTATCAGGACAGAGTGGGTCATTTCGGATATAAATTCATTCATTTGAAGAGTCTAAAACTTGTAATCTTTGCATATAAATATTAAATTTTGCTGATACACAAACCCAAGACTTAGCTATCTGCTGAATAAGTGAGTTCTCTGTGTGCTCTCTTGCACTGGCCTCTGCCATACCAGCTACTGAATAGTGCTAAATACTCTGAATCAGAGTCGGCTGCAAAATTCAAAGGCCACAGCAGAATTCTTACTTATAACCTTGGACACAAGTCTCTCAAATTCTCTTCTCTCTTTAGTCCCCTGCAACAGATAGCATGATATAATTGGTAAGGGTCATCACATGTACATGTCAGGATTGGTAAGGGTCATCACATGTACATGCAGATTTGTTTTGATGTAAATATGGCAAATCCTGTACTTACTACTATCAAGGAATTCTTCTACGCTTTTTGGGGCTCAGAAGAAGGAAAAAAGTCGAAAGACAAGTTTTACAAACTGCTAGCTAAGTATCCTCTAGTATCAACAATTGTTGTACTAGTTCTGGCCATGATCCTTTTATTCTACTTTGGCTATAATTTTTTGGAGGTTTGATGGCCCTTGTCACCATTGTGGTGGTAGCTTATGCCTTATGTCACTATAAAGAAGCAAAGAGTAAAATTTCAGGCTTTATGGCTGAATTAACTGATATTGGTTCCTCTGCTGATGAAAGTAACCAAGGTACAGCTACCAGTACAACTAACTCAGGTTCAGTTCCCAATACTTCTGACCCAGATGCAGCTGCTAATACTTCTGACCCAAGTACAAGTACTAGCCCAGGTAGTCTTGCACGCACACCCCTCCAGAAAAATCGGGCATGCACGCAAGACTATAGTAGTGCTGGCAGTAATGGTAGAGTAAGTTGTGATTATGAGGACCCTCCAGAAAATTCTTCACCTCCTTCATCTCCTACAGCTCCTAATCGTATTTGGAAATGCTTAAAAGTGCTTTGGAAATGTTTAAAAGTGCTAGCATCATCCAGAGCACTCGCAATTTTGATGATCTTGGTGTTCGTGTGGCACTCATCAGAAAATCAGGGAGAACTTCATTTTCAGAATCAAGCTGGAAGTCAGGATAGAGATGAGGCAGTTGATCAAGCCCCCTTGAAGGAGCCACCAGAATCACCTTTGAAGGAGCTACATCCCTTACCTTCAAAGGAGCTGTCAGGTCCTCAGAAAATCATGCAACCCTCACCCTCGAAGGAGCTGTCAGGTCAGAAAATCGTGCAACCCTCACCCTTGAAGGAGCTGTCAAGTCAGAAAATTGTGCAACCCTCACCCTCAAATGAGCCATCAGGTCCTCAGGAATTCATGCAACCTTCACCCCTGTCAGATCCTCAGAAAATCGTGCAACCCTCACCCTTGAAGGAACCGTCAAGTCCTCAGAAAATCATGCAATCCTCACCCTCGAAGGAGCCATCAGGTCCTCAGGAATCAGATCCTCGGAAATCTGTGCAAACTTCACCCTTGACCAAGGTTAATGGCAATGTAGACCAGGAAGCAGATCGTCCACTCTGTCAAACAGTAGACCTGACAACATCAAGATTCCTTACAAGAGATAAGATGTACAAAATTTCATATCATTCTGGTAATGAAATAAAATATTTGAACCTAGTAAAGGAAATAGAGTCACACTGGGAAGATCTTGCTGATGCTATGAACATAAATCCTGAAATCATCCTGGCTGACCATAATCCTAAATACAAACCAGGGGATTACTCAAGATGGCTCCTCAATAAAATGATTGATGAATGTTTGAAACACTGTTGTTACTGGAGTGGTATCATTGATGCTCTGAAAATAACTGAAGGGTTAGACAGGGTGGCTATTGAATTAAGTGAAATTCTTGACTGTCTGAATGTTGATAGAGAAGATATTGATGCCATAAAGCGAAGTGATCTGCAAAAAATGTCCTGTACTGATACTAATGGTGAGAAGAAAGAAACTTTACTCATTAAGAAAATCGCACCTCATTGGAGAAGACTAGCCAAGACTGTTGGAATTGATGAGAGATTGATCGTTGAAGGAAGCATAATGGAAGAGTGTGCATATGATGTATTAACCAAGTTATTCGATAGGGGATATAAAGGATCACTGACTTGGCAAGGATTCATTTCAGCTTTAGAAGCATCTGGGCCGTCATTGAAAACACTTGTTGAACGTCTCAAAAATGCTCTCAATTGTATGATAGCTAACTAAATAGCCTAGCTTATACCTTTTTTGTATATAACTTTGGATTTTCCCTCTTTTTATACTTTGACATACATCTCTTAGTTATGACCATTTTTGGAAGCTTTACTCCCCTTTGATTGTAATGGTGATAATGCTATCTAACAGGAAGTTACTCTATCCACGCATGAATAATTAGTTTGGACAGGTGGAAGATGCATCTGGGACTGCTTTTGGTGGCTGTGGCATGCAGCCACATTCTATTGCCCTGCCAGGCTGACTCAGAATATTGTTTTGCTGATGGTCCATGTTGTAAGAAGATAGACAGAAAGGATTATAACTCACTTACTAGTCAGCAACTATTTCAACTGAAGTATTACAAGAAACCACACCCAGAACTTAAAGAACTGAATATAGCAGAAGAAATTGCTTCAAATTGGGTTAACTTGGCCAATGTCTTGGATATCAATCCTGAAGTAGTTGAAAGTAACAATAAAGAAAGCCTTGATGCCTTGAAACAAGCTTCAATTCGTCTCTTTGAACGTTTATACAGCGAGGGCTGTCGTGGAGAATTCAACTGGAATGCATTTATTAATGCTATTAATGAGACTCACCAGCTGAACAGAGTTGTCGAAGAGCTAGTGAATATGCTAGAGTGTTTAGATATCGATGTATATGATATGGATGCTGTAGAAAGAAAACGTTTCCATCGTATGGATTGCAAGAAAGATAAAACTACCTTAAATTTGGAGGAAAGCGTTGCTAAGTACTGGAGAGAAATAGCAAACATTTGTAAGATTAACCCAATATCGATTTCAGCTGACAAAGGCACTGCAGAGAAATGTGCTCATGATGTTTTAACCAAACTGCATGCTCAAGGCTATAAAGGTTTGCTAGGCTGGCAAGGTGTGCTGGATGCCTTGAGTGATGCTTCATTTGAAAAATTAGTGAAAAAACTGGATAATGCACTTGACTGTGTTGCCTCCTAAATTTGAAGTTCATACAAGATTGATAAGATAATACATTATGGTCTATGTAAATTTATGTTAGGTAACAGAAATGAGTATATAATCCATATAGCTGCAGTCAGTGAGAGTAACACGTGTTTATCTGCTTGTGCACATACAGAATTTTAACCATCTCTGCAACTATACAACAGTTGTAGTAGCTTACTGTATATAGAATTAGTTCTGCACTGATAATCACTAACTACTTAGCAATCATTTCTGGTAGAAACTGTAGCTCCACCCCCTCTCTCATGCATGCACTCTGTGAAACCTGGAGGTGTGGAGACCATTGACATTTGATCTGAGATTATATGGCCAGCTACACTAACCACAAAGAAGAGTGTGGTTGATCACATACGGATAAAAATATTAGTGTGCACTATTTCGAATTTTTGAGGCCCTTAAACATGAATGAAGATACCCTGATACTGGAGGTGGACCCACTTGACATTGGGGTAGGTGTGTGTCTGTTCATCTTCATCCTCTCCCTCATAATCCTCTGTTGTTGTGTGGAAACATGTGAGGACTGTGATTCATCATTTGTGCTAAAAGTCTTCTTTTGGATATTCTTTGGTTGTGGTGCCGTGTTGGGGCCAGTTGGATACTGTCTACTGCAAAGACCTCCAGAAGTCTCCTTCATCCAGTGCACAAGCAAAGTTAGCAATACAGTGACTATCTCCATTAAGTCGGCTATTGTTGCATCTCCTCTCCTTTACTTTGTGTTTATAGATGTTATTCTTCTCACATTTTCCTCTGCATTTGCTTTGGTGTGTTGTGAGTATAAAACATTGGCTTTTGTATCCAGGTACAAGAAGAATCATAGGTCCTTGGCATGTGTCTGCATAGTACTAATTTTCATCTGTTTAAACTGTTTGCTGTTGGATAGTTACACTTTCTATCACCATCATGGAGATATTGTAATGTCTATGGGTAAAGTATCATCAGTGATCGCTAACCACACTGGTATTAGCCTGATCCTACTTTCTTGTTTCTTCTTCTTTATTTGCATCCTTCGCTTCATCATGTATTTGCTCCTAAAATGTTGGGGAGACGAAGAATTTGAAGATGATGGCATCTTGATGATGATTGCTTTGGTTATAACATGGTGTTTATCTAGCCTACTTGTCTATTCACTTTATACACTATTTCTGTCACTCAAAACCAGTACCATTTCATACATAGAGACTTGGTGGGGAAATCTTTATATTGTCATCCTTATATATTTGGCTATTGCAGTCATTGAAGCTATTGTATGGATCGACTCAAGCATTAGGAATAATACTGTGAAAGCACATTATGCATATTTTAATGAAAATTCTGCTAAAACTACTCCTTATGGACTTTACTTCTCTCTGTGTGTGATACTTCTCTTCACTGTGCCAACTACATTTCTTGTTCATTATGGCCACACAAGTGCTGTCAACCAATACCACACACCTCTTGGGGCACATACACCTGTTCCACGTGATGAAGATACTTGTGGTGTTTTCGAATGTGATGCGAGGCAACAACTTTCAGTTTTGTCAACTGTAGAATCACTACTTCCTCTTCCACAAGTCTCACCTGAAAAAGAATCTGCCAATCGTCTTCCACAAGCCTTGCCTTCAAACAGGCCAGCTGATGGGGCAACTCATCCTAAAACTCACTTTCAAAAGCCAAGTGATGTTTCACTCTCTCCATTTACGAGTGCAAAATTACCATCTACTTCCAGTTCTCATCTAACCACCTCTCAGACTCCTCTCCCTCAACCTACCACTAACCAACCATCCTCCACATTTAGATGCGTGAAAGTGGAGAGAAACAAACGTTATGTGATGACCTTACGTGACCTGACTATCCTCCATTATCTCTTCGATGGGAAAGAACGAACCCTCAGAATTATCAAGAAAGTGGCCCCACGCTGGAAGGAACTGGCACGAATCTTTGACTTCGATGAAGTGCTGATAGCTGGAAGTTGTAACACTGGAGTGAACGTCCTCATAGACTGCTGCTCTGCTGTGTTTCGTGAGTGGTTTCAGAAAGGTGCATCAAGATACCCTCTCACGTGGAACGGCCTCATCAAGGCATTGAAGGACTTAGAGCAGAACAGATTAGTGGATCATATAGAAATAGCTTTGGAGTGTATGATCATTGAAGATTGAGTTAATTAATTTTTCAATGAGTGAGTGCAGCAAGCAAGCTGACTTTCAGCTTATGACTTATTGATCTACAGTCTTAAATATCCCAGGCATACATAAGTAGCTATAATGTGTTGTGATTAGTAGCTCTCGTGGTTGGTAAGGGTTGGCTACTTTTCCTTTATGATTATATATATACTTGACCCAGACTTCCACTTCAAAGCATCACAAAATAACCAAAGGTTGGAGATTAAATATTACAAATACCACAATACATATATCCAGAACATCAAATTTCAACTCCAACACTTTATCTTGAGTATTTTCAGTCATATTATTCAAACTCTTTCATCTCACAATAGCTAACTAGTTATCCTTCAAACATCACTGGATAATAATGATTAGTTGACATCTATAATGACCTCATAGACTGCTGCTCTGCTGTGTTTCGTGAGTGGTTTCAGAAAGGTGCATCAAGATGCCCTCTCATGTGGAATGGCCTCATCAAGGCATTGAAGGACTTGGAGCAGAACAGATTAGTGGCTGATATAGAAATAGCTTTGGAGTGTGTGATGAGTTAATTAATTTCAAAGAAAAATTACAATGATGTGGTCATAATGGCTTTAGCTTTGTGGTAAGTATAAGGAGTTGAAGGCAATAAATGACCTGGAGTTAATATTGCACATTACCCTAGAGTCATTGTTATAGGGGAATGATGCAGTTATGTGATCTCGTGACGGCACAACAAATGAATATCATTTGAACACAACAAATGAATATCATTATTATCAGGTGATGTTTGAAGATTTGAATGGACAACTAGTTGGCTACTGTGAGATGAAAGAGTTTGAACAACATGACTGGAAATACTCAAAACAAAGTGTTGGAGTTGAACTTTGATGTACTGGAGGTATTCATTATTGTATGCTTGACATATGGCTTCTTCTCCAACCTTTGGTTAATTTGTGATCGTTTGAAGTGGAAGTCTGGGTTTAAGTTCTGCAGTGTCATTTCCGTATCAAGTCTGTTAGGATACTGTTTCCTGCTGAGATCCTCTGAACTTCCATTCATCCAGTGCATTTTTTGCCATCCAGTCGTTGCATCGATAAAAGTGTTTATTATCAAGTATACTTTTTTCACGGTTATAATGTTTGCTAGTGGCATTTTTCTTGTTCTCATGTCACTCTATGTTATTCCCAGCTGCAAAAAGGAGTACAGATCATTGGCAAAGGTCTTCATAGCATTAATCACTATATGTTTATCGATTATTATCTATAATTATTGTCACCTTCTTGACGATGTTGGAGTGGACACTATGTTCATATTGGGTAAAGTGTCATCAATATTCACCAATTACTTCAGTATCATTTTGATCTCAGTGTCTTTATTCTTCATATTTTCTGGAATTCTCCATTACCTGTTTGATTTATTAGATCCAAACTACACCTGGAAACCCAGTAATCATGTGGTTTTTTTATTAATAAATTTATGGATTTCACCTCCATTACTTCATTACTTAATGCTTGTACCTAAAATCAGGACTTTTTTGGTTGGTATTGAGTCTCAGTTGAAGGTCTTTTATTATATCATACCAATATGTGTCCTAGTTCTATCAGTCAGTGGTACTATTGCTTGGATGCGCCACATCATCAACAAGAACATTAAGACCCGTTCATACAGAGAAACAGTGCTACCTTCTGGGAAAATGTCTGTTTTTTATGGACTTTTGTTTGCTGTGTGTATAATGGTCCTCTTGGCTGTGACGTCCACTGTTTTTATTCTTGATTATGTATTAGCCATACACTCTCTTACATCTGGTAATAAAACCAGTCAAGTGGAGACCACTCAGCCACCTTCTTGGTCTCCAGAACCTCTGACAAGAATATCACCCCTTACAAATCACTCTCCACCTTCAAAGTCAAAACTTCCAATACCTTCAAAATCACCCTTTAATACTGACCCTTCACCTTCAACGTCACCCCTTACTGACCACCCTTCACCCTCAAAGTCACCCCTTACTGATCGCCCTCTACCTTCAAGGGCACCCCTTACTGATCGCCCTTCACCTTCAAGGCCACCCCTTACTGACCACCCTCCATCTTCAAGGTCATCCCTTACCGACCACCCTTCACCCTCAAAATCATCCCTTACCAACCACCCTTCGCCTTCAATGTCACCCCTTACCGACCACCCTTCGCCTTCAAGGTCACACCTTACCAACCACCCTTCACATTCAAGGTCACCCCTTACCCACCACCCTCCACCTTCAAAGTCACCCCTTACCAACCACCCTCCACCTTCAAGGTTACCCCTTACTGACCACCCTCCACCTTCAAGGTCACCCCTTACCGACCACCCTTCACATTCAAGGTCACCCCTTACCCACCACCCTCCACCTTCAAAGTCATCCCTTACCAACCACCCTTCACCCCTTACCGAGCACCCTCCACTTTCAAAGTGCATGAAAGTTGACAGAGATAGTCGTCATGTGATGACCTTACAGCATATGTCTATCCTCCATTACGGGAAAGAGAAAGACCTCAGAATCATTGAAAAAGTAGCCCCTCACTGGAGGGAACTGGCTCGGATATTTGACTTTGATGAGAGAATGATAGCTGGCAATTATAACAATGGAGTGGAATTTTCTGGTAACTGTTGCTACGATGTTCTCCGTAAGTGGTTCCAGAGGGGTGCACCAGGATACCCTCTCACATGGAATGGTCTCATCCATGCATTGAGGGACATTAAACTATATGAACTGATAACTGATTTGGAGATGGCATTGGAGTGTATCCACGATATTCACAGTCCAGCTAGATAATAACAACTCTCTAAAAGCTGGCACTAAAATTAAAATAAGTGAACACTGATCTAAGTTTTATGCTAGGGCTTGTAGAGGATAATTAGAAACGTGGACCCAAAATATAATTCGTACTAACAGTTTTGATCTCTTTACAGCTTATTTTTGTTCTCATCAAATTGGAATTTTTTTGTGGCATTTCTGTAACAATATTGTATCGCTTGTGACAAAGGAATATCTAGTGAGATTTTATACTGTGAGATGTAATCTTGTGAATGAGCTTGCCTGTAATATTTTATGTAGCTAATGTTATAATAATTATTTGGACTTAAAAGTGTGACCTAGATCTGAGAGTTGGTGGGCAGTGACCCACTTGTGTAAACAGTATCATGAATATCATCACATGACATATATAGAGCAAGTGACGTATGCATGGATACACGAGTGAATTCATATGGATTGGTGTGCTTTATTTCAGTCGTTTCTCCAGCAAAATAAGCAAGGATAAAGATTTGGAGGAAAGTGGAGAGTTTGTAGCTAAGCATTATGGTTGAAGGTGTGGAGTTGGAGCCATTGGTGGTCGGGGTAGTGATGTGCCTGGCTGTCATCATCCTCAAGTGTGTACTGCATTTCTTTGTGAATGCACGCGACTCTAAAATCATCTTCACTGTTGGACTGTTGATCTGTGTTGTGTCATTTTTGCTTGTATTCGGATACTGTCTGTTGCAAAAACCTCTAGACGTCTCCTTCCATCAATGTATCTCTAAGAGCATACTCATCAAGTCGATTCTCACCATGTACCCTCTCTTATCCCTTGTGTTATTCAGTGTATTCTCATTCTTCTTCATTATTCTCGGACTTGCTCAGCTGTGCTGTGGATGGAGGTCATTGAAATTTAATCTGTGTGTGGTACTTGCTGTGTTGCTTGTACTTCTGGTTCACTATGGCTATGTACCTCTGCCTCTTCGTGTATTCTCCTCATGCAGTCATGAATGAGTTGCATTCACAGAATTGTGATAGACTTATTGCCTCTCCTATCCAGAACTCAATGTTAGTTGTCTCATAATAATAATTCATAGTCTTTATTTTGTGTGCATTCATATCATGATAGACTTCCTATCCAAAGCTCATTGTTAGTTGCTCTCATAGTTTTCTCACTACAATGAAACCTGTATTAAGAGACCACCCAGAAAGGTGGTAGTCTCGCGTAGCCAGACCCAATTCTTTCAACACTCTATATCAGTTTACCGGACCCTTTCATTCTCCCGCCCGATATAAAAAGAAAGAATTGGGTCTGGCTACGCGAGACTAGAGAGGTGGCTCAGAGGTGGTTGCTATATAGACAGGTTTCACTTTGTTTTTATATTAGCTACAGTCTTTTCTACTCAACTTTTATGTATACTTCTTCAATACTATTAATTTTAGTAATCACTAGTATAATGATATTAATAGCTAAAGCACTTTGTGTTTACAATTTTTTGCAGCTTAGCTGCTTGTAATTGGCTTTTACACTTAATTTTCATGACAATGAAAATAATTTAATAATGAAAACTTTACGCTCCCTTCACTTCCATCCTCTCCAAGCTTGTGTGCAACATTTCATATAATTATAGTCCATATCATGTCGATCTTCAAACCTCATCCTTAATCACCATCATTAGCTGCACTGACCATGTGTGGTGTCCAATGAATCTACTTAGGGATTCATATAGGTGTGCATTATTTAAGTATTTAGATCATAACAAACAAGCCAATAACAGTGTTATGTGACTCAAAGGAAGCATTTAAGAAGTTAGCAATGACTGGAGATGCCCTGTCATGGAATGCAGGGTTAGAGGTAGACTCATTGGACATTGGGATAGTACTTTTCCTTATCATCTTCATCATCTCCCTCATATTCCTGTGTTTCTATGTGGAAACATGTGAGGACTGTTGCTGTGGTTCACGGTTTATGCTAAAAATCTTCATTTGGGTGTTCTTTGGTTGTGGTGTTGTGTTGGGACTACTCAGATACTGTCTACTGCAAAGACCTCCAGAAGTCTCCTTCATCCAGTACGTAGTCAGCAATCCACTCACTCTCTCCATCAAATCCACTATCATTGAGTCTCCTCTCCTCTACTTCTTTTTTTTTGGTGTCATCCTCCTCATCTTTGCCTCTACATTTGCTCTTCTTTGTTACGAGTATGAATCACTGGAATATTTTTTGTGCATATATTTACTCTTTGCTATTGCAGCCACTGTTTTTATTTGTGGTTATCTCGTCATGGGATTCAATGTCAGTGCACCTCTGCCACCAGATCATAATTGTGGTAGTGCATGTGATGCTGATCTTGATGAGTCATATCAGAACCAACTTTTGGGAAATATTTTGTCCTCCATAGAACCAAGTGATACTCCAACTTTGCCTCCCACAGTTAATAAGTTACCATCTTCTTCTCCTTCCAGTGCTACTAGTTCTAGCATCTCTCCTATTCCTTCAAAGCTTTCATCTCAAGCTTCACCCACTTTCCACAACCTACTTCACAGCCATGCATTAAGATTCATAGAGACCGTCGTAATGTACTCAAGTGGCATGATATTATGATCCTTTATTCAGCATCCGGTGCAGCTCAGAGGGGGTGCTCGAGCCCCCTGAGCCCGTCCCTGGCTCTGCACCTCTCTCTATCCGTTTTTTACATTTTGTACATATTTCTTCAATAGCATAAATACAGCAAAGTAGCTATACTCCCATCTTCCTTCACTTAATTCCATATCCTCTCCAACTTCAACACTTTGTAGTCCACATCATTCCACGATCCTCAATGAGGTCAACTTGGTCACCATCACAACACTGACCACAAATGAGTGTGTGGTGTCCAATGAATCTACTTAGGGATTCATATTGGTGTGCATTATTTAAGTATTTAGATCATAACAAACAAGACAATAACAGTGTTATGTGACTCAGAGGAAGCATTTAAGAAGTTAGCAATGACTGGAGATGCCCTATCATGGAATACAGGGCTAGAGTTAGACTCATTGGACATTGGAATAGTACTTTTCCTTACCATCTTCGTCATCTCCCTCGTACTCGTGTATTTCTGTGCAGAAACATGTGAGGACTGTTGCTATGATCCAGTAAAAATCTTCTTTTGGGTGTTCCTTGGTTGTGGTATCGTGTTGGGACTACTCGGATACTGTCTGCTGCAAAGACCTCCAGAAGTCTCCTTCATCCAGTGCGTAGTCAGCAATCCACTCACTCTCTCCATCAAATCCGCCATCATTGCATATCCCTTCCTCTATGTCTTCTTTTTGGGTGTCGTTCTCCTCACCTTTGCCTCTACATTTGTATATCTTCGTCATGAGTGTGAATCGCTGGGATTTATTTTATGCATATTTTTTCTGTTTGTCGTTGCAGCCACTGTCTTTATCCTATATGGTTATCTCAGCATGGGATTGGACACGCTCAGTGTCAGTGCACCTCTGCCACCAGATCATAATTGTGGTAGTGCATGTGATGCTGATCTTGATGAGTCTTATCAGAACGGAAATATTTTGTCCTCTGTAGAATCAGGTGATACTCCAACTTCACCTCCCATAGTTAATAGATTACCATCTTCTTCTCCTTCCAGTGCTACTAGTTCTAACATCTCTCCTATTCCTTCAAAGCCTTCATCTCAAGCTTCACCCTCTGCCAACCACTTTCCACAACCTACTTCACAGCCATGCATTAAGATTCATAGAGACCGTCGTAATGTACTCAAGTGGCATGATATTATGATCCTTCATTATTCAGAGAATAGGGAAGAAAAAATCCTCAGAATCATGTCAAGGATTGCTGTTAAGTGGAGGGAACTGGCTCGGATGTTTGACTTTAACGAGAAACTGATAGCTGAGAATCATAACACTGGAGTGGACTTCTCCAGTAAATGTTGCCACGATGTTCTCGACAAGTGGTTCCAGCAGGGTTCATCAAGATACCCTGTCACATGGAATGGTTTCATCCGTGCATTGAAAGACATTGAGCTTTATGAATTAGTGAAAGATATAGAGATTGCTTTAAAGTGTGTGATTCAATAGTGAACTTTAAATGTCAATGATAGTGATAATAATTGAATTAGTTATAATTAATTGTGCGTAATATGGACAGAAATGTCTTGATTTACTGCAAATTTCACTTCCGTTTGAACATCAAGTTTTGCGTATGACCTTTGACAAAACTTGCGCAGTAGCAATCTGCAGTAGAAGAGGGTTTTGAAAGATGTCCTAATGAGTATAGCATTTCAAGGAGTCCACATTGAAGTCTTCCACTGCACTTATTACATTCATAGCTGCTGCTAATAAAGCATTTAGGCAATCTTTGTATGACAGAATGTATGATGAAGCATTTTTTTGTACTATAAATTTAAAAATCAGAACTGATGATAAAGCGTTTGTAACAGTTCATATAATTATTTAGTGCTTTATTAGCAGCAGCTGCAGTAGATAATGAATTTCAATTAAACTCTAGTGTGTGAATACAAATGGTTCTGTACTGTAAGAATAAGCTATATACATTTTAAAGTTAGTCAGTGTTTATCATGAGAGTCTAGTGCATCATCATATAGCTGGCTTCTGCTGTAATAGTCCTGAGACATCATTTGCGATGTAACTATACGCCAATTTCTGCAGTCGTATGAAGATCCTTGCCTGTTGGTCGAAGCACACATCACTGCAGTAACTGGGAAGGGAGGAGGAGGAGGTTGGTGCCGATGTGCCCTCTTCAGCTGATTGGTCAGCGGAGGTTTGAGTGGTAGTAGGAGGAGCAGGAGGAGGCGGTGTTGTTCTGTTCAGAGAAATACTCCCATTCACATGCAGAATCTGTACCAAGAATAATACATTCAAGATGATTATGGCTAGCAAAATTTTAAACTGCTATAGCTTGCTGGCTAACTTTAAGAAAATCAACCAATGCAGTAATTGTTACCAAATACTTTTATTTTCTCCTCACCAAATTTGCTAGAGCATCCTTCATGGTTGAGGTCCTCGAGATGACATCAGCTAAGTAGATGGAATAGTAATGAGTTGGGTTGCTAGTGTTGAAGAATTCTCCCACTCTCTGCAAGTAGTTGACATATCCACGAGCACTGTGGTAATCTTCAACCAGTCGTGCCAAAAACTACACAAAATCAATAATAAATAATCTGTTCCCAGACCTTTTGTTGGTTAGTAGTTGTTGTTTTATTTGTTGTTGTTATTGTTGTTATTGTTGTTATAAGCTTACATTTGTCTTTGGGTTGAGTAGTCCATCTGATTCATCTCCTGACCTTTCCTTTATGAAACAAGGCTCCCGAAGAACAAAGTTTCTAGTATTGTAATAACCATTTGCAGCCTGCAAAATAGAAATTTGTACAGTAAAGTCATTATGGTGCCCCCAAAAATAACAACAAACAAACAACAACAAAAAACAACAACCAGTAATTCATATTGTTCTTTTACATCATCAAATTATCATATCTTTTTTACCACGTTATTATCTATTGGACTGTGCATCTGCTAAATAGTAATCTCACTACAGCTACCAGTATTCCTATTCCCGACTGCTAGTAATCTCACTACAGCTACCAGTATTCCTATTCCAACTGCTAGTAATCTTACTAGGAAATTCAAGATGATGTAGGCAGCTTGGTTTGTCTCTATGCCAGTCAATGTCACAGCATTAGCCAGACCCCGCAAAGCCACCTCAGTGGCTGTCGTAGTGCTGGTACTAATACTTTCAGCATCTGCTGCTCCTGCATCTCCTGCTGAGCTCACTGGAGCACAGATGGAGTTGCAAGCAAAGGCAACCAGAATAATGACTGCTGAAGAATAAGGTCCCATCTTTTAAATAAAGAAGTAGTTTCTAGAATATCTTGCTTGGTTTTTGAGTATTCTTGTTTGTTGCTGCTTGAGAAGCTTGATTTCTTTGGTTCAGTTTTCTGGAGTTTGCAATTCTGTAAGTGCCCTGCCTTGCTTTGTCTACTCATTTTATAGGTAGTCTTCAAAGGGGGAACTATCTCTGTTTCTAATTGGAAGCAACGCTGGTGGTCCCTTGCCTCTCTCTTGGGGCCATTTCAGGCACTGACTCACTCCCTGCATCTAAAAATACAAAAAGAAAAATTTTTTTTCGCTCTTTTAGTATTTCCCCTTCAGCATATAACAGTATACGAGCCACTGTATAGTCTTCAGTTGTGAATTTTTAAATTTTGCTTGGGGGAAACCACCAGCATGGAAGGGATTCACCTAATAAGAGTTATTCATACCTCCTTTCTGACTTCCTATTTTCTTCATTTCCTGCAGAGCAATAGCAACTAGAAGTCTATGTATTTAGTCCTATGGAACTAGCTTGCTAGCAACCTCCACTATTAGTATGCTAGGCTAGCTAGTAACCTCCACTATGCTAGGCTATTTCAGCATCCGTTTGGACTAATAAATATTAGCAAATGTGATATCTTTTGTGCTCCATGCAATGGTATTAGATTCATGGGGGAGGGGCTTATGGCAGTGGTACAGTACTATCAGATTCATGGGCAAAGGGGAGGGGCTTGTTGCCCTGTTCACATGGTGATTATCCACTATGATGGTTAGTGTTTCCTAGTAGTGTTGTTGCATGGAATAGGATGAGTTACCCTTAAAGAGATGAATATGGAATAAGTCCATGAATCTCTGTCTCAACCAAATGAATACAAGTAGCAAGGTCGTGAATATGATTATGAGCACCTTTTAACCTGTATCTATTCTTGTAATTCTTATGTAGTGACGTTACAGCTTTAATAAGAGGGGAAAAATCTCTGTTACTAAGAAAAGAGCCTTTTTTTGAAGTCTCGTAATACTGTTTGGCGCGAGGGTGCGTATTGAGGGGTGTGTTTTACATTTACAAAGAAATCATCCTATCAGAAATGGGGTGTATTCAATGAAATAAATATCAAATGTTTTTGGGTATTATATTGCCATTAGTATTGGGACTAGTATGGTGTCGGAATGCTTGATCTTCCCGGGAGGTTTGGTATATGAATGCTGCTACTTCCCGGGAGGTTGGCGTATGAATGTGATTGAGTTTCAGCACTGTGTGCAGTTCTTGGTACTTGGGTGGCTAGCTGGGACCCGATTGGGGGTGGCTTGCATTATTTTGACGTTGGCAGCACTTCAGAATGCTGTCGTGTTGACACTCTCAGCATTTGGACGCAATGATGCGTATGATGTGCTTGCGTTCTTGCTGGCTTCAACGTCAGCCAAAGCTGGTCAGAGTTCAGTGCTGCTCATCTAGTCAAGCGTTGTGACACCAGAGCATCATTTTGGGGTGAATATTTTTTATTTTGTATTGAGAACTCTTTGGAGGTAAAGGGGAAAGGAAAGGAAAGGAAAGGAAGAAAGAATGAAAGAAAGAAAACTAACCTAACTTAAAAGCTAAAAAAAGAGTGTCATAAAAATAATTTGCATGTTTCCCAGTTGTATGTCCTTGGTGGTTCAAATTGAGAGAGTGCGATACATTTATCCTCTACCAGTCTACTTTTTTATGTGTGAATATGTGTAATCTCTGCTTATTTTTCTCAGCTAACATGATAAAAAATTCAATCAAATTAGTTCTCATAAAAATTAGCTTATGAAACAAAATCATAATGTTCATAATTGTAATTTTTATGAGAACTAATTCTATAGAATGTGTAATCTCCTTCTCCTTTGTAGATACTTTACTGATTAATAGTCCCTCCCCTCTCCTCCCCCACTCCCTCCCACTCTCCATGCAGAGTTCATTGTGGAAGAAATATGAGCGGTACTACCTGCCGATACTTGACCACACCCCCTCTCCCCCCACCTGGATATGTGTGAAGAAAGGAGAGAGCACAGTGCAGTTCTCCAAAGCTCGCTATGGCAGCACTGACAGAGAAGATCGCTCACCACTCTCTCCCAGGGAAGAGGTGAGTACAGTAGTCTCCAGTGGACCCTCTCTGATTGGAGGGATGTCCTCATTTCAAGGGTCCATAATTAGTGCATATTTCAGGCCACCAGCTCTGATGAAGTTAAGAAGTGATTGCCTATATTACTGTGTATTGATTATTGATAACTCCCCTGATTCAAGGAAATGTACAGAGCTGAAGACTAGTAATTTAGCCCATTAAGTATAGGGTAGCCCCCATACAGTGAGGATTATAACAGTCTGTCATAGGCCATTTACCGGGTTAAAAGGGCAAATGTCAGGTCAAGATTTGCTTTAGTCTGACATTATATTGGCTTAGAAATGTCTATTTAAAGCCCATATTATGGCCATATCATAATATGGCCGATCAACTCTTCCCTTGTCAAATCATTTTAAAAGAGTTATAATCCTCACTGCCATAGTATCATTAAGGGTCACCCTGTACTAATAAATTCTGCTTCTGAAACTTAATTTGATTGTGTCTCTCCTTGTTTTCCTAGGGCACCACCTCTCCCGCCTCCTCTGAAGATGTGGAGGTCAAGTCCAAAGTGACACCTCACAAGCTGTGGAAGACAGTGTCAGAGAAGGTCCTCGAGTTCCTGGTGGGTGTCAAGGACATCTTCTTCAGCATCAGCTACATATTTGCCATCATAGCCATGATGGTACGTACGTTTAGCAAATACACATCCTGTATACATCCTGATTAGTGGGAAATTTTCGTGGGGTATAATATTGTTGTTGTTGTTGTTGTTGTTGTTATTGTTGTTGTTGTGAACCATATCTACGAAATTCTCACTCTACAAAATTTCCCTTTCTGGTCTTATTCTATGTGGAATTTGAAATAATAATACCCACGAAATTACTATACCCACGAAATATATGTAGTTGGTAGCTCTCAATAATGAGCATAGCAGTTAATAGGAATTCTGATCAGATAAAGGCTGAAAGTGCTTTCAATCTTTCTTTCTTTCTCTTTTCTGATAACTGAAGGTGTGGAGTGTGGTGTACCCGTCCTGGCCATCCTTGGTCTTCCTTTTATGGGCAATTGCTATCTGGTTGATCCCTAAGGCAACCCCTCGTCAGTCCCTCTTCTTCACCTCTCCAGTACTGGTCCTCTACTCGCTAGCCCTCCTGCTCATCCAATACATCTACAGCTTCAACATTGGGGATTATTTGGAGAGGGACTACCGCCTGGTGGTGGAGTGTCATTCTGGGAGGCAAGACAGCTGCAAGTCCTTGGCACTGTTTATCAAGGTATGTATTACTGTCCTTATCTCTTGTGTGTAATACCTTAAATTTGTAACTTGATGATAGGATAACTTAGAAGTGGGGGTGGACTAATCCGCCTTTTATTGTGGGCCTGTCCCTTTAATAAGGCGACCTTAATTAGGTGTGTTTCATTTTATTTTGTATTTGTTTTTTTTTGTTTTTTTGTTTGTTTGTAGACGATCTGTACGATTGCATTCTTCACTGCTTTTCGTGAGTTTGTTCATTTGGTGAAAACCAACTATCAGGAGTTGTGCGGGAGGGAGCCTGGCTTAGATGGTGAGATCCAGCTCATTAGCCGTGGTACGAACCCCCGTACGTGCCTCACTTCCCCCCTTAGAGCTAGAAATGACATTACTTCCCTAGGGCTATAATAAACCTTCAACACATGCACTGAAATCTGCTCAGAAATGACCAGTTGTTATTAATAGTGTGTACATACGTATATCTCTAACAGTATGAGGTTGGTGATACCAATAAGATTTTATGTTGCTCGGGCCCTAGATAAAGCCTGAAAGTACTATGATGATTATTTCAAATTGTATATATTTTACTACCTCAGTACTAAGCTTTCGGCCATGTATTATTGCATGCCAAGGATAGGGATGATGAAGAAAAGTGCATAGTATTTATTTCCTCCATCACATTCTATCCATCAGTGCTTGACATGTCTAAACTTTCCCAGTTATGATCATCATCATTTTCAAACCGACCTACCTACCCATCAGTCAGCATATTTTCGCCCGAGCAACATAAAATCTAATTGGTGTGACCTATTGTGCCTTGTTTGTTTGTTTTCCTTCCTGTATACATCTATATTTCCTTCCTGTATACATCTATGTTTGTTTTTGTTTTTTTTTCTCCTTCCTGTATGCATGTGGTTCACTAATATTCTTGTATTGATCGATTCTTAATTTCAGTGACTGACTCCAGTTCTGATCTTGAAAATTCCATGGAAGCAAATTCCATGGAAGTGAAGCGAGCAGAGAATTTGGCTCGTATTCGTGAGACCTTGCGACAGCTGGTGGCCACTTACTGGGTGCTGGTGGTGGTGGGAGCTTTCCTCCTAGTGACATTGACGGGAGAACCCAGTCTTCTCAAGACCATCTACTTACTCTTCTTCTTCTTCTTCATCATAACCTATCAGGTGGGCTAGGAATATCTTAATATATACTGCATGGTATTCATGTTCTAATTAACACACACCATAAAACTGACAGTGATGAGTATAATTTAATTGCTACTGTAGGTGCTATGCATACAGTGAAATTTCAATTCAGGCCTACAGTGCAATAATAATCAACCCCTCTAATCAGGATGCCTCTATTGATTGACCCCTCTAATCAGGATGCCTCTATTAATTGACCCCTCTAATCAGGATGCCTCTATTGATTGACCCCTCTAATCAAGATGCCTCTATTGATTAACCCCTCTAATCAGGAGGCCTCTATTGATTGACCCCTCTAATCAGGATGAATCTATTGATTGACCCTCTAATCAAGATGCCTCTATTAATTGACCCCTCTAATCAGGATGCCTCTATTAATTGACCCCTCTAATCAGGATGCCTCTATTAATTGATCCCTCTAATCAGGATGAATCTATTGATTGACCCTCTAATCAAGATGCCTCTATTAATTGACCCTCTAATCAGGATGCCTCTATTAATTGACCCCTCTAATCAGGATGCCTCTATTAGATCCCAAAGTGATTTTATCTTGTGCCACATGTGCCATGTATACTGTTTCATATTTGCATGGACATATACTGTTACACGGTACATACATGTACGTATGTACTATGCACATTGATACTATGTACTGTTTAAGAGTACATACATGTGCCATGCATGTTGATACTATGTCCCATGCATGTTGATACCATGTACTGTACTATTTCAGAGTACATGCATGTGCCATGCATGTTTGACATGTATTCTTTCTGTTGCTACCAGGTGGTGGAGCGCTGGTGGTTCTATATCAACTTTCCCCTCTGGTGCCTGCTGATTGTCTATGCAGCCCTTGAGCTTATCCTTGTCTACACTTACCGGTTTGACGAGATCAAGAGCCAGTGGACCAGGTTGTATAATGGCTCGGCCCTTCCAGCAGATAATGTGTCAGAAGTGGACTTGTAAGTCAGGCATAATAGTCCCTCCAAAATGGCTACATGTTCTCTTTCTCCCCCCCTCGTTTGCCTTCTCTTTTTTCCCTCCCCTCCTCTCCCTCCCTTCCTCTTCTCTTCCTCTCCCCTCCCCTCCCTCCTCTCCTCTCCCTCCTCTCCTCTCCTCTCCCCTCCCCCTCTCCTCTCCCCTCCCCCTCTCCTCTCCCCTCCCCCTCTCCCTCCCTCTCCCTCCCTTCTTCTCCCTTCCCTCCCTTTTTTCCCCCTCCCCCTTCCAGTTATGCCAGCATTGGACTGGAGCAGAGCAGTAGCACTCTGCGGTCCCAAGTGGTGACCCTGGTTCCTCCCGCCATCTTCATAGCAGTCATGGCCTTGCAGCTCCGTTACTTGAGACCCACTCGCAGCCAGGGACCCCAGGGACCCCAGGGGGCGACACAGGACACAAGTTACGCTGCCTTGGAACTCTCCACCCTCTTCCCAACGGCTCTCCGAAAGGCTATCAAGAAGATCAAAGATGAAGCAAAGGAAATGATTACTGGTGGGGAGGACAGTACCAATGCAGAGGGTGAAGGTGGTGATGAGGACAAGGAGGGTGAGCCAGAGGAGGAGGAAGAGGAAGAGGAGGAGAAAGTTGAAGAGGAAAAAGGAGGTAGGACTAAGTTATAGAGGAATGCCTCTCAAGTCCAAGCCCTTCAACTAAGTATCCTATTTTATCTCAGATCAGTACTATAGTGCTCTGAAACTCAAGTATTCTCTACCCTATGTGTACATTACATATCTTGTGTATGAAACTCAGTATACTCCTCATGTCCCATGTCGTATACTCCATGTATACATTACATATCCTGTGTCAGTATACTACTCATGTCCACTTCACATATCCTGTGTATGAAACTCAGTATACATACTCCTCATGTCCTACATGTGCCCACATGTCCCATAATATTCCAGTTATGCGTACTTATCCCATGATGTTTTAGTATACTCCACATATTCAATCATGTATACTCTACATATTCCAGTATACTCCACATATCCCATAATATTCCGGTATACTCCACATATCCCATGATATTCCACATATCCCAGTATACTCCACATATCCCAAATTGATAATACATGTACAGACACAACTACAGTGACCGTGGAGATCCATCCTGGCCGCGAGAGTCCAGCTTCCGTTCCAGGTGGTCGCAAGAGTCCAGCAGTTAGAAGAAGAGCAAACAAGCAAAAGCAACCAAGCATCAAGAGACAGAGTATAATCTCCTCTGTCTCCACCACTCACCACTCCAAAGCTTACTCCTGCTACAAGTTCTTCTCTTATCTCCTGAAGAAGATAAGATGGCTGACTATCGTCCTTGTGAACTTACTATGGAGATTCTTAGAACTTCACATGCACAAGATAGTGTGCCTCACTCTCTTTGCAACCACCATTTCACAGATCAGTGTCTTGTACTGGATCTTACTGGTGTTTTTGGTGTTCATTGTGGTACCACTGCCGTATATGAACACTCTGACGTACCCTATAGTGACCCTGTATCTAGGGATCATCACTGTTGTCAAAACCATCTTCCAGTTTCCTGTCATCCTTGAGGAGTACTTCACATTTCCACTTGCGAGCAACTCACCCAATTGCCCATCTATAGAGGTATGTTGATCAATATTGGTAAGGATCATCAAGTGGAAATTTACTCTGTCTACCATTCATTGTAGTTAGAGCCTTGCAAAATAGACATTTGCCCTTGACATTGTTCCATGCCCTCTCTCCCCTCCCCTTCCCTTTAGGTGGACAAAGGAGAAGTTTTCCATGACGAATTTTCTCCAGTGGGTAACGATGCCAACTGGCTGGGGTTGCACAAGGCTGGCAGTGATAACTACGCTCACTACATCGCTGTAAGTGCAACATGCAAATGCTATCAGCAGGGAACTCCCCTACCTCCACTGACATCATGAGTATGGTGTCATAGGGACTTCCCCTAATTTTATGCACAATAGAATACTGCTCTGTGTAAGCATGGCTATTCCTTTTCTTTTGATGTTGTCACTATCATTTATGCCCTGTGAGACCACACTCGTCCATCCTTTTAATAACTTTTATGAAATTTTTACCTTGCTCTTTTTCCCGATCTAGCTTCCTATTGTCAGCACTTTGTTTCTCTCCTTATGGTTCTCTGCAAGACGCTACCAGGTAAATTCATGCCCAGTAATATTTATTAGGAATTCACTTGCACTTCTATATATACTCCAAGCTCCCTTCTAATTAAAGGAACTCACCTTCTTCTCTTATTGCTAGAAACACAATTACCACTCTAAGGAGATCACTGTGGATACTTGGGAGAAAAGGGCTCTGTTCTTGAATGTTCCGAGACACCAAGCAGAGAGATCAGTCTGGGCTGCTATCAAGTACTTCATCAACCACATCTTTGAGATATATGGACTAGAGGTAAGATTTAGAAGGGAAGTGATTTATATACAGGATTAAAGGGAAAATAATAGTTTTTAGGGTTGAATCCATCCATATAAAGTTGTGATGGTCCATTTGATTCTTCTCTTTCTAGTTTTGTTGGTGTATGATGGCAATCACAGTGGCTGTACGTATTGATGTCTATGGTGTGATCTATGTCCTATCACTAGGGATCCTCCTCGTGATCCCCCGTAAAATCCTGTTCCCTGCATGGCTGGGTTACCTCATTGCCCATGGCTTGCTCCTCCTGGTCCAGTACTTCTTCCTTTTGGGCAGACCACCAGGAATATGTTTCACTGACACTGGATCAGGTATAGGCACAGTTTCCTGAACATTTTGAGGAAATAAATCATTTATGATTGATGACGATGTAGTGTATCCATGGAGTAACTTTAGTGGGGATCCCTTGCTGTCTTCTCACCAGACTGCCTTCAAAAAGTGGCTATTCCTGCCTGCAGATAACGTGCAGATTCTAAACAAAGAATTCCTATATGGTTAGCATCATTAGAATTACGATTAATGTGTATAGTATGTGTATTGACTGTTTCTCTCTGTGCAGCTGACTTCATAGTCTACTTGCTAGTATGTTTCCAAGTGGCTTATTTCTACAACAACCCTCTGGAGAAAGGTGCTTCAGACCACGACTGCATTCGCAATTTCCTGAATTACCACCATTTCCTGGACTATATAAAGGTTCTGATGGTCTCTCTCTCTCTCTCTCTCTCTCTCTCTCTCTCTCTCTCTCTCTCTCTCTCTCTCTCTCTCTCTCTCTCTCTCTCTCTCTCTCTCTCTCTCTCTCTCTCTCTCTCTCTCTCTCTCTCTCTCTCTCTCTCTCTCTCTCTCTCTCTCTCTCTCTCTCTCTCTCTCTCTCTCTCTCTCTCTCTCTCTCTCTCTCTCTCTCTCTCTCTCTCTCTCTCTCTCTCTCTCTCTCTCTCTCTCTCTCTCTCTCTCTCTCTCTCTCTCTCTCTCTCTCTCTCTCTCTCTCTCTCTCTCTCTCTCTCTCTCTCTCTCTCTCTCTCTCTCATTATGCCTCTTTACCTTCCCTTCCCTCTACTCTCTCCCTCATTCTCGATTCCCTTTCTTCCCTTCCTCCCTCAGCTATTCGTCTTCCAGTACTCCTTCTGGATCACTCTCTTCCTGGTCTTCTTCACTGCTGTCTCTCGCATCAGCCTCTTGGGGATTGTGTACCTCCTCCTCCTCTTTGTCTTTGTCTATCGTGGACAGGAAATGCTCAAAGACAGCATGAAGTGGCGTCACAACAGGTAAGACTCCATTCCATTCCATTCCAAGCTTGAAAATAGCATATGCTAGCATTGATAGGTAATTTCCTAGCTTGCAATGCCTGATAAAAGTAAGCTATATTCCACTGAAAATCACATACTAGCTGACCTTCTTAGGTAGCAATGTTTTTTTTCTTTCTTTTTTCACCCATAAGAATGAGCTGGTTATAATGACTTTCATACATGTATATGCAATGTGCCAAAGCACCTGCAACAGCAAATGATTTGCTACAGAATAAAGAGTTTATATTTAAACAGCAACAATAATTACAGAGTTTATATTTCAATATGCAACACAGCAGCAATAATTTGGGTCACATTGGTGGTCAGTGCACGACTTCTGTTGGGTTTTCAATCCTAGCTTGCCCACACTGAGGTTGATAGGGAAAGCCGTGGTAGGACGATCGTGAAAGATGTGGTATGCACCAAAACAACCCCAGCGATTATGCACAGTCTTAATATCCTGAACTCGCAGGGATTTACTAGTACAAATCTTCTGACAGGACAAGTTACTGGACGAGGTGCAAGATTTTCCCACAGCATAGACTGTGCCCCCGAGTTTCTTGCTGTTGGCCAATGCTGCACACATGGACTGGGCTAGTATTTCTTCAGTGGAATGTTTAAGCAACAAGTCATTCAATTGCTTATCAGGCTGAGAAGAGTTTGATATCTGTGTATGATAGAGAAAGGATAACCATAGCTATATGCATTGAAAGAACTCATGCAACTGTATGATAATATTACAGCCATGCAAGAGATGAACTTCCAGTAACCTGTTTCTTTATTCCTCTGTTCTCAAGCTCCTTCATTTCTTCCTCTTCCATGACACTGAGTTTTTCAATGCACCTTCCTCCATGGAGGACAGCCATCACCAACACAAGAAAATAAAATACTTTGAAATTCATCACACCAACCTAAATCAAACTAGCTATCTATAAGTTACACTTAGAGCTATAGAGCTATATTGGCAAGTCATCATTCACTTAAATAGTGTTGCTTCACAGACTTTGTAGCAGTACTTATATGGTTATCAGTATTATAATCATTACATCAGCCAGTTTGTATAGTGACCGATAGTGGCATATGCTGTTTAATGTGGATACAAGGTGTGTACTGTGCTATGCTGTGGTGGCACTTCATTAGGAGTTGACCACTGTCTATATTGAGATCACTGTTGACTCCAGCCATTCACCCAAGTTATTCTTGCATGTCAGCAATGACTTCTGCAATAAAACTAAAACAGTGCTTGAGAGTGGTATGATTAGTTATCCATGTACAGCTATCACTATAATTATGATTATGATGGTATTGTCAATATTATTTAGCTCCAACTATCCCTTAAGTCTTCATGATATTAACCATGAACAAAATCCACAAAAAATTTATCCCACAAACTATAGCTCTTGGATGAAACATACATTAACTGATTTTTTTTTCTTTTTTTTTTTTTCTTCTTTTTTTTCTTTCAGCTGGGCGTTTCTACGATGGGTGTCGTGGGGGGTACTACTTCTTCGAGTTACATTTCAGGTTAGCCTCCCCAACTGACACAACCTAATTCAGTTACTTACTTGCTTCTTACAAACATAGCTAATAGCCCAGTAATTCTTGACACTAGCTATACATCAGCAGATTGATTCAATTTCAATCTGGTATGATCTAGGCAATGCCATGTACTAACTTATAAGTCATTGTTATTATTCAAGTTGCATACACACACACTGCATGTACACACACAAAACGAAACAAAAAAAAAACTCTGAATGGTGGTACGGCCATGGCCGTACCAACCGTAGCAGTGCCTCCAGCCATGATCAGTATGATTCACTTCTAGATTATGGACTGTGTGTTTTCCATTCGAATCGACAACTGTATCGTGATACTGCTCTTCAATGGTGCTTGTGCAAGAAGCACTTACTACGGTAAGAAACACACACACACTCTAAAGAACAGGATTATCATAATGTCTGCATCATAGTGAAACAAGACCATTTGTTTGAAGTGAGCTTTTAGCCTACTGAGCTTCCAGGGGATGAGTAATTACGTGTTTATTTGCATCACTGCTAGTTATTTGTCCTCACTAATTCTCACTGGTTCATGCTTGCTCTCGCTGGTCCATAATTGATCCACTGATCATGTATATAATACATGTTTGTTCTCACTGGTCCATGCTTGTTCTCACTTGTTCTCGCTGGTCCATAATTAATTCACTGGTCATACATGCTTATTCTCACTGGTCCATGCTTGTTCTCACTGGTCCATGCTTATTCTCACTTGTTCTCACTGGTCCATAATTAATCCACTGGTCATACATGCTTGTTCTCACTGGTCCATGCTTGTTCTCACTTGTTCTCACTTGTTCTCACTGGTCCATAATTGATCCAGTGGTCATACATGCTTGTTCTCACTGGTCCATGCTTGTTCTCACTTGTTTTCGCTGGTCCATAATTGATCCACTGGTCATACATGCTTGTTTTCACTGGTCCATGCTTGTTCTCACTTGTTCTCACTGGTCCATAATTGATCCACTGGTCATACATGCTTGTTCTCACTGGTTCACACCTTCTTCTTCACGCTTCTATGTTTGACTTGGTTCATGCAGCAAGTCCAACGGAGTCATGTCCGGAGGTGTCCAGTGTAGGGTTGTGGGTGGATGCTTTCAACTTTGTGGTGATCACACTTCAAATCATGATCTTCAGTTCTCGATATAGTGACTTCATCAAGGATGACCTCATCAAACGGGAAGCTAATGCAGCAAGGTTAGTAACCGATCAATACAGGCATATGCACGGTGCATGTGCATGCAGGTAAAGGGTGCATGTGTATGCAGGTAAAGGGCACATATGCATGCAGGTAAAGGGTGAATGTGTATGCAGGTAAAGGGCACATATGCATGCAGGTAAAGGGTGAATGTGTATGCAGGTAAAGGGTGAATGTGTATGCAGGTAAAGGGTGCATGTGTATGCAGGTAAAGGGTGCATGTGTATGTGTTAGGCATATGTGCTATGCAGGTATAAGCATTGTATACGAATGTGCATGCATATAAAGGGTATAGGATGTGCATGCATGTAAAGGAGGCATGTGCATGCATGTAAAAACCATGTGTAAGCATGTGCATGCATATAAAAGTAAAAGCACATGTGCATGCAGGTAAAGGCATGTGTATGCAACATGGTATAAGCATGTGCGAGGTATATTAAATGTGTGAAGTTAATGCATGCACTGCAGCAGCTAAGTTAGTATCTGTGTTGCAATACTATAGATTTCGTGACTTTTTTGATAACAAAGTGGAACAAACACAAATTGAAGCAAAGAACAAGAGAGAACATGAGTTAGAACAACTGAAAAGACGGTAAGAGAATAAGAGAGTCCTGATCAGCTATATAGAGTATGCAACCTTGACTCTTTGGTCTTTTGCAGATCTAACGAGCTTGAAGTTACTAGTGACACAGTGGACCATCTTCTCTATGCAGGAGGTAAATGTATACCATTAAAAGTAAATTCACAATTCGTATGAGCGGTCACTATGGAGACAGCACGTCCTGCAGCCTGATAGTGATTTCATTTTACTATATCCTTCTCTAGTTAAAGTTCCAGAAGATGTTACATTATTGCACTCCCGAGAACCAAAAGTCACCTCAGGAAAGAAGGACATTTACTTTGATATCATGAAGTTGATCAGCCCTGAACACAGGCGTATTGCCAGGCAAGACGAAGAAGAAAAAAGTGTGTTTCAAATAATAATAGCCATGGGATTGGGTATTGTGGACGATGTCACAGAGTGGTTGGAAGAGACAAGTGCATTGTATCGACAAGTGGTAGAGGCCGTGCAGCCTAAGAGTCGATCCGGAAGTCCTAGTGAAGAAGAAGATGAGAAAACTGAGCTTATTACTGCTGCTGCAAGTGAAGGTGGTATGATTAACTATGGCAGTGGGGAACAGGGAGGTGCCACTGTTGTCAAGGACGCCTCCCCTCCTGAGGATGCTGGGGGCAAGAAGAAGAAGAAAAAGGAAAAGAAGAAGGGGAAATCTGGAAGCAAAGAGCCTGAGAAACCTATCGAGCCTGAGAAACCAGCTAAGCCAGGACCGATTGTCCAATTTGATGAGGGAGAAGACATTTTACTGAAGACACTGAAACCTTCAGAAGAAGAAGTGAAGGAAACTGCTATGTATGAAAAGAGGTTAAAAGAAAAGACAAGCAAGTACACAAGTCGACTCAAGCGTCTTATGATGGCACTTTACTACGTTTTCCTCTCCCACTCGGAGTACATTGCCTATTTTCTTATCATCATCAATATCATCATCAATGGAAGTCTACTTTCGTTGGTGTACGTGGTGTTCCTCTACGGATGGGGGCTCTTGACCATCCCATGGCCATCCAAGCGATTCTGGTTGATCCTAATCTTTTACACTATGTTCATGTTGGTCGTGAAATACTGCTTCCAGTTTAAGCGGATTCCCTACTGGAAAGAGAACTATGACTCTAATGGCGGACTCTTTCCCCCTCGACTCATTGGCATACAGAAACATAAGAACTTCTTTGCTAATGTGGCCTGGGATATGTTGCTGTTGATAGCTCTACTCATTCATCGTGGTTTGCTCAGGGTAAGAGCTAAAATACTTTCACCTGGCACCTTAATCATTCACTATAACTGCTATAACTTTCTCAATTCTTAACCAAAGTTCTAATTTACGCTCAACAGAGAGCTAATTATCCACTCTCTCGGCTGGTATTTGAAATTTGCAATTTGGTCAAGAGTTGTAGCAGTTATAGTGAATGATCAAGGTGATAGTGTGACACTGTCATTTTCAAAAATTCACTTTTTCTTCAATTTTTTCTTTTATGTACAGCAATATGGCTTGTGGAGAAGTTATGTTGGAATCAAACAGATTAAAAAGATAGGGTAAGCAATATCTTGTCATATTTTCCTTTTCCATTCCAGTTTTGGAATGTATTAGTATGACAGATCCTGGATAGTGTTCCATTCCAGATTGAAATGTTCATTCCAGGTCTAAATGCACAATGTTGTTTTCATTTCAGTTCTGAAGTGATTAGTGATGTGAAGGTGTTCGTGAAGCGTCTTGTGGATCCAAATGTTTCTCTGGGTGCCAGGGATTTCTATGTTCCCATGCTCTTTTTTGACATCTTGTGCTTCCTCACGATTGCCTTTGGAGTTAGCTCCTTTGGAGTAAGTCTTCTTCTTGATAAAGTGTTGAATGAGCTTGGGGGGAGGGGGGGTGGGGATTAGAGGGTAAGAGATGGGAGAGATTGAATGGTTTCTAACAAGATTCTGGTATTCTGCAGGTTGGAATACAGGGAAGTGGGTCGACTGTTACTAAGTACATCCAAGAGAATCAAGTCCCCTTTGTGTTCTTGGTAATGTTATTTCTACAGTTCCTATCAATGCTAGTGGACAGGTGAGTCCCTTCTCTTCTCTTCCAAATGCATCTCAGAGCTCATTGATGGGTGACATTACATTTTCTTCTTCCTTGAAACCTATTGGAATACTATACTTTCAGAATGAGATCTCACCACCCTTCAATATAGTTGATGTCTATGAGCCCTCTCCTTTGTGTGTACTGTTATATGTTACTAGGGATAAGTAATTTCAATTGTGATATTTCTCACCATCTAAGGGCCATCTACCTGCGGCATGCTCTGTGGGTCAAACTCATCTTTCAAGTTTTTCTGCTGGTGGTGTGGCATGCTTACCTCTTCTTCATCCTGCCCTCAGCAAAAGTCACCAACCAGTAATTGTCACTACAATCATGCTAATTCATTCCCTACCCCTTTTTGCTCCTCCTCCCTTCCCTTTCCTCTTCCCTCTCCCCTCCCCTTTCCCTCATAGACCCTTCATTTATAATGCGGCAGCCCAGTCAATCTACTTCTTCAAGTCGTGCTACTTCATTATCTCCTCTTTCCAAATCATTGCTGGCTATCCAACAAGAGTTCTCTCCAACTTCCTTGCAACTCAATACAGCACTGTCTCTTGTAAGTGCAATGGCCCAGAAAAGAAGTATTCTGGGTCCCACTGGGTCCCACTGGGTTCCACTGGGTCCCACTGAATCCCACTGGGTCCCACTGGATCCCACTGGGTCCCACTGGGTCCCACTATAGGCACATTTTGTGATACAGTGAAATCTCCAAATAACAGACACACTTGGGACCCAGTATTTGTCCTTTGTAGAGAAGAGGTTGTCCTCTTTTGGAGGAACCTTTATTTTGCATGTATATACAAAGGTAGTTTTAGATTATCTTTTATTGAGAGGTTTGTACTCTTTCTGAATTTTCTACTGTATTTGCAATTTCAATTCTATGTAGGGCTGGCCTTCAACGTCTACCGTCTGATTCCCATTCTGCCGGATCTACGTGAAGTGATGGACTGGGTCTTCACCAACACAACACTCTCCCTCATCAACTGGTTCAAAGTCCAGGAAATCTATGCCCAGCTCTACCTGGTCAAAGTCCAGCGGGACCGAGAGAAGGTAAGAGATTCCCACCTCCAATACTGGCTACCTTCATAACTATCATAGCAACTTTTGACCAATTTCAAAGTGATTTTAGAAACCTACACACACTCTCTGTTTGCTGATGCATTATAAACTGAGCTACCTGTTACTTTCCATTAGTGTTGATCTCTAGCCATTAGCTGAAAAGTCAGCATGATTTAGATTTTGGGGCCATCCCTACTTAACCTTTGAATTTTTTGCGATCATTTTGATAAATATACAGGCCTTCCCTCGTAAGTTGGGAGAGAAGCAGAGCTGGTTGATCAAGTTCCTTATGGGAGCAAGTCTGCTGACAGCTTTGGTGTTACTGATTTGGGGACCCCTCCTGGTCTTTAGTCTCATCCAAACTGCCAGTCTCCCAAACCCTCCAAAGGAAGTCCACGTCAAACTCAACTTGGCTGGCTTTGAGGTAAAAAAAAAGTTGCTGAAATTAAGAGTCATCTGTTAGCTATTTTCTATCTCTTTGTTTCAGCCTATCGTTCAGTTGACAGCACAGACTATATCCATCAAAGAACTCAATAAGAATGAATATAATAATATGCGAAATTATTTTGAAGAATTTACACCTAATGTAACTGTAAGTCATCCACCATTGTTCCCAACATTCTTGATTTTGACGCTTTGATTTTCCATTATCCTCCCTCCTCCTCCTTCTTGTATCCTCCCTCTTATACCCTTCCCTTCTCTCCCCCTCCTCCTCCTCCTTCTTGTATCCTCTCTTCCCTTTCTCTCCCCCTCCTCCTCCTCCTTCTTGTACCTTCCCCTTCTCTTCTCCCACCTCCTCCTCCTCCTCCTCCTCCTTCTTTCTAGGTTGTCCCCTTTTTTGATCAAGATCTGTCTATTGATGATTTCAGACGTGTCGAACTTCATGGGAGTTCCACTTCTTTGTGGATCATTAGTCCACCAGCAAAGGAACTGCTGGTTACACAATTATATGATCTCAAAACCAACAATCAGTCTGCCATGTTGGAGTTCTCCTGGACCATCACAAGGTGATGGGGCAAACACACACAGTAGTAGACTAGCGAGGCAATATGAGATGAATGCCTTTTCATACTAGGGGAATGCAAGATATTAGGGAAGTGCCAAGTATTGTGGGACGAGCGTGAATGCTCGGTTTACTAGCTGTAACATTAGAACATTATACCGCATAAGGTCAGTGCATCCTGAGCACCTGAGAGCAAGGAGCAATCAATCAATCAGAACTCCTTATACATACTAGCAAATAGGATATATTCCATTAATTCTGGACCTAAAAAGTGGACTATAATATAATAGGCCTATCCACTCCCATTGCTATGTACGTACATGTATACATGTATTTCCACACCTATACTTCTTTCTCTGTTTGTCTTTAGGTCCCCTTCCACTGGTCTGGCATCAGAAACCGTCACTGGAACTCATACTAGAGCCTTGACCTACCAAAATGACGCAATGACCATCGATGCATTCTTTAACAGTATCAATAACACTGCTGGACAACCAGTGTAAGCATGATAGCCACTCTATAATGGAGCAATGGTTTCAAAGTGAATAGTCCACACTAGTCTTTATACTGCTAGTCTTTATATTGGTTGCTGCACACACATGCATATATGCCAGCTGGCTGTACCCTTTACCAATCCAAGAGAACGAAAGGGTTTAATTCAGCAAGCAAGCGAACTCACTCTCTGGTCATGGCTCATTCAAATTGTAGATGTAAATATCTAGGTCTACACTCAGAAATGCTCCAGCTAGGGTAGGTGTTGTGCAATAGTAGCGCCTGATAATATCTACATTGTGCTTGGTGGATAATAGGCACTAGTTCCTTAAGATGCTCCCTTGTTATTAGGTGTAGGTGCTTTGGGAACAAACATGAGCCTAACAGCAAATTGGGTGGGTATTATTAGCATTGCCATGCAAATCTTAAGGGTAGACGGTACCATAAAAAGTTTAAAAATTTAAACGTCCATATCTTCATTATGCTACCCCCTATAAGCTTGATTTAGGTCTCAAAAGAGAGCTCTCTTTGAGAGCTTTCCAATAGTGTACTTAGTTACAACTTTACCCCCCCCCCCCCCCCCCCCCCCCCCCCCATATATGGAAGACCTGACATGACCTCAGAAATTTTAAAAATTCTTTAAAATTACCACATACTTAGGAGGCCTTTGATACTCCTATCATAGCTTCTGTGGGCCTAGCTGCTTTAAGTGAGCCATGGGAGTTCAAGGGGGGTATACTATTGGAAAGCTCTCAAAGAGAGCTCTCTTTTGAGACCTAAATCAAGCTTATAGGGGGTAGCATAATGAAGATATGGACGTTTAAAAAATTTTACTTTTTATATGGTACCGTCTACCCTTAAATGCTAAATGGTTACAGAGGGTAGATAGAGCAGCAAGAAAACCAGCAACTAATTTATAAGTGAGGTGCATACCTAATAATGAGAGACTATGGTAACAACTTGAACTGGACACGTTTTTGGAGTCGTACATTTTCAGTTCACATACAATTCTTATTCAGGCTACTGGACCAGCTCTTTCCAATAGTCATCCAAGCACCAGCCAATGGACAATCAGAAGGATTCCGTAGTCTGACAGGTATTAACATGACACAAATTTCTTGATAGTAAACTTGCTGTTTATTATTGTTGTTATTGTTATTGTTGTTATTATTATTAAGATAACTTGGCCAACAACAACAGTGTGAAGTTTGTGTCCTGCAATGTGAACTTGACTCAGGAGGGGAACATGTCGTGGTGGGCAATTCGTCAGAGCAGTCCTTACCTCGTAGGGAACGCAGAAAGAAAGGATGACTTCATTGAGATGATCGTCTACAGCAGTAGAATAGCTCCTCCAGTCTTCAGTTCCATTGCTGGAGTTGGGTAAACACTAGAATCCGACATACAGACAGTGGAACCTCCAATAAAGGACAGTCCAAAAGGACGATACCTTTGTACCTATATACACTCAGCACAAATTAACTCCAAAAAAGGACAACCTCTCTAAGGATGTGTCTCAAGTGTGTCCATTATTCAGAAGTTCCACTCTAACCAAATTTTAATACTATGGAACTAACAAAGCAGTAATGAGTCTGACTACAGTTGGTAGCTATGTTCATGACTCAATGCTGTATGTTATGTTATGGAACTAAAGCACCCAGGCAAAGCATGACTTCTGACTAGGTGCATGGTAGCTATGTTCGTGAATCAATACTGTACGTTATATGAATGTCCCTACTACAGAAACTGTATACAATTTGTAGGAACATGTACAGTATTGATTTACACACAAAGCCTAGCCAGAACTCAAATACATTAGTGCTGTACTTCATAATGCATTCTAGTCCCTTACATATGCTTCTATAACCTTGTAATAGTTACATAAGCTATTTCAGGTCAGATGAATGATGGAGTGTTGTTTTGCTACAGGATCATAACTCTGTATGTGTCTGTGGTGCTTGTCATTGGTCGTTTCCTCCGTGGCTATCTTGCTTCTCTACCAAGTCGTTTGATAATTGATGAGATTCTCTACCCAGACCCTCTCATCAAACTCTGCAAGGATATCTTCCTGGTCCGAGAGAACAAAGAGTTTCATTTGGAGGAGATTCTTGTGGGAAAACTCTTTTCTATCTTCAGGTCTCCACAGAAAATAGTGATGCTAACAGAAGAAATAAAACAGAAAACTGACTAGCTATGGTTTTTTATATACACATTCTGATTTGTAGCTATAATAGTAATTCTTTTTGAAATTGTACTGTGTATGGTTTGATTACTGTATTGATCTTTCTGAGCATGTGCTGATCATCTCAGAAGATAACTTCAAGACTGTGTATGGTTTGATTACTGTATTGATCTTTCTGAGCATGTGTTGATCATCTCAGAAGATAACTTCAAGATACATACATGATGATGTCCGCAATTGTCCTGCTGAGAGTGAGAGGCATCTTCTAGTTCAGTAGCTTTTCGCTTATAAAGTTTAACTGAATTAGCTAAGACAACTACAGACTCTCTGTTCTCGAAGTGGGAAGTTTAGGGAATCTCTAAACACTGGTTGCCAATGCCAACTGTCAAGTGACAACCATGTGCCTTCTACACTCTATAGCTACAAAATAAAGGATAACCTCTCTGGCTACAAAGGACAAATTTGAAAATGATGGGTCCAAGTGTGTCCGTTATTTTGGAAGATCCAACTGCTACAGTAGCCAAGTCCTATACATAACTCATGCAGCCAGGCAAAGCAGTATAATGAGCCTGACTTCTGACTATATAGGTGGTATAATATATGTGAATACACATAGTTGAAACTACAATTGATTCAGCTAATGAGGGTCAAAGGTCGTACCCAACTAGATCGGAAGTGAAATTAATAATTGTAATTGATCTTTTTTGAGCATGCGCACTTAGAGATTAGAAGATCAATTGTATGCGTGGACGTGTTTACTATTATCTAGTTCTCGTGCGGCTGCAGGTAACTCCTAACTTCAGCAGTACTAGGTCTGTCCAATTCAGAAAGATAAAACCGACACGATGAAGTTGACACTGGCTGCCACTGTCCTCCTGGTGGGAGTTGTGGCGCTTGGGGTCGAGGCCAGACCTAAGATGGCCACTGATTTAGAAGCTCTCGGTTTCTTTAGAAAGTTTGCAGCGCTTTCCTTGATTGCATCTAAAGCCAAGACTAGTAATGGAGCCGACCCCGTATGGACTGATTGCAGTAAGTTATCTTGCTAGCTAACCTAGCTAGCTTGATTGTCAGGAGGTAGTTCAGTTCACAATGTTGTTATGACTTGTCAAGATGCCAATTATTTCTAAGTTGGCAGTAACCAAGTGCTACTGAGAACATGTGACATTGAATTGCTGAGTCATTTCACTCCACCATACCATAGTCTCACAGATCATCCTGCCCGCTCCACATATGTAAATATGCAGCATCAAAAAAGAAACAAAATGCAGACGTAAACAACTATAAGCTATGTCCTTTTGTTTGTCCATCACAAGCACATCGTAACTAATGTATTTCTCACAAGTACATCGTAGCTAGGTGATCTATTGATTCTTCTTTACCCTCTAGGCATGCCAAGTGACAAGATGAAGATTGGAAGTGTTACTCTGGTACCGAACCCTCCCGTTTCAGGGCAAACTCTCAATGCCAAGGCCAATTTCACTCTAAGTAAGCAGGCAGAGTATGCCCAAATCTTGAGAGTGGAAGAAGTAGCTATTAGGACATAGGTGGTCTTAGTATACATAATATGGTGAGATCATCAAATCACCTGATTTTTAAACTGCTTACAAGTTTTAATGTTTTTTAATACCAAGTAAGCGTGCATGCTGTACATAATTTTATAGGCAAACAGCTCATTAGCGCAGCCAGCTGTGGATGAAGAGACAGCCTGCACATGCCTTGTACATGTCTTGTACCCTATTGCTATATTCTATCCTGCATGCTGTACATAATTTTATAGGCAAACAGCTCATTAGCGCAGCCAGCTGTGGTCCGTGGATGAAGAGACAGCCTGCACATGCCTTGTACATGTCTTGTACCCTATTGCTATATTCTATCCTGCATGCTGTACATAATTTTATAGGCAAACAGCTCATTAGCGCAGCCAGCTGTGGTCCGTGGATGAAGAGACAGCCTGCACATGCCTTGTACATATCTTGTACCCTATTGTTTTAACAAGTAGGTATCTGCTTTTGGTTTAATTAGGCATGACCTGTACAAAAATGCATGGCTCATTAATAACAATAACTGACATGTGGCTGTTATGATCTAAAGATAACACACCAAGTATCCAAAGACAGGCACACCCAGTATCCAAAGAGAATACAAGACACATGATATTTAGATGCTAGTATCAGAGATACACAAGACTTGCATGAAGGGGATACTGGGAGATTGCTTGTATTCTCTTTGGATATTGGTATCTTGTGTATTCTCTTTGGATACTGGGAGATTGTATCTTGTATTCTCTTTGGATACTGGGAGATTGTATCTTGTATTCTCTTTGGATACTGAGAGGTTGTATCTTGTATCCACATTGGATATTCACTTTGGAAATCTTTGGATACTGTGTATTATTTTTACAGGTGAGGATGTGACTGGTGGTGTGTTGAAGGTTACCATCACCATTGATGGAATCACAATCCTAACTGAGAAACTAGACCTCTGTCAAGTGGCTCCAGATATCAACCTAATGTGCCCCTTGAAGAGTGGGGTCCAGGTTGCCTCCATCAGTGTCACCATCCCCTCTGGTTTGCCAAAGGTCAGAGTTCAAAGAATATTGGGAGCATATTTAGCCCATTCTCCAACATTTTGCTTTAATACAATGCAGGGACGCTTAACTGGTAAACAGTATGCACTGGATCAGAACAACAGCGAGCTGCTTTGTGTCGATTTAAATTTGGTGATCTAAACATTCAGCTGCAAAGTCTAACATTTGTTCGCTGAGATTATTTGTGTGCATGTCCTTATCATATTATTATCATAACAATGAAAGTTACCAATGCTGCTATACTACTACTGCCAATACACTATTATAGCATTGCAGTCTTCAGTTTCAAATTGGTGACTGACTAGCTTGAGCTCAGTAAATTTTTAGTAGTAACAGAAAAATATAATGTTTGTAAGCTTTTCTATTTTAGTATTAGTAGCTTTTATAATAACTTCATGACTGTTACCGTTCCTTCTTACAGCAGCTAGCTATACAAGATTGCATTCAAACTTCATGCAAATAATTTGCTTGATTTGTTTTCCATCCACTTCTCCAATTGCTACAACTTTCCCTGTGTACTTGCCCTGCATGCAAAGGGGAAAATTTAATATGCAACAACATAATATTATTGTGTATGTAGGCTTCATGACTTCAAATGAAAGACCCCTCTTGTCCTACTCAAAGAATGCAGGGTGTTATCAGTCAAGCAACTGGCTATAGCATAGCTGTCAACTGTCCAGGACTTCCCTGGATTGTCCAGGGTCCAGTGGTCCAGGGATTTAGTCTATTTATTGCTCATTACAGAGTCAACAGAGTGAGCTCATTTTATGGCCATAGGGGAATGCCCTTCAATATAGGCAGTGCCATGCACTGTAACTTTTATTCAAATTGTACACACACACTTTGAAAGGTGGTATGGCATGGCTGTACCATCACAATCATCAGATTCACAATGAAGACCCCCTTATAAATTTCTGGATCAGCCTCTGTAAAGGGACAACCTCCCAACAAAAGACGTTCTTTTAGGCCCCTTTCCCATAAGTACATTTTTAACCTCCGAGTACAAAGTGGCTGATCCCATCCTTTACTCAGAGGTTCTACTGTAGGTGCATGGAAATTGGGGAGGCATTAGTCATGGTCAGGTCAATGACGTCTATGGTGCACGTGCTCTTGCAGAAATAAAATGTCCCATTATTTGCGACTCACACTAGGGGTACTAGAGGGTGGCAGATCTTTGTGGAAAGAGACAGTAGCTGTGAAATGAGGCTCCAGAGGACATTGCAGTCCCGTTTGATCACCACCACAGAGAGGAAACACTTCATAGTAACTATCCTCAATGGCCTTGCTCATGTGGTAGTGATAAGCAACATCAAGGGACCCAGCATAAACCTTCTCATCTACAAAAAGAAAAAAATTTGCCATTATGATTATAGTTACTGTTACTAGAATGTTTCTTGGCATTATGGTCTTCTACACCTGATTCCTTCACCATCCCTGAGGCCACATAAACTCAATGGAACAACATGCATACTGGATGCCATGTACATGTCCTTCACCTGACACTTCTCATGCACTTTCTTCAGTGTGAAAGGTCCAAGAATAAGGAAGCTGTTCTTAACTTTCCTACTGTCAGCATTGTTCACACAAAACTATTGTCTTACTTAGTGTTACAGTGACTTCAATAGTCTTTGAGGTCATCGTCACAGCTGATATGTTGCCTGCATCACTGGGAGTCCCTAATTGAAGAAAAACAATAATTAACATTCAATATAAACTAGCTATTCTCTTGATGTATAAACTACTTTATAGTATGTGTCCATTGCATGGTATCTGACTGTTGAATACTTTTACCAGGTAGCTATATTCTATGTTAGTTCTAACTGTTGCATTCATTATAATAGATAATTATACCACAGTTGGTCCAACTATCATCAATATCTTTCTTTGTGGAAACACCACTTTCCTCATGTTCTTCAATGATGAGTGACTCAGACCAAGCTGCTGTAAGTGCCAGCACTAAGGAGGCTATGATCCCAAACTTCATCTTTCATAGATTGTACAGCTGTATGTACGTACTGCAGTTTTCGTGACGCATGCGCAATCTACGAGGTCGAGGCCGTCGACGCGCGCGTCAGACATCGCCGCGCGCGCCTTATTTTATTATTACGCGTATACGAGGCAAAGTTTAGTTTAATAGTTCTGGCTGGAACTAGTTACAAGTAGCTATACCAATATTCTATATTAAATGTGTTGTTTCAATTTTAATAAGTTTCATGATAGATTGAATGCAAGATTGAGGCAGACAATCTGTTTCTTATTTCCAGCCACTTCTCCTGTAGCCACAACTTCCCCAGTGTACTTGCCCTGCAAAAAAAAAAGAAGTGTTTACCTACTGTTCTGTTATTAATTATGGTGGCAACAAATATTAAAAAGTCGTTTGAAATGGCCACTCTAGCAAGATGTGCATGTTAATTACTACAGGAGGAGACTGACTACATGTAGAAGGCAATAAAAGTTCTACTAAAGAACCTGCCAGGAACTCTCAATTATTCATGTCTTACGGTGAAGTCACATGACTGTACAGAGGTTACACAATCGAGTGCATACATGATTGCATTAGCTAGCTATACATGATTGTACTCAAAGGCATACAAAGCTCTCATACAGCAGGTTCATAGCTAATGTAGTTAATGGAAATATATATATTAATTACACATTTTATTACAATGGTACGTCATGGTAGTCTTTAGCTATAGAAGTATTATCATTTGGTGTAGCTTACATCAGGAGCAAATGATGGTATCGCTCTGTTAAATTTGACTACTTCATGTGGACCATTCAGTGGACAATGTAGTCCTGTTAGACCACTGCACAAAGGAAACGTCTGTGAGATGACAGGGACTGGGATGAAATAAGCCAAGTGGTATGTGATGGAAACCACAAGAGATCCACTCTGAATCGCCTCATCTGAATAATTATGATTGTACAGTAATAAGAAACTGAATGGGCAGCTATTGGTAGCTAGCATTCAGTCCACTACAAAGTTGCTAAGTCTAAATATACAGCAGAACCTGATATTCTGAGCTACTTTTGTATAAACAAAATATCTTCGAAGAGGACAACCTCTCTATTCTCGAAGATTCTCATTCAAAAATTATCATACTCATGCAACACCTGTGTGACCATGCACGTGTCATTTCAAAGATGTCTCTCGGAGCCTCCACACCATATCCCCCTCCAACTTTCCCCATTAAGTGTGTGTGCTGTGTGTGTCCCTAGTCCTGCAACCCCACCTATCTACGTAAAATCCAGCCCTGGATAATCATTTGACTAGAAGGCTAACTTTGCTCTACATAGTGACATAATTGCAGCTTCTAGCCCAAAATCATAATTTATTGGGGATGTATAGTGTAAAGGGCCACCCCTGTTCCTACGTCAATGATTACAGAAGTAATCTTCAAGTGCATTACGTTGGTTCTCTAGAAAGTAGAGAAAATATCAAGATACTAGCTTAAAAATTCATATCCAACATTTCAGCCTTCCTCAGGGATACAATTAAAAAACATATATGGTGAGGTGACTTATAAAGCTTAGTCTCACCATATGTGTTTTTTCAGTTTTGTAATTATATCCCTGAGGAAGGCCTGAGCATCAGGCTGAAACGTCGGATGTTTTTTTGATATGAATCTTTTAAGCTAGTATCTAGAGAAATTTTTTCATATGCAGCTAGCTGAGAATAGTAACATCAGAGAAAATATCCGCTCAGCAGCTGCTTTAACCTCTAATTGATGGAGAAACATAGGGTTCACTGGTAACTACCACTAGGAGGATTGGTTTTGATCTTCAATGTAGTATGTGGGACACTTTAGCTTGTCTAGGAGATTAGGACTCTCATCACCAATCCTCTACTAATTCAGAGGCTTCTGATCTTTCATGCTTTCTGAAGAAATGCTGCTGATCCATGGTTAGCTAATTAGTTTATGCATGCTTTAACATGCAAAAAAAAACAAAAAACAAAAACAAAAAAACATGTGGACGTCTACATGCATCTAAAGCTCAGTTTCTCACCAGGAAGATTCTCCATCTTCCATGATTTGACTTACCAAGAGATGTATTGACTACAACTAGGAGATTTTTTCCTTTCTCTGGAGGATCAGGGGAAAAGGATACACTCATAACTTTACCTATATCACTGGAGGACCCTATAGACAACGAATTTTTTTTTTAAGGTCAAGATATGAAAAAGCTCGCTTACCGCAGTTAGTCCATGTAACATGATCAGCATGAGTGATACTTGGCACCGACCAAGCTACTGCCAACGACAAAACTAACCCAATTCCACACTTCATGTCTCTGAAGAAAATAGGTGTGCGCATTACTTCCTAGATCCTACCGTTGACATTGTACGCATGCGCAATCTGTCAGCAAACAGCAGGAGAGCAGTGAGTGTACAAACCTCAATTTATAGTAGTCTTAACAGCCTTAAATAACAGAAACTACCAAGTCGAGTTAAGACGAAGTAGAAAGAGAGCCAAGCTGCAAGAGCAGGCAACAGAAAGTAAGCAAGAAAAACCAACATGAAAGCCATCGAGATAATCTAGCAAGAGAGCCTGCAAGAAAAGAACAGAAGCTACAAAGTCACAAGTAGGCTGAGAAAACTGAAAGAGAGCCAAGCTATAGCTATGACCACCATAAAGCTCACTTAAAGCATTAACAAAAAAACAACAACAAAAAACAAAAAATAACTATGATGTGATAATGACAGTGCATGCCGTCTTCAGTATTATTTATATATCTGCAAAAATAGATCAGTGATAACTAAGTTTACTACGTGCCGAGGCATCCAGTCTTTTAAAAGACTAACTTAGAATCTGGCCGTGCCCTATGAACTGGAGGGCCAACTGGTGGTGCATATTTTGGAGAAGCATGATGATCATCTTCACTTGAATTTAGATTGAAACTGAACTTGATGTTATCTTTATGTACAGTCATTATTTTTTCTCATTTATTTATTCATTTTTTCTTGCTGGGTGATCCTTTGACCTTTGATCGATGTTCCCAATATATTAGCTAATAGAGAACAATGAGACATCGACACTGGTCTCTATTTTTAATTGCTTGTAATCACTTTATTTAGCCCTTTGGGTTGTTCCATTTAAACAAACATTGACAATGTTGTGGTCAGCTTTCTTTGTAGGCTTGCTTCCACTTGTTGGCTAAGTGAGCATGCGCGTGGCACTTTCCTATTTCCAATTAAAATGCCAAAAAAAATCATTAGAATTATAATTTCCACCACACTGGCAAATGCTGCGCAAAGAAGTCCTGCCGGTCCTTGACATTTCTGGGCAGAGAGCTTTGCTTTGCAGCTTTGGCCACCTGAGGCAGTGTTGATACTGCATGGCTGCCACGAGTTATTCTTGTCCTTTTGCCTTCCTGAGGTGGAAATTTTGTTGCAGTAGTCAGCAGTATCTAACATCAGGAAAAACATTGGGAACAGGAGTTGTTGTTTTCTTATTCCTAAAGGAAAACGACACATTTTTTCATAGTAATAACATCCTCTGATAAAATTAAATATGTAATCACAGAGCAGCTCATGGGTGAGTATAACCATGAAGAGGCTGACACATGGATGGCTGTACATGTAATGGATTTACTGCCTCCAGCCATGCATTATGATGAAGCTAATGTGTGTGGTTATATACACAGTATGTAGCTAAAATATCAGTTACTACTTACTGGTATTGAGTCTACAGCAACCATAACTTTATATTATTATCCAGGGAATTATAGTTAATTGTCCATGGATTTTTACTCCTTAGGGGTTATCATGCAATAGTGTCAATTATTTATAAAGTAAATTCTTTTGATGGGGTGCAGCTAGCTACAAAGGATCCCTGACCCTTCACATAATTATAGCTAATTATTTTAACTAATGTGGCTACAGTACTGTTCTGATAGTATTAGCTATGTACTGGCACCTCTGTGACTTTTGGAGTGCCATTAAGTCAAGCCCTTAAACTACCAAAGCTAGGCTTCAGCAGTACACATGTAGTAGTCTTTAGCTAATAGCTAAAAGACTACCATGACGTACCATTGTAATAAAATGTGCATTACATTATTTAAAACCAAAAAACAACAACGATGTTTATTCATCACAAAATATTCAGTTACACTATAATAAAAACACCAAAAGGATGTAGAGTAAGGGACTACAGTAGCCACTCTACAGAGCTATTTTTCACAAATGATCTGCTTGCCATCACTTGATGTTGCTACAGTACCATTATATTTTTCCTGCATGAAAGAAAATAGCTATGTAGTGGAACCTCCAAAATAGAAGATACACTGGGGACAACCATTATGTAGAGAGGTTGACCTCTCTTCAGAGCTAACACTGTGGAAAAGAGGTTGTTCTTCCATAGTATAGTCAATCAGCAAGAGATTTTAGAATGATGGCAGCAATGGATTTCCTGTCACCATGTCTTGGGCATAGTTACGTAGTGGTTGGAGAAATGATCATGCTAAAAATCATAATGGAGTCTAGCTACCTCCCCACTTTAAATTGTTATAGTTCTCTGTACAGAAGTGCTAACTGTATTTATCGACATGTGTGAGTGTGTGGTTAGGCCTAACAGCAGCACTGTATTAAGGCTTGTAATACTTTCAAGGTCACACATTAGATAACTCATTATCTCTGTTATTTCCTTAGCTACATGACACATCTGTATTAATTGCACTGTGCTTTCAGCTCATAATTTCAAGGTCACATGTTAGATAACTCACATACTAATAATCACACCTTTGATCATGCCGTATATGGTTAAGTGTAATTTGGGGCCAAGCACTCCTTTACCTCCACTTATGCAGGTGATCACACAGTGCATGAAGGAAGTCATGCCTTTAGCTACAGTCCTGCCAGTGAAGCTAACATGGGTCCTCCAAAAAAAATTCTCCCCCCACAGCCCTAGGCCTGTAAGTAATATAAGGTAAGGCTTATTTTGGAGAAAAAAAAGTGTTTATTCATCACAAAAGGCATCATGATAGTAATAAAACATCAAAAGGATAAAATGAGTAAGGGTCTATGTATATGTATTGGCTATACAGACTACAATGTTAACTACTAGCTACTACTACTACTAGCTATAATTATTTTGTTTTGCTTTATTTTGTTTTTCACTATATATATTCACAAGAAGGATGATCAGAGGTTGAATTCCAAGTCGATACAAATGATCTGCTTGCTGTCATCTGATGTTGCCACGGCATTACCAGTATATTTGCCCTGCACAAAAGAAAATAATTATACAGTGCAAAATAGAGGACACTCCCTTGTAGAGAAGTTGCCCTTTCTTCGGAGGCAGAAATGTGCTAACACTATGGAAAAGTATAGATATTTGAGGCCTTGAAAGTTATTCTTCCAAAGAAAGAATGCCATTCAGTTTTATCTCACAACATGTGTTGTTTACTCTGGCTATAGGAGCTGTGCATAACTATCTATGTTTCAGCCAAAGCAGTTATCATATACTGAAAAAAAATTTGTGAGTACATAGCTAAACAGAAAGTTGCAACATACTCCAGGAGCACTGGAAGGGACCTCTTGCGCAAACTTGACATTTTGAACTCCTTCATTGAGTGGACATGTTAATCCCGTTTCCACACCACAAAGGAGAAATGTCTCATCAATGACAGTAACAGGGATCCCAAGAACATAATACTGAAGTTTCAATTGAATCGATCCATTATTAACTTTCTCGCCTGCAAAAACAGCCAGTAAATCAAAAGATATGCTATTTTCTGTCTTAAGCCAGCCGGGAATTTTAAATGTAATTTTAGGCTTCCAGCTATGTAGCTAATTGTCTTACTCAGTGTAACATCAGCATTAACAGAGAGATCTTTTCCCTTCTCAGGAGGATCTGGGGTAATTGTCACCTCAGATATCTTGCCTATGTCATCAGGTGATCCTAGAGTACAAAAATAATGGCATAGCTTTTCTCTGCATGACCTAGCTACTAAGCAGATCTGCACACTTATAGCTACATCTATGCCAGCTATCTACGTACCACAGTCAGTCCAAATATCTCCAACTTCTTGCTTTGCGAAGATGCCTTCTTGTTGAGTAAGTTTTTCAGGGTCTATGCCCTTCTCTTCCAGGACTTTCCTAATTCTCTCCCCAAAATTGAGCGGCTTGGCAGTGGCCAGGGACAGAGCGAGACTGAAGGCTATGGTGACAATTATACACTTCATCTTCATCGCTGATACAAGTAGCAGTAATGTCAAGTCGTTTCTACTGATGTGATGCGCATGCGCAGATCATATTTAATTATTAAAAAAATAAAATAAATAAAAATTAATTATTACTAGATGAATAAATCACAAATAGCACTCAAAATTCATATTTTCCATCAAACATGAATATCGATGTTGATGCAGCCGATCTGTTTCCCATTCTGATCAACACCAACTACCTTGCCAGTGTAGTGACCCTGTAACAAATAAAGTAAAATATAGCTCTAAGGAAGTGCCTTTGTTAAATATCCACAAAAATGGCCCTGAGTATGTAGTTATAGTATTATTCCTGTTCCATATGCATAAGTGGCTAATGTTCACTGCATATGCACATCTAGGGACTAAATAAATTTCTATAGAAAAGCTATAATGCTATTCCCAAAGCACACTGCCCATAATGTTTAGATATACTTATAATGCTAGCTATTGATATATTTTCAATGGAAACTCCCTCCCACAATATCCAGCACACCTAAAAGGCTCAATGCCAATATAGACATAATTTTAATTAATTATAATTATGTAGCTGATCTTCAGATATGCTTCAATATTCTGTTTCTTGGAACTCACACTGGGAATGGATGGGACCTTCTGCGATATCACCACATGGGTTGTATTTTGTGACACAGGACAGCTCAGGCCAGCTAGTTTTGCTAGATCACATACATTAATGATCTTGGACACAGTTGGAAATATGCTGTACTTCACTTTAGCTGTGAATGAGCCACCAGTTATGTTCTCCTCTACATGCATGGAAGATTAAGTAAATAAAACAAACATAGCTAAGTGGTCCGTCCTGGTGGGCTGGTTACACAGCAATATAGCTACCTTAGAGTATATGATTATCTCCAGCATATCCAATTAAAATAGCTAACACTCTATCAGCAATTGCATCATCCTGCATGCTCCACATGCACTATATAAACTGTGTAAGTGTTGAGTACGAATATGCCTCACTTCAACAATGAGTTACTCATCAATAGCTCAAATAACTTAATAAGTCACTACTATCATAACCTGTGATGATCGATGGCATGGCCTGACCCAGCTAAGTGCATGCATTTATATAGAATGGCCTGGTTCACGAGACTAAGCCATAGCTACTTCTTGCACCTACTTAGCACAAAATGAGCATCTATGGTGACTGGATTTCCTTTAGCAGGGGGGTTAGGAGTGATGGTGACATTCTTGATAGTACTCATATCATTGGGTGTACCTGTAAAATCATATTATGAAGTTCTAGTGACACCTTTACAGTACTGTACTGTAGGGGTCTGGCAGCTGGCTTACCACAGTTGGTCCACTTCCATTGACTGCTTTTTTTCGCTAGCTCGACAGGTTTAACTAACGGCTTGGTCTGGACAACCGCTGCCAACAGGGTAATGGCAATCAACAGCTTCATCGCCCGCATATCTATACAATCTATGCGCAGACGACAGACGTATTATCTAGATCTGAGCATGCGCAGAAAGAGTTACATAACAATTTATGAAACTGAGTACAGTTATGACACACTTAAGTCGATGACAGTTTTAATATTATTGTAAGTTAAGTGCGAAGTTGATACAGAAGATTTCCTGATTATTTTGATCATTTGCCACTGCTTTTCCTTTGTAGACACCCTAGGTAAATATTAAAAACAACAACAATAATAACACTAACAACAATAATAACAACAATACTCACAATACTCACCATACACAAACAGCATTACCTCATGGGGAAGGTCTCTCTTCCCTCCCTTCCCCCCTCCCCTGCCCCTCCCCCAGCCCCATGTTTGTGATACACTATTATACTAGGAAATGTGATGTGCATGAGGTGAGAAAGGGGAAGAGGGAAGGTTGCCCCTTAATCCGAATTAATTAGAGGAAGGAAAGGGAGAGAGATAGGAAGACGCATAGAGAAGGGGGGGGGGGCATAAAGAGCACCAAGAAAATACTATGTAGTAGCTAATAGAGTCTAGAACTCACTGGAGGTGCTTCAGAAGGAATTTTTGTATCGAAAGACAACACCAGAGGGCCTGGCTTCACAGGACATGTGTGATTAACCTTTCCCAGTGCATCACATAGATCAAACTTTTGCTGATAGGGAAAACCACTGATGAGAACCTGAGCAGTGATACTGCCACTTGTCACAGTCTCATCTGAATTAAATCAAAAGATAATAATAAAGTGTCCCCTTCTATGGCTACATACATACAACCACCAAGTCCTAGCTAGCTAGCTAGCTAGCTTATCTGTTGCAAGAGGTTTCCTGGTTCACATGATGCAATATAAAAACTTTCAATTTGTAATTATAAACATTGTCAATGAAAGTATTGTGGAGTGTGTACAGGAAATTTGACTACACTTTTGGATGCATTTTGCTCTTTTGACAGCTTTGTTTGATGTATGACTGTAACCATAGGTTCAGACCATAATTGCAGTTCTGAGAAGAATCCTTGTAGCTAGTGATTAGCTATAAGATTTCCCCACATAGTCAAGCCAATTAATAACTCGGAAGTCGTAAAGAGATTCCCGACAATTGTAGCATCTACTTGTAATCTCTACCCATAAGTTCTGCTTATAACTATCATGGTCTGTTCATGCATTTGAGGGGAGAGTTTACTAGATAGAGAGTGTGATTTATATAAACTCACCTACAGTTACATTCCCAATAATGGAAACTTTTGAGCCTCTTTTTGGAGGATTGGGCTGAATGTCAATACTTGTAATCTTTCCATGAGCGGTTGACTTGGCTGAAAAGCAAATATAATTTTAGCTATGAAAATTTCGTATAGACTAGCTAGCTAGCATATCATCACTTACTACAGTCCGTCCAAAGTTTATCAAGAGATTTGTATGACTGCCATACTTCTGATTGGGGCCTTGCATACAGCTGGGCGGTCAATGTTAGAATAACGATAGAGAAACTGAATTGCATGATTCGGATCACCTTTAGCTCCCGCGAGTGGTTTTGCTTCTCGAAACTGGTGGTTTTGCTTCTCGAAACTGGTGGTTTTATACGAGCGCATGCTCGGTATCACAGGGGGTGCGGCTAGTTAATAGCTGCTCCGTATACTGTCCGTGTACGTATTAATTAATCATCTTCAATCAGCCGATTTTTCACACCAGCTGGAGAAAACTCTCCACTCTAGATCTTCCTTGCAACAGAACTGACCATGTCGAAAGCAATATTATTGCTAAGCTTGCTACAGTGCCTCTTCTGTTTGAACAGCGGGCAAATTCTACCCCCGACGATGCCCGAAACATTCGAGGGGACTGGGGAAGCCGAATTGCATGGTCCAGAGGCTACCACATTTGGAAAATGTAAGTCCTTTGGTGTCCAATATAATATATAATTATTTTTATGAGTGAATTGACTGTATGCCAGTTGTGATTGCTCGTGATGAAGCAGCTCAGAAGGGCTATGAAAGGGAAGTGTATGATAGCAATCCACCTCAAGTCACCGAATCTGTCCTCCGTTATGACATAAACAAGACCTACTACGTCCGAGGGTAAGGCAGGATGTGGCAACACATATGCTTAGGTATTGAGGGAAAATTACTTCAATCATTATTAAGTAAACAGGTATACAAAATTTTACAAGATGTTTTTAAACAAATGTATTAAGAGAGTCGAATGTGAAATATATGCTCAAGTAAACAGGTATTGATTTTTATCAAGATGTTTTTAAACAGATATATTAAGAGTCGAATCCCAGATGGTGAAATATATGCTTAAGTAATACAAAATTCAATTTAATAGTTGAATCTCCTGAAATTATGCATGGGCTCACCACTTCAATGAGCATAGGGGCACGTCTCTAAAATTATCTGCTTCTGTATCTCTCCTTATATAATGTGCACACACATAGGGACGAATCCAGACCTCACTGCATTGAAGAAGAGAGGAACTTCAATGGCATGACAATGTTTTGGGGCTGGCTTGGCTTTGCAAAGTACGAGGGAACAACACAAATTCGTGAAATTGATTATGATTATTGGGGCACTAATGTAAGTCGCTACTTGTAAGGGTCAGCATGTTGTGGTTAGTTCCAATCATGTAGAGTTTAAAGGTCATGAAGGAATTAGTGGTTCAATAGTGCAATTTTTCCAAAGCCACAAAATATTACCTTGTAAATGTTAGCTTTGTTGACAACAAAGTAGTTTATAAACAAAATTATTACAGGTTGGAGGTGTGCGTTTTGAATTTGGGAAGCCAAGAACCAACTCTTCCATAGTGTACTTTTACCGTCGAAAGACCACCGAGACTGCCGTTTTCTACTCCTTCATGGAGTTTAAATCGATGCCCGATCCGAGCCTCTTTGTGGTACCACCCGAGTGCACTGGGAAGGAAAAGTAAAACACATCCACAGTGTAATTCAACTGGACTTTAATTAATAGACTCCTTTTAAATAATACATGATAACAAGAACCTTTATACATAAATAATATTTAAAACAAGTATAATATTATAACAGAAATGTTCTTTGGTCTCATTCAGTTGGTCGTGGAGCAATCACATGTGGAAGTCCAGGTCGATGCAAGCCAGCTGCTTGCTGCTTTGGTCAGTTGCCACCACGCTCCCAGTATAATGACCCTGTCCAGTATAAATTATACAGAAAAAATGAGGTGGGAGGATGTACTATATACAGTTGGATTTACTCAGTAAATAAAACAACTGCTTTCATTCCACTCCCAAATATGGGCAATAACTATCTTTTAACCATCCTCCACCCCTACAAGACTTGGGCAGGGCAGTTTGCTTGTTTTGTGAACTAGATACTAAATTATGCCTAGTTGACTTACCCCTGGGGCTTCCCCTGGAATCTTCTGACTAGAGGTGATGGTGTGATTGCCTGCAGCAAGGGGGCAAGCTAGACCAGCGTCCTTCAACGTGTCACAGAGATCCACACTGCCATCATACACCTTGATGAAACCCCACTTCAACTCAATCTTAATTGAACCACCAGTTACTTGCTCAGCTACAAGACGAGCACGACAGTGCAAGGGCTACACAGAACACAGACATGTCACTTACTCAGTGATATGCTAGCTGTAGCAGTGATGGTTGATCCTCTTGTTGGAGGGTCGGGCTGAAGGGTCACTGAGATAATTTTCATTGGATCACTAGGATCACCTGCACATGATGTACCCCAAGGCTGTGAATCTTGTGTGGTAGGAAAAATTGTGCTTTTGCACTATTAAGTCCTCTTTAGTGAGTTATACATGCAACAGCTGCTAGCTGCAGCCATCGATTATCTATGCTGCAGCTGAATTGACTCACTGCAGTCTTTCCAAATGTCTCCAACATTTCTTCCAAGCTTGTGTTTTTCAGCATGGAAGGTCTGGCTGTGGATTGGATCTCGGAGCGACGCGGCTGACAGCGCAGAGATGAGGACGAAAGATACACCGAGACACAGGGAAAACTTCATGGTCATCTACGTATGAACTGATCAGCAGAGAGGAATCTTTTTTGTGGTCTGCAACCAGTAGCAAGTGATAATCATGATAAGCCTATTCATTGGCTTGCGGTTCCAATTATTTGGTATTGGCACGTGTTTTTTATTATACAACTATTATTATTATTATTATTATGTATAAAAATCTGGTGATCAAGTGTTTAGTGGTTCGTCAAGAGTTGGTGTTGTGATGTCAAGGGTTACTTCCTCCAAGCAAACCTTTACCATGGCAACCACTTCATCATGTGACTTGTACTTGACGTCTGTCCCATTGATTGCCAGTATCCAATCCTTTACTTTCATTCCAGCTTTCTAGGGTGCAAGAAATGTTACAATCATGTGAATGTTTGTTTGTTTAGGCTCACCTCTGCAGAACTCTTATGGTCAACATTGGTCACTATGATGGGCTGTGACCCTCTGATGGAGAACCCAAAAGTTCCTTTGTCCCTCATTAGGAGGACTGTACGAGGGGGGCTCCAGGATTTTCCCCCACTGAATGAAGGCAGTGGTCCCAGGGAAGCAAACAGATCTTCAACATCCTTCGAGTTAAACTCAGGAACTTTAGCAGAGAAGCTGATGTCAGATGCTACAGGGATAACACACAAACAGAGTTGATGGGAGCTATAATGATCAGATGTTTCCCCAAATCATAATTATGTAATGTCAGTTCAGCCCAGATGCATGCATGGCAAACTTCCAGTATTATACAGTGTAACCTCCAATAAAGGACTCTCCAAAAGAAAAGGACAACCTCCCAACAAAGGACGCTCTTTTGGGCCCCTTTTTCAATAGCATTAGTACATTTTTGACCTACAAGAAAAGGATAACATCTCAAAGGACAAAGTGGCAGATCCCAAAGTGTCCTTTACTCGGAGGTTCCACTGTACTGGCCTGGAATTACGGCACATACAAAAAATTAAGCATGAAATTTAAAACTGAGGAGTGTGCAATAAGTACATAGTAATATGTGTTATACATAATATGCACTCAGAGTGTCTTCACTTCTTAATATGTTAACTAGTCTGTAGACTAGGTGATTCAACCAATCAGATTGCAGAAATCCACATATATTTCGCTCACAGAATATTGTTGGGGCGATGATAGTGACTCCTTCCAGCATGTCTGTTGCCTCCTTCACTTCTTTAGTCCGAGTCTCTGCTTCAGAGAGCATCTAGGAAAGAGAAAAAAGCATGACGATATGAGAGATCACAGACACTGCCCTTACTGGTGTGACCAAGTAAGGAGTACGAGTATACCATATGGCATGGATTTTGTGAGGTAATTTTTTCGTGGTTTTTGATTGTTATGAGTTCAGGTACCCACAATATTGCAAATACTGAAAACTGTTAGATCAGAGAAATGTTTGGAAAATGGACCATACATGTGCAGTGACCAGATACCGCTCTGATCAGATCCCAAATGTGTGTGGGTATCTGAAACCCTGTTCCACTCCTTGAAATGTCAATAAGTTATTTCTAGCTCTGTTGCAGTGGAACCAACCATACTGATTCATCAGCATTACCTATACTGAAAATGGGAGCACTTTACACTGAAATCAAAGTTCATAGGTTACTTTGTCCTGATTGGAGAGATATCCTATAATTATGTACCTTAGAGAGGCAAGTGATATGATGCAGGTCTCGGCAGAGGTTGCAGAACTTGATGGCATACTCGTGTGACAGAAGTGCACAGTTTATATGTGACTTCACTGAAGAAAGAAAGAGAAACACATTAATCTTAAGTCCCCCACCCTCCTTGGATTGTATTCAGTGTGGTTCACACTGCTTGGATCACACATATTATCAGTACACACACATGGTTGCTATAGCTGTCCGTTCAGATTATTCATGCAAGGCAACTCTGCTGTGGTAACTGAAACAGTGTGACAAAGATCATGCACCATGAATTTCTTCTGCATGTGGTTAAGTTTCATAATGTCAGTGGATAAAGTTCTTGCACCAGTTCCTCAAAGTTCATGCAACTATTTCCAGGAGAAAGACACACAGCTCAACAACAGCAGATGGCCAATAACGGCTTTGAGATCATCATCATGAAAGCATTTGAAGGATCGCAGGTCAAAACATGGAAGTAATTAAAATTTCTATAAAAGCATGCAATAAAACAGACATTGGATACTAGGGGAAAAAACTCCAAATAAAGAAAAAGTTATGGGTAAATTCAGCTCTCTTGTGCTTGCAATATTACTGGTCCTTGTGGTATTATCGGTGGTACCCAGATGGTGATAGGGGACAGTGTGGGGGTGGGACCCTGTGTGCCCGTGCCAATGGTGCAGAATGGCTTGGAAATTGAAAACTCTCAATCTAACACAACATGGTGTAGTGATAGCTACTTAGCAGGATACTGAACATGTTGCAACAATCTTTCTTGTGATGCATAGCATAGCTAGTTCTGTGTTTTCAGGTTTCAGATTTCTTATTATGGTTAATTATGGCATAATTTTACACACAACGCAAGGCCAATGCAAGCAAAGAGTGTACCAGACTTTATAGGCCTGGGTCTGTTGATTAATGCATGCTAGAATGGGTGGGATTGGGTGGGGTGGGGCTTACTGATGCCAACATGGAGTTTGGGGTGATCCGTGAGGGCTTCTTGGGGACAGTCCGTGTACAAAAAATGAATCTCTGTCCGTAAATCCTCAGGCAGTTCTCCACCATCTCCTGAAGAAGACAAATTATAGCACGGGGAATGTTGGTCTATAGTTAAAGTTTTGAATTATTACTTTCTTACGGTATAGAGAAGCCAGTTGGCGATGGATGATGGCAGCATAGTAGTGAGCCAGTGCTTTATAATGAGCCTCTTTAATCTGTAGTGTAAGGAATACGTTATTAATTGGTGGGTGTGGCAATGGGCGGGGTATGACTACCTTAATTAGAGATATCCAAACATCTGGGATATAGTCCTTTATGATATCATCGTCCATCAGCTCACGGATGGGTCTGTAGCACTCGGCAACACTCTTAGTTTTATGTGAGTAGTCAATGAAGTTATTGAGTCCCTCTTCCTTCAAGCCTTGCAGTTCCTCCTTCTCCCATACCATCTCTTGTGCTTGGGCCTGAGTCAGCAAAAAAGCAGTATGCAAGAGATTACTAGTGTAATTACTAAGATTACTAGGATTGATACCTCACCAATGAGTCCATCACTAATATCATTAACATCACTAACATAGTATACAAGAGATTACTAGTAATAATCAAACCTACATAGGTAAAGTTATAGGCATGCACTAACATAGTATACAAGAGATTACTAGTGATAATCAAACCTACATACCCTCATGAGGTAAAGTTATAGGCATGCACTAACATAGTATACAAGAGATTACTAGTAATAATCAAACCTACATACCCTCATGAGGTAAAGTTATAGGCATGCACTAACATAGTATACAAGAGATTACTAGTGATAATCAAACCTACATACCCTCATATCATGAGGTCACTGAGTAAAGCATGCACTAACATAGATTACTTACCCTCATGAGGTCACTGAGTAGAGATAAAATTTCACTAGACATGTCCATCATAGGCGAGTGAGAGAACTTCATCTTGGTGTATTGGAAGACCCCTACAGTGACACACATAAAGAGTATGGAGTCACTACTTTCACTGTCATGACTGTAGCTCCCACACCAACCAACCTATGGCCTTCTCCAGCAAAGCAATGGCTGAGTCCAGTGCCTCAGGTGCATTACGATCCTGCATATGTAAATAAAGACTTTAAGCTCCAACTTTGAAGGAGGTCTTACCACTTTAGCTGCCAGTTGAGAATAAAGAGCTCCCAAGTTGAATGTAGTGCACGCCTACAGGTAAGTAGTGCGGGTATACATCTTTAACTAGCTGCATGGTTCATGAAACACACACTCACCCTTTCAAACACTGCGGATTGTTGAGTGGCAGGCAAACCGTTGATAGCATCATACCTATCATTATTGTGCAAAACAGCTTATTCATTTAATAGTGGAACCTCTGACCTCTGATAAGGAACCTCTGATTACAGGAATCTCTGATAAGGAACCTCTTAGGACCTTCTGATAAAGGAACCTCTGATTAAAGGACTGGAACCTCTGATAAAGGACCTTCTGATAAATGAACCTCTGATTAAAGGACTGGAACCTCTGATAAAGGACCTTCTAATAAAGGACCTCTGATAAAGGAACCTCTGGACTGGAACCTCTGATAAAGGACCTTCTGATAAAGGAACTTCTCATTAAAGGACTGGAACCTCTGATAAAGGACCTTCTGATAAAGGAACTTCTGATAAAGGAACCTCTGCTAAAGGAGCCTAGCACCTCTGATGATAACAGAAACCTGCTAAAATCAGAGGGTCCAGAGGGTCCTTTATCAGAGGGTCCTTTATTTTATCAGAGGGTTCTTTCCTTAGTCAGACATCCCTGGTATGTTTGAATGAAAAGTGGAAATCTCCATACTGGGGAATGGTAGTCTCGCATAGCCAGACCCAATTTTCCCCAATATAAAAAGAAAGAATTGGGTCTGGCTCTATGCAAGACTAGGGGAATGGTGCAGTGCCATTCAAATTTTCATGGACCAAAACAGATGAGTACCATGGAACTATTATGCCACCACTTTTCTTAGGAAGCTGAGCAAGTGATTACACAAACACTTGCATGCTTTACATCTGTCATTATGTGAGCAACAAGGCAGTGAAGGAAAACTATTTCGCTTTGCCTTATCTACCTCCAGATTCTGTTCCTTTGATGTCACTGACTTTGACCTGAAAGGTCAAAGGAACAGCTTTCACAACAAACGGTGAAACCAATTACACAGCTAAGAACTCTTCACTTCATTATGAGATTGAATTACAGTGGATCCCTCTAATTCCAAGACAGTATTGGGGAGAACCCTTTTAATCATCTTCCTAAGACTCCCTAAAAGACATGCAGTATTGCTGTATTGGGTGAGAACCATTACAGGACACCTTTTGGGATCCCAATTCATGCCTGAATTAAGGACACCTCCTTAATCAGGACACCTCCTTAATTAGGACACCTTAATCAGGACACCTCCTTAATTAGGACACCCTAATCAGGACACCTTAATCAGGACACCTCCTTAATCAGGACACCTCCTTAATTAGGATACTCGTTACTGGTCCCCAAAGTGTCCACATTTAGAGGTTACACTGTACCATATATTGGCATAGGAAGATGTCTTTGATTGGAGGAGAATGAGGTGAAGGGTTGTGAGTTAATTAAGTTACTTTACTTACCAGATGAATGGCATATTTTGCAAGTGTCTGAGTTTTGGATGGAGGAATCTTTTGGACACCATCATCAACTGGTTGTAGTATTGAACAAGCAGCTGAACTCCTGACTCAGACCTCTCCACATTCTGAATCGACTGTGACCAATAAGACAAAGATTATAATTCAAGTCATGAATGATTGTAGCCAATATATTACTATGGGGATAACCCTGTAATATAGTCTGATACTATTTCAGTGCACATACTACACGCTATGATGATACTGCAGTGAATATCCTACGCTCACTGAGACAAATTTCACTCCAGCATTGGAATGGTTTTATATGGAAAGATATCCACAAACCAATGGCTAAAAATTATTCTTGCTTCTGCCTTAAATAAAAATTAATACAAGGACTACCATATTCTACTGTTAGTTGTGAGAAGGAAATTCTTTTCCCTCTTCAGTGTCCATGTACTGGTTACAAAATCACTCAAATTCTTTCACTATCAAAGGAGAAATTGTCTCAGTCTGCACAGATCTAAAGTTTCTGTTAAAGCACTTGAGCTAAATCATGATCCAGTGTCTTGGCTTTCCTCGATTTCGTGTTTATATGACTTTTTGTCATGGCATCAAAAACACTCTCATTCATGTAATATTTACCAATGAAAATAATATAAACACGTCCAAAAGTTCATCATCATCAAGCCCTTATATGACAGAACTCACTCACTATGGATAAGTTGTTGCTTACAGAACCTCTAAATAAAGGATACAATGGGACCAGCTGTTTGTCCATTGTGGAGAGGTTGTCTCATCTTCGAAAGCAAAAACAGTATAAGAAACTTCACTTATGGTGCATCCTTTGTTGGAGGTTATTTCTTTTTGTGTACGTGTGTCCTTATTAATCAAGGGGGTCCAGGTTATAGTCAAGGGGGTCCTTTGAGTTATAGTAATCTAGCAGTAAACCATCATATGTGCTTAGTAATCTAGCAGTAAACCAGCAAAGGCGATGAGCCCTTGGATTTAATATTACTGGGAATATGTCAGTACTGGTGATGAAAGGGTCTGAGAAAGAGATAGAGTTCATTGAGGGGGTCCTAAAGGGGATCCTTTATTGAGGGGTAGGAATCTTTATTAAGGTGGTCCTTTATTAAGGGATCCTTCATTAAGGGGATCCTTTATTAAGAGGATCCTTTATTAAGGGGGTCCTTTATCGTTAATTAATGGAACACTTACACTCCTTAGCTCATTGAATTTGCGTATACTGTCTTCAAAACCTTCAGGATCAGTGTGGTAGTGTTTTCTGATGATATTCTAGAATGGGCAAGGGGTGGAGGGGGAAAGAGGAACAAGTAAGACAGGGCCAAAGGAGGGCTGACAGAAGGAGAAGAGGAAGGAGTACAATGATGATCCACTCACTTTGAATGATTCCGTCATGTCCAGTTCTATGGTGGTTTTCATAGCCAGGGGAATAATGGGGACTTGTACTCCTTGAGCACTGCACAAATCATCATAAATCTGTCCTGATAATAATTACCTGTGGGACTGTTAAAAGCCTTCAAAAAGCAGTCATAGTCTTATCATTCATTAGCTCAGTGAAATATTGGATTATCATTTTGGGATCAACGAGAATGAATACCTTAAGCTGTAAACAGCTTAACAAAACAAGCTGGATGTGTTGCACATATGTACCTCTCGGCCTGGTATGCATGCAGTGAACTATTGATCTTTGTGAGTTCGGCCTGTAAGGTTTTGATTTTTGATTCAGCAAAGTCTTTCTGGAGAGAAGCCTGGTCTCTGGTCTTCTGGTCATTGCTGATGGATGCCAGTCTCTCTGATCCTTGCAAGAAGAGATTCTCCTTCTCAATGGCCTCATTGAGTGTTACCCGTCGGGCCTGAAGTTTTGATCTCAGAGTCTTTGCATTTCCTATGGAGCTCTAATAGAATGACAAAAATGTAGTAACATTCACAGACTGAGTTTTAAGGAAACAACCATGGCATATAGCCAGGCTAGGTTCATGATTGCATGAACTAATAATTATTTTGAAGGAGTAGGATCGAAGAATTCAGAGAGCCTTGAGTTAAGTAGCTAACTTTTGGAGTAGCTAACTTTTGGAGTAGCTAACTTTTGGAGTAGAAAGAATTCAGATAGCATTGAGTCTAAGTAGCTAGCTTCATGCACACAACTTCCTTCATACACTTAGCTAGCTAAATGACAGAGGTTCATGGCAGAACTGCATGTAGCTAGCAGATGTAGCTATAGCCTGTAGCTAGCCCTCCAGCTAATGTTATAAGTACCTAGCTAGCTAGCTATACAAATCTTTTCACCTTTTTTAAATCTTCATCCACCAAACCATCCACATATGCACTGATTCCACTACTCCTTTTTCTCACAAAGAATCGCAATGCAGCCATTCTATGCTACTCACTATGGCTACCTAATTATAATCCTAGGCTATCACTCTCTAGCTAGTGACGACTGAACCAATTGACACCAAGGCTCCATATAAGACCTAATAGTTGTAAACCAAACATGCTTACAATAATTCAAAGGAAGTTTTGAATAATGGTAGCTAGAATAATTTATAGCTATTTAGGATGTGGAATCTAGAATTATGCTCTATAGTTATTAAAGTAAACTAGCACTGAAACTAATTCAATAAGAAAGTTAATGAGCCAAATCCCTTGCTAATCTGACTGACCACATATGCATAACTCCATTAAAAAGTTCTCATCTAGACGCTAAAATAAAATGTTACAGTACCTTTCTTGCAAGACTTCTCACATCTATGGTTACCATAGCAGCCATAGTACAAACACTGGCTGTGTAGTTCAATACTGGACTGGCTAGGCCGCCTATCTTGTTGGTTTTCTAGCTACTGCTATACTAATGGATCAGAGTGTGGGAGTATCTAGATCGAGTTACACCAGTCCTTTTGTGACCACGTGGTCTAGTGCCCAAGGCACTAGACTTGGGTACTCGTTTGGGTGTTTAATAAACTTATTTACCGTTCTTCCTAACTTCTGATCCTCTGCGGAGGTTCGGTGGCCACTGTGAGATGCCGAACGCCAAGCTTCCATTTTGTTTATGTTATCATAAATACACGCCCCTTATTGAACTGGGCGGGGCTCATGAATCATGCTGTATAAAAGGGCACAGATTGTGATTAGCCTCGTTCATGGGAACGAGGCTAAGATTGTGATGAATTATCGTTTAAGTAGATTCTTCTCTCTTTAAATTAAGCCACATCCCCCCTGGTCCTCTCCGCGGTCAACTACTTCCAACACCTCCCTGACAATCTGATTGAATGCCTGAGGCTTCTCCGCATGCAAGTGATGTCCAGCCTCCAGAAACGCCACACCCACATATGACCCCTCAGGACGTGCCTCTCTGATGAGGTCAGCAGTTCTTCCTGTGTATCTTTTATTGACGGCATCGATCCAAGATTTGGATCCACAGATGACTGTGATGGGGAGACCTGGATTCAGATGGGATGAAATCCTGCCAAGCATTGGTCTGCGCGCCCAAGCAAAATAGTATTGCATGTTGTAAAAGGCTTCTTCACCTCTGCATAAGAAAATTAACTTCACAAACCCATCCACTTTATATACATAATGGTGTTTAGAAACTGGGTTGGGGATATCTTGTGGGATTTTTATAATTCTACAACAACCATTATCATAAGACCCATGGAAACTACCTACCTACCAGTGAGGCAGTAACCTACCCTAACCTGGAAGGTGTGACATGTCATTTTACAATTATTGAAGGAAGGAAAGAAGGAGAGGAGAGGAAGGCAGTGGGCAGGGGTGGATCTAGGAATCACAGATAAAATTTTGCCTGGCCATGCCCACTTCTTGTCCAACCACACCCTAAAGCATGCCCACTTTTTGGCCAAAATGCATCCGCCCACGGATATGAAAGTAGCATAAAATGTGACTTGTAATTGCAGAGCAGCTGACATCAGTGACATCGTTTGTAACTTGTAGTATATAGCTTGCATGCATGTTTGTTGTAGCTAGCTAATTTTTAGGGGGGGGCCTGGGCCCTCTGGGCCCATTCCTAGATCCGCCACTGGTGGGTGATAACTTACGTGGGTTTTCCAGCGTTACAGTGGTACACATAATCAATGAAGGGATCACCAAATGTCTTGACCAAATCTTTCCTCATTTTCTTGACAATATCGGGTCCTACATTAATAGGGATGTACCCTATAATTAGTGCACTGTGTTAATAACAGTAAGCTCACCCCATGGTCCAGCTGCCCTGACTGCTGTGAAGGGTCTCAGGTGACTCAACACTTGCCAAGTGAACGCCTGAAAACGGCTGAAATTCTTCATCATTTCCTCTTCAGGGGGAGGCAACTGAAACCCCCAGGGGTCTACCAGTATCAAATGCCGCACTCTGTCCGGATATTTCAAACTGTAAGCAGTTGCCAGGTACCCACCCAAACTGTGTCCCAGTAGAACAAACTTTCCCACACCCATTCTCTGTCTCCACTTCTCCATCATTTCCACAAACTGCTCCTCAGCGCCTTTGGGGTCTTTCGGGAAAGTGACGCGACTGCTCCGCCCAAATCCGGGCAAGTCCAAGGCCAGGAGACGTCTGTTAGTGTGCAGGTGATCAAGGTTCTTGTAGAATTGGAGCAATCCAGTCCCAAAACCATGCACCATCACCAGAGGAGTTTCCTCCTTGCTGGACACCGATGAGACCACCTCTGGCTCCATTACAATCGTACGGATCACAGCACTTCTACTCACAGGAACATAGTGGTCTGTATAACTTGATTGGACCTCTAAAGTGGACAATAATGTACATTTAGCAGAACTTGGAAGTAAAACTTGGATATCTAATGGAGAGTTACTGCTCTTCCAACCTGCTAATGACCTTCAATCTCATTCCTATAGTTATGGATAATGTACCTTTATCCAATACTAGTTTTTCTGATTGCACCAGGAGAGTTTCTGATGAAGGTTTCCATGTAGGAAAGAAAGAAAGTGAACTCTGCACCTTCTCCCACAAAGACCTAGGAGAATTATTAAAACTCTGACTAAGTAGCTGCTAATAGCTAATAGCTGTCTAGCTGCCATAGCTAGAAACCACACTTACTGGCCGTTGAAGAATCCTGCTTTACCATTTGGGAGATGGTCTGAAGGGAATTTAGAAGGCATGGATCTTACCAAAGGCCTCAAGAAACGTGGAGATTTCCTTATTGACATGCACCACCACTCCACTCACTCAACAGCCAACTTCAACGCGCGAACTTCGACCTCACTAGAGGCAACAAGCTATAAATCTCCATAATGTAATACACCTTAGTACTTTTAGTGGGAAGCATCATTCTGTGGTCATATGATCGGCATTGTGGCTTGTTTCATCATTGTTTTTGTTGCGCCGTGTATACACCAGGTAAAATCAAGACATCCTGTCTGGAGTCCACAAAGTAAACGCATTTCCTGTGGGAAGCTAAAAAGTACCGCAGATCTAAAGTTGAAGCAAGACGCAGTACCAATAATGTCAGCTGATAATGCAGTAGAGGTTGTGTTAGTTGGCTCAGACTCTCCTCCACCCATCAACAGGCAAGCATCATATCAGATGTTGTTTTATTGTTGTATATTGTTCTAGCGAGCTACTGTAGTTAGCTAACATTATGTCCTGCTTCTTTGCAGTGGCGGTTGTGGTAAAAGCAATGGGTGGTTTGACTGGATGCCAAGTTGGAAACCCACTTCAGAAGCACTGCTGGTTCAGTCAGAGAAGAGAGTGATGGAAAGTAAGTGACTTAGCTAGAAGACCAGTGCGGTTAGCTGGAATCTAACTGCAAAAGAGTATGAATGTTTGCATTATAATTATCATCACTTATCTTGCACTAATCACTTAATCACTTTTGATTTCATTATAGATCTAAGATCAACATTCAAGGACCTACATGTTCCAGTAGGGCCCAACGTTTACATACACACAGTCATCTTTGAACCAGATGACCCTCCAGCTGAGCCAGCCACACCCCTTGTAATGATCCATGGATTTGGCTGTGGTATTCCCCAATACTACAGGAACTATGATCATCTCCATTCTACCCGTCACGTTTATAGTATCGATCTTCCAGGCTATGCTCGAAGCACTCGAGTTAAATTCACTGATGACCCAGATATCAATGAGAGTCTTTTTGTTGAATATTTAGAAAAATGGAGAGTTGCCATTGGTTTGGAGAAATTCATTCTTCTTGGTCACAGCTTTGGGGGGTACCTGTCAGCATCGTACACAATTAAGTATCCGTCACATGTGAGACATCTGGTGCTGAATGACCCCTGGGGACTGGCCTCTCGTTTGGACTCCTTAGAGAGCGGAACGAGTAGGAGGTTTCCCATGTGGATCAATCTTGTTGCTTCTGTCATCTCTAAGTTTAACCCTTTCACTCCTATAAGGATGGCCGGACCAGCTGGTAAGGAATCTAACTAAAGAGACCATAGTTGGAACCTCTCAAAAATCCGAGTATAGAGATGTTTTGTAGACATGTTTTGTGGTGCCCTAATAATTATTATAACGTCAGTGATCACTGTAATCCGATTGGTCAAAGCCCGGTGTACGTTTTCTTGTAGAAGACCTGCAAGGCCTAGTATCTTGTGGCCAACTGTCTATGCAGCCTACGCATGTAGCTAAGACTTCTTCTCTGACATTACAGGTCCTTACGTAATGAAAAGAGTAAGGGCAGACTTGTCCAGCAAGTTTGGAGAGGACTTTATGACTTATGTCTATCACAGCAACATGCAAGATCCAACGTATGTGATAATCAGTATATCAGACCCTACTACACTATCATTCAAACAGCTGTATAGTGTTTAATTTCACATGGAGAGGTCCTGGGATGTCCCCACTTTAGCTTACAGAAATAAATTGTAGCATCACAGCAACATGCAAGATCATCCATATGTGATGAAATTAGTATATCAGACCCTACTACACTATCATTCAAACAGCTGTATATATAGTGTTTAATTTCCTATAAAGAGAGGTACTGGGATGTCCCCACTTTAGCTTACAGAAACAGATACAAATTGTAGCATGTTGGGTAAAAGGCAATTTTGATAAATCTAGGGGAGAGACAGCCTTCTGCAGCATGCAGTTTCACTATGGTTGGGCGCTGAGACCTATGATCCCTCGTCTCTCCTCTGACTTGGACCCTTCCATGCCTATCTCCTGCATATACGGTGTCCAATCATGGATGGACAGCAGCAGTGGGGAAAGATTACAAGAAGAACGATCCAATTCGTATGTCGGTATCCACTACATAAAGAGGGCAGGACATCATGTGCATGCAGAACAGCCAGAAGAGTTCAACAGAGTCGTCAATCTCATCTTAGACAAGGTGGACTCTAACAAAGACAGCAAGGAACCACTTGAAGAAACAGTTTAGAAAGACACTTTGAATCAGAAGAGATGAGCTAAAAAAAATTGCTTTCAACGGGTTTATATTATTATTATTATTATTATTATTATTATTATTATTCATTATTATTATTATTATTATTATTATTTATACAGTCAACTGTGTTCATGTTGTTCATTCTTCAATTTTTATGACACTTGAGTATAATAATTAAAGCCATCTATTGTTTATCAGAGCAGTTATGGTACGAAGGTATAGTTTCCCAAGCATTATTGGTTAAAACAAAGGAACCTACAAGCCACCCTGAAAGTCAGCTCCTAAACGATGTAGAGTGTTGTATTATATACACCAGTATTAAAAAAAAGTCAAGAGCACACAGTGTGAGGCATCAAATAGAACTAAGTGTTACAAGTTACTCTGTTAGTGTTGAATATGGCCATCTTATGTCTGAGAAGGGTCTTGAATCACTATCAAAAGGTAGTCCTTATCTGTATGGGTTATAATTATACACACAACCATTACAAGAGAGGTGGGTGTGTTGAACTTAGGTGATGCCCCCAAAATCCTCATTACTGGTATTTCAACCTCAGACTCCATAGATACCCTTATAAAATTCAAGACGACAACCTTTCTACAAGGCTGGGTCCCCATTTTGGAGGCTCCACTGACTATAATACATGAGTAACCTAATTAATATCTAGCTCTGCTTCTCCCCCTTTCTGACTGCATTACTTGATTACCAGGGGCGATCATGATTTCATGCTTGTTGGTTCTGATTCTGAGGAAAGAGAGGTCATTTGTGGGATCCAAGTCTCTGACAGTGCCTCTGGCTTTCCCAGTCAGCTGCTGAACAAGGCTAGCATACTGGACAGTGGTAGCATTGTCCAGGGTGGTCCTAATTGGAAGTCCTATAATGCAAGGGAGGAAAATAACCATATATTCTAATTAATACCCACCCAATATTTGTAGGTGACATAAGGTAGGTATAACACACCTTCTTGGTTAACTATGATGACACCAGTCACTCCTTTATGACTTTGAATCCTCTTCAATGTTTCCTCTACTTCAGACTGAATTGAAACAAGCCAGGTGCTAGACTAGCCAAGTGCCATCATAGATAGAGGTTTCTTACCATTTTTATGACTGTAGTGACGTGACTCGCTGTAGTAATTTCAAAATGAAAGTAGCTCTCCTTTTGTAACAGTACTGTAACTAGAAACTCTCGATCTCTTCAACCCCAATCATGTACCAGTGTTGCTATGGAAGCGGTGAATGATGACCTAATCGAACTGTCAGCGCGCGCCGCGCGCAGTGCAAGATTCTTATTAATGCGCACTATTATAACGATGAAGCAAAGTCAAGTTATTGTGTATGTTGGTATTGGAGCTATTTCTTTGCTGCTGGGAATCATACTTGGCTGGAAACTCCACGAAACTAGATTGACCTACTTGAAAAAACAGAGAGAATTTCATATCAGAAAAGCTGAGCAATACCAGCATGAGCTTAACCACTAGCTTTAAATAACTTCATACCTTGGATAGTAGTTTAGAGTATTACAATATGGCACAAAGAACGACACAGCCCAAAGCAGCAAGCACAGGATCAAAAGCTAGCAGTCCAGAGCAAGAGAATGACCAAGCTAACCATGTGCAGCCACCTGAGACTGAGGGTATGTATCTTCAGGCCATACCAATAAGATTTTATGTTGCTCGGGCCCTACCGATCCACTAAAATCAAGATTGCATTCAATTAATGATACTCTAGATAAAGCACACCTAATTTCTGCATTGCAATATTGGCTAGTGAGGCCTGAAAGTATTATGATAATTACTGTGGAAATTTTGAATTTTTTACTACCTCACAATATGTCAGTACTGAGCTTTAGCATGCCAAGGATAGGGATGATGAAGAAAAGTGCATTCATGACAGTATTTCCTCCATTACATTCTGTCCATCAATGCTTGACATGTCTAAACTTTCCTAGTTATGCATTTTCAAACTGACCTACCTACCCATCAGTCAGCATATTTTTGCCCGAGCAACATAAAATCTAATTGGTGTGGCCTCAGTATCACAATCCCTTAGTACTTGCTTTTGCCTAGCCTGATGAGTGTGGCTCCATTTATGAAGTATAATTTCTAATTTCAGATGTTGATGACAGGGGTGACCCTGTACCTCCTCTAGTTGGTCTCAAAGAATTCGTAAAGCAGTACAAGGATAAGAATTATTTTGTGATAGAGATGAGAATAGTTCTCATATGTAGCTTCAGTATCTTCTTTAAACTCTTCCACTCCATCGTTGGTGATGGTGATGATGATGATGAAGACAACAAATTACTCACTTGTACCACACTTGTGTATATTGGATGTAAGAAAATCATTCATGATGAGTAATAAAGATCCTCTGACCTAGTATTTGTGGTTAAACTTCACATTCCTCTCCACAACTGGTACTGTATTTTTGTTCTTCATGCAGTGAGTATTGTGGTCATTATTTCCAACACTTGGCTGGACTATTTCCCATCACGACTTGTGGAAGTGCAGTTAAGGTCAGCTGATAGTCACATGATCGACATGTAATAAGTGTAATTAGCCACATGATACCACTCAATGTTTCTTTCTATATAGAGAGTCCAAAGGTCAAGGTATTCCATTGGCTTGCCTCTTGTTGCCAATGGTATGTTGTGCTCAACTTTTCTTTTCTCTCCATTTTGCAAGGCATCTGACAGGTGAGAGGCTTATGTTGTAATCATAAGATCTTACGCCTTCTGATGTATAACCTTCTGACGTATTAAAGTTCTGCCTTTTAACCTCTATATTCCTCCATAGATCTGCTTCAAATCTACCTTATAATCCTATGTGTGTTGAGTGTCTGTTCCATACTGGCCACATTATTCCACTTCATTCCTCACCCAACACACATCGTCTTCTATAATTTCTTCATGATAGGTGTGACCTATATCCTCCAAGTGACCATAGGAGGTGGGTGTGGTCCATAACTGTATGATGCATGGTCGTAATTAAGAGGTAGGTATGTGACTGGGATGGGGTAGGTGTGGTCTATGTAAGGTGGGTGAGGTCATGAGAGAAGGGTGTGGTCAATGGTAAGTATAGAGTGCAAAATGGGTCTAGCTCGTGATGATGGTTGTGGGGATTATTTTTTAATCTTCCATTTAGTGCCCATGTGGATGACACTGCCAGCTGTTGCTGGGTACAGCGTGCTTGGAGTGTGGCTTCTCAACGGCCTCCCCCTTAGCTTCACGATAGGGGAGGCTATGATAGTCTCCCAGGCCCTCACCATTCTCTTCATGGATGCTGCCCTACAACTCCTCACAATGGTATGTACATAACAGTCGGTTACCTTTGTATCCTTCTAAGTTGAAGCAGCTGCTACTGTATAATGGAGCAATGCAGGTAAAAAATTAAGATCCAATATTGAACATGGTTGACAGTGTTGGAAATGATATAGATCTCTCTCTCTCTCTCTCTCCTCTCTTCTCTCTCTCTCTCTCTCTCTCTCTCTCTCTCTCTCTCTCTCTCTCTCTCTCTCTCTCTCTCTCCTCTCCTCTCTCTCTCTCTCTCTCTCTCTCTCTCTCTCTCTCTCTCTCTGAAGATAAATCTTATTTGCCTTGTGTATGCATGACATGACTTTTGTAGTTTGAGATGATATCACTGCCGACGTCTTTAGAGTTCTTGCGGACTGAGTCTGTGGTGTATGTGGAACTGTTGCTAGTGGGTGTGGCCATCTGCTGCCTTTTGCTCAGCCCAGCTCTTTACAAGCTCTCCTGTGCAAAGTATGTTCCATATATAATATCTAGAATTCCAATTTTGGAAGGAAAAAATATTTGAACTAATTAATTGTTCAGTGAAACTATTGGGACCCAGCCCTAGTCATAGCCCCTAGCACTAGCCCCTACCCCTAGGCTCTAGTCCTAGCCCTAGCCCTAACCCCTACCCTTAGGCTCTAGCCCTAGCCCTAGCCCCTACCCCTAGGCTCTAGTCCTAACCCTAGCCCCAGTCTTTGTCTTTTGTGGAGATGTTGTCCTCTTTGGAAGGTTATTTTGTACAAGTGAACACAAAAATTTCTTCTAAATAAACTAATGTTGGCTAATGAATTCTAGATTTTAAAACATTCTTCCTTCTTCTGTGTGGAGGTAATATTCCATTGCAGCCTTCTAAGAACCTGTAGAGCGAGTTTTTAGTTTATACAGTCTTATGACCTTTGACCTGCCATCTCTGCTTAAGAGAGTATTAACGCATTCTCGATAGAGCGTATATACAAAGGTACTTTTAGATTGTCCTTTGTTGAGAGGTTTGTCCTCTTTCAGAATGTCCTTCCACTGTTCAATATTTCACTCAGCACTCGTACAATGTTCTTACCAGGTACCACCATGAGAAGAAGTTTTGGTCCGGTACATTCATCCTGCTCTCCCTGAGTATAGGGTTAATGACGATCCTACCCTGGATGGGATCTTTACTCGGGGGATATCATCCCATCCCTTACCTCTTCTTCTTCTCCATCAGCTCTTTAGTCAGAGTAAGTACATACAAACATCAAGTGCGAAATTTCCATGGCAGAGTGTGTGGGATAAAAAATTCACTATGAACCATGAAGTATTATCAAATATTTGCCTGTTATCAATCGAATTGGATCTCTCTGCTGTAACACTCATCCAATGCTATGATTGTTTCTTCTTCAGTTGATGCTGATAGCATTCTGGTTGGTGGTGTCTGTATTCACTGCTATAGTTGTCTATGCTCAGACTTCTGATGCTTCCTGGGCAGATAACTTCAAGCCTTCACCAGGGTTAGTCAGTCCACCAATCAATCTATCAATTGTAGTGGCTAGATGATATAATGTTCTCTCTCTCTCTCTCTCTCTCTCTCTCTCTCTCTCTCCTTCCCTCCCTCTCTCCTATTTTTGTCCCCCTCCTTCAGTGCCTCGTGGCAGATTCGTAAGGTCTTCCATCTGTCAGCCCTCCTGGTATATGTCACTGGCATAGCTGCTGATCCTGACTTCATCTCTGTCGCTTCTTCCATCATCACTTTCATTTTTGTAGTGGCAGAGGTCAGAATAGCAAGTGAATACACATCGAAGGGTATTCATTGATACTTTGCTTGGCAACAGTGGTTGCTAATAGTCATGATATAGTGGCCCCATATGCTTAATGTATGCTGGGGAGAACACTGTAGTTGGTCCCTAAACAGTTGGAAGTTCTTTTAAATTACTGAGGTTTCACAATAGAGAGATACTGGGGAAAAAATATCCTCAAGATAGAGATGTCCCTCTGGAGTGAGTCAGAAGCATTTCAGTTATAGATTTCATGTAGCACTGATGTGCTTACAATGGCCAGGTGCATGTGTGTGTGGTCCATACAGGACAACTATTCTGGGCGGTTATTATTTTTATCCCAACTTTCACAGCTTGGTCATATATTCCGTATGTGGCCATTTGGTGAGGCTTTGCACCAGCTATTCCTGCCCCTGATGGACACCTGTGACTCAGGACCTACCACTGTCTCTCACCTCTACCTTCTCCTTGGGTTTTCTCTCCCACTGTGGCTCTACCCCCTCAGAAACTACCAATTCGGTAAGGTGTGGCCACTAGATCCAGAAAGGTCAAAGGTCACTTCCTTTATATCATCCACTTTTCTATTAATGGGGTGCCCCTGATAACCAGTAGCAGTATCTTAGTTAATGGAGTGTTGTTATGGATAGTGCCTCATTAACTAGTGCAAATTGCTACAGGAAGGATTTTTTTTATTGTTGCAGTATCCAAGCTGAGCATGTACTCCGGGACTCTGGCACTTGGAATTGGAGATTCTATGGCCTCTATTGTTGGGAAGTTGCATGGGCGTATCAAGTGGCCAGGTACTATAATGTGTATGTGGTGTGTTGTAGCATCATGCAGTAACCATAGTCACAAGTACATACATTCTTTGTTGCTATTGTGGTTATCCCATAGAGACCAGACCACACCAATATTGTATGTCCAGGGAATGTGAAAGGATACAGTTGGAACTTCATAAAGGACGCTCTGGACGAAAGAGGACAAAAAAAAACAAAAAAACAAAAAAAAAAAAAAAAAAAAAAAAAAAAAAAAAAAACCTCTTAAAAGTACCTTGTCTATTGTATATAAAATAACCTCCAAAAGAGGACAACCTCTCTACAAAGGACAAAAGGATGGGTCCCAAATGTGTCCGTTATTAGGAGGTTCCAAGTGTTTGTGTTATACAGCGTCCAATGGTATCCTATTATATATATAGGCACCAAGAAGACCATTGAAGGAAGTTTTGCGTCCATCCTGTCCCAGCTGGTGGGAGTTTTCATCATAGTTCTGATTGGTGGGTGCATTAATTAACAATTATTCAACCAATAACCTTATAAATCTCAAATTAGATCCTCACTTGGAATTCCTGTCAGGCCGTCAGTGGGCCATCGTCACTGGGTGTATTGTCATGACAACTGCCCTAGAGGCATACACATGGCAAATTGACAATCTCATTCTAGGAGTCTTCCAGTATGCATTGCTCATAGTATTTCTGAATTGAAAAAAAAAATCTCTTAGGAATAATTAATTTTTGATGTTTTTTTTAAAGAAAATTGTAATTAGAATGGCTGACTATTATGATGTACACAAGAATAACTATTCTTTTCTAATCACTTAAGATGACTATGGATTTTTGTCAGTCTTTCATTTTTTAAATTTCTTGTATGCAAAGAAGAGAGCTATTCCTACAGCCACCACCACTGCCACTGCACCCCCAGCCTTCAGGAATTTGCAACTTCCACCACTACAGCACCAGTCACTGCAAGAGGAGAGAGAGAGAGAGAGAGAGAGAGAGAGAGAGAGAGAGGAGAGGAGAGAGGGAGGGAGGGAGGGAGGGAGAGAGAGAGAGAGGAGAGGAGAGGAGAGGAGAGGAGAGAGGGAGGGAGGGAGAGAGAGAGAGAGAGAGAGAGAGAGATGTGATGGATAGTGAAGGGTGAAACTGTGTACAGTGGAACACACCTGGCCTCCTCTCGGAGGTTATGTATTTCAGAGTGAATATGCAATGTAGATATTAATTTTGTCCTCGTTTGGAATGTCCTCTATTAAAAGGTTCCACTGATTCTCAATCATTCCTCAAGCCCACACAAAAAAGTGGACCCGAGTTAGGTATTATATTTTGACTTCAGATATCACTTGCATAAACTCAAACCACTTGATTCACACTACAGCGAGTTTACACAAAACAACTTCTCCACTCCTGAAGTGTGGACAACTGAAAACAACAACACTTCATTTTATGTGGCCATATGGACCATTGGCCATGGATGGAGACTAGGTGTTTCATTATAATGTTAAGCCGCATAACGATGATTGAAATGATTAACTACACAAATGAAACTGGGAGTCAAGAGAGATAGTTGGGAGGTAGTTCTACAGGAGAGCACACTGAGAGCAGCTAGGCCTGCCATGGAGATTCTCCTTAGAATCGTTCCTTCAACATTGAAAGATCAGTTGACAAATGTTAATGGCTCAAGATATTAAAGAATGATAAAACAAGAATTAACAAAAAAAAACAAAAAAACAACATGCACAGGCTTTTCCACTATTGAGGGTTTGCATACCGTGCGTACAGGCTTTTCCACTATTGAGAGTTTGCATGCATCCTTTTACCGTGCCAACAACGGCCATTATGGTGCACGATTTCCATAGAGCATAATACAAATTGTGCACCGAAATGGCCGGTGTGTTGCATTGCAAATGCTCTATAGTGCCTAATCACCTTTGATCCTGTGTGGTGGTGGGTTGATCTGTGGTGGGCACTATAAAGGTGGTCGTATCAGTTCCAACTGTTCCGATGAGGTACTTGTTATCTCTCAATTCCACAGCATCTTGAGAATGACCTATGCTGGCAAATGCCACTGATGCATCCTTCCCTATTAAAGATCAAAACTATATAGGCTGTATTCTAAATAGTTAACACCGTATTAGAGCCAAGAAAAAAAAAAACAGGGTGGTGCATCACTTAGAAAGAAAATGGCAATTTCAACAGTAATCATACTCAATACCAAAACCCACTTCAAAGTCCACCCTGCCATAAATATTACCAAGACACACCCCCTTTCTATACATTTTTTAATAGACAACAGTCCAGTGAAGTCTTACCTGCATTGTCTAGAAGCACATCAGGTCCTCCAGGATGCTGAGGGAGGGAAAGAGAGGTACTTGGTAACTACCAGCTAACGAGCTAGAAGAAGCATTACAACTTACATCGCCTTGAAATTCAGTGACATCATACACTTTCCCGTCTATGATCAGCCAAAGGGACTCCTTGGTGTTGTGGCTAGCCACCTCCTCCTCTGTAAAAACTGGAAGATTTTCTACAGACATGATCTTCTTCACAAATTCAAGATCACTCTGCAGAATTCTGCGCACGCCGCATGCACGTGCGCGAGATCGAGATATGATGAAATTATTGATGATCGAGCGATCGCGCGAGCGATCACGTAAGTACACGTGACTAGTATAATAGCTAGCTCCACCCACTCATACACGTTGCATTCTTTTACACACAAACTGTGAATTTAGTGGTTTTTACTTCCAGACAGCAAATAAAAATGTGTTTGATTGTCACTATGAATAGTACTTCAAATAAATAGCCACAGCCACTGCAATGAAAACCACAAGAAGGAGAGGGCCCACATAACTGCCAGAAGAGGGTTCATCTGGAGCTGTGGGGGTTGTTTTCTCCTGTGGATGGAAAAAAAGGGTGGAATTTCAATTAAGGCAGGCTACAATTTCAATCATATGCCCATGGTACTGATCAGAGCTCAGATATCTACTGAAACCAGTCACTTTCTAATCGAATTATTGTAGAATATAACCTAATTTCATGACTATATTCAGTCTGTTCACCTTGAATTGCTGCTTCATGGACTGAGAGATGTTCCCAATCAAGTACTTTTTCTGCATCTCTCTTGCATCAGGAGAATGGCCAACATCTTCAAATGATTCTGTGGCCTCCTTACCTGTCAAATGAACAGAATAAACACTTGTACAACACTTTCAAAATATCTGCCACCCCAGTAAAACACCACACCCTCTACTTTACTAGCTAGCTCTCACCAGCTATCTCCAGCAGTACCTCCTCTCCTCCAGGGTGCTACAAATAGGATTAGATTTCTGTGAATTCATAGCTGCTACTTAAAGTAGCTAAAATAGTACTGTAGCTAAAACTTTACATCTTCCATGAATTCGGTGACATCATAGACTTTGTCATGCACAACCAGCCACAAAGATTGAGCACTATTGTGCTTGGCTACTTCCTCCCAAGTGTAGGTCGGCAGCTTCTTTTCCCCACTGTCCTCAGACATCACGTCCAGAGTCACACCTTTTAGTTGTGATGCTGCACTGGCTAGCTAGCTAGCTGTCAGCACATGTGCTTGAGCTGATGACCTCGGGGGAAAAGGGGGCGTCACCCGCGATTAAATTTTTCGCGCGCAAACACAAAGCGCGCGCGAAACTTCGACCTTTACAATTATTTTGCAGCCATTGACCATGTATGTATACAGAAAAAGAGAGTTAGGAATGTTCAGTCTTTTTTTGTACAGTATAATTATAATAGAAAAATTGTGCAAGCATGACACAATATTATTATTTTTAATTACATACTAGCAGGAGTTTATCTTCGTCTTCCCTTATCTCTGCTTCTGCTCCCCCTTCTTTCATGAGATCTACTTCTAGACCTTGACCGCTTCAGTCTCTCTCTGGCCCGATGCTCCCTCTCAGCCTCCAAGCGTTCATGTCGCTCTCTGCGTTCTTTCTCCCTTGCTCTCCGTTCTTCCTCCAGCTGGCGAGCTCTCTCCTCACGACGTTGTTCCCGTTCAGCCTCTCGTGCTTTTTCTTTCAATTCCCTTTCAGCTACCTGTAAAAAAAACCAAAGATCTAAAATTCAGCAATTCAAAGTGTACAATGTACACTAAATCCATACTTTCTCTGTGCTCTTTTATGCACACAGTCTAAAGTAGCTGTCATCACTACACTATTCACCCAACACAAGTGAACTTGCAGCCAATTGTTGAGGTATTTTGTTTAAATAAGGCCACATATTTGTTTCTCAGGCCTGCCCGCTCCATTACTAACATCCGGAATAATGATGTCAATGCAGCCACGCGATTAGGTTATTTGCACATGATTGATCTATATCTGCTCAATTATTGACCAAATTTCACGATTAAACACCAGCAGAGAGCTGATCACCCACTCTGAAATTTATTCATTGATGGTACTTCCAAGAACTGAGACATAACAGATATTCTCAAATTAAGGCATGTTTTTCTTTGACTGCTGTGGCATGACTTCTGAAGGTCGACACTTTTGAGTACTGATCAGTAAACACAAAGTATAGAATGACTGACCTCTGCTTTGGTTAGAGGAAGCCAGTAGATACAAGGTGTGGTTTTTGTCTTCCTAAACAGCTCATCCAGCAATCTAGTTGCTTCCTTTTTGGGCGGAGACTGAGAAGGAGCAGGCACCACCTCAGGTTCCACTGCCCCCTCTCCTGAGGCACTGCTCTGACTTGTATGTCTGTCCTTCACAGGATCTTTGGGACGATTAGACCCCAACTCAAGTGAAGGTGAAGGCAAGGTAACTGCCACTGGGGGGGGGGGGGGGGGGGGGGGGGAATCATATCAGAAGTGCTTAATATTGTGGAACAAAGAAAGTGAAGTGTCAGGGTGATTGATCCATACATGGGGGGATGGGGGAGGGGGGGGGGGTTCATTGACATACCTTCTTTGCTATCAACTGTCTCCCTCTCTTGTGTCATTTTCAAGACATCAGTTTTTGATTCCTTCTCTTTTTCCTCCTCTATCTTTGCATCTGTCCTAACCACACCCACTTTCCCCCTATCTTCTCGTACCAACTCTTCCTCAATTACAAGCTCCCCCTCAGTCAGCTTCCGTGCCTCTTCTGCCGTCAGAAAGTCAACAGACAGGAGCTTAGGGTTGGTGCTGGGCCACTTGATCCCATGCAATCTCTTCCTAGTAGCAACAGCTGCTTCCATCGACTGATACTGAGAGAGAGAGAGAGAGAGAGAGAGAGAGAGAGAGAGAGAGAGAGAGAGAGAGAGAGAGAGAGAGAGAGAGAGAGAGAACAGGTTGGGGTTAGAAGTTTTATGTTGTTATTATGTACTGCTGATTACAAGCTCATTTAAATTTTTACAAAAAAAGTGCTCTAACCCTTTGAGCAAATTTACAATTCTCTCTCTCTCTCTCTCTCTCTCTCTCTCTCTCTCTCTCTCTCTCTCTCTCTCTCTGACATCTGACCATTTTATTCTATCCCTTACCAATGCAATACAGTGGGATTTGATTTTGTTCGACCAAAGGAGCTGTGGAATTATGGGTCCATCTTTCGTCAAGATATCCAGCAGCTGCACCTTAGTGAAGGGGCGTGTCAGGTGGTCCACATGAACCAATTTGCTTGGAGGATGGCGAGCTGGTGATGGTGTCCGTCGCTTAGCTGCAGACAATTAAAAACCCGATCAGGTAAAGATGACAGGCGTAGAGTCAAACAAGGTTTGGAATTTACTATTTTCTGTAGATTCTCTGCGTGCCTTTCCTTCCACTTCCTGCTTGGCCCGTAGACGTGCTTCTATTCTCTTACGTGTCTCCAGTTCTTGCCTGGCCCTCTCCATCTCCCTCTTTCTCGCCTCTCTCTCTCTCTCCACCTCCTCCCACTCTTTGTCCACAGCCGAGGGGACACCAGATCCACTCAGTGACCTGATGTACCACAGGAGAAAACATGTCATACTCAATCTTCCATGGGTGATAAAAATTGACGTGGGAAATCATGGGACCCTTCTAAGTCTCTCTAATGTACAGTGGCTGTGATGCATTGTTATGTTGGAGCCTCTGAAATCTCTTTTAGAGATGTGACTGAAAAAGGCTGTATCCTTCTAATAAGGAAATTCAACATATTGGGAGGGGGACCCTTTAATAATTAAATGATGTACTGCTTGAATTCTCTCTTGCTCTCTTTGTCCCCTTCAGAGACAGCATCTTTGCTGGCAGGGGTGGGGTTTCCAGTCACATGACTGGAACCGATCTCGTCCATGTCAATCTCCAGTGAGACTACATTCTCCAACTCCTCCACGCCACCTGGAATGATTTCCTGCAACCACAAGACAAGGAGAGAGAGATTTGATGAGCAAAATATCTAAGTTAGATGGCCAGTACAGTGAACTCCCTCTAATCAGGACCCCTGAAATGAGGCCACCCCTCTAATCAGGACCCCTGAAATGAGGTTACCCCTCTAATCAGGACCCCTGAAATGAGGTTACCCCTGTATTCAAAAAGTATGGACAAATCCTCTCTAGAAATGAGGCCACCCCTCTAATCAGGCCACTCCTCTAATCAGGACATCCCTCTAATCAGGCCACCCCTCTAATCAGGACATCCCTCTAATCAGGCCACCCCTCTAATCAGGCCACTCCTCTAATCAGGACATCCCTCTAATCAGGCCACTCCTCTAATCAGGCCACTCCTCTAATCAGGACACCCCTCTAATCAGGCCACTCCTCTAATCAGGACACCCCTCTAATCAGGACACTTCTGCTGGCCCCAAAGGTGGCTGGATTAGAGGGAGTCCAAAAATAATAACTTTGATAAGCTGGGCAGTGAAATTAATGTCTACATGCTTAAAACTTAACTTTATGGTGGAGAAGCAACATACCTTGAGGATGTCAGTGCTGATGGCAGTGGTAGTTGATCCACTACTACTCCGTTGTCTCCCAGTGCCCCACCTCCTCTTGCGGGTCTCTCCTCCACCAGCCACACCCACTTGACTGGAGGAGCTGCCACTGTTGGCAGAAATCCTTCTCCTCTTGATGATGGGCGGGTCCACATGGACCTACAAGATAAGTCATATGATCAAAAATATATAAAAGTTACAAGTGATCTTACCTCTGGTTTCTCATCTCTCTGCCTCTTGCTCTCCCTCGCAGAGGAGGAAGAAGGGGGTGGGGATTTGCGGGAAGAGGTTTTGCCGGGGGAATTCCCACGACTAGAAAGAGAGGCCCGCCTCTCCCCACCCCCCATGGAAGAACTAGCGGCATTTGCCGGCTTGCTGCTACTACGCTTGCTACTACCCTTTCTTGCAAGAGCTCCAGATGAGCTCAAGGCCCTAAGCTGGTCGGCTTCAGCGGCCTCTGAAGAAAATACAGATAAATCTTCAGCTTCTGCATGGACTAATAGATCAACTTCAATTTGTCCCGAGTCTACAGTTGGCCCACTTACCTCCTCCTTCCCGACCCCCACAGAAAGTGAGCCATTACTAACCTCAGCTCTGGTGGTCACTGAGTCAGCTGTCTGTTCATGTTGCATCTCTTTACCACTGTCCTGATGCTGTTGGCTGTTATCCCGAGAACTGTCCTGATGGGACTTGGTGTTGACCTGATGTTGAATGTCGTCCTGATGCTGCAGTTCAGGTTGTGACTCAGTCCTAACACCACCACACTCCTCTTTAACCTCCCCCTCCTCTTCTTGGCTAATTACAGGGACCATCTCTTCCGTCTCCATTTTCTCCTCATCTACTAACATAGCCTCTTTTTGAGCGTCAAGCAAATCTCGAGTTTCAGCTGAATCTTCACCACTAACAACTGCTGATATAGCAGGAGGCTCAGTTTCCACAATCTCGTCTACCCCTATTTTAGGCATTGGAGAGATTTTTTCTGATACTTCACCCCCCACTTTGGGATCAGCCTCTCCCTCTCCATGGGGTAGCCCCTCTTCATTAGCATCATCATCAATTGGAGGGGGGAGGGATGAGAGCTCGGAAGAAATTTCGCTGCCAACTTTTTCCTCTGTTTGTGTATCTTTAGAAGGTAGGTTTGCTTCCAACTCAACAACTTCAGGCTCACTCGAACAAGCTTCATCCAAATCTTGCACTCCTATTGACAACTCGAGAGGATTGGCTTGGCCGTCCATGGGTGTGGCCTCTGAAAAGGACGGCATGTCCAAGATGGAGGATTCAGAGCGAGGAGAGGGAGGTTCCACCATCAAGGACGAGGTATCGTCAAATGAGCGCCCAGGGGATTCCAGTAATGAAGGTTGAGAAAGAGGACGATTGGTATTGGAGAGAAACACATTGACTTGAGTGAGGGGAGAGGTCTGCTTCAGAGCTTCCTTTTCGGTGGACTTGAAAGTGACAGATGTGATATCGACCTTCAGCTCAGACTTGTTGGTTGTCATAAATGAGAGAGGTAAGGATTGCTGAGGTACACCGGTCACCTCTGGTAATTGTTCCAGTTCATCCATTGCCTCAGGCAGCAGTGAGGAGGATTGGTTGGTTGCCTCAGGAGCCGGTGGGGAAAGGTGCTGAGACTCACTGATTGCCTCAGGAGCTGGTGGGTGAGACTCACCGATTGCCTCAGGAGCTGGCAGGAAAAGATCACTGACTGTCTCAGGAGCTGACGAGCTGGTTGCCTCAGGAGCTGGTGGGGAAGACTGCACTACTCTGGGTGACTGTTCAAGCTCATTTGTCCTCTGAGGTGGTGATGAGGATGATTGCTCACATACGGCAGTTGCCTCTTGTGAAGAAGACTGTTCAAGTCCCTCAGTAGGTTGTGAGGAAGAGTCTAACGGTTGAGATTCATCAGGCAGCAATGATTGTTGAACTACACCAGTTGCCTCTTGATCTGGAGGCGGAGGAGGAGGTATAATTGCCTCAAGAAAAGGTTTTTGGGGTGCCTCGACAGGTGGTAGCGAAGAAGGCACTTCAGAAGAGGGTTGTTGAGATGTTTCTGGAAAAGATCGTTGAGCCACGTTGACTGCCTCAGCTGGTGGAGACAGTTGGGGGACATTGGTAACCTCGGGGGAGGATTGTTCAGGCACTTCACCAGGGGGTGGCAGTAGCAAAGATTGAGACATTGACATAGCAGCTTCTACAGAGTCACTCTCCATTACTTGTTTGGAAGATTCTTGAGCAGGTTCAGACTGTGATATATCAGCAACAGTTTCAGGGACAGAGCAGACATTATCACATGTGGAGGGAGTAGGGTTAGTCATGGTAGCATCCATTTGAATAGACTCTGATTGTGTTTTAAGTTGGTTTGTGATTGCCTGTGATTCGGATTTTGATTGTGGCATATCCTGTGTAGAAGAACTGGCCTGTGATTGGTCAGAATCTTGAACAGAAAGTGTCGATTGTAATGTACATGCATGTTGTGTGGAAGGTTCGGTCTGAGATGTGGCAGCTTCTGATTGGTCAGAAGCAACTATTGAGAGTTCTAAATTGCTGGACTCATTTGTGGTGGCCTGTGGCGGCACAAACGGTTCTGAATAAGACACTTCATCCATTTTTTCTTCCTGATTGGATGCATCGGCCATGCCAGAAACACATGCTTCTTTCTTATCTACTTGCATGCTTTCATCATTATCTCCTGTTTCCTCACATTCAGGTCGACCTATATGACTGCCTTCTGCAGATTCAACTTGATCACTTTCAGCACTTTGCACATTCAGTTCAAACTTGTGTTGATCTGCATCCTCAAGAGACTTGCCATCCTGGTCTTTAAGTCCATCTGCATCTACCAGAGATTCAGTTTTCTGGTCTTTAGGCCGACCTGGATTCTGAACAGACTCAATGTCCTGGTCCTTAGGTCGACCTGGATTCTGAACAGACTCAATGTCCTGGTCCTTAGGTCCACCTGCATTCTGAACAGACTCAATGTCCTGGTCCTTAGGTTGACTTGCATTCTGAACAGACTCTATGTCCTGGTCCTTGGGTCGACCTGCATCCACTTTATCAGCATCACTAACTTCTTGCTTTTTGAACTTCTCCACAACCATCTCTTCTGAGAGAGAGTTGGCCACAAGCACTTCAGTTTGGGATGCCAACTGATCCTGGGTTACATGTACCACGTCCATCTGGTTTTGTAATGACCCACTTTCAGCTCCTCCCTCACTGCTGGCTTGCTTGGTCTGTCTATCCACCTTCCCTCCATTAATAGTCACAGCTTGGGGAATAGAAAGTGCTGACTCGGCAAAATTCCTGGACTGGATCTGTGCTGCCAAGTGAGCAGTTGTCTTGGAGAGCTTACTTTTCCCGTTATCTGTGGCACCACGTTCAGTGACAGAGAGCGAAGCAGCCTGTTGTCTTGCAGGCACGTCGATTTCAACGATCATAGGAGCAACCATTGGACTCAGGCTTCTGTCTCCCATGCTACGACCTTCGACCCCTACATCCATCCTGGTAGTAGCACTAGCACAGGGACATACTTCAAGCTTCTCTTTGTTGCTGAGCTCTACAGACACAATCATGGGTTCACATTCAGTCTCTTCGTTATCCGGAACGAGGTCTTCTTCAGCAATAAAGCTCTCAGGGGGCACTTCGAAATTGAACCCCCCACCACCAAAACCAAGGGTGTATGAATGACCTCCATCATCATCTGACTCACTCCCTGAGCTAGGATCATCTAACTCTTCATCATAGAGAGCCTAAAAACATTTGTTCGCAACGATAAGGACCGATTAACACATATAACGCCCCTTGTTGTAAACTCTATTCGAATTTTTGTTGTGTAATGACTAAGCCTTATTTTTAGATATCTTACCTGCTCTAGTCGGTCTCGCAGATCTTTTTTGCTCCCCTTCGTACTCAGTCCTCGCTGTTTCAGTTCTTCCTTGAGCTCAGAAACCGTCATAGCCACAACGTAAGCTTTTGACGCCATGTTTTCCCTTTGACATGTGCGTACTGAAATCATATGACACCAAAGAAATGTCACGTGAGCTTGCATAACTTTTTGTTATGCCACTCCCTCCACTTGCAGAAAGCGCGGTATTATCTGCAACACACACAGTACAGCTCATGGAGAATCAAGCAGAATTAACCTTACTTTCTGAGTCAGCCATAGGTTCCCCGGCCGCGTTCTCCACTGCGGTGAAGCCTCCACCTACTTCTTCTTCCATACGTTATCAAAAAAGTCCGGATTCCTCTCCAGAGCGAACTCCTCACCAAAGGTTGGCTAACCTAGCAGCTGCTACCTCTAGCTCTATCATGGAATAATTTCAAGCCAAGCCAGTATCTCAGAATAGCTTTATTGCACCATGTGACCTTAAAAATTCAGGGGGTTGTACATTACACATCCCTTGCCCTCATTTACTGTTGGCACTTCACCTTTTATACCCTATGAAACACTCTTCCAGTTCTAGTGGCATTACTGGTCAGTTATCTCTGGAGAGCACATCAGATAATGACTTTTCGGCCTCTGAGGAAGAGACAGTGAGTGAAGTGAGCAAGCAAACTGGAGTCTCTATTGACAATGAATCGTCAGTTGGCATCCTTGACTTAGATGCCATCCAGTGTAAGTCCCAGCTTGGTATGTATGTATGTATGTATGCCTGTAACATTAGGGTTGAGTGATACTAGAAGTCGTACGATGACCATTAATTTATTTTGTTAGTCTGAGGCACATGTGCTTGCCTCACAGATAAATTTTGTATAGAGCTTCCTTTCTTTATTTTTTCTGTAGCTGATAGCTCAGCCAGCCATCTTTTCCTGACCTCACCACATGGCCTACACCTGCACCTCAGCCCCACCCTCTCCATCCCCTCCACCCACACTTCCTCCAGAGCCCCTACCATTAGTACCACTAACGAGTTCCCCACCAATCCCCTTCCATTCAGCAATAGCAAACTCCTAGCAAGCAGCAATAATGACAGCGAGCCTACAAGCAAATCCCGTGATAGCGAGCCTACAAGCAAATCCCGTGATAGCAAGCCTACAAGCAAATCCCTTAAAAGCAGTGATAATATCGTACCCCTTGGAAGTTCTGATGACCAATCATCTAGACCGATCATGAAAGGCTCTGGCCGGGATAGCTCACTTGTATCGACAGTCACCTCGAATGAAAGTTCCACTATTCCAAAACTGAGGATCCCTCCTTCCCCTGCTATCAGTGACACTCCTGCATTTAGCGACTCAAATGCTCTCTTAAACCTTTCCAAAGATCACCCTCCTGCCCCTGATATTAGTCTCTCTAATGAGTCCATCAGCTTAGTATCTCCACATGAAGGTTTTGGTTCCAGTCTGGGACTGCCGTCAGAGTTACTGGGAAGTTTGTCTGTGAACTCAATCTCTTCATATATTGGTTCCGATGATGAAGGAGATGTGATTCGTAGTGCTCTTGCATCAGCCATGGCAATGCATGAGGTATTGAGTGGAGGAGGTACAGCTTCTATATCATCTTCCTCGTTGGTCCCACCCTCGTTGGAGTCAAGTACAGAGGTCTTGCCTGGTGTGGCTCAGTCTGCTGTACACACATCTCAGTCCCCCCAGGTCCACAGTCTTCCACCAACAAATGATCAGTCTGGTATGTTGCATTTCATAGAGGTAGAAATATCTCATAATTTCATGAAAGCTCAGAGACTGGACTGATAGAAACTGAATGCATAATTATTTTAATCGGACAGGTTGATATCGTATAACAAAAAAATGGTCCAGCTGTACTTTGAACTTTTGTTTATACAGTGATTGGTGCGGTGAATGAAGAAGTTGAAGTCCAGGAAGTAGAGAGGAAACTGGAAGTGGTAGAAAGGCAGCACTGTCCCTCCCATCAGGGTGCCAACGAGGGACCAACCCCACACCTTCCTTCCCATCAGGGTGGTGCCAACGAGGGACCAACCCCACACCTTCCTTCCCATCAGGGTGGTGGCAACGAGGGACCTACCCCAGCTGCCAAGGAAGAATCCACCCTCCATTCCAGTTCAGCTAGTGACCAGCGAATCCCTCCCAACGTGGCTGCCAAGGAAGAGGAACCCATGGACACTCCCCCATCGAATGAGGCTACTGAGGAACGCACCAACTCAAGTGGAGTCATCATGGACTCCCCATCTACTTTGCCTTCTAGGAATAACCTCTGCTTCTCCTCTGCTTCAGAGTCCATGGACGTGAGTGCAAATAAAAAACTTTGAAACAGCTTTATTATAGTTATGGATTATCGTATCAACTTAGAGAGCTATTTATTTAATTCTATAGGGTCTACCGTCAACTTACCTGAATCCACAGGACTCCACCCTTTGTTACGATGTCACTGATTTCACTGCATCCTCCTCATTCTCACACTCCCAATTCCTGGAAGCTTCCCACTCGCACCTCTCCGACCCGGCAACCACTTCCACCACTACCACTGACCCGGCAACCATCACTGCTTCTGCATCCAGCTCAGCTCTGATATCTTCCTCACTGGCAAGTAGTTTGGCAGAGTTGGCTAGAGTTCTAGGGAAGGAGGAGGGAGAGGGAGAGGAGGTGGAGCAAAACGAAGGTGGAACTAGCTACAATCCATTCGACTCAGAAGGTGTGCATCTGTTGGCATTGCTTGTCCTTTGACCTTGAAGAAATCCATATTATTATAGCAGCAAATTTTTCATTGGGGAAAAGTTTTGAAATTTAATACACAAAAATATGGTTATATCCCATGAAATTTAGTGTTATGTGTATAAAAAGCTACAAAAAAAACTTATCTGTTTTATGATGCTTACTGCAGGTAATTCTGATTGTGATTTTGGACAAATCGACTTTCAGGAGCAGAATTCAAGTGTGTTATTGCTAAAAGCTATTACATGTGTGCTTTACTGCATGTTTGTATGCATATGGATTACATGTGTGTAGGCTCTTTTCTGGCTCAGTTGGACAAAGATGAGGAAGAACTCAAGAAATTTAACTTGGTGAGTTTACGTAGCCCATTCATTATTGACTCACTTTTTATCTTGTGGTTCGCATCAGTCCCACGCTTCTTCCTCCTCCCAAGCAATGTCCTTTGACCTCCGCACCCCTGGAACAGGTAATTTTGCTGACTCGTCAGGGGAGGTGTCTATCTCGTCCTACTTTCAGAGGAAGAGTCACCAAATGGGAGAACTCTCCAACACAAAACTCCCCTCAAAGGACAGGGTCAGTCAGGGAAAAAAAAAAAAAATTAGTGGATCAAGGTAGTGATAACAATTATTTTTCTCCCACAGCCTTGCTTTAGTGACTCCTCTGGTTACATTATTGTCAGTCCACCAGACCGTAATGCCACACCCACATCCCAACCCACTGCCACTCCCAAAACAGAGGATCCCCCTGATAACCCCCTCGACGTCACTTTAACAGCAGGAAACGAAGACGAACAGGCCTCCACCAGTGGAGAACCACTGAAACCATCACTGCCCGGGGAGGAGATTCACATACCCATAACTCGATCATCAGACTCCCTAACTCCAGTGGTAACAGACCACACCCTTTCTGGTATTCCAAAGTTCAGTCTGAGTGACGCATCAGGCAAGAGTCCAATGACAACACCTGTCCTTCAGTACAAGTTGATCCCTACTAACCTCCAGCATCCATCCAACCCTGGGAACAAGGCCATTTCTCTCACTCCCAGCACCACCATCATTGCAAAAGATAGCACTTCTTATTCCACCAAAGCCATGGTCGCTTCTATTACTTCTTCCACTTCCATCAGCACTCCTGCTGTTGCTATTGACAAGTCTCCTGCTGCCACTTCTCTGCACACTGGTACCATTTCAACCAGCTCTACTGAAAGCAAGTCCATCCCAACTCTCGTCACAACAGCAGGAACCGATTCCATTCCCACCACTGAATCCATTCTGATTCCTACTACATCAAAAACCAATTCCATCACCACTTCTTCTAGGAATGACTTGATCCATACAAATGCTGCTGCTATAAGAACTGATACAATCTCCTCCGCTAGTCCAATCCTTACTTCTGCAGTCTCTGCTGCTTCAGAATTAGTCTTTCCCTCAGCGTATCTCAAAGCTGATCACAGTTTTGCCACTGATCTATCTACTGTTTCCAAGAGTGTACCATCAATGCTGTCCACTGCTCCCAAGACAGTATCATATACTGCCCCTGTCTCCAGTGCTACTGCTGTGGTGCTCAAAAACACAAGTACTTCTCATTCATCATCTTCAGTGCAGACAGTTTTTGAAACAACTAAAAATATGACTATTCAGAAGACAGAAAAACTTGGACAATTGCCCCGTACCTCCTCCCCACGGAAAACTGCTGCTATCCACGTCAAATCATCACCATCACAGCTAGGACAACTGCCTATCACAGGTGACCACACCTCCTCTCCACAGAAAACTGCCACTGTCAGACCTGCCCCAAATGAGCACGTCAAATCATCGCCATCAAACTTTATGCCTGAAGTGAATACTGATACTAGTCCAGCAGTGTCCCCTCGTGCTGCTATGACTGCTAACATTCTCAGTGATGTCCGACAGAAACTGTCCAAGCTCCGAGGAGAGCTGGAGGAAACTCGTTTGAATGCCGAGGCTCTCATGGCCAGTTCCAAGGGTGACATAGGTCATGTGATCCCCACCTCAAAAAGTGATGTCATCATAAGTCATGTGATCCCCACATCTAAGAGTGATGTCATCACAAATCGTGTGACTCCTACATCTAAAAGTGATGTCATCACAAGTCATGTGATTCCCGGCCCCGCATCTAAAAGTGATGCCATCAAAAGTCACGTGATCCCCACAAGTTGTGGTGTTTGTGTATCAGCAACTCTTGAAACTGCAAGTCCTGTTTCAGTATTAACAACTCTTGTTTCTGAATCAGCCCTTCCTGTGATGACTCCAAGTGTGGTGGGTGTCCCAACCCATGCACATTATTCCAAGAGCTCTCCATCTCCCCTCACATCTCACACTTTCACAAGCACCACCACTATCGTCACATCTTACACTGCTTCACATTCTCCACTCTCCTCTTCTGCCACATCTCCCTCCCTCCCCACACACCCTACACCCGATGGTACACCACAATCAACCCTAGGCAATAAACTACAAAAAATCATTTTTACTCCCAAGAAATCACCCTCTAAATCTGCTAACGAGAAATTGCCCTCAAAGATGGTAAGTGGAGTTTCTTCCACAGACTATGAACCTTCACTGCTAAAGTCCTCAACCTTCACTTTTCTTTCTCCCACCTTTCAACCAGCACATTCCTCTCCTCCATCAATGCAGTATGTCTTTGCCACTCTCTCTTCCGATAAAGCATCTCCTGTAACTTCATCTTTAGTAGTCTCAGCTCCTTCTGCTACAGCCACTTCACAGCACACTGTTGCTGTCCTCTCTCCCAGCAAACCTCCCCAAACTGCACCTCCACAGCACAGTGTTGACGTCCCCTCTCCCAGCAAACCTCCACCTCCACAGCACAGTGTTGCCATCCCCTCTCCCAGAAAACCTCCACCTCCACAGCACAGTGTTGCCGTCCTCTCCCCCAGCAAACCTCCCCAAACTGCACCTCCACAGCACAGTGTTGCCGTCCTCTCCCCCAGCAAGCCTCCCCAAACTGCACCTCCACAGCACAGTGTTGCCGTCCTTTCCCCAAGCAAACCTCCACAGTTCCCCACTCAAACATCGGTTACCTCACTCTTGGAAACCACAAGGTCTCTCATCAGCTCTGGCACAAAAAGCACTGGGAAAGAGTTCACAAACAGAGAAACACTAAATACTGTGGTGACTTCTGATCAATTGCATAGCAAGTCTCCCCTGGCTCATGAGCTCTCTAGCCAGCCATCTTCCCTGGCTCACATGATCTCTAGTCAGTCACTTCCTCCGTCTTCCCTGGCTCACATGATCTCTAGTCAGTTGCTTCCTCCATCTCTCCCAGTCGCTCGACAACTGTCTTCTCCAGCTCATGTGACATCTGGCCAATCACTCCCTCTATCATCCATTGGTCATGTGACACCTAGCACTAGTCCATCCCTGAGTCATGTGACATCCAGCCAATCTCTTCCTCAGACATCCCTGACATCTGGTCCACCCCCAAGTCATGTGATATCCAGCCAATCTCTCCCTCGGCCCTTTCAGATAGTTTCCCAACCACTTCCCTTAACCTTCACCCCCACTCTCATGACCTCCAAGAACCAGACACTGATGTACATGTCTCCTTTACTCTCCACGACCCTCACCACCTCTCCCCCACCTCTCCACACATTGGTGGAAACTGATAACAGCCCTGCCATGCCCCAGGACACTTGCAAACTGTACGTGCCCGAAGCCCTTCATTTCAGTCAACCCTGTTGTGCAAGCACTTCAATTGCAGACCACTTGCAAGTGACCAACCTTGGGGATCGCTGGCTACAACTGGCATTCACTATCTCTGAAGTATACTGTGATGGGCAATTGATGGAGGGACGTCACCCTGTATTTGGATTGCCCCAGCGAAGCTTTATCAGTCCAAACCAGCTGGAATCTATCAAGGTAATGGTTTTTTGTTGTTTGTTTGTTTGTTTGTTTTTGTTTATTTGTCGTTTTGGTTGATAGTCCTGCATCCTATTGGTTCGAGTTTTGTGTTTGTTCATAGATAACCTTTGAACCTGTACAACGTGGCAGCTACGAAGCAGTTCTTGCGATCTATGCAAGTCACGTGACTAGCAGTGGACAGGACAGGGCCATGCCTACAGCCTCTGTTGTCCTCAAGGCTATTGCAGAAGAGCCACAGGTGGACCTCTGTCCTGGCCACACCCCCACAAGCAACGGTGTGCCCAATGTGTTGGATTATGGGACTTTAGTGAGCGGGTCCACAGTGGGAATATCATTAGAGCTGACGAACAGGGGCAAGGCAAAACTACCCCTTAAACTATCCATCACCAGTGAGGTTGGTAGTAGTGGTTTATTACAAGTATCGCATTATTACTTATTCTTAGAACTCGTTGAATCACCTGTACTTCAGCTTCAAGCCCCTCCCCCAGTCCCTTGTCCTCTCCTCTCCACCTTCTTCCCACGTCCACTCTCACACCCTCACCTTCACCCTCCCTCCCTCCCAAAGCACATCCCACTCCTATCCCATTGAAATCTGCTTCACAGCACCTCGCAAGTTCCTCTCCAGTGAGTAAAAACCTCACGTCAGCATTCATGCAGGCACACGACATCGTACTGTAACCATAGTGTTAACAATACTATCATAAACACCTTAAATTTTTATGGTGCGTGCGAAATTTATGGATCACATGATCTATGAACTATACAACTTTTCTTCCAACTGCTCTTCATGTCAGGTACAGATATGAGCTCTGATCCTGGTCCCTTGGAAACGATAAATGCCCAACTGGAGGTGATGGTGGATAGAGCTTCATCTTCTGCTGCTAAGCCTTTAAAAATCATGCCCCTTCAAGCTGCAGTGGGTGTGGCCAAACTTTACATCCCAAGATCTCTCCTGGTAAGATCAAGATATGCTGAAGTTCCTAAGCAAATACTTCACTGATATTGGGCCCCATCCTGCCCCCTCCCTCCCCTCCCCTTTAGGCTGTTGCCCTCTCGTGCTCAGTGGGGCATGCTATAACAAGGGACGTACCAATCAAGAACATTGGCAACATTCCCCTGAAGGTTCGGTTCGGTGTGAGAGGGACGGATACTTTCCAGTTCAGCATCAGTCCTACCATTCTTCAAATGGAACCACAGCAGGTATGTACATAATATGCATGTACTTTACATGTGACATGCATGTATTTTTACATGCATGTAATTTGCATGTAGCATGATTAAGCATCAGAGCTAAATTTATAATAGGCCATCACTGCTCCAGCTTCCTTTCTTTGTCTTGTTTGCAGGAGTCCAAGGTGAGCGTGACATTTGACCCCTCAACTGCCCCCCTGATAGTGGAGGGTGTTGTGGAGGCCCGTGTGGAGCCAGGGGGACCACGCTACGAGATAAAGCTCCGAGGAACTGCCACAGAACCTCCGACTCATAACAAAGGGTGAGTCAAGAGATTCAGGAATTCATGTATTTATGTATTTTCCATTTTGAAGGATGCTGACATGTAACAGGAGGTATTTATACTGGGGTGGAGTCACTCTGGGAGAGTCAAAGTACGCCATATGAACTTATAATGTTATGGATGGAGGGCATAGACGTATTTTTGTTGCAGACAGCTGAAGTTGTTGCTGCACAACAGTTTTCCCACATCCGTGCCTCTGAGGCTCTCCATCCGACACCCACACTCGCCCTTTCAGGTCAGCACCATCAATATCCACCTCAAAGCTCACTCACTAGTGACCTTATACAAAGATATGATGAAGCATAGGAAAATTGGTTAGATATTCAATACCCAACTTATTTCCCCTTTCCTGGCATGTGAATCATATGTCTGTGTCTTCTCTCTACATGTCATGTACATGCATGCATGCATAGTTGGAGGAGGAAGCATTGACACTGGTGTCCGGGGAGCAAACAACAGTCATGGTCTCATACTTTCCCTTCTCCACAGCTGTCTCTGTCAGTGCCCTGGACATCTATGACAACCTCCACTCCTTAAAATACAGAGTAAGTAATGAATAGCGGTCTCCTCAGAATAGGGTGTCTCCTCAGAGAAAGTAATGAATAGGGTCTCCTCAGAGAATAGGGGTCTCCTCAGTGTATGTAATGAATAGGGGTCTCCTCAGTGTATGTAATGAATAGGGGTCTCCTCAGTGTATGTAATGAATAGGGGTCTCCTCAGTGTATGTAATGAATAGGGGTCTCCTCTGTGTATGTAATGAATAGGGGTCTCCTCAGTGTATGTAATGAATAGGGGTCTCCTCAGAGAAAGTAATGAATAGGGGTCTCCTCAGAGAAAGTAATGAATAGGGGTCTCCTCAGTGTATATAATGAATAGGGGTCTCCTTTCATTCTTACTGTAGATTCCTCTTTGTGGATATGGAGGTATCAGCCAATTGGAAGTGGGTGGAGTTACATTTAGTGCCGACAGAAAGCGTTTCTTGGACCTCGGGGAGGTAAAGAAAGGACGAGGGATCAAACTGAAGCTTTTGCTTTTCAACTCTGGACCCCGAGCTGCCTTCCTCCGGGCTGTATGCCATAAATTGGACGACTCTGTCCCTATATCTGACAATCACATCCACTTGGCCCCATCAAATTTGATCATCTTACCTCATAGCACAGAAGAGGTGACCCTTTATTATCGACCTAATCAAGCTGAGGAAGACAAATGTCGAGTGAGTACATCTGCTCTTTCTCGTCTTGTGATATATACTGGGGATGAAGTGGTTCGACAGCAACTGTTGAAGACAGCGAAAGAGAGAGAGGAAAAAACTGACAAGGAATACCCGCCAATATCCTCTGGGACTAATGCTGCCTTCATCAAGGATTTCGCCAATCAGGAAAAGATTTCTACCGGTATGTATGTCATTATGATTTTTTGTGTCTGAATAAAATCTCTGATCATCCTTCTCCTTCAGAATTGGAATTGTCAGCTTTCCAATTTGAAAATATTGAGAAAGTATTCTCCAAACACCTGACCACATTGTCTGTGACGCTAACTGGCTCCCCTAGGCCCACGCAGAGGGCCGATCAGAAACCCAGTCAGTCTGGTTATGACGTGACTCCTCAACACGCGAGACACCCATTGAGCCCTTCCTACACCCCAGCAGTAGAGGATCAGTCCAAGACTCGTGCCCAAACTGGCAATATCCTCTCAACGTTGCTCCTCAATTTACCAAAGACTTCCGCTGGCCAGGATTCAGGTCAGAGTCTAATTTTTTGTGCCCTATGACTTGATTCTCTATTTTACAGAGGGTTACTTTGAAATGAATAATTTCTTCACTGAGAGCCTGCACTGGGACTTGTTACCAAGTCTACCTTTCATGCGAGAGGTGAGTAATATCCTGCTTCTCCTTCATCTCTCTCCCTTTCATCTTTCTCCTCCCTTCTCTGTGGTGTATATATATCTCCATGCCAGATGGAAGGAGCCAATATCATGAAGGCAAAACACACCCCTTTTGCTGTTCCAATCCAGAGAGGCGTCGTGGCCCCTCATTCCAAAGCCAAGGTGTGTTAATCATGAAAATTACAATGCACAATTATTATTATACTCATACTCATAGGTATTGGTGACCTTTCAACCTCGCCGTAAAGGATTATATTCTCAAGTGTGGACACTTCATGTTAGTAAGATAAAACGTGAATATTGTTCTCATAAATTATATACTTTCTTTGTCTGCAGCTATCAGGGCCTGTGGATTTGAAGAACAATCAGTACAAGATCTCTTTTAATGGAGAAGCAGAACTTTCTAAAGAGACATCCTTTGTGCCACATGTTACTGAGAGCACCTTCATTCCACCTCATACATCTCTTCCACATGCTAAGAACATCAATCTACCTCAGGAAGTCGTCTCCCACACTTCCATGGAACAGATCACTAAGAGAAAAACTATTATCACCACTGATGGATCACATGACCTGGCCTTTAAGTTACATGACCAGGTCTTAAAGTCACATGATCCACAGAAGCAACAGCATATTGCTCAGTGGTTATCGGATAATAGGCGACATATGACCCAAGTCACTAGTGGTGGAGCTAAACGGACTTCACCTGAAAAGAAAGTTGTTTATTTGTCAGAGCAGTTCGTTCAATTTCCAGATACAGAAGTTGGATCTAATTCAAAGATCAAAGTTCGTCTGTGCAATCGTGATATCGTGACTCATAGTTTCGAAGTGATTAGACCATCTCGTCCCTTTACCGTCGATCATCACCGTTTTAGCTTAGAGTAAGCAGGATATTGTAAATTATAGAGTCGAGGGTAGAAATCAAACTTTATTCACGCTTTCTACTTTTGAAAAAAAAAATTCGAAAGGCAGAAAATTGTATTGTAAAGCATCAGTCATGACAAAAGGAAACTTTGACTAAAATGTGAATAAAGTTAGATTTCTGCCCACATGTAGTATCTAATCCTAGGAGACAGATAAGGGTTTGGGTCCACATCACTGCTATTAGTGGGAAAATTTGATTGATGGAATTCCATGTGAGTGTCTTTGAATTGTGTGCAGGTCACGTCAGTGTGCTCGCCTACCTATCCACTTTGCCCCTGAGTTACCCGGAAAGTTTGAAGGAATAATAGCAGTACGCACTCGTGCTGGTCACCAAACTTTTGCACAACTCAGAGGCACAAGTTTTAAGTAGTTTAATGTACATACACTTTTATTCCAACAGTCATGATCAGATTAAAATATATTTTTTGAAGTTTCTCACTGTGTACTGTGCGCGCGCCAGTAATGTTTATCTAATTATACGATTAGTAATGTTGAAATCAGTATGACACATGTCACAATACATGGATGGGGTCTCTAGTGCCTCCTACATGAACAAGTTGATACTAGCGCCCATGGTGAGGGCAGGGTGTCTGCCTCTACGTCTCCTGTCGCTCCAGTACGGTGCAGACGTTGTCTATGGCGAGGTAAGCAGCAAGAACTTGTCCGATGAGTGCTCATACTTTGACATAACTGATCTACTTTGGCCAATACATACGTGGAGTAGGAGATTATTGATCGCTGTCTTCTGAAGTGCAAGAGAGTTGAAAACCGTGAGTCTTCAGTGTAGTATGTAGCGTCTCGTGTACTCCTCCCACTTTTGCCCCGCCCCTCTTTCAATCATAGCTCTTCTGGGTACAGTTGACTTCGTTGAACTGGGTGGCAAGTGTCAGTTCAGGACATGTCCTGCAGAGAGAGGAAAAGTTGTCTTCCAAATGGTAGGTTGTCTTTATACCCGCGCATAATCAACCCTTTACCAGAAATATGGTAAAGGGTTGACTGTGCCACCTTCTAATTAATTATAATTAATTATGAAGTTGTTGTTGTTGTTGTTTTTTTTCTGTTTTGTTTTTGTTTTTTTTGTAATTTTTTTTTTCCAACAATATGGTAGATTATCTTTTGGTCAGACTATTCGCCTCGTATAGCCAGGTTCACTTTTGCGAGCCTGTGCATTTTTGTACACAATCCAGAAGTGAAATGTAAACAAGGAAAACTAAACTTGTGCTACTTTCAGTATAGTCTTTGATACACATTTGACTTGTTTATTCTAGGGTACTGCTGATCCAGAAAATGCTCTAAAAGCAGCCAGAATGTTGTAAGTCCTCTGAACCACTAAGCTGCATGTTAAAACCCTCTCTATCTCCCCTCCCCACACCCCAAAGGGAGAATGATGTTGCTGGTATTGATGTCAACATGGGTTGCCCCAAGGACTATTCAATAAAGGTAATCGACTTTTATACAATCTTAGCCTGACTGAACCCCCTTTCACCTGCAGGGTGGCATGGGAGCAGCTTTGCTAACGGATCCAGACAGAGTGCATGTCATACTCACCACCCTCGTCCAGGGGGTCAAAGTCCCTGTCACTTGCAAGATTAGACTCCTCCCATCTCTCTCTGACACTTTGCATCTTGTGAAGGTCATAGAGAAGACAGGAGTTAGTGCTGTGGCCCTCCATGGCAGGTTGGTTATACTAAAGTCACATGTTAGTCACATGACTTCAATTAGCTGCTGAACTTCAATTCTATGAGTGTCATGTAATAATGTCACATGACTTTTTTACTGTTTTTAGGTACAAGACAGAACGTCCAAGAGAACCCTGCCATGATGACCTTATTAGGGAGGTAGCAAAGTCTGTATCTATTCCCGTTATTGCCAAGTAAGTCAATCACACAGGAGCTAGTCATCACATGACTGTCACATGATTACCACATGACTTCTGTACTTTTTTGTTTGTGTGTAGTGGAGGATCGTTGAATATTGCTACATATGACGATATAATAGCATTCAGGGAAGCTACAGGTGGAGTGCAAAGGTCAGACACCTTGATTCTGATTTCAGCTTGGTGTTGGTGCCTTGTAGGCTGCAGCTCTGTGATGGTGGCTCGTGCTGCTCTGAGCAATCCTTCAGTGTTCAGGTGAGTTCTTCCAGTCTGGCAGCAGTGGGTACATTTTAATATTTCGTAGAAAAGAAGGCCCTTTACCCATTGAAGAAGTGACGAAAGAATTTATAAAGCTTTGCCTTCGAATGGATGAGCATTTTAACATTGCTAAGTATTGTCTGGCCGCAATGCTGAAACCATTTGCAAAACTCGAATGCCCCAACAAGATTTTTCACTTGTCGGCCGCAGCCACCAACTACAAGGAACTCAGGTACGCAAGTGCATGACACCTCTACAAGCTTAACCTTTACTTGACACAAGTATTTCACATGCAATTCACATGAACTTCACATGTACTACATGCACTTCACATGCACTTCATATGAACTTCACATGTATTACATATGCAGTTTACATGAACTTCACATGTACTACATGCACTTCACATGCAATTCACATGCAGCACTTTATTTTGATATCACACGATGCAATACCTCCCAAGTCCTTGCACATACCTTTATATGCAGTTCAGTGCACAAACTGACATCGTATTACGAGGAGCTGCAAGCTGAGAGGGAAAGACTAACAACTGATCTTCCTGTCCAAAAGCAGAAGGAATTGGACGTGGGAATCTTCTCACCCTCGCCAGCCAAACGCAGCAAAACTGACATCTTCAAGGAAGGTGGAATCTATGAACTACACATCAAATATGACAGGTAATTCCTTGTTCCAGCCATTTGTCTTTCCTTCCCCTGAGAATGAACCTTGACCCTTTCACGGTTATCTTGCTAGCGATCACAATGTTGTGAAGTTTTGAAGTTGTGTTTATCGTCAGCGAGTGCTGCTTATCTCAACTGCCAGCTATGAAAACATTGAATAAGATGTGTCTCCCATATGAGTTTGTGTTTACGTATTAAAATTTAGGTAAAAGTTTATAACATGCTGAAGTTAGTCAAAGCTTTCAATGCCCTTCTGAATTGCAGCGTATATGTATCCACTGGTGAAGTATCAGTGTCCATGTTGTATATTTTGTTGCAGACGCAGTTACCCTTACGGTGATATCACACCCAAGCAAATGCTGTTGCAGTATGCCAAGCAGATGGGGCTCCCCCCACCCACCTTTGCAGTGGTAGGTTAATAAGAGACCCATGAAGGCAATAATTAGATTTTCATGGACAGCGTGTTTTTATTGGTACACAGGAAGAAGCAGAGAATAGGTTATTCAAAGCCACGGTCCTCATAGGAGATAGCAAATATGGGAGCACTTTATGGTGAATGAGCAAGAGTGATACAACTCTTATGGTGTGATGAGTGGGTTCTATAACAAGGAAGGGTGTGTGATCTCACCCCCTTTAGTCAGTGAATGACAGGGTGGTAACATTATTTACAGGGGTAGCTGTGTTATCACCTTTTTTGATACATGATATCACTTCTCTAGTATGTAATAGCCCTTTTTAAGTATGTGATACCACCCCCTTGATCATCTCACACCTATGTGATCTATAATTATGTCCAGTGTATGTGATTATAGTTTGTGTTTGTGTCACAGGTGTATTGGAAAGAAGACTGCAGAACATTCAGCTGCTCTGGTGGCTCTAACTCACCGAAACGCACTCCCTCCAGGCATAGCCCTAGAGTCCCAATAAATAGTTATTTATCACTGATCAATCATTTTCAAATTTATTATTGATATAAATAATTAAAAAAAAAAATTATTGTGGCTTGTGGCTATTTTGGTTTGGGGTTAGAGTTCAAATGAGGTGGATGAGTAAGTACAAATTGTGAACCACTAGCTGCCCTGGCCCCATGTCCCCTGCTACCCATCATTTGTGCTCCAGCAGGACCCCCCACTATCACACTGTTTTCGCCATTCCTCGAAGCAACTGAAAAGGCCTTCACCCCGGCACCAATTGCCAGCATTGCCTTGGAACTCTGATTCGTTGCTTGGACATGAGCGTGTTCAATGGTGCTGTTATCTCCTTCGTGCCAAGATACAAACTCCACAATCCTGGAAGGTAAGATGGTAGCGTACTGCAGACTGTGTCGTACGACCACTTGAGATGCTAAACACTGGAGAGACATATTTGTAATGGATGCCTTCACTAACTCCTCTATGACTCCATCCACAGGTGGCGGATAGACTTGGGACCGAGCTAGATCTAATGCCGTCTCCTGGTTGAAGTTCACTGCATCGTAGTGAGCTCCGTATTCCAGTAACGTCCGTATACAGTGAGGGGCAGAGTCATCCAGGAGTCTGACTGCTAAGTGCAGAGCAAAGTTGCCATTTTCATCCTCGCAGTGAACAGAACAACCCCTGTCCAGGAGCAAAACCACAGCTTTATGGAGTGGGATTCCGATCTTAATGATGTCCTTTCCTGCTCCGCTCGTATGCTCAGGAAGATTCTGCAAACAAGCAATCAATACTGGACATCCGTTATCATGCATAGCTTCAATAAGATCGTCAACTGCACCCAGTATCTTAAGCTTTTCATCCTCTTGTTCTTTTTTGTCTTCAATGCAATCAGATATCTTTATCCACACAGCTATCATCCGGAATAGACAGCTTACGACTGCTATTTCAGAAATCTTGCTCTCGTGGGCCATTCTGAATTCCTTCAGCCCCCAGCGGAAATGGGATTGAATTGGAGGAATGAACTTATTATCGCACATGATTGAGAATCCTCTCACAGCAAAGAGAAGATCTTCTGTGATCTGAAGCTCGTAAGCCATTCGAGCTGCATCATCGAAATCCAGAGATCTATGCCACAAATCGATGCATTTCTGGTAGCGCTCATCGGCGAGAACCATGTCACCACTGATGCGGATATAAAATGCTGTCGTGGGATGTACACGACCCAAAATCCGCTCACAGTATATGGAGCTTAGAAAAAACATACGAGTCTCATCTGCCAAAATGAACTGAAGCTCCAAGATATTGCTCGGCTCTTGTAACTGGTCATAAATTGGATCTGCTGGGGGGAGTGAGGTAAATAGAGACGGATTCTTTTCTCTGATAGCAAGTGACTTTCGCATGTGTGTTTCAGCCTGTGTCGTGTTGTTCCCAAGTACTTCCTTGGCTGCCAAGAGGCAGTAACAGTCGTACAGTTCCCTCTGATTCAAATTGAAAGTTGAATTAAGGTACTTCATCACTTCCTTGTGTCCGTAGCAACAAGCAAGGATAGCAGGGGTAAAACCCACCTCGTTTGGACTATTCTTAGCTCCTGCTGATACAAGGACTTTAGCAATTTCTACAGCGCCTGATTCCACACTGACATGAAGAGGCGTGTCTCCATTGTGTCCCTTGTGATTCACATCTGCTCCTTTATTAATCAGAAGCTGCACACATTCTTTCTTCTGCATGGCAGCTGCTATGGTGAGTGGACTTTGACCCACCTGGTTCGGCTTGTCAATATCAGCTCCTTTACTGATGAGGTACTCACACACCTCACAGTGCCCATCGAATGCAGCGCCCCGAAGAGGACTTGATTTTGAGTCCGTTGTATGCTCAATATCTGCCCCTTTGTCCACCAGCAGCTTGACAAAGTCTAATCGCCCCAGGGTGGAGGCTGTCCAAAGGGGCGTGGCACCCTCCACTGGATAGCCTCCCTCTATGATGGTGGAGGTCTCCTGCTCCAGGTTCACGGGGAAGTCGTCTAGAATGAACTTGAATACTTCCAGATCTCCATGAAGAATAGCCTTTACCAGAGGAGAGTGATCTTTAGGCACCCGCTGGGCCATTAGTCTCAACTTGAACTGATTGAGAATCATCTGGTCGTTTAAGGTCGCCTGGAGCTGGCGTAAATTTCCTTCGTCGATGGCTTTCAAGGTTTGGTGTAGAGGGTCCACCTTTCGCGTTCTCACTTTCGTAGAGTAGCTAGACATCTTTATACTACCGTAGGTTATGATCTTAACATTCTTAAAGGCCTTGTCATTAAACGACAGATTTCAATAATTATAAGTTCACTTAATTGGATTCAGCCACGCCTACCATGCATAATATCGCCACGTGGGTAGTAGCAATGGCGACTAGTACCCGGACCCGAAGAGAACAAGGAACTATTCAGTCACCACTACCTGGAGATATTCGACACAGATTAGAAAACGTCCAAGAGACTGTTGAGATTCTTTATAGAGAGATCAACGGGCAGAAGGCCACGCCCTTCGATGCTCCGCCCTCTGTTGAACCCACTCATTCCAAATTCATATCTACCTCTCAACTGGTGTCCAAGGAAGGCACTAAAATGGCTGTCCTCTTTTCAAAGCTTCCAGCCCCTTCACTGAGTGAATGTGGAGTGTTATGTAGAAACCTCGAACAAGCTACATTACAGCTCGTGACGACCCTTTACCAAATGAGCCCATCTCAAGGTAAAGTGCTTTGATAATTCAACTTGGCATAGGTTATTTAATTCAGTGTGTATAACTTGTAGGGAAAACCCTACAATTAGAAGCTCAGTCCATCATCCTTAATATCCTAACAGAAATCAAGGGATTAGTTCACCTCTTCATAAAAGAAGGATGCTCAAGGTGTGTTAAATTAAAGCCCTCTAACTGATTTATGTTTTTCTCACTATACTTCACAGATAGAAACTTAACTAGTTTGGGTGTGTCAGCATAAAAATACTCCTACCCTTGAATGGTCAACTGAATAGGATGTGTATTAATCTCCGTGTAATTATCCTCAGGAAGCCATCCAAGCTGCAAGGTACAGGGTCTCTGTGGGAACACTGTAATGCCATGCAAAAACTCTCCAAGGACAACAAGTCTGCAGCCACCAAAGTCCTCCTATCTCAACTACATCTGCTCAAAGATGCCAAAGCAGAGTTGGAACAAGTACGCAAGCAAAAGGATGGGATTGTGTCAAGGGGCAGTAATTTTTGGTGTGAATATGTAAATCACCTCTTCACTTTTGATATCCATAGAGGAAGAGTTTTCCCTTTGAAGAGGAAACCCCTGATGATTACCAACTATTATTTCATACAGCTTCAGTCTAGAAATGGAGAGGACATGATGGAGGAGTGGGGGGAGTGGTTAGGGGAGGAGTCAGAGGAAGGTGTGCCTGACATCCAGTCTAGACTAGATGCAGCTACTTTAGAAGAGAAGGACAGAGGTTGGACAGCAGATGACATGAAACTTGTAAATCCTTCTATTTGTCTTGTCAAGGTGTGTGAAATTTCTTTACGACCATTTTAACACTTAATGAATCTAGGCATCATACTGAATGCTGAGTGATCATTGATCTTGGAGCAAACTTAGACTTCATAAGTTATTTCTGAAAAATGGCTGAAATTAATTGTTTTTTGACACTCAAATTCAAGTTGTCCCTTTACTTGGATCTATGGATCTTAAATAGATTGCAGCAGACTTCACCAAGCACGCATACCACTATTTGGTGTTACATGGAGGTGTGTCTTGCATCGAGGAATTGGATCAGGTTGCTCAAGATGTGCAGCTACTCAGCCCACTCGTTGATGACCTCGTATCCCAGCTACCAGCTCCCTCTATACACACAGGCAAAGTATCACAGCTGGTGAGCGAGTACACATTGAGTTTTTGTTTGTTTGTTTGTTTATGTTTCCCTCCTACTTGATTCTACAGGCATTGGATCTGGGCAAGTGTCTCCTTCAGTCTATCAACTTGGTAGGTTCCTGCCAGTTTATGCGTTGTGGAAACAGTAGTAGTCATAGCAACACCACAATGGAAACAAAACAGTACTGCGAAAAAGTTAACACTGCCATTGCAAAAATTCAAGAATCATGCTGAATATAACAATAAAATAAAAAATAACAGCTCATCTGAGTTAAGAACTGATGTAACTTGCAGTGTACCATTACATATAAGGTAATAATAAGTACATTATTGATTGGACAGCTCAACTCAGACAGCATGAAATGGGGAGGGCCTAATCTCCTAATCTGTGCCCTCCACCACCCCATTGATGAGCACCTCCGTCTCTTCTCTCCTCCCGTCTGCTAGCAGGTGCCACTCCAAACCCAGCTGTCCGATGGGCATCATTTGGAAGCCACTTATACCTACAGAATATTATACCAAAAAGGAGTGAAGATTTAAAAAAGGCTACCATAAGTGGTGCTTACAATATTTGAGGTGTGGAGAGGAAGCTCCTGCCTCCATACTCTTGTGGATAAACCATGGTCAGGAAGTAATAAAGATGGCCGACGAGGATGCCTGTCAACATGCTAACCCAGCTGTGACATAATTAGAGACATGAAGGGGAGGGACATCTCTAAGAGGGAAAGTAACTTACTCTGCTCCGAGAATGAAAAAGAAAAAGAAGAGAACCCAAGGAAAATACATTGCCTGCAGCCAAAAGGAAGAAAGAAGAGTAAAGATAGGTGTTCTCATTTAAGGGGTCATTGAGGGACTGTCACATGAAGGAGGTTGACTATTGATGTTCTAGTGTGATCTGCACACCCACAGTGTAGCAACAAGCATGGAAAGAAGCATAATTATTTGAAATGAATGCGAAAATGAGAGATTTGTTATGATTGGCCCTGCTCTGATCCCAATGTGGTCACCTCACCTTGACTTGCACTCCAAACCAGAAGTTAACAATGACATCTCTATTGATTTGGCACCAAACATACAGCACTGAGAAGATGAGAGCAGGGCTGAGGATGTAGAGGGAGAGGAAGATGCCAATTACTAACAGACACACACAGTTAAACAGCAGCATGAACACATAATCCGCAGGTCTCCCAGCAAAAAAGCCTGGGATAAAATAAAAATCTTATTAGATGGATATTCTAATTAGAACACACCATAGCCCACCTGTTTCTAGTCGTTGTGAATAACTGTAAAGGAAGTAGAGGAGCATCAGCCATTGGAAGTTCACTTTATACCACAAAAGACAAGTAACCAACCGCCAAATCTATTCAAGTATGACAAGTATGCCAAGAACTTCACTACCTTGTATTAAAAACAACATACCAAAACACTGACAGTACTAAGTACTCAATACGATCTATTTCATCGTTAGTCTCGCACACCCGAGAGACTAAGGGTTCATTTCACTTACCTGAAACCCTGAGAAGACTTGCTCGGTGAGGATGAGGCTCATAGGACTGATGAGGCCAAGGCGAGTAGTTAAAGGGACCAAGAAGAAAGCGAAAAACCAGTACTTAGTCACCCTAGGGATACCGGCAATCCAATTCGAAATGTCATTCTGTGCATCCATCTTGAGAAAATTATTAAAACAACAGAAAGTTTTTTGAAGCTTTTTTGTTCAGTGTAGGTGGGCGGGGCTTGCTGCGCGCGCAGCGCAACGCGCTTTGCTTGACGCATTCTTCTTTTCATCCGAAAAGATGGGAGAAAGTCTAAAGGAGTTCAGAGAGACCCTTCAAAAAAATGACATCTTTGCTGACTACCTCAATGCTTTTCTAAATTTACCGGTGGGCTAAGCTAGCTAGCTAGCTAAATATTATAATTATAAAACACAGGGCTTTGCAAAAAGACTGGTATATTCAGATGTAAGGAATACTTTTGAATTATTTCCCAAGGCTGATCCTGAACTTTTTGTAAGTCTCCCTACTCATGAGGTAGAAGGTATTATTATTTATATTTTTGTAGATTGCTGAAGAAAGTTTAATGACTTGGGTTCATGATTACCGTCTCCCTCTATTCTTCAAATCGGATTTTTTCATTGAATATAAACTCTGTAGTGCACTTAACCACCAAAATGAAGGTAGATAGCTATAAACTCTAGCCACATACTAGGGATATTAATAGCTAGTGGGGATAATCTCTGTAAGAACAGATAAGTCTATGTTGCACATCTTGATCATTCGCTATATTAAACTTCTCAATTCTTAACCAAATTTCTAGTTTATGTATCAAAAGAGAGCTGATTATCCACTCTCTCTGCGCTAGTATTTAAAATTTGAAATTTGGTCAAGATTGAGAAAGTGGTATAGTGAATGATCAAGGTGCCAGGTGAATGCTATCTAGCTAACAGTTAGCTATTGTGAACCTACTGTTTAAATTTTAGTACTTGAGAATAAAGGGATCCTATCTACTGTATCATCAATGTACGACTTCAAGAAGTACCTGTTCCAAACGGAAGGAGAGTCTTGTTACCTCTTTTGGATGGACGTTGAGAGACTAAAAAACAGCAAAAAGAGTTACCAATGGATCAGGAAACTGATCCTCAGGATAAATCGGCATTATATTGCAGATGGAGGGAAATTTCAGCTAAAGAGTGCCTTCAGGGACGAATTAGCAACCATGCAAAAGATTGATGAGCCTCAGGAAAGATGGAGCACAATGCAGCAGATTAAGTATCTCATGAAATGCCAGGAAGAGGTTTTGGTGAAGTTGAGGACCTACTGGTCCAAGAGATATGCCATCATAATTGAAGAAGAAGTAGCCAAAGGTGTGAGAATGATGTTTCCTAGGACATGTACAGCTAAAATTGAAGATGAACAGGATAGGGAATCAGATGATAGCACATCTAGAGCCAAAGATAAGCAGGTTGGGAAATCAGATGGCACATCTAGACCTGAAAGGAAGAGGCAGACTAGTGGTAGCACTCATTTTCCACCATTGGTGGCAAGTGAAAGTGATTACGAGACGGAAATGAAGAGATCTCATATCAAGTTGCAAATGTCCAGGGTCCCTCCACTCATTTCCAACAAGCATAGAGGCAGCATAACACAAGCTGTTAGCAATGAGTCCATTGCACAGATGTCCATTCTGTCATCAAAGAGCACCGCAGATTTCCTTATTTCTCACAGCACTTTCAGTCTCTTCTCCTCTACATCGTCCACTTTTGATTACCCACTCGAGGACTTTGATAACGTCCAGCTAGAACCCTACCTTTGTGCTTCACTACGTGCCGACTTCACTGCTGGAAATCCTTTCCTCAAGTTCCTGAAATTTTTCAAGAATGACATTCAAGCATTCAATTATATGCTCTTCTGGCAGTCAGTGGAGAACATACTAACACAAGATGAAATGAAGAGGTGGTTTAACGGATGGACTCTCAGAAATTTCGGAGAAGAAGCAGCCGATAAAACTTCCCCTTATTTGAGCTACTTTGAGCCTTATTTTCTCGCTAAAGATCTCCAGCAACTCTGCCATTTTTTTCTCCAGCCAAAGGCCTTGCACAAGGTTAGTCTTCCCACTAGGATGGTGAATGAGTTGATGAGCCTACTCCCTCGAGGGCTAGGGCGAGGACTCTTGCTGACTGCCCAAGACCACGCAAGCAAGGTAAGTACTGCAGCTGTATGCGCTGAAGGCACTATAGCAATAGATAATGTTGGACCATTAGCCATATAACAGTGATCTCTTCTATAGTATTTGCACACACCATGGATGGAATACCTGCTACACGATTATAACCAGTTTAACAAGATTTGTGTAAGTTACGGTGGCTGAGAGGGGACATTCAAACCTGTACAAAGTAGTATCGATCCATCCTATAACAATAGCTATAAAGAAGTTGTGCTTATATTAGAAATTCAGAATGTCCATAGTAGTGAGTTGCTCTGTTACTACAATACCATGCCCAGCTATGGTAGCTAGAATGGGTAGCTAATTTTTTAAATCAAAACTCCTGGGTTTTTAGAGTTTTAACTTAGGAATAGCAATGACATCTTTCCAGAGTTTACAGATGGAGCATTCTCCCACTTCAAGTACTTCAAATGAGCGTCTGAAACACTCTCCCACTTCAAATGGAGTCCAAATGGGTGTGTCCTGTGAGAAGCTCACTCCTCACCAAGTGGCACAAGAGACTTACACCTTTCAACAACTCCGCCCCATGTGGAGTTCTCTTAAATTTGTAGAAGCCATTAAATATGCAGGTCAGTGGTTACCATATTCGATGCACCGCCCTAATTTAAGAGTTGATCTGACGTTGTGTTTGTTATTTTTTGTTGTTGTTTTTTGTTGTTTTAATCTGCCACACCTCCTGACCTGAAAGTGTTTTTTTCCTTGGCTTTTCAATTGGAATAAATACGGTAGTAGCTAGCAAGCTGACTGCCAATGCTAATTCAGAGACCACTCATGCATGTGAACACTCCTTTTATTACTTGCATTGCATAGGTATCCATCAACTTCCATCCCGTAACTTTAGCAACGAGTCTCTCCGTTCTCTCTGCTCCAGTCCCGATGGGGATGACTTCCTCGATGCCATCGAGGCTTGGGAGAGAGGGGGAGAACAGGACGACGAGTTGGATAGGATGATCCCAGGTCTGAGTCCTGTACTAACCATGTACAACGATGAGATGGTGTGGGACATGGACAGTCAGAAGCATAAGAGAACCATCACGTATACCCTCCATCCTGCCTTCCTACTCAGTTCAAGATTCCTGGATCATGGACTCCCATCATCACCTAAGTAGCTAAGCATGCTGTTGTTGTTATTGTTGTTGTTGTTGTTGTTGTTGTTGGTGGTGGTGGTGGTGTTTTTGATCCTGATGTTGATGTTGCTGTTGTCATCATCATCATCATCGTTGTTGTTGTTGTTGTTGTGTAGTGGTGCTGGAGGTGGTTGTTGATGTTGATGTTATTATTATCATCATATCATTACACTACAGTAACTATAATGCATCTTTCTGTCATGACTACAGATATATGAGGGATATCTTGAAGGACAAGGAGCAGTTGGAGTGTTTCAGAAACTTTCTTGTTTCGCGAGGGGAGGACAATCCTGAAGCACCCATGGAGTTTTGGCTTGCAGTGGAAGAACTGAAGGGCTGCAAGGACAAAGAGTTTTACGAGTCAAAAATCACACAAGTCAAGGAACGGTTTCTTTCTGGCAATGCAAAGAGATGTGAGTTTATCAATGGCTGCAGCTGTATGCACAGCCTGAAACCTTTGAGCTAGCTACTGATAATCAGTCTGTCCTCAATTATCTCAAATAATGACTGTTCATTTACGTAGTTCTGAAATGTGACAGTCCGGTGCTTTCAACTCTGCTGGAATCAGATGAACCCCCTGACTTGATCACCCTCTCCACTGCTCAAGAAGCCATAGGAATGGCCATGGAAGGGGCGTGGCTTACAAAATACTCCAAATACCTTGAGAGTGAGGCAGAGAAGAGGAAGAAAGTGGCAGAGAAGGCAGCAGAGAAGGCAGAGGAGAAGAGACAGGAGGCAAAGGCTAGGAAGATGAGTAGAGAAGAGAGAATGCTACAAAAGATGTTGCAAAAGGAGAAGGAGAAGAAGGAGAAGGAGAAAGAAAGGAGAGAGAAGGAGCTAGAGAAATTAAGGAAAGAAAGGGAACGTCGCATGGAACATATGGTCAGCTGGCTATGTAGTTGCTAGTTTGCCATGCACTTATAAATCCTGGATATTAGTTATAATGCTGCTAACTCAATAGCTCAGTCCTATGGAGTTGTAAATGGGGCAGGGTCCATGAAGCTAGCTATCCCATCCCCTCCCCAGTTCAGTTGGCCCACAAGTGCGATTGTGAAATTATAAGTCATCATCATTATTTTGTTTATTTTTTGTTTACTTGCTCGTTTGTTTGTTTGTTTGTTTGTTTGTTTGTTTGTTTGTTTAAATGCTGCAGAAAATACTTTGCAAGTTATTCACGAAAAATGTACTTCACTTCAAGCGAGATGTGCTCAACCCTGTAACATTTGATGCATTCAAGAAATTCCTGGAGCAAGAAGTGGCTGGACGTTCTACACCTGCTTCAAAGAGAAAGATATCTTCAGAAACTTCCACAGATGTCTCCAAGCTCATCAACGATCTCTCGTTTTGGGTGGAAGTGGAAAGGTAGGGTAGCCAGAAGTAGCTAGATGCAAAAGTAAAATCCTCATACATATCCATGTGGCAATGTGGATATCCATGTGGCAGTAAGTGGCAGTGATATCCATGTGGCAATGTGATATCCATGTGGCAGTGGCATGTACATGTGGCGGTAGCACGTACATGTGGCAGTGGCATGTACATGTGGCAGTGGCAGTGATATAGACGTGAAATGAGGACACTAGAGCAAGCAATGGAGTAATTATGTGAGGGGTTTTGTTGGGAAGGGAGGGAGGTAGAGAAGGAGGGAGGGAGGGAGGGAGAGAAGGAGGGAGGGAGGGAGAGAAGGAGGGAGGGAGGGAGAGAAGGAGGGAGGGAGGGAGGGAGAGAAGGAGGGAGAGAGGGATGGGAAAGAAAGAGGGAAAGAGGGAGAGGAGAGGAAGGGTGATAGCTTTGTATCCAGTCCACCACAATAATAGGCCTGATAGAGAAGTGAAAGAGGGGAGAGGAAAAGGAGGAGGATGAAGAGGGGGGATGAGGAGGATCATAATCACTGCACATTGAGTCCACCTTTTTAACATTAAGAATAATGGTATGAACACTCTAATTGAGTTAGCTATTTGACTTTCTTGTGTGTGTCATAAGGTACAAAAGACTAGTCAGTGCAGTGCGACGAGACCAGGAGAGAGGCTTACACACACCTGAAATATACATCATGGTCTATAAGAAGGCCCATGCCATCGTCAACTGCTATATCGACTCAGACACTCCCCATAAAACCCGTGTGAACATCTGCAGGGAAGTGGTCCAGCAGATTCGTTCAGATTGCACCATGGGGAAGATCACATATGGTCTGTTCCACAGGGCTGCCATGGAAATCTTCGCCAACCTCTTCAGTAACTGGAAGAAGTATTGTTCTTTTAAGAGGTATGGCTGGCTAGCTTTGTAGCTAGGGGATGGTGAGCTCTGCAAGACTACTCCTTGGCATTATCTACTGTATGTGTCTCTAAATAAAATGACTTCCCAACCTCAGAAGAAGATGGTAACTCTAACTATAGGCTGTGTCACAGGCTATGGACAAACATTATGTGTCCTTCAATGTTCAGGTTCCACTAATACTAGCTCTATTGGGTATGATGTATGCAGGTCAAACCTCCCAAGGAAGATGGACCTGACAAAGACAAAGAGTAGTCCTAAGGTTATGAATGAGAGGGACTTGAAGAGTGCTGGAGGTCACAGGTTTGTGACATTGAAGAAAGGCAAAGCCAGTCACAAGAGAAGAGACCACATGCACGTCAAGAGGCAGAACAGCCATGTGGACAGGCAGAGGAAACACAGCCATGTGGACAGGCAGAGGGACCATGCCCATGTCGACAGGCAGGGGGAACACATGCATCTTGACAGGCACATGAAGGACCACACCCATGTGGACAGACAATGGGACCACACCCCTGTGGACAGACAATGGGACCACACCCATGTGCAAAGGGACCACACCCTTGTCGACAGGCAGAGGGAACATAGCCATATATACGTGGACAAGCAGAAGGAACGTAGCCATGTAGTGGACAGGCAGAGGGAACACAGCCATGTGGACAGGCAGAGAGAACACAGCCATGTGGTGGACAGGCAGAGGAAACACAGCCATGTGGTGGACAGGCAGAGGGAACACAGCCATGTGGTGGACAGGCAGAAGGAACACAGCCATGTGGACAGGCAGAAGGACGATAAACAAGAATTCAGTCTGACTGACAGTGGTGAGCAAACAAAGTCAGTATTGCCAAAGAGTCAAAGACTTGTCAAGCAGTTGCTGTCTACAGATTCAGCTATCAACTTGGTTCAAAAGCTTCTAGGTAAGTTAGAAGGTATTGGGAGCAGAACAATTCTAGTACCCAGGCTGGGTTAAAATGGTGTATTTTTATGTAGCTGGTGGACCAGTTCTTTCCTTCTCTCTATCACGAGGTTTGTTCTGGATCTACCACAATAAGCCAATTTACTACTTCTCCCCAAGAGAGTACCTGTCAGAGAGGTTACTGATGGAGCTATTGAACGATAGTAGTAAGGTCCAATTCCTCCCAGAAATCGTGAAATAATTTATAACTATGAAATTATTTATAACTTGTGTAAAAAGTGATTTGAAAAAAAAATTTTTTTTCCACTTAATAATAATAGAATAGTGATCAAGGTTGCCATAAATTTTACTGTTGCCATAGTTATAAATACCCACTATGGATTGCCCATGGGGGAGGGGGAGGGAGGGAGCAGTGACTCTCTGCTAGTGCTAGCGTGCTTTTAGGGAGAGAGAATTGACTACAAGTCCACCAAGATCGCAAAATTTTCCCTCTTTCTCCTAAAAAAAAGAGCAAATGCAATGAGACCACAGGAAGGTGAAGAAGAAGAGTGCTAGGGGAGGGACATGGAGCAGGAGGAGGTAGCGAGGGGAGGTGAGAAAGGTCAAGGAAGGGTACACACACTTACAGCTCTGTAGTCCAAGAACATTTGCTTGAAGGCAAGAAAGTCCGAAAAAGAGGAGAGCAAGTCTTGTATCTCTTCTCCGACTTCATTCTTACGGGACCTGGAGGGGAGAATTGGGATGACAGTGGATAAAATGAGGTTTTGCACTTACTCCAGTGATGCCAGGAATTTCTCCATGACAAAGGACGATATTTTGGATCTCAGTGCTTCACCTAGATGCTTTTCCACTAATTCAGTCTACATGCACACAATACTTAACCCAAGGGTCGAAGGTCAACATTGCACTGACATATTTCTTGAAGATATCCATATAAATCAATTTATTTTCTTCTGTGTCTTCAAAATGATGATAGTGATCTTCTAAAAACTTGTTTTGCAAGGAGATGAACTTGTCATCTGCATAAGATTGCATCATTGCTATAAATAGACTCTGAAAGAAGAAATTGTGCACACACTGACCTAGCAAGATGTCTTGGATACAGCCTATGGTCATGTCAAATTTACTATCAGCATTGTTACTTGCTCTGTGTAATCATTATTGGAAGTTATGACGATAAATAATACATCCACTTACTTGCAAACTATAATTTCTTCTTTCTCTTCCCCATTGAAAAACTTTAGATTTTCTAAAAACATATTTAAGAACAATAATCAGTGAATAGTTCAGCTAATACAAACCTGCCATAACTGCTTCATATGTGCACACACCCCAATTCTTTTTCTTGATTCAATATTTCCCAATTAGCTGCGGTTTTCGCTTAATTAGAGAGATTGAAAGTGCAAAGTGCGTGCAGAGCGGGCTAGAAATGAAGTGTTCGTTTTCTCGTGTTCTCGTGACTATAGCGTTTCTCTACCTGGGCTACAACTTGTACACCATCTATAAGATCTTCAACCCTCCTTTCTGCCAGAAAAACCAGAAGATAAGCTGCCTACATCCAGCCTACACACGCGAACACAAGTTGCAGGTAGGTTACGGTCGTCAGCAAGACATACTGCGTACAGTATGTACTGAATAACAATCCCACTCTGTTTTAGTTATGGATCTATACTTCAACATTTAAGTCAAGTTTCTCCAGTAAGGCGAAACTTCTCTATCACAATTCAAGCTTTCTTCGAAATGATGAAATTAAAAAGTAAGAGATCACTTTGGCTGGTGTATAATTATGATATGGTTGTTGCTTGATATTTCCAGGACTTTGAATGTTACTATTCCTTCCTCTACACTCAAAAATGGATCTCTGTACGCCCATGTATTCCTCGGGCCCTTGGGTAAATCCCCGTCTGTGAAGGATGACAGACCGTACCTCTCTTCCTCAGTGGTGCCCCTCACTAAATATTCTGTACCCAAATCTTCCAGCTTCAACCTTCTCTCTGGCTCCACTGAGGTGTGCATACAAAAACAATGGCCAAAATTTTTTTCTCAAATGTGGATCCAAGCATTCAGCATGATTGGTCATGTAAAAATTTAGCCACATTTTTTACCAAGTCTAGACTTGGAAAAATAGCCAATTTTTTTATGAGACCAGTAACATTCAAATCTAAGCATTCACGCATGATCCCTAAATCAGTCATAAATTTTAGCTAAGTTTAATAATCCTCCTCCTCTCCCCTTAGTCCAATTCCAGCAGCTCGGAAGAGCAACCAGTGACCCATTGGATTCCCTGGCTCCATGTCCACAGTCTCTCGGAGGACTGGGACTTTGACTATAACCAGGTACCCCAGGAATTCTTTGGTTTACTAAGGTCAGTCCTTAATGAAATCAGAGCTCGCAATAACAGTCTTTTGCCCTGTCATTTTCTGCCCATATCTGACCTTGCATTTAAAACTACTATTTATGTCCAGACGATGATAGAGTGCTATTGCATGCAGCCTGATGGAATTTGTGGTGCAGTTTTCTTTGATAAATTCTCTTCATCTTTTGTCTCTTTTCAGATTTATTCAGAACACTTACAATTATCTGCCACTGCTCTATGTGGACAGACTCAAAGTCATGAACAAACATTTAGAGGTATGTCTTCATGAGGATGGTAGGAACTAACCTGATACCCCCCCTTCCCCTGGCCCCCAATTGGTGTATCATGTAGGCACTAGTTCCCAACTCAACACTGGAACTTACCTACTCACCCGTGGGGATCGGGAAACTCAGGCTTTGGCTTATCTTCTCCAATTCCATGGAAGTCATGAAATCCTTTGGTAAAGTGATTCCCCATAACCACACCCACTCCCCAATGACCACGCCCTTCCTATTATCCTACTATTAGCCACCCCTAAATGACGTTCAAATTTTTTTCAGGGTTCTCAGAAAAGGAATTTGATGATCTGAAGAGTATATTTCTGGATAGTGATTTTCTGCTATTCGGTCTCACTGTCTTCATCTCTATCTTTCATGTAAATGGAGATCATGTGATCATGTGAAAGTCACATGATCCCTTTATGTCATTTGCAGCTTCTTTTCGACTTTCTAGCCTTCAAACATGACATCAGTTTTTGGAGACATCGCAAGACAATGGTGGGACTCTCCCAGCGTGCAAGTGAGTACTATTGTCATATGGTCCCTGTCATTGACTGGTCACCTGATTATCATGTGATTTGCAGTTGTGTGGCGATGTTTTAGCCAGGTTGTGGTGTTCCTTTACCTGATAGACAACAAGACAAGTCTCTTGATTAAGATCCCCATGGGCATTGGTTCCCTCATAGAGGTATGCTGACTCAGCAATAAGTAACATGCTGCTCATTATTTTCGTTCTCTTTCAGTTCTGGAAAGTTGGCAAGGCATTTAAAATCAAAGTCTCTTGGGATGGCTTCCTCCCAAAAATAACGGTACACTGCTCTGACATGCATGTAGTATGTATGCATATGCATGTAATGTGACATGCATGTGATATGACATGAATGTGATATGCATGTAATGTGATATGTGCATGTGACCTTCCCCCCATTATCTTTGTAGCGAGGAGAGAGACTAGAAGAGGAGAAGAGGACAGAGTCGATAGATTCAGAGGCCATGAAGAAGCTGTCATATCTTCTCCTCCCCCTTGTTCTGGCAGGGGCTGTCTACCAGCTCCTCTACTCCTCCCACCGCAGGTGAACTAAATGTCCTTATCTCTCCCCACCCACCCTCTCTCCATAAACAATTAATTGGATAATTTGGATGGGGACATGGCTACTGCTACACTAGTAGTACCTGTGAGGGTACAATATGTAGTACTTATTGTTAGACTTCACTTTCATCCTTTCTATTTGTAGCTGGTATTCCTGGCTGATACAGAGTCTGGCCAATGGTATGCACTAGAATCATACAAGTCATAGTGGAATGGTCTGACTCTGACTCTCGACTCTCTCACTACATACATGCATACATACATACATACATACATACATACATACATACATACATACATACAGGGGTTTATGCCTTTGGGTTCCTCTTTATGCTTCCTCAACTCTTCCTCAATTACAAGGTAATCAAGTAGGGGCTTGTGTCATCATGTTGTTTATAATGTGCTCCCACGCATGCACACACACACACACACACACACACACGGACATAACAGCTAAAGTCTGTGGCTCACTTGCCGTGGAAAGCATTCACATACAAGGTACATGTAACCCCTCACTATCTGTGAGTTCAACCTCTAAACAAACTTTTTACTTTCAGGCTTTTAACACTTTTATTGATGACGTATTTGCATTCATCATCACCATGCCAACGTCACATCGCATTGCTGTATTCAGAGATGATCTGGTGTTCCTTGTCTATCTCTACCAACGATGGTGGGTGTGGCTTACTAGATGATTTAATGATGAAATGGTGTACTTCACTGTACTAGGTTATATCCAGTGGACAGGTCAAGGGTCAATGAATTCGGAGAGTCATTTGAACCAGAGAAAGAACATGCAAAATCAGACTAGGCAAAGGGTCATTAGTCAAGCAACCACAGTTTTATGCAGGTTTCCGTTTATATTTGACCACCTGGTTGCCACCAATACATTAGAGTGGTCTTTAGCTGTTTTAATTTGTGCAAAGATCACAATTAATTTTAATTAAAAACTTTAGTGGCATGGAGTAAAGATGAAAACATTTGATGATTTAAAAATCTGCTTTCGTTGTTTTGCTAACTTGACATGTGTTGAATATATCTGAGTGCTGTGAGGAACGAAGTCAGACAAAATCCTTCCTCTCCCATCACGTACCTGTAGCAAGGGATGTGTATTTCTCATCGGAATCTAATTAATTGCTTATTGTAAGGGTCTCACCCTTCTTGTATGAATTCTTCCATAATGGAGCATTCAGAGATGAGCTGAGGCAGTCCAGACCGAAGGATGGTGTAACTCATAATAGGAAGAATATCGTCCACACCACTGCATAAAGGTCAAAGGGCAGTGGACATAAAATTAGGTAAAGGGTAGACAACATCATAAATAACTGGTAATGGGTAGACAAGATTACGTGGCCATTTGTCTATAGCTCAGTGAAGAGGACAAATTTCTCAAGAAAGAACACAATCTTCTATACAAAATAACCTCTAGACAAAAGGATGGGTCCATTACTCAGGGGCTCCACTGTATTACTCCTGGACTCACACTAGTCCCAGCTGTGCTTGTGGGTTATAGTTCCGGTTGTAGTCTGTGATGCATTGTATGATACGCTTGCTCAAGCGGACTAGACACTCCAGCTTGTGGGAGGGGTACCTCAGTGACGTCACTCGCCGTAGCTCATCAATAGCTTCTCCGTAAGGGGCATGGCTCTGTGGGGGGATCAAAGCAAAACAGTAAAACTTCCTAGTTGCAGTACGACACTCTGAAAAATAAACATAGGATGGGTGTCTATTTAATATGGAGGTCTGGATAGTTTATTTATTTCATTTCCCTGGAATCAGGAGCAGAGCTAACAGGCAGGGAGAAAAGGAAAGAGAATTTTATCACAGAATGATTGATCAAGCTATAAAATACAATCTCATTATAAATATGATGACCCCTTACCAACCTGGTCCAGGAGCCAGTACTTCTTCCTGACAGAGAGGTCCTTGGGTGTGGCATTGACATGCTGACACATATTCTTGGCAGTGGTGACTTCATCTGGATAGTTCTTGCAGCGATACACGATCGTGAGGAGAGAGAGGATGCCGGGGAAGAAAGATGCCTCCAGCACTGTGTGACACACCTCCTGGTTCTCTTCACTGCTCAGGATTGGGTAGCAACTGGTGAAGCATTGCTGCAGGTTCTCTGCCAAAATAATTATATAATATAACGTCAGAAAACTCCTTATCTGCAAGTGTGAAAGGACCTTAAATTCCTTCCATTTTTCTTTTTTTTTCCTGGTGGTATTGAACAGAGCCTTCCAAGGTAATGGCATTTCTAGTGGCTAGCTGGAACATCAATTGAGGCTCTAGGGTGCCTTCAATGTGAAGATGCAACTTTGCCTTGGGAACACCTTGATACAAAATAACCTCCAAAAGAGGATAAACCTCTCCACAAAGGACTAAAGGATGGGTCCCAAGTGTGTACTAAGATTCACTAAGAATCCCACTATGACCTTTCGAGGTTGTACCATGAAGCTCCAATGCCCATGCTCCACCCACCCACCCACTCACTTAATGAGGTGTGTATCTTCTTGACCACATCCCCCAATACGTAAGACGCTGTGGCAGAGAGTTTGTTCATTGCCACCTCGTCTCCAAGGTGGGCGGAGCATACCAACGGTGGCAGATTCCTAAACACAGTGAGTTCCCCTAACTCTATATCAGTGGGCGGGGGAGGGGGATGACTCATCAACCCCCCATCTGGGAACTCGTACTCCCCATCATCTTCGTGCCCTTCTTCCGTCCCCCTCTCCTCTGTGAAAACATTGTCCAACGTCTCGTACTCATGAGCATCTGGGGTCATTTCTTGTTCTTTGACACGTGCGGCAATATTGTCGAGGTTCACATACATCTCTGCTCTGCTCCTTGCAGCTTTACTCTCAGTCACATTAGGATGGGCATGGCTGGGGTCAGAGGGCACTGAATCTGTGGGAGGGGCTTGGGTGTGGTTAGGGAGAGGTAGTGTACAGTAAGATTCATTTTTTTCCAGGTCAAAGTCCTCCCTGTCGAACATGGGAGCATTCTCCAATTCCTGGTAAACATGGGAATCTGATTCCTTGGTATTTTCATACACCACTTCTCCATTCCTGGTTCTGGAATCAGCCTCATTTTCAGCCTTTTCACTTGCTCCATTCTGCTGACTCAGCAGTTCTCTTTTTAGCCGGTCGAGCTTGTCATCAAGAGTGATTGGATGCTGCACATACCTGTCTTCAGACCGGTTTTGCAAGTTTGGTGAGGGAGTTCCTTCATCTTCATCATCATCATACAATAGCTCCAGTAGGGCATCATCGTCCACATCATTCTCTGCAGCGTCCTGTGAGGAAGGAGGGATGGAAGGCTTCCTATCCAGTCCCTTATTGTCCAAACGAATGTCAAGTTGAGGTAGTCCTCCAGCCTTCTCCACCGCTGCTCCAACTGGCTGCAATAGCATGTGTACGCTGTATTGGTACTCCCCCAAGAGCCGTGACAACGGGTGTTCCATGATGCTATCATCATAAAGATAAAGGTGGGATAAAACAAAAACACACCACTATGGTCTCATATTAGGAATGTGAGTCCACCCTACCTTCCACTCCACAGCCATTCAGGAGTCCACTCTACCCTCCACCCCATACTATGGTCTCACATTAAGTGTACACTCAATCAGGAGTCCACTCTATCCTCCACCCCATACTATGGTCTCATATTAAGAGTACACTCAATCAGGAGTCCACTCTATCCTCCACCCCATACTATGGTCTCACATTAAGTGTACACTCAATCAGGAGTCCACTCTATCCTCCACCCCATACTATGGTCTCACATTAAGAGTACACTCAATCAGGAGTTCACTCTATCCTCCATCCCATACTATGGTCTCACTCAATCAGGAGTCCACTCTATCCTCCACCCCATACTATGGTCTCACATTAAGAGTACACTCAATCAGGAGTCCACTCCCCATACTATGGCCACACATTCTCATTCAGGAGTCTACTCCACCCCATTCAAGAGTACACCCATTCAGGAATCCACCCTATCCTCCACCCCATACTATGGTCTCACATTATGACCATTCTCTTTCTCACCTTAGAATTTCACTGACTGCACTGTAGACCAGGGAAGGGTCAGAGTTTGACTCATTGAGGTGTGTCTTGATGGCAGTGATACTAGCCTGCAGAATCGAAAAGAAAACATGGCAGATAAACCAATACACCGTCTAGTTATGTCAGACTTACCTTGCCATGTTCGTAACTGGTGACCTGGTCACAGAGTTCATCGACTGATAGAGAGCTGAGGACCACAGCTGGTTTAGTCCTGAGGGAGGAGGAAGAGTTGATAATACGAGATAGAGCGTGTTCAAAGAATGACTCACTTGGACCCTGTCTCTTTAGCCTTCATCTCCTTCTCCTTCAATCTCTTGGCAATCTGATAACAAGGATTAAGGAACGAAACAAGCACAGACAATGATTGCACCAAAACAGGCGAACTGTCAGGGTTTCATCTAAGGAGGGGGGCGCAGGGGAAGCTTCTCCTCCAAACAGCTCAACTTCCCCCCCCCCCCCCAAGATATTGCCAAAAGAAAGAGTTTTAGGACAAAAAATACTTCTAAGTAGTATAGTTTTAGGATCCAGTGTGGGGGCACATCCCCCGCACCCCCCCACCATGGCCTTATGGCCACACGTTCCATGAGCTTCCCCTCCAAGGTGAAGTTCCTAGATGAAACCCTGACTGTTAACAGTGAGAACTGAAATTTAAGACCTTTTAAACATTTTTTGGCTGAAGGTCACACTCACACTGCTAAAGGTCACACTGCTTACCATAGCTACATAAAGTAAGGTACACATTTTCATATTTCCATAGGATACATTTTCTTCTCTTATGCGAGCCACACTGAGGTTCTCTTCTAGTCTTCTGAGCATGCTCAGTCCAGCTTCATTGTTGACAGGTTTTCCCGAGTACTGCTGGCGGAGGTGGGCCTTGTACTGCTCCATCATGTGACGATTACGCAACTTTGCCTCATCGATATATGACATATGCCGAACAGTACTGTGAAAGAAGACATCAGAAGACAATGGATCAGTCTAGTAAGGCTTATCAAAGTTTAGGGTTATCAAGTAGTCTAGTGAAGCAAGGGTTATTAAGTAGTCTAGTGAAGTGTAAGGGTGGTTATCAAGTAGTTTAGTGAAGTAAGGGTTATCAAGTTAATAGTATGCAATGCATGGTTAATTGACTTCCTTTGTCTAGACATACATGCAACCTATATATATGGCATGGGAAATGAACCGGGCCATTAACCCATAACAAAACCACAATACACACACTAGATTACCCACACACATACACTAGCTGTACTGAGACAGGATACAATACAAGGTCCCTGGCCTAGCTGTACTGAGACAGGATACAATACAAAGTAATGGAGTGCACTCTGAGTCTGACCTAATAATAAGTATGTACCAAAACATGCCAAGAACATCAGCACTGACCATGATATCAGTGCTCAAGACCACAAGAGAAAGACTAGAACCCACTAGGGGGCTAGGACTTAAAGAGTTGTCTCTTGTGGTCTTGAGCATTGATATCATGGTCAGTGCTGATGTTCTTTGTAACATGGCAACAAGGTATCCTCTAGATACTCACTTGATAGGTTGTGAAAGATACTGTTCCGGTTTCTGCCTACCATCACCTCCTCCTTCTTCTCCTCCATCCATCCCCATTCCCGCCCCTGGATTCCCATCCACACTATCCACCCCTCGTGCAGACGACGATGTACCAGAGACCTTTGACCCCTGAGTGGATGGCCAGGTCATTAATCTGGTAGCTGGTTGAATGGGTGTGGAGTGCTGACGAGGCAAAATTCCCTGAGGAAGAGCGTTTCTGGAGTTCACAGTGGTGGGAGGGGCTTGGAATTGTGCGGAGGGATGGGTCTGCTGCTGTGAGGAGGAGGAGGAAGAGGAGGAGGAGAAGGGAAGGTGAGGGAAAGTAGGACTGACTGTGGGGCTTGGTGTCGCAAGACGAAACAGAGCCAATGGTCTCTGCTCTTTCTTGGCAGCAGTGAAAATCGCTTCCCCCCTCTCAAGGCATTCTCTAGCCATTTTGTACAGCAGGCTGACCTGTTGCTCTGGCAACGTACCCTGACCTGAAGGTAATATGAAAAATATAAAAAGGAGAATTTGCACACCTTACATCCTTGGCCCTTGACAACCAATTAGTCCTGCCCACAGGGGGAAGAGAAGAACTTATGACTGACCACATCCACAGATAAAACCCCCAAGCAAACCCCATAGGATTAGAACACACCAAAAAAACTAGAACACATCAAAAAACATTGCATCAAGAGAGCTGCACTCTTCTAAAGAGAGAATCTACATTCACCTCTCTAAAAAAAAAAGCTCACCTTGGTTAGCCTGGATATCTGTACTCAAAACATCAGCAGTAAGTCCTACACTAGTTAAATAGTGCCGATATGCTCCCTGAATATGGAGAGAAAAAAGCTTTTATCAAGAGCTAGATTTAGCCATAAATGTAGAACACTAATGGAGAATAAGTAATGAATCATCAATTTGTTGAAAAACAGTCATAAATGAGCTGGAAAACCTACCATCTTGTGTTAGCTGACAAGAAAATCATCAACAACACATCATGCAACTCAGCTACCCAGGACCTATGTAGAGCTGTAATCATGGCATTTGTAAATGTACCAGTACAGCTGACTAGATAACTGCTAGCTACAACATTCCTAGGCTAGCTACAACCACACACCATTTCGTCTCCATTGCCATCAAGAGTTTGAGCTTCCCGGATCTGCTTGAAGATGGTCCCCAGTTGCTCCTTCACGTTGCCGGACGGAGGTTGTCCCGTCAAAGAAGTAGTCATGCTCCCTAGCTTTAAGAATGCAACGGCGACAAGGGCTCTAGGATCTAGGAAAGCCAAACAAGAAAGAAAAACTCTCTTCGCTTAATTAGGAAGTTCAACCTAAGAGTAAGACTAGGGGGCGTGTAGGGGGCGCGTCACATGCACATGATTGATTTGGCAACGGCATTTTCAACAATAAATTTCTCTTTGTGCTCAACTCATAGTCTTTCATTAGGTGACGAAGAAAGTGTAGACTGATCTATCATTTTAATACGCAGCTTGGATCTTGTAGAGTGCAGCATGGAGAATGGTGAAGTGGATCAGAGAGGTGATTGGGTGGTTCCAGCAACCAGACAATCCCACGTCTGCATCAACCCAGTCAGGTCCTGTGTGGAAGATGGTTACACCGAAGCCCTTAAAGAGGCTCAGAAGAATGCAGATAAAAAATCTCTCCTCAAACTATCCATTGGTCAGTCATGAATATTGATTCTATTCTCATCACTATAAGCTAGCTGGTGATTGGTATGCAAACTTTGCTTGCATGATAGACTGGTATGTATACATGTTTTTGATTATACTCTTTCTTTAGGTGACCCCACTGTATTTGGGCTCTTTCCTCCACCCCAAGCAGCTTATGATGCAGTCCAGGCAGCAATGGAGTCTGGGGAATATAATGGTTATGCTCACTCTAGTGGCTTGCAGAAGGCCAGGGAGGCTGTTGCCATGGAGTATGGTAAACCCCCTGAGCCATCTCTCCAACCTGAGGCAAGTCTCTCTCTCTCTCTCTCTCTCTCTCTCTCTCTCTCTCTCTCTCTCTCTCTCTCTCTACTAAGATGTCCTATTAAGTATTCTTAATCTGATAATGTGATGAAATTGCCACTTGTAGTCCTACCTCCTTTTGTAATTTGATAGGTGTTGGCACAACATAAAACTCTCACATGATCTGTATATACACAATACTACACTCATTCATGTAGGATGTGATTATGACCCACTCTGGTAGTGGGGCTTTGCTGATGGCATTGGAGGTGCTGTGTGAGCCGGGGACCTCTGTCCTCATTCCCACCCCTGGGTTTGGTCTCTACCAGTGTCACGCTGCTGCATGTGGAGTCACTCCCAAACACTACAGACTCTTGGTCAGTCTTCCTTAGGATCAAAGTAATCTTATCCAAGTGGAATTAATAATATGTACAGGAAATATGGTATATCAGCTGCTGTAATAATGTTCACCAGTACTTGTTTAGCTAGGCTAGGGGGTGTGGCTAGAAGTGACTACACCTTATAATGTTCACCTTTGAACTTCCACTATACACTGTTGAAAATATCTCTCTCCCTCCCTACCACTTGCAGCCTGAGAGAGGGTGGGAAGTGGACCTTGACTACCTTGAGCAGCAGATAGATGACACAGTGAGAGCCCTCGTGATCAACAACCCTAGTAACCCTTGCGGCTCTGTCTACTCTGAAGCACATCTCCTGGCCATACTGGCTCTGGCAGAAAGACATCGTCTTCCCATCATCTCTGACAGCATCTACCACAAAATGGTAAGTCTCCTATCTAGCTAATATTGCCCATGGCATCAATCTAGATTTCGGGACAAAAAAGACAGGTCATTCTTTCTTGTATGACCTGGTCATGTGATGATAACCTACTAATACCTACCTAGCTACCCTAGATTTCGATACCAGTAACGCTCAAATGTGAATCTAAACATTTTGCAGGTTTTCAAAGAGCAGAAATATGTGTCCCTCGCGTCCTTGTCCAAGAATGTCCCAATCCTCTCTTGTGGTGGGATTTCAAAACGCTACATGGTCCCCGGTTGGAGGATGGGTTGGATCCTCATCCACGACAGAAACAGAGCCTTTGAGAAAGAAGTGCGACCAGGTCTTGCCCGATTGGCCATGAAGTTGCTAGGTCCTTGCACCCTCGTACAAGCTGCCTTGCCCCGCCTATTCAAGGAGACGCCCGAGTCCTACCACACGAGGAACATGGAGGTGTTTGCAACTGGTGCCAAGGAGGTATACAGAGGACTACAGGTGGCCCCAGGCATCACTCCCATCATGCCTGGAGGCTCAATGTATTTCATGGTGAGCAGTAGCATTTTGATGAAGTGAGGGAGAGTAGATTGGGAGAAAGGGAGACACAGTCTTACAACAATATGTGTTTGTTGGAACTAGTTAAGAGATTTCTTTTCTGTGGCAGGTACTGATTGATCTAAAGCGGTTTCCTGAGTTCGCAAGTGATGTCGAGTTCACTAAACAGCTGTTGAGAGAGGAAGGAGTGTTCTGTCTCCCAGGCAAAGTAAGTCGATCCAAACATTAGTTCTATATCTAGAGTTACAGAAAAGAAGGCGGAAAATATTGGGATTAGTTTCACAATTCTATCACATCTTAAAATACTTCCATCATGTTTATTTCTCTCCCTTGTAGTCGTTCATGGCAACGGGTTGTTTCAGAATAGTCCTGATCATGCCTGTGGATAGGATCAATGAAGCCTGCAAGAGAATAACAGAGTTTTGCCAGCATCATTACAAATAGCAATCCCAAGCTACTTGTATAACTACAGTACAATAGGAAGGTTTTTAAATACACACAAGTTTGCAATGTCACTCTGCACTTGATTCTATCGTTGTTCCATTCTCATAAACAATATTTATCATGAAAGAAAAGATCAATGTTCTTTTACTCCTTGCATGCTTATGAAAGTACATATATTAATGCTGAATTGAAGGATGAGGAGTGAGAGTGGCACTAGCCTCTCTCTGTTTCATGTCTTCCTCCACCAATTTCAATACTTCCTCTTCTGTATCCACAAAAGTCAGCAAATTCTTATCCTCTGGATAGACCCCAGTAGCCGCAACCAATGTCTCCAGTGTGCTCTCCCAGAAAGATCTGAGTAAGTAGATTCTCTGGGGCAACCCTCCAAACATCGGTCGAACTGTAGCAGCGTTCCATGTGATCATCAGTTCTGTGATGGTCCCAATCGTACCCCCACTGACGTAAAAGTACTCAGAAGAGTCCACTAGACGTTCAAGTCGATCGCTAATTGAACGAGCAATCAAAGGATGAGTGAGAAACTTGTTTCCAGTTGTATGCCTCCCACTGAATACCCGAGGGGCAAGAACACCTACAACTCCTTTTGGAGGTGTATCGTTTTCACACATTTTGGCTCCCTCATTCCCCCCTCTGGAGGCTGCCTCCATCAGACCGTTGTAACCTCCATTCACAATCCTAAACCCTTGAGAAGCAAACAGCTTTGCTGTGCTGGTACAGCCATCGTACTCGACTGAACCTTGGGTGGGTCTACGAGAACCAAAGAAAGTGATGGATTTGGGAGGTGCAGCATATCCCATAGCAACATTGAAATGATCTATTTTCTTAAGAAAGAAAGTCTTTTCCGCTTCAGTGAGAAAGCTAGCATTAAAGGCATTTCGGCACACTTTACAAATATCTTTTTCGTTTAATAGACCATCAGCTGCTGTTTTTAGAAAATTGTCAGTTATATACCCTCCAAAAAAAGCAGGATCATCCGAGTTTAGAGTCACTATTAAGCCCTCATCCAAAAGCTTGTTTGTGGGATTTTTTCCTTCAAAGAAACGTGCCCGCACCATCAACTTTTCATTGGAAAGGGGGCAAACAGTAAGAGGGATTTTCTCCTTTACTAGACGTTGGACTAGCTTTGGGTCCTCGAGACAACGCACTCCATGATCAATCCTCGCAACATGAAGCAAGTCCAAGGCCTCCTCAATATAACTCGGTCCCATCTCCTCACCTGCATGAGCCACTAATTTCAACCCTAGAGCAGCTGCCATCTTATAGACCCGTTCAAATTTACTTGGAGGGTTACCCACTTCCCCCGAATCCAATCCAACTCCTAGAATCTTATCCAAATGAGGCTCTGCTTGTTTCAGGATTGCAATAGCAGAATCCTCAGATAAGTGCCGTAAAAAGCACATGATCAAACTTCCCTTGATGCCAAAATCCATATAGCCATCCACCAATGCACGCTGGAGCCCATTTATGACGAAATCAAAGGGAATTCCCCTCTCTGTATGAGTCTGAGGATCAAAGAAAATCTCGGCCACAAAGACATTATTGATGGAGGCTGTTTTAAGGTAAGCATACATCAGATCATAGAAGTCTTGCTCAGTCTTCAGCACTTCACATGCTGAGTAGTACAAGTCAAGGAAGTCTTGCAAGTCCTGAAAGAATAAAATAAAGCATAACTGTCACACAGAGAGTCCAAAGATGTCAATTTGCCATGCAAAATTCTAGATAAAGATTCTAACACCCCATTAGAATTCCTCAAGGAAACTAAAGTTACCGATCTATTGCGATATATCTGCGAGTGACCTTAAAATCCTTCCTCTTTTTCTGGTGGTCTTCAACAGAGCCTTCCAGGGTAATGGCATTTCTAGCGGCTAGCTGGAACATCAATTGAGGCTCTAGGGTGCCTTCAATGTGAAGATGTAACTCAGCCTTGGGAACGCCCTTGATATAGTCTTCCAGCTTCTTAGATAGCTCTGACGCCATTATTAGGAATGTCCCACGTGTGTGAAAATAGGTAAGAGGTCACACGTACGTATGTAAGGTCACATTTGGTAAAGGGTCAACAGTACAAAAAATGAAAAAGATGAGTGACATGGAAGGATAGTTGTGCTGCTATGCTATACATGTGCTCACAAAGCCAGTCAAATAATGGCTAGCAAAGAGAGAGTTGAGAAGAGTAGTTTAGTCTGCATCATACTGTGGAATTGTCATACAAAATGTCACTTCCTTCACTCTCAGATGTTCCATTGTCCGAACCTTTCCCTTTATGGTATTTGGAGGGGTGTGGTTTAGGAATCAGTTCTATAGTGTCCTCCTTATTCTTTGAGAGAGCAGCTGCTTCATTCTCTGCTCCTATAATCACCATAAAAGTACTCTGCATCACTATGGATTACTGATTGACTGACTGCAGTATACTATAGATTACTGATTGCTGATCACATACTCTTTGCATCGATGACCTTTAGTAGGACGTGGAGTGAGATGCCTGAGACACATATTACCATGCCAACGATATTGATGGTGCTCAGTGACTCCTCCTCCCACCAGAGAGTGGAGATGGTCAATATAAGAATCTCCTAAAATATATATATAGAGAGAGAGGAGAGGAGAGAGAGAGAGAGAGAGAGAGAGAGAGAGAGAGAGAGAGAGAGAGAGAGAGAGAGAGAGAGAGAGAGAGATGGTTCAAACCTAGTACTTTGGGAGTTGTCCTTCTGTTAAAAAGAATTTTGAAAAGAAACCAATCATTTTCAGCTAAATAGTTGTTGAATTAACTAGTTTTCCTGCCATCAACACTAAACTTTCTCCAAAGTACAAAATCAGAGCATACATTGGGAAGAATGGGGCTCATTCAGTCCACACCAGTCACAACTATACCAGTCATAAAGAACTGAGCACACACAAATAATAATAACCGAAAGGCCAGTGAGGTAGCCCTTGTGTTTCCATAGCACTAAAAACATTATTTTAAGTTGAGAAGTATAAGAGGAAAAGGAAGACATAATTGAATCAGATAGAGCTGCAAGGGTTTATGGAGGATGTCAGGCACACAACAATACTTCTTGGGAATTTATGAAAAAGATACCGCTCTATTTGGAATGGTGATTTCACTTCAGGGGTGAGTTTTGGACTCCATGTGTGGTGTGGTGGCGTCAGAGACATCCTGCAAATATATACCTTGAAACCTCAAAATAATGGAGAGAGGTTGGAGGTTATTTTGTATAGAGTGTATTGAGAGGTTTGTCCTCTTTCAGGGTGTCCTTTACATCGGAGGTTCCACTGAACTAACCTACGGGGCATTGGACTATTCAGGCCCACCTCATCAAGCTGCATGCATAAGTCAAACACTGAGCATGCTCAGTTAATCTGTACTAGGCATGCTCAGGGAAAAGATAACCATCCAAGTCAATAAGTCAATAACAACAGGATGGAGCCTACAATGTAACACTGGGTAGGCATGGTTAATTCAAAACCTTTCAGGACAGAACCAAGTTAAAATTAAACTTGGTTGATTAAAAAAACATTTTGACTCTTAATATGATTTCATCAGTCACATTAAGATTGTGACTGGCACCTTATTTATCCAGCACATTGCTGCACTTATAAAATATCTCTATCAAATTAGGACTTTGATTAGTTTCAGTTGCAGTGAATGGCTGAAGGATAAGATCTGCAAAAAAATTGCCAAAAAGGAATTTAAAAATAAAAAATGAAGACAGAAAAAAGCAGAAAAAAGAAAAGCACAAACAGAATGGATTTTGGGAGAACCTAGAAACAAAGTTAGAAGAAGATAAGATAAAGTAGAAAAATGCTTTGGGAAAAAATTGAGTAACAGGCGAAAAAACAGAGAGAGAGAGAGAGAGAGATTACTTTGGGAAGATTGAAGTGTGTAAGGGTTTGATTTAGTATCAGTTATAATAGCAAAGAGGCTGGACACACACACAAACACACATGCACACGCAATAAAGTAAGCTTTGGGAAGATGAGAAGAAGAAGTAATGGCAAATTGCAGTATTATCAATGACACGTATACTCTCTAGCTTATGTTTTCCATCCACAAACAGAGGAGCTTTGGGGCTGTTTTTAGCCCCCTGCTTTCACACAGCATTTACACATACTCTGCAATCTGTCAATTCAGAGTGAGTCTGTTCTTGATCAAGAGATAAAGACTGTTTTGCATAACAAATTAAGAGGGCAATGGAGACTGTTGGGCAAGGAATGGTAAATCAATTAAAGTGAATCCCACAGAGCTGGGCATGAAGAATGGAAGTAGTTTTTGGAAAGAGCTGTGAGTGTAAACTAGACGGTGGAAGAAAACATTTTTTACATTAGTGGCTTCCCAACGTGAAGAGTTTAGTAAACCAGAAAGGTGAAATAAAGTGTTGAGATGGAATGTTGGGACTTGGGTTGTGTTTTCCTCTGTGAGTTGAACTTCATGTGATACTCGTCCCCCCCCCAAAAAAAGACGAGTGAGAGAAATGGGCATTTGCCTTGGGGGGATTTCTACAATCAGCCTTTATATGATTCCTTCAATGTGACCAATCTTATGCAATGGCCTCCATGGTTGGCCTCCTGGCAGGTTGGTTGTGAATACAATTTGTCCTATGGTTTATACAATTGTATAGGACATGAAAAGATCAGGTTTCTTAGGTCCCTACCTATTTCTCATTCCTTATGGACAATCATCCTGAAAATTTACAGCACGGTTTGGAAAATACAAATGCTATTAAATTAATAACAGCAGTGGGCCACTGAAGAGGTTCAGAGGGATAAACCTCTCTGGGGGTTCAGAGGGATAAACCTATTCGCATATTTTCTCTGATGTGGTCATTAGTGATAACATTCTCTGAATAATTGCATCCTTTTGTGTAGAGGTTGAGGTTATTTTGAATGAGTGTATATGCAAAGGATTTATCCTTTGTTGAGAGGTTTGTCCTGTCCTCATCGGAGGTTATATCAGATGACCTTTATCACTGCATCATCCTATCAACACTCAAGTGGTGTGTGTGTGTGATGGCTGCAGCAAACAATGGAACCCTGCTCACCTTGAAGACACCAGAGATAGAGAGGGTGAGACTGGAGGTGTGGTAGACCAAAAGGTACTCGGATACACCCAGCATGAAGGCCAGGAGAGCAGCAGGCAAGAGGAGGAGGATGGTCCAACTGAATTCACTGATGGTGGATGCACGAAATACCAGTGCTGAGGTGCCAATGATTGGGCCTGCAGGTGGAAGGATGGGAAACATGTTAGATCACTCCACACACCCCACCACCCACTCAATCCCATGCCCCAACAACTGCCCACTCACTGCTGACCGTCAATAGGAGTAGCCAGAGGCCACAAAGTGATGATCATAATGGGCTGAAGGTGGAACACAATGTCTATAGGATTGGAGAGGCCTGCAAGAAAGAAAGAAATAAAATAAATGAATATACAACCCTGGAACCACACCCACCTAGCTCCTCCTTCTGGAGGATGAGCTGTGCAGTTGTCCAGCGTAGACCCGTGATGACGGAGGCAGAGATGACCAGGATAAAGCCCTCGAAGTTGAAGGTGGTGGACTTGTAAGTGAAGAGGAACAGACCTGTGACTATCAGCAGAACCATGCCCACAAGAAACACCCTCTAAAGGGGGAGGGGCAGCATCATTATTTCATTCATTGTACAAGTGCTTAAAAAATTTTAAGATTGGAGAAAGACACTCCAAAAAGAGGTCATCTAAATTACAAAATAACCTCCAACCTCTCTATAAAAGGACAAAAGGCTGGGTCCCAAGTGTGTCCATTTTGTCCCCCAGGGTTCATTCTGCAGGGGGGAGTGGCAGGGCATGTATAGCTGAACTTTATCTGATCATAAGTTGCAGGAAATGCTCTGAATAAGGTGGCTGGCTGGTGAGTGAGCAAGGTTAATGAGTACTCCATACCCACCACATACCTTTACGATAGTGATAGTGAAAGCTGCACACAATACCCCATTGCACTCACACAGTGCCACCATGGGACTCCACCACATGGTCCAGCTGCTCATACTGCCATGGGACTCTACCACACATACTGCCTGCCCGTCCAGCTGCTCACACTAGCTGCTGTCATGTGACTCTACTACCACATGAAACTGCCGACCAATAGTACTTATAACTCCTATCCATGTAGCCATAGAGACAACCACACACACACATCACCAGCTGGTCTACTTGTAAACCATACGATTCTCTTTCAATATACCGTAGACATCTAGATTTGTCCTGAAAATTAGGTCTGTCCTAACAAATTCTATATAGGTGTCCTGAAGTTAACTTCAGTCTTATTCTGAAATTAGCTTAATGGACTTTAGGTGTCCTTTAATCTTGTCCTGAACTCCATACTGAAGCTGGTAATCTGATTAGAGGAGGTAACACTTTCACATTCCTAGCCATAACCCAAACCAAAGCCCTTGAGGTTTCCCTGCATGCCTGCAAGCTGAGAATGGCGGCACACAAAGGCCTTGAGGTTTCTGCCTGGCATGCCTGAGAATGGCCGGATACAAAGTCTGATAGGGCCAGAGTCCAGCACCAACCAACAGTTTCACTATGCCAGCACTGGAAAGGACTACTACCATTTTCCAAGGAATTTTAGTGTTCTAGCTAAAGTATCATTAAGCATGAGCATTGCATATCTCATCCAATTTAGTTTTCAGCCCGTGCAACAGGCAAGGTGGCTTTCTGGACAGGCATGGGATAGGTCAGGGGGCTTTTTTTTTGGGGGGGGGGGGGGGGGGGGGGGGGGGATATCTCATGATTGATTGAAGAATGTGGACTTACTGGTTTTTGCAGATGAAGTATGATGGAAAAGAAGAGAATGAAAATGAGTGCTGTTGACTTGGACATGGTGTATCTGCAAAAGAGGGGGGAGGGGGAGGGAGAGAGGGGGGAGGGAGAGGGAGAGAGGGGGGAGGGAGAGGGAGAGAGGGGGGAGGGAGAGGGAGAGAGGGGGGAGGGAGAGGGAGAGAGGGGGGAGGGAGAGGGAGAGAGGGGGAGGGGGAGGGAGAGAGGGGGAAGGGGGAGGGAGAGAGGGGGAGGGGGAGGGAGAGGGAGAGACATTATGGAGAACTGACTATTGTTATGAGGTGAGAGAAGGAATGGGAAAAATGATGGGAGAAGATGAATTTAGTTTGGAAACATTTACTGTTTACTCTTGCTCGACATCTGGACCTGCTTGTTATTAAAACCTTTGCAGATTTGGCAAGGATTGAGAGCTAGAGAGCGGTGCCATTAACCCCCACATCCCTCCCAACTCTCCTGTTATTCCAAAAGAGCCTATGCACAAATAGTACAAGGTTATACCTGAAATTTGAGACTGTGAGGTGCTTTGAAACTAACTTCTCAAAAATCAACTAGCACTGATACTAGTTGACAACAATTAATCCACCCAGCCACAAGGTTCAAAGGTCAGAAACACACATGCATCCACATGTTCCACAAGCAGATACATAACATGAACCCTCACATGTACACATGCATCCACACGTTCCACCATGACATGAACCAAGTAGTAAAGTGCTTCTCTTCCCAACAATAAGCAATGCTCACATTCATTTTTTGGGAGGTCAGGAATAAAGTAGAACTCCTTATTAACACAAATTGTAGGCTCTTCCAGGAATTGCTTCAGCTGGACACTTATTACTGAGGGGGCGGATACTAGTCTCTGCCTGAGGTGATGTCAAGTGGGAGTTGAACTCACTGGAGGGTAATCAAGAGCAAGTGTGACCTCATAGTGAAAGTACCAATTGCTCGGGCTTCAGACACTACACCTTCAAAAGAAGGCAGCCACTCATGGACACATCAACACCATCTAGCACAGGAAGTTCTCTCTCTACTCCTCCACCAACATGAAGAAAATACTGGCCACAGGTCCTAGCATGCATACAGTCCTAGGTCCACAGTTGATAGGTCCATGCTGAATCATTTAAGTCAAGCTCCTTAGCACAGCCAATAAGGGGGGGGGGGTATTTCATCTAGACTTTGAGTGGTCCTGAACTAAAATTAATGATGAAATGCTTAGCCATAGAGAAACTTGATTGACAACAGACCACAATAATAATCTCATGTCTTTCCCACCACAGCCATAGCCCGTCTCTCTGATAACAACCCCCCACCAGTTCAACCTGTCTACAGCTGGACAATCTCCGCTGGCTTCTGGTCGGACCTGTTTGCACCGAGTGACACCATAAGCTTTCAATATGGTCAGAGTCGAGGGATTAAGTCACCACCACCAATGCCAGCTTCCACTATTGTCATGACTACCAATTAAATCACCATCAATCCTAAGAGGATTTCTAGCATTTTTGTTATTCTTGATTAAAAGGGACTCACTCTCTTGATTAGATTGGGACTGTAATTAACTCCTATGATAGGGACTGGCATTTTTGCTTCCCATTCTTTAATTCCAGCTGTATAAAGTTATTATTCTTTTTTTACTGACCTATTATCCTTCAATTATGATGTCATAAGTTATTGAAAGACTATTATTTACTATCTCATGCACTAGCAGACAAGTTTGGTCCAGCTAGGCTAGTGTAGGCACACATGATAAATACATTCCATGGAGTTCACTTTCAATAGCCTATTATGCCAGCATTATGCTTCCTGCTTTGATAGATCTATTATTCCCAAAACTATGCTGGCCAGTCCCTTACTCCTATATGTAACAATGTGAACTTGGAACTCTTACATAACAAGGAGAGACACAGACTAGGAGTGGAAATAAAAATTCCAGGGGGAGTTAGTTTCTTGCTTGCTTGGTCTGAAGAGATGAATCCCCCCACTGGGTCGTCACTCCTACCAGTCTCAACACTTGGAACACTGCCACACTCAGCAACGTGCATTGCACCACAAAGTAACTGCCACTGAAACCTACCGAATCTGAACTTAAATTGTCATTCCACCATAGGAAGTTTATTCTAAGACTAGGACTAAGACACTAATAGGAACTAATAGGACACTAATAAATGAATAAGTGAATAGGTCACTATAATTAGGACACTACTGGAATTAGGACACTACTGGAATTAGGACACTAATGACTACTGGAATTAGGACACTACTGGAATTAGGACACTAATGACTACTGGAATTAGGACACTACTGGAATTAGGACACTAATGACTACTGGAATTAGGACACTTGATAAATGGATCCTAGTTTAGGACACTTTTAAAATGAGTCCTGGGACAAGTAACTAGCCACTCCTACTCCTCCTCCTGGAAATATGCTGATGGATATGAATATTACTATTTCCCAACTGATGACTCATTGCATACACAGCAAGTACTCCCTCGCTACAGACTGTCCCAACAATTCCCAAACTTGTAACAAGAACTAGGGGCCCTAAACTTCCCATGCTTATTTCCTAAGAGTGTAACAGGATACATAATGGAAGCCCCTGATCCCTTCAACACAAGACTTGCGGTCAGGGCAGCAGTCATTCCTCCAGGCAATCATTCCTCCAGGCAATCATGGTATAACTAGATGGGGATTCCCTCTCTGGGGATGCACTAGTTGGGGTATGTGTGCTTGTACTTAAGACTTGTATGTCAACATATAAAGATAAGACCTATGGCTGCTCTTAGCTAGCCAATAACAACCAGCTGAGTGTGCTACTAAGATCAACGTGAAAAATGGAGGAACCAACTGAGTGCTGCCTAAACTCACAGTGAAAAGGAGCCTGAAAAATGAAGCAACCAAGCTTCTGAGTGTGCTACCTGAACTCACAGTGAAATGGTAATGAAGAGTAGGCTCCAATTAGAGAGTCCAATGTCCAGAGCACTGAATACAGCTGCATATGAGAAGTAGTATATTAGACAGGCACCTTACACTTATTAAAGTATTTTATGGAGTCACCGTGTCACCTTATTAAAGTATAATTCTTAGAGGCACCTTAATAATATACATAGGCGCCTTATTAGCCACCTGATTTAGAATACAGTGGACTCCCTCTAATCGGGACCCCTGAAATGAGGCCACCCCTGTAGTCAGGACACTTCTGCTGGCACCAAAGGTGGCCAGAGTCCACTGTAGCTAAAGATAGTGAGTACACTGACCTATAGGAGCTATATTTTTGAGGTACTCCTTCCATGGCAGAACGAGGGGCACCTGCTTTGTATAGCAGGCTGTCATCTTACGGACCACCCAAGCCAATAGAAACTTGACTATCAGGTGGATCATGGTGATGGAGATTGGGAATGGGTAGCCCTGGAATGGAGAATGGGGAATGGAAATCATTAAGCCTAGCTTACAAGCAATGTTAACATCCCCTCAGGGCAAAAATCACCATCCTGGCATGATAGCTGATTAGCGTGATGCGCTATATTTGGAGCGCCGTGATCATTTTGCTATTTTTCGTACCATTAAGATCCATTTGTTATAGAAGGTGAGACTGACCGAGAAGCAGTAGTAGAATAAAACCAGAGAGATGGTTTTAACCACCTGCAACAGCAAATTGCACCCCATGATTCATAACAGGTACAGCTTGCTCTATGGATGGTCAGGCTCTTTTGTTTACATCCGGTCAAAACTGCTGAATGGCCGGAAATAAGTAAGCGATTACGTAATTTAAAAAGTATTTTTGAAAAAATACATCATTAACTATGAAAATGATATAGAATTGAGGCAGTCATAATGATCAGGATTATATAACATGAAAAAAAAAATGAATTTGACAATACAGCTTACAAAAATATACCACACAAAAAAAAAAGAGTTTTGAAATAACTCGAACATAACCTAGGTTGATACAACCCAACTGAATTAAGTACATAAAATCATAAAAACGATAGCCAGTACTACTTGATACTGTCCAGTGCAGTAAAAAAAAGTTGAATCAATTGAAAGAACTGTTTTATGAAAGGAAAAAAAAGTGGAAACAGTTGAAAGGGAAAGATATAGGGTTTTAGAGAGAGTTTCCTAATACTTGCAGGTGTAGAAAGACAAAAACACAGAACTAACAAGTTGTTTTTGATGGGTGAGAAAACATTTCACAATGGAAGTTTGGAGTCGTAAGTGCAAATGTGTACAATGGTGCAGGTTAATTTGATTGGCTGGTTGGTTGGTTGGTTCACGAGGGTTTTTTGTTGTTTTTTTTGAAACGAAATCGATACAAAAAGGCTGAACAGGAGAGGTACATGTATGAACATATCATTAGGAGTACTTCTCAAACGTGAAGTCATCAAACACATGTCTGATTACCGTTATCAATCACTTACAAATGTTGGATGGTTGACAGTTGAAGGTCCTCCCAAATTCACAGATAAAAGCACTCCCAACACTTGAAATCAAAGCCTGTGTAGCCCAGACAGTCTTTGTGTGCAGTACACAGGGAGAAGTAGTGTGTGCGTCTGAATCAACAAAGAGTGTAGTGTTTACATACACCAGGATGGGCAGACAGATAGGGCCTTCATTGAAAGAAGATGCAGTAGATTAGGAGGGAGAGAGAGAGAGAGAGAGAGAGAGAGAGAGAGAGAGAGAGAGAGAGAGAGAGAGAGATTGGATGATTATTCGAGTGCATTGACTAATTCCACCACCCTCTGAACATCTTCCTTGTTCTTTAAGTTGGGATGATGGTTCATGATAAAGTTGATTTTCTGTTCATGGCCAGGCAGCACAAGACATGCCACATGATACAACTCCTGTCTCGAGTTTGGGGAATGTTCTACAGAGTAGCTACCTCCTCTTTCTCCACGGCAGTGACCGTTACTGGGATATGTGGGTGTGGTTTGTGGGTATCCATGGTGATGGTGATTAGGTGAATAGTGCTGGTGGCGATTGTGTACTGTCATAGATTGGTCCATACCACTGCCACTCGGCCCAGGCACGCCCCTGTGCTGATCATACGAGCCCATGACTTGATGAGGACTGTGATGCTGTCCAGAAGAGACCATACCCCTTGGCTGCCCTCCGTAGCTCACAGGTGCAGCTGGTGGCAGATGTATCTGGTAAGAATCTCTCTGTGGAGGGTGATAATCGTTTGCCTGTTGATGTTGATAAAAACCAGCTTGTCCAATGCTGATTCCTGTTAACGAGGGGGGGTAGTAGGATCCTTGCCTGTAATATTGTGACTGATGGCCATCTCTGGAAATGAGAGGTTGAGAAGGGGGAGGGGGAGGCGTTGTGATGTCATGAGGTGGATATCCAGTGTTCACATCAGTATAAGAATGGACCATGCTTTGTCGAGTTTGTTGTTGCTGTTGTTGTTGTTGTTGTTGTTGTTGTGAGGATATGCGGTATGAATGATCCTCTGTGACATTGGCACTCCGTACATTATGCCGTGAGTGTCCCACATCAGCTACAGCGATGGGGTAAGTGTGGTTTGAAGGTCGACTGCTATCGGGAACAGGAGCTGCAGGCATAGTAGCATTGGATAGGGTCGGAACAGAAGCAACGTGTTCTATCCTCGATTGTTGAAATCTCAGAGACTGTTGCAATCCAGATCTATTCACTGGGTCAAACGGCTGCTTCACTGGGCTAGTATGCTGCACTAAGGAATTCAAATTAAGTTTCTCAGACAGTTCACTAATGTCAAGTCTGCCCACTGTGGGTGTGGTCATTTCTCCACTTCCACTACTGAATCCCCTGTCTCTGTAAAGGTCGTCACTCGAGCTGTGATGAGAAAACTGTCCTCCGCATAAATCCTCCCGGGAGCTCCGACTCGACGGCAGACCCCTGCTTCCCCTATTGTCCGGACTAGGAGAGGGCGTGTCACTTCTAGAGGAGGTGGAGGAGGTGTAACTTCCTCCCGACGAACCACTCCCACTGACTGATTGTTCCAATCTCTGGTTTTCTCTGTCGGGATGATAATATCGGCATTTCCTTCCGAATGTACAATTCCCCAAATGAGGGCACACGGGCATGGCATTAGCTTGGGATTCCGTGACATTCTTCCTCACACTACCTTGAATTTCTCGGGGATCTTTGCACAAAAACTCATTCAAGGTGGGACCAGATTTCCCCAGGGGATCGTCGGGAGGCATGAAATAATCCTGAGCGAAAGCAAATTGTAAAAGCCGTTGCTCTATCACTTTTCTCCAATCAGGATTCTCCTGCATGAGGTCTCGGTATTGGTCGTTGGAGACTATGACCCCACCTTCTGTGTGAGCCAATTTCACTATGTACCGATCGTCGTAACACACCACTCGACGTCCATTAATTTTCCTGGAAGGAGTGTACACCAGTATTTTCTCTTTTTCCAAATCATTCAGAATATACTGATCAGTGATAGGTGTCTCAGGTCTAGAGGATTCCTTTCGCCATTCGGGCACAAATACAGTGATTTTGTCATGACCTCGAGCCTTGAAGTAGTCCACTGCAATTCTGATTCCACGGCAAGAAAAAACTTGTCCGTTGCCATGTCTATGCAATAGAAAAAAAAAGGTGAGTAAGAATTTTATTTTGAGAACAAAAATAATAACAAAGCATAAACTTCTGGCATTTCTATACAGATTTGTGTACATACAGGAGGAAAAATATATCGGAGAATGAGAATTGAAAGATGAAATAAAGTAAAAAATGCATATTTAAATAAGCATAAACTTGTTTATCAGGTCACATTGGACTTGATTCCATAAGTTTCAAATATGATACACACACCCCTTTTCCCCTCGTCAGAAGCAGTTCAAGGCACTATAATTTCCACTGAATTCAATGTAGCATGACACAACTAATAGGAAGTTTATGCATTGTATTACTTATCTAAACAGGAATTGATTCTCTCTGCTAGGTCAAAGGTGAACACAAAATGGGGGAATTATGTTATCTTGAAAGCTTTGGGAAGCTTGCCGGAAGTCAATGAAAACTTAGGTAAATTGGCTAACCCCATGGCACTACAAGGCTTTGTATGGGGCATGGGGTGAGCACCTTCACAGAGACAAGATAAGATCACCAAGTTCACCTCCACTTACAGAATCAAAACCACGGCATCATGACTCAAGCCGGTTTTCCAGAAATTACAATTTAGTAAACTTTCTAGTGATGTCATTAGATAACTTCTAACTTTAACATTCTTTAATGACACAGCACAAATTCCAGCACTAGCCAGCGATGCTATACGATAATTCTTGTTTCAAATTCCCCTGTCTAAGAGATGTAGCTAGCTAAGGTCACGCATGCTTGCTGGAAGCCAATGAGCATGCCAAACTATAGCTATAGCTTAGTTACATAAGGAGCTTAGTTACATAAGGAATGATGTCAATTTAGATTACTTAATCAGAAAAATCCCTTCCAATCATCCCTAAATAACTAAAGACATCAGATTACAAAAGTCGTCATTTGCACTACATTTTTCAAGCCAGACATTCCAAAGCTTCTCCAAGCCGATTTCAAAAAATCCCCTCAGCTGCAGCCATCCATAAGGGTTATTAACTCAGTCAAAAGCATGAGATACTGTTTGAACACACTATTAAACTGTCCAATGTCTTGTAACTCATCGCGGTCCAGCCCTTACAAAGGACTATTATGCCAAACTGAAAGTGAAAGTCAGGCATGCTAATTAGCATTTGTCTGGGTAGTACTCTGTTGCACTAAATAGGAAGAGGCCACATTCTAACTGTCCTTTGTAGAGTGATAGACCTCAGAACTGCGGCTCCACCGAACTGCTCACCACAAACATGAGGACAAGAACAACAAGACATACCTAAACTGATGCCGCATTCTATGAAAGACATAACCACTCTCCTCAAAAACATACCATATTCTTGCTACATTGAGACACACTCAATATCAGGACATGATCTGAATATCGGGACACACTCAATGTCAGGACACACGCAATATGACCACCTTTTCACGAATTTAATAGGATGTAAGGATATAAGGAATCTTGCAGATTCTCATCCCAAAAGAGGTGTTTCTAAGAATCTCCTGCAGGACTTTCCCCCTATCTGGTTCCACTTAAGTACTTTAGAATAACTCCCAAACATGCTATCATGCAAGGGCTGCTACCTTCCCCATACAAAATGAAAGGTGCTACCCGATCAAAGAAGTTGATCAGTTGCTGTATTTCCTGCAGTTTAGACTTGAATTCCAGGGCTTTCTCACTTTCACTTTGCACAGACAATATTTGTGAAATTATTGAGTCTCCAGGGCTGCCAATAGTTTCACTAGCAGAAAAAATCTACCACTGCCCATAATGACAAACTACCATCTCACAAGATTGAAATTAAGCGATCATAAACGAAAATAAAACGGGCATGTACTTTCATATTTTGTAATTATTCTGCTCAATTTCTATTGCAATAATAACAAGTCATATGATGAAATAGGTGGGCGGGGTTAAAAAATGCTGACCTATGCTGGATCAACAAAATTTTTGCACAAAAGGAGGCTATTGGGGGGGGGGGGGGGGGGGACAGATTAATTATATTGTAATGGGACGTGTCGCATTTATAAAGGTTGTGATTTTTTTTCCCACTGAAGTGAGACTTTGTTTTTTGGGGGACGGAGCATCAACATCTAGCCACTGTCTGGCCTCATCCTGACTGTGTACATTCAGTTGTTTGTTTATATTTGGACAGAGTTTGTTTTCACTCATAGCAAACACTGACTGAGAGCTGTTCTCTCTCTCTCTCTCTCTCTCTCTCTCTCTCTCTCTCTCTCTCTCTCTCTCTCTCTCGTACACACACACCTCCCTCTCTCTTTCAGTTAAGTGCTCTAGGGCAAGGGGACACAAATTATTCCCTGGGGTCAAACAGAGAGATATGTAGACAGAATCGATAGAGAAGGTACCTTCCCCTCCCACCCTACACTTTCTAACTAGTTAGTTTTTGAACCCTGTTTTGGATATTTAAGTACACTCACCTCATTGCAACATTGCTTCCATCAATAACAATATGTCTCAGCTTCGCCGGATCCACCACTGACCTCTGATGATGCTCACTTCCAGTCATGTGACCGACAACATGACCCACAGTTCCCATGGAGTCCACCCCCATGGGGGGAGATTGGTATAACCTATTCCCTGGAGGAGCAAGAGGTGCCCCTTTATTCAAACGGCTCATAATCTCGTTATTGTCAGCTCCAGGTCCCAACGACTCCATAATCGCCTCCACTTTCTCCAAGGAGAAGCCCAATTTGTCCACAAAGTAATCAATCTGCGCTGATCTCCTTTTTGCCATTGGATCTGGTGATCGGGACAAAAGAGATAAATTCTTGTGACTCCTCTCTTGACAGGAACTGAAGAGTGCTTGCTTGAGTGTATCATTGGTGGAGAGCTGCGATAGAGCAATAAGTAGTTCCGCACTCACATCACCATTTATTGTTGGAGTCATGGAGGAGGAGGAGGAGGAGGAGGTGCTGGCTTGTTGGCCCGGCAAGTTCCTGCCATTTCCTTCACTTGACATGCTCATAACTGGGGGGTGGGGTGGAGGAGGGGAGAAACGGTTTTCTAAAACATCCTTGAGGTTCTGGATCTCTGAGATGGCTCTGGTGACGTTTGCTTCTGTGCCTTGGACACGAATGAATTTACAACCTTCAGGGGTGCTGAGGTGGCGTATGAATGTCTTGTGACTGCGCTCTAGCTTGGCATGGAGAGGGGAATTGGGTCTGAAATGGAAGCTGGTACCTGCTCTCATGTCAGAGTGGTATTCAGGACAGCAGATTGCCATAGTGTAAGACTATATCAAAGGATTGAAAATAAGTAACAGATACATAATGTTTGGCAACATTCCAATAAGTGATATGATAATAGGCCCTCTCCCCTCTGTATATTAATTCTCCATCTAATGAGCTGCACTAGTGCCCAAGGCTAATGTTTTCAGATAGCTGCTGTCAACCACAGCACTTTCAAAGACAATATTAGTCACGGGCTAGTGAATTAAGGGCAGGGAGTTGAAATATACCCTACAGGCAGACTACAGGCATAAACCCCACCCAGCTAAAAAGACATCTTACCTTAGCCTTTTTCGCCTGGTCAATGTCGGCACCATTAATAATGACCCATTCTCCATTACCTTGCTTGGACTGAGAAACGCAGCAACTGACAGTGAACAGCTCCTGAATGTGGCGCAAGTTCTCTCTCAATAGCCTAACCTTGTCTCTGTCTTCCACAAAGAATTCAATCGGTTCAATCGCGGGCGAGCGATTGGTTTGGCTGGGAGCATTCGCTGTCGACATTGTTCGATACTACAGTTGCCAACACTCGGAGTCTCCAGCTACCACCCAAAAAGCTGCCCCAAAGTCTACACCGAGTTAGTTTCTCATCAAGCGTGACTTCGTCTTGGTGTGGTGCCGCTCCATTGCTATAATGCAAAGATCAATCGAATAGACAACATGGCGATTTCTAAACATCTAGTAGCCAGCTAACTAAGGTATTTACAATAGAACTATCTATGAATGTGATGCGATTTAGACTGCCACTTAATGCAGTGTCTGTGTTTTCACTTCAGCCTTGCGAGCTTTGCATAATCCCTCAATAACATCAGTTATATTAAAGGGCGCCCCGGATGCAATGTTTATTGACAGGATACGGATATTAGTTTTTTTGAGGGCGTGTTTAAGATACGTCATCAGCAGACAGTTCTATAAATAGTATCACATAGTGATTTATTTGTCAATGCCTGTGACTAACCCAGCCCTCCTGTCCCAGATCCACCTCTCCGGAGAGGTCTCTTGCCCTCTCTTCAAGCCTCATATGTTTAGGGCCAACTTCTGCACAAACTGTAGCAAGCTCATCAACAAACACTCGCTTGAGGCTATTCCTGATGACCTGTCACTGAAGAAAGTAAATAAAATAAATACTAAGGAAATGTGCAACATTTATTCCTATTCATTTTGTGCTTCAACTCCTTGTGTTACTTAGATTTTCCTGTGAGTTATTTAAGTGGCAGGCTGCATGCTGCATACATAGAAAGCTGTAATTCCTTACCACAATGCACTTTGATAAACCTAGTATAGTGCCTACAATCCAAGCTCCCTAATTATTGGAGCATGGCGTTATGCACCTACCTTACTGTACCTAGGAGTGTAGACCTACAATTTTAATGCCGAGAGTCAGCTCCCTAGCTCAAAGTGTTGCTAATAACTTCCTGATGCAACAAGGAAAGGGGTCTAATTAGTTTGATCTTCACCAAATTGAATTTCTCCTTACAAATCTCACAACCACAATGTCAGATCCCTCCTCCCTATTCATTGTATAGGCACTGGAGTTTTCTCAGAAGGGGGAGAGGACCCCTAGCTGTATTCTCACTGCATCTGGAGGACTGGGGGGGCTTTTCCATGGAGGATTCAGAGGTGTCATGAACACCGACTTTCTTCAAAAGGAGAAAGTGACCCACATTGTCAACACTGCCAAGGGCTTGGAAATATTTGGCCCCAATTATCTGGTAGGTCCCATGGACAAGATACAGTAAAGTGAAATGCATAGTGTACAGTGCTACCTCCACACTTGACCCACAAGGTGTCCTCTTTTGGAGGTTATTTGTACTGCATATCCATTGTTGAGAGCTTTCGGAGTGTCCTGGAGGTTTCACTTAACACCAGTTTTATGGATGGATGTGATGAAGGGATCATTTTGAATAGGCGGCAGTTCAGAGAGCTAAAGATCTTGGTATAAATTTTCTGGAGTTGAATTGGGAGGACACCACCAGCTTTTCCATTCCAGAGTCTGACCTTGTCCAATGTGTGAAGTTTGTGGACCTTGCCAGAAAAGAAGGAGGCTCTGTCCTGGTACACTGTGCTCAAGTAAGCAAATAGAGTTGCTTGAGGTCTGTCAAATGCAGCTAGGGGTTGGTAAAAATGAAGGGTCCTAGCTCTTAGTGTGTAGTAATGAATATGTGCATACTTGACTATTGTGTGTGGGGAAGCTTTAATGGTCAACCACTTTTAGTCGTTCAGACTTTGTGTATTTAGCAATGTTAAGTACACTTGACTTGTTGGTTTTAGGGAAAATCTCGTTCAGCCACTGCAGTTCTTGCATACCTGATGACCTGTTATGATGGGAAAGGAGTGGGTTTCCAGCAAGGACTTCATATTCTTCAGGAGCAACGGAAGATGGCCGAACCGAATCCAACATTCACCAAACTACTGCAATCATTTGCCACTTCAGACACCCTAAAAAACCTTCAAGAAGAACTCAACAAGTGAAAACATGTCTTCCAACAAAGTTTTTCCAATCTTCTTAAATTTTGAAGCTATATTTTGTTATAAAAATTAATGTCATAAAAATGAATCTGATTATTGCTGTACTGCTCTAACATAAGATCTTGCAGGAACGAAATATTTCACAAGTTTTGCCCTGTCTCGGTTCAGTGCAGTCATTTCTTCTTCTGCTTCTCTCTCCTCGGCAGTGAGGAAAGGGTTGAGTGTTTGTGGTGTCAAGGCTAGAGAGAGCCAAGTGGTGGGCCTGTTGGAAAGAGGATGGTAGTTCTGGAGCAGGAAGTGTGTGGTTTCTCTCTCTGGATGGCAGCAGCTGCAGTGGGTCTCACCCAGTCGGGGAAGACCGAAGCCCCTGTTACATAATATAAAATTAGATAATCTAGTCAGTTAAGGTTCCTTATTTTATGAAGCAGAGAGGTTTATATCACGTATGACTAAGAGGTGTTAACTATGTACATCTAGGTCCCAACACTGTAGTTTGTTTTCTGATGACCCATTAGGTACTGTAAACTATACATGCTTGGTTCCACAATGCTAAGTTCTAATGTGAGTGGATGGAACCTCCAAATAAAGGACAGACAAACCTCTCAAGAAAGGACAATCTAAGAGTATCTTTGTATCATACAAAATAACCTCTCTAGAAGGTGTTTGGAGGTTCCACTGTGACCAGCACTTACTGTCGTATGCGTGGGAGGGGGATCACGGCGTTACGTGGGATATCTTCTTCGGGCGGTTTTGGTGGAGGGGGAGTCACCTTTCGAGACCTGAAGTATGCAAAATCAACAGAGAGAGTGTTTTTTTTTTAATTCAAATACCTAAATTATATATACCTGGCCATTTCATTCTCATGTTCAATAGTGATGAAGTAGTTGATAACTTCAATGGGATTATACGCACGTTGTTGGATGGGATTAGAAGGTGGCAATGACTCTATGCTCCTTCTATGCCGACTACCAGATTCAGTAATGGATTTCCTACAATAATGAAGTAATTGGATTGCTATTAATGATCAGTTCTTGCATTATTGAACTGACTTTGATGATTGTTTTCTTGCTAGCACGTTCTTAGAGGTGGTCTTCACAGCTGCCAATCGCCCAGCCCAGTGGTCTAACCATTCCAAAGACTTGGTATATCCTTGTCCATCATATTCATCACTCAATGACGGTTTTTCCATCTTCAGAATTTCTTTGGGGAAGTACCCAAGAGGATCTTTTACACCACACTTTTGAAAATAGTCCAGTATCATTGCGGGTATTAGAGAGCCTTGTACTACTGAATAACAATACATTAACAGTGCAACAAAGTAAGGATCAAGTCTGTTGAGGTAGAAGAGGAGTTTGAGAATTTCTGCGATGAGCAGGTTTTTTTCAGCTGCACTTCCTGGAGTGGTTGGGGTTAAGAGGTATTGTAGATATTGTAGCAAGTTGGAACTGATAGAGCTAATGTTGACAGTGCTTTGTTCCTTGAGGAGTTGTTGAACGGCCTGCAGAATACTGGTCTTGATCTCGGGGCCGACATTTTCATCACGCAGGTAGTTCAGTAACAAACCTATGAAGGAAGTCACTGACCAGGGTCTGGGAATAGTCTGCACATGAGAAAGAGTGTGCTATGGAATGTTAGAACAAAAAAAAAAAGAAAAAAAAAAAAGAGTGTGGGATTGGAAGTGGACAAGTTGTACTAGTTCAAAGCATCCAATGAGTGTGTTTTAACTATGTAAAAACTAGTTTTAATTTCATGCATACAGTTTTTCGTTTCATTTTTGCAGGAACATATGAGATTACAATAAACCTCTTACATGTCTGTAGTTACATAATGATACATGACTGGACTTACTTTTGAGTTTGGGGCTGGGAAGAGAGTGTCAAACCAGGACTCGCCAATGAACTGACTGATGTAGCTTGGAAGGGGGGTGAGGGGACGAGGAGGAGGAGGGGGAGAGGGAGGGGGAGTCTCCTCACTAGGTGGTGGACTTGCAGAACTTAAACAACAACAAAGAATCAATATACTGTTGCTCATCTTTGAGACATGACTAACTCACATGGGTTTTGGTTGAGCCTTTGGAGCAATCAGTTTTTGGATTGGTTTTAGAGGCTGAATAGTTTTCTTTGGTGATTCTGGGGGTGGCGAAGGAGTGGAAGGAGGGGTCGGGGTCTCAGGAATATCTTCAAGTTCAGCATCCAGGGCAGCATGCAATCTGCCCTTCAGGTCACTCTCTTGCTCTTCTTCCTCTTCTTCCTCCTCCTCCTCTTCCTCCTGTCATTAAAAATGGAGTCAGTGCTCAGAGAGGCATGTGATGTCAGCATTGATGAAAATTATTTTGGGGGCTATGTTGATTATGCATTGATAAGCAAGTCTGAAATTTTTACCAAACAAAAATTTCCAGATTTAGTCTAGTCAAAGGAGTGCACACACCATGGCATGCATCCACCTTCCTTTTCCACAGAGCAAATCCCCCAACTCATAATACCTTGCTTACCTCCTGCATATCTAGCAAGAGCTTTCTCTGTTTGTCGGTGAGAGTGGGAAGTGACCAGTGCTTGGCCAGCATTTTATCGTCATCGGTCTTCCTGAATGAGCCCACAACAATGGAGTTGGGGAGGATACCATCTGGGGCCACTGAGTATGGCGGTGCAAAGCTAGCCACAGGAGCAAAGAATGTCTTGGGTGGCTGTTCAGAAAAGGGAGGGTCTTTGTTGAGAGAGAGAGAGAGAGAGAGAGAGAGAGAGAGAGAGAGAGAGAGAGAGAGAGAGAGAGAGACGGTACAGCAGACTATCTAGCTTATTCCATATCATACAGTACCTACCCTTTTACACTTACCTGCTTGAGCTTGCTCCACAACCATCCCATATGTGTCAGGATCAAAGGAGTCTTGATCAGGTATGACCATTGGGAACTTTGACTGGCCAGGTCTGAGGACTTTAAAGAGAGACTGCCAGACTGCATCTTTCTCCTTACGTTTCAGCACAACTGGACTCTATAATCATCAACAGTGTTAGGCTTGCCCCTCATTCTTGAAATGAAACCATGTACCCCTCTAATCAAGGACACCTTATTGTACATGGAATAAGGTCACCCTTCTAAACAGGACATGAGACCACCCAGATAATAATTACCATTCTAGCCCCTCTAATCAAGATACCTGGAATAAGGTCACCCTTCTAAACAGGATATGAGACCACCCAGATGATAATTATTCTAGCCCCTCTAATCAAGATACCTAGATCAAATCACCTGGTCTACTCCTGTACCTTTTTTGCAGAGATGATAGTGCCATCAGAAATAGCTTTGATCTCCTTCTCTCTCTGTAAGATGAGAGAGAGAGCCGAGCTCTTTTTTTGAGCAATCTCCTCCAATTCAGCAAGTTCTTCATGTGATAGCTCACCACGGTATGCATCACTATAGATGGAAAATATAAGTTCCGCACATACAATGCTTTAGCTAAACATACTCTGATATGGATTTGTCAACTAGCACTAATCTTTTATGATCCTCCAGATCATAGTCCACGGTAAAGGGTTGTCGAATCTCACAAACTAGGTCAGGGAACTGAAGAGTCATCAGTGCTTTATGGTGCAACTCCCTAAAATCTACCAATTTAAGAGAGGTGATACATTCTAGTCTTAATCCCCTCAAATTTTAACTAACATGTGAAGTTTGCAACTGTGTAGAGATGTGCCTGGATTGCTATCACAATATCGGCTTGCTGTGAGCAGAACGCAATGTCTTGAGGAGGAGAATCCAATCGCAGCACTCTAGGAAGACATAGTGATCATATGAAAGTCATATGACATGATATGTACGTCAAAGCTCACAATCACCTGACTGGTTGGTTATTTTCGGTCCAGATTCGTATAGTGCAGTCAAGGGAAGAAGTAGCGAAGAGTTTCAGTTTGTGTGCAACGTCTAGACCCAGTATCTCATCCGAGTGGCTGTACTCAAGATCAGCAGAGTATATTTCTGTATTCAAGAGAGAATAAAGTGCTCATGTCACAGCACATGTAACAGCCTCTCTATGCAGACAATGGCCACTAAATATGACACTAGACAACTCTCAAGCTATTCTAGCTATTCAAACAATTCAAACGAGCTATTCTCTTTATGAAAAATTTCTAAACTTCAGCTTTGTGTTCTAAAAGTGGCCAAATCTGAATGCTTCCATAATGGTTTGATTTCCCTCCTAGTCACCTCTGTTGGGGATGTCGAAGCACTCAACAGTGTAAGTGGTGAGTTCTGAATTATTGCAAGCCACACAGAGTCTGTCTCTGGAGGAGACAATGATGGAAGGAGGCGAGTGAAGGGAGAAGGAGAGAAGAAGGGAGATGCACTCTGCCACTGCATGGGTGTACACTCCCCACACATGCAACATGGGGTCTGCAAAATGAAAAGTATGAAATGAAAAAAACTTCTTTATCTCATTGCAATAACAGATCACCCCTGGACACCTTTCTTATCAGGACACCTCTTAATCAGGACACCTCTAATAAAGACACTTTTCCAGTCCAAAAACTGTCAAATTGAGAGGACTTCATAAGAGGAAAAAAACAGAATTTTGTCTATAAAATAGTACTGACCAGTGCTAGCAGACACAATATAGTTCCTCTTGGGATTGCAGGCAATAGCGATCACTTTTCCCTGGTGGCCATGTTCACTCCATCTGACTTTCCCTGTGAGAGGTTCGATCACGGCCACATGACCCTTGACGGTGCCTGCCAACAGCAAAGACTCCCCTTCTCTTGCCACCTGTAAGGGGTGCTTCTCTGCACGTCTACGTCTGTTCAACTCACGGGCCTCCAGAACCACATTCAACCATTTATCTTTTGCCAATAGGTCATTGATATCATCCTTTATTCAAAGATAAATAAAAAGCATGTAATGGCGTATAAGTCTAGTTCATCTTACATCATCCATGGCTGTCTCGTAGAGTGCCAGACATGAATAGCGACTGGGTTGGTTTGAAGAAGACCAGCAGTTCATTAGAGTGGCTGGGTTCTCACAGGTGTCAAACATTGAGAGAGAGTCATCGTCACACAGTGTGTACAAAACCTCTGCAAAAATTAATATGATTCTCTCTCTCTCTCTCTCTCTCTCTCTCTCTCTCTCTCTCTCTCTCCTTACCTTGTAGGGGGAAGTAGCAAACTGAAGTTACTTTTTTTATCATTGGGAGGAGAGCTGTGGTCAATATATCTCCAGTCATGGGCGACACTATTCGAACTGCTGAATCAGCATTTGCAGAGACCATACGTGTGGGAACGAGGGGGTGGGTGGTGGCCTGTAGAGATTGGCAGACACCCCCTACAAAGGAGAGGGGGGCATAGAGCTGTTGGATGGTCCAGACCTTGAGCTGGCAAGAGGAGTAGGATAGAACCATGTAGGTGCCCGGCTCACATGACAATCCTTTGACAGGGAGGGTGTGGTCCACTCTAATTGGGGAGGAAGTGTTCAATAATAACAGAGGTACAGTGGAACCTCATACGACCCAGCCTTTTGTCCTTGGTAGAGAAATTGTCCTCTTTTGAAGGTTATTTTGTATGAGATGCATATACAAAGGTTACCAGCCTCCATTGTATATGTAATGAAAATGACTCACATCTGGACTTGGTCACTGTTGGAGAGGTCCCATACTCTCAGAGTGCAGTCCAGAGAGCCACTGATGGCCATGGGGCCATAGGGGTACGGCACCAGGCATGTCACTGGTCCTCTGTGCCCAATAAAAGCAGCACAAAGATTCCGAGAAGAATCCCACACCTTGACTGCAGAGTGAGCAAAATAAAACAAACAAATAAACAAGCAAACAAATAAACAAGCTAATAAATAAATAAGCTAATAAACAACAAACAAACAAGCAAATAAACAGATTTCAAAGCCAGATTTACTAGTGCCATCCTTGGCAGCAGTCAAGAGGAGACAAAGTGGTCTGAAGAACAAGATGGCTGAGATGGGTCTAGTGTGGATGTCCTTCATGTGTTCCAGTAGCTTCCCACTGCTCATGCTCACGATTTTGAGGCTGCACCCTATGCTGCCAAACAATCGCTGGGCATTGCCGGGCACTGGTTCCAAATGAAGGTGACTCATTTCCTCTTCTGGCTGCAAACACTCCTATTGAGTACAAAAATCTACTTAAAGGAGTAGCTCCTTTAATTTAATTACTCACATGAAAACTTTGTAAGTTGGAGATGACCTTTGCACCCTTGCGAAATACCCACGTCTATAGCAGGAAAAAACAAACAAACAAACAAACAAAAAACAAAAATAAAATAAACAAACAAATCATTGAAATGGCATGAGGAACATAATAAGTGAAATTACCATGATATTTCCTGGGCCTGTGGTAACCACTTCTCCTGACCAGGAGTTAAATATGGCAGCTGTTATCTCAGTGGGAGTTTCAACTTGAAATAAGTTCTCGAATGATCTATTTAGCAGCGTCAGGTGGTTCGTGGACACCCCTACATATACACCAAGTTCTGGAGCATGAAGCAACTTCTTGACATCACTCAGAACTTCAGTCAACTCAAAGCTTTCATTGAGCTGGTCCTTGACATATCGATGTATCCCTTTAGAGTGGAGGACAGTGCAAGTCTCTTTGGTGGGGTAGTGGATAACAGTATTTGTGCGACTCCCTAGTCTTAGTGTGTAGCTTGGAAGCATGCCATGTTTAATTTCAAGCTGTTCTGTCTCCCTTACATCTGCAAGGCCTGGAGCATTGGCAACATCTGAATCATGTCTATTGCTGCTAGATACCACTGCACTGATGTTTCTGATGTTGTATTTGTGTCTCTGGCTGTATGGTCGAGCTATTCCTCCGCTACGAGGTGCTTCTGAATCTGTTGACGCGTTCGTAGAAGACATCGCTCTTTCTGTACAGCTAGCTAGCTAGCTAGCTAGCTACAGCTCAGTCTGCAGTTGAGAATCTTTAGTGGCCGGCTACTATAGCAACGTACTTTCACCTTTGGCGGAAGTGACAATTTTCTCCAATTAATACCCACCAAAGCGGACGATTGAAGCTTAGGAAAGCTTGTGTAGCTCAGCAGTGAGCTAGCTATCTACATCAGCTAGTAAGCTTAGGCTGAGCTGAGACTGGTAACTAGCTTAGTTCAATGAGCTCTGAAAAGGGATCAGTAACATTATACAAAGCTGAAGAGACTGAAAGTGACAGGGAAAGTGAAAGAAGAAAAAAGAGGATGCCTTTTTTGAACTCAGGGGCGTGGTTTGTATGGGATCCTTGTGGAATTGTGTGTGCAGTTGTGACTTATATTCTGATTCTGTATGGAGAACTGGTGGTGCTGATGGTATTGGCACCACCCTTCCCCTCAGTAGGCACTGCCATCTGTGTCCTCATCTTCACAGCATTTGCAGTACTGGCTGTCATATCACACATCAAGGCCATGATGACTGACCCAGTAAGGCTAGCTGAATGAATATAATAATTTTCTGAACCTTCAGCTCGCTCAATCAGTATTCTATCATCATTCCCAAATAAGGGTTTAGTGAATCTAAACTTCAAATCTCATAATCCTATGTGTTGGTTAGTAATACATGCATGCAAATGACTGTGGTGGCATTTAATGTGATACAAGTGGGTATGTGTTTGATGAGTGTGCTGTACAATGGAACGTGCATAAAACAGAGGTGGTTGTTTTATAGGGGAACGACATTGAACCTGAAAAGATGTGAGATTGCATAGTGTGGAACTTGTCAAAAAAAAGATGACAGCAGTAACAGTGGGTCACTGCTATAGGTTTCAGTTTCTGCACTTTATGGTGTACAATCTTTTGATGCAAACTATTAGTGAACTATTAGCAGTCACATTTAGATTTTCCAACCCTCTGTGGGACAGTTGGACCTAAGAACTCAATTTCAGATGACAATCTCCTATTCCTATTAGGGTATTGTACCTCGGGAAAGTTCCACTGAAGAAGAGGTATTGGAGCGTCGACAAAATGGAGAGGAGATACGCTACTGCAAAAAATGTCGGAGCATCAAACCTGACAGGGCTCACCACTGCAGGTAAGATTACAATTGTTGGAATGGAATTTTTTATCATGGCTCCAAATATAGCACATGTGAGCACTGTGTGCAGAGAATGGATCACCACTGTCCCTGGTAAGTCACATGACCTCTAACCACACCCACTGTAATTATTGTCAATCAACAGGGTCAACAATTGTGTCGGAGAGAACAACCAAAAATTCTTTGTCTTGTTCACAGTAAGTTTTCAGGCTGATATGCCTTCTTTCATGAACCTTTCCTTCTCATTCGTTATCTTTTCCTCCTCTCTTATTTTCCCTCATCTCTCTCTTTCCTTTCTCCTCCCCTCCTCCTCTCTTCTCCTTCCTTCTTCCCTCTCCCTCCCTCCTTCCTCCCCTTCCCCCTCTCCTCTCCTTCCTTCCTTCCTTCCTCCCTCCTTCCTCCCTTCCCCCTCTCCCCCCTCTCCTCCCCCTCTCCTCTCCTTCCTTCCTCCCTCCCTCCCTTCTCCCCTTCCTTCCTCCCTCCCTCCCCCTCTCCCCTCCCTCCCTCTTACTCTCTTGTGTGACCAGCTGTACATAATGTGCATGTCTGTCTTTGGCCTTGGGATGGTGGCCTGGTTTTTCTTCCGCTGTGTGGGTCGCAACTTTGATGGATGTGATGGGATCATGCCGGGTCCCTTGGCCTTCATCCTCACTCTCTTTGGAGTCTTTGAGGGGTTCCTCTTCTCCCTCTTCACTTGCATCATGTTCTGCACTCAAGTCCATGCCATTGCAACCGATGAAACTGTGAGCCCTTTACCAAATGAAATATCTAATTGATCATCAACTGTTTTCAGGGCATTGAGTCTTTGAAAAAGGAGTCAAGACAGAGAAGTCGCTGGTTAGTGAGGGGGATATGTGCTAGATAAAGTTGGAACCTCCAATAAAGGGACCACTCTGAAAGAAAACAACCTCTACCTTTGTATATACACTCTATAAAAGAATAGAGGACAACCTCTCTTGTACAAATAACAAAAGGCTGGGAAGATTGGAGGTTCCTGTATGCAAAAATTTTAGAATCAGAATTATAACTACATGTGATGCAGGTCTGATAGTTTCACTGAAGTATTTGGCAGTCCCATTGGTCTACGCTGGTTGAATCCCTTCACTCCCCCACCTCACTCTTCCAACATCCTGCGACGGAGGATCCTGCTCAGTGTTTAATTAAAACAAAAACAAAACAACTCAAAAATTAATAATAGTGTTATGACTGTACAGTAACTGTGCTTGCTATCCAGTAACAGTTATACAGTTAGCTATTATGATAAAAAAAATTTTTTGACCTTTTCTTGTGATTTTAAAATAATTTTTTATACTATAAAGAGGGATTCAAAGCACCTAAATCCTGTTTCCTGTCATGTTTGAAACTCGATATCATTTCATGCGAATAAAAAGAAACCTTAACTGCTGGGCAAAAGAATAGTGCTTAACAACCATGGAGAGCAAGGATGAAACGAGGAAATGATCAGGACCACGTACATCTAGGTTCCAGGACCGCGCACATCTAGGTTGAGATAGAAGTCATTACTGGCCAAGTTTTTACAGTGATGTTATGCCTATATAATTTTTATTACAGATATACTGATATAGGTTTAAGAGCTGTGATACATGATGTGATGTCAGAGAAGTTTAAGTAGCAATCGTCCAATCCATTATCAAGGATAAAGCTTGGTCAAGAATAAAGGTTACAAGTATTAGGACTGTGACTGATTATTGTATCTATAATTCAGATGCTTCCTCTCAAAGAAACTTGCAAAAAGAAGGTCAAGTCTATTCCTTGAACACTGATGACAGCACACCATTAAACATTTCTGCCACAATTCATGGAATTATCTATCTATAGAACTCATGTGCATCCTTCAGTAGTAAGATTGCTAGCTACATATTAGCTGCTAGCTAGCCATATAAATTTCATCCACTGTGATAAATCTCTATATGTAGCGGGTCCCCATATTATCCCTATATAAGAGGAATCAATCCCTGAATCACTAGTGAAACGGGTCCCCATTTCTCTAGTGATTTGGGGATGGGGGTCCCCATATCACTGTTAAAGAAAAAGTGTCTGATGTCTAATGATCTTGGGCCCCTTACTTTATAATACTATTAAAGTAACTAACTCAACAAAACAAAACTAAAATGATAAAGAGAATTGCTACATGGTTACACTTCCACCTTTGTCAGGACACAGTGTAGTGAGGGAGCAGTTTACACTTCCACCTTTGTCAGGACACAGTGTAGTGAGGGAGCAGTTAGGTCCCCATTTCTCTAGTGATTTGGGGATGGGGGTCCCCATATCACTGTTAAAGAAAAAGTGTCTGATGTCTAATGATCTTGGGCCCCTTACTTTATAATACTATTAAAGTAACTAACTCAACAAAACTAAACTAAAATGATAAAGAGAATTGCTACATGGTTACACTTCCACCTTTGTCAGGACACAGTGTAGTGAGGGAGCAGTTATGGAAAACTTCCCTTCTCCGAAATATTCTCTCATGGCTTCTACGTTGAAGTGTGTATCATCAAATTCACCTTGGGTATGTATTTTGTAGAATTCTATAGCACTGGATATGTCTTGCATCTCTTGACTGTATTCTTTCTCATGTAAGTATATTTTCTCAAAGTCGTGTGCTGAGGCGATGTTCAGGTACTCATCTATAGAATATAGAGGAAATCGTTCCTGAATACTACTGAAGAATTCGTGACTGAAAAGTTTTGCTGGTGGAATGTTGCTATACTATTCAAGATGACAGTGAAGGCAAATTTGCCTCCTTTTTTCAGACTCTTGGAAACTTGCTGGAAGACAAGGTCCTTGTCCATGCACCAATGGATCACATGATTAGAAAATACGATGTCGTAATCTGTTCCTTGGATATCTTCAGCCTTTCCTTCATAATACTCCAAGTTATCAGCAGTATACATTTTTTTGGCCAGACTCAAGCGCTCCACGTCTGGATCGATAGCCACCACTTTTCCTTCAGGGCCAACAAGATCTGCGAGGATTTTTGAAAAGTAGCCAGTGCCGCAGCCAAGATCAAGCATTTGACACAGCCCAAGCGATCTAGAATGTCATGACCGTGTTGTTTCTGGATGACGCTGGTGTCTTCATATGTTTGTGCTTGACTGAAAGACATGATGTCGCTAGCAATTCTTGCCCGTATGGCACGCCTCCAGTAACAAAAATCGATGACGGCAAATGAGCCCAATATAAGGGTCAACCCTACGATACAGATATACTGGGTCCAATATAATATATCTGGCCTTGTATACTGGGTCCAATATTATATCTGGCCTTGTATACTGGGTCCAATATAATATAGCTGGCCTTGTATACTGGGTCCAATATAATATATCTGGCCTTGTATACTGGGTCCAATATTATAGCTGGCCTTGTATACTGGGTCCAATATAATATATCCGTCCCAGTATACTGGGTCCAATATAATATTTCTGGCCCGGTATACTGGGTCCAAAATAATATATCAGACCCCATAATTATTGGGTCCGATTCCATGTCCATGCCAAGAACTGGCATTGAATTCCGTGCACGCATGCGCATTTACATCGGATTCGGTGATCGAAGATAAGGAGTATAGCTGCTTATTTCTCAGGTAAGGCCACAGTAATTTATTTAACTGTTTCTCAGGCCCTCCCTCCTCAAATTTTGATGCCTCCCCAGGAGAAATATTAGGGTCAAAGTTCAAATTGAGCTCTCCTTATTTCTCTGGCATTCGATTACATACCTCTCTCCCTCCCTCCTCAATTTGTGGACAGTTTTCGTCTGAGAAACAAAGTTAAATTTTGGAACGCCCCTTTAATTAAATAAATATTTAAAATTGCCTCCCTACCTACTCAAATTTTTGACAGTTTTTGCCTGAGAAACAAGTAATTTATTTACCATGGCCTAAAGCATTGTAGCATTGTAAATGATTTCGAACTCTGAAATTTAGATTAACCTCCATAATTTTGAAATTACATACTAAGAAAAAAAAACTACTAAGAAAAAAAGAACTACCCTTTAAAAGTCTCCTTTAGGTTCAGCTAGAGTCCTTTTTTCCCCCTCATTCCTTAGGTACACCTCACTTTCCAAATTATAGGATGGAAAATGAATCAGAAGCTGAATTGTGGGGATGGGAACGGTTTTTTATGCTGATAAAAACTCTAGTTACTCAGAGTGAAAGTCAAATGGGTACTGCCAATGAACAATATGCATCATACACTATCGAAAGGCTTGAAGTATCTGTATCTAGTCTTAGATCATTGATCAATCATATGGAAATTGAAGCAGAAAATGGGCTATTTGATGAGGAAGAATCGATTGTTATTACTGAATACAAAAATGACTTAACTACACTAATCACACATTTGCAAACTTTAACCAGCCAATGGAGAGGGTATATGGATGAATTAATCAGAAGTGATGTCCGTACACATAATTCCTTTCAAGTTCCCACTATCATATCTGAACCCAGAGGACGAGGACGTCCAAAGTATTTGATAACTTCAGAGCAGCTTGAATATCTTGTTTCACTGAGATTTTCATGGAATGAAATTTCTGCACTATTAGGTGTATCTCGTATGACATTATATAGGAGGCGCAGAGAATTTGGAATGCTATTTGTGAGTGATACTCTTCCCAGTATCTCCAATAATCAACTGAGGGAAGTTTTAGTTCAAATGAGAAGACAGTATCCAAATTTTGGTGAAACCATGGCAATGGGACATGTCAGGTCACTAGGTTATCATGTGAGTCGGTCTCAACTGCGTGATGCTATTCATGTGACTGATCCGATTCAAACTGCCCTACGTTGGAGAGGAGGGTTAACTCCCAGAAGACCATATTCTGTTCCTGGACCCAATTCTCTTTGGCACATTGGTAAGATTGGTTAATTATGTACATGTCATGCATGTAGTAAAAACTAGCATGATTTTTTTTTTGGAGTTAATCATGCATCATAATTTTTGGTATAATATAGATGGCCATCATAAACTTGTAAGATGGAGATTCGTTACTCATTGTGGAATAGATGGCTACAGTAGACTGGTTGTATACTTACTTTGTTCTACAAATAACACTTCTCAGACTGTCTACAATTTATTTCTTCGAGGTGTGCAGCGGTATGGATTGCCATCTCGTGTTAGGAGTGACCAAGGTGGAGAAAATGTTTTGGTTGCTCAGCACATGCTGGAGCATAGAGGTCTGGATCGTGGAAGTATGATTGTGGGCAGTTCAGTTCACAACCAGCGTATTGAAAGGTTTTGGAGAGATATGCATCAAGGTGTGACAGTTCTATACTATAGGTTGTTCTACTATCTTGAGTATCAAGATTTACTCAACCCTGTTAATGAAATACATCTATTTTCCTTACATTATATATATTTACCAAGGATCAACAGTGCCTTAGAACAGTTTAAGAATAGCTGGAACAGCCATTCTATACGGACGGAACATGGTCACTCACCAACCCAATTATTTACAGCTGGACTCCTATTACTTCAACAATCTGGACTAACTGCAATGGACTTCTTTAGTGCAATTGGTGATGATTATGGTGAGGAAGATAATGGATATGTTGTGGAAGAGAATGAAAATGTTGTCATCCCCCCTGTTCAACTGGCTATTAATGATGACCAACTAGAAAGTTTACACAATCTTGTCAATCCTCTTTCTTCCAGTAATAATCATGGCATAGAACTCTATCTTGAAACTGTTCAGTTTTTGGAATCCATCACTAATTCTCACTAACTACCTCTTATTTATATTACTGTATAGAAAATACCTGATTAGGAGAGGCCATGCACTATAGCTACTTACAATGGGTAAATGCGCAAAAATAATTATAAGCACCAGGATTGTATTATATAACTTGTGAAAGAACAAATCAATATGAAGGTTATGTCAACTGAGGAAGTATTAACAATAATAAACTGGAATGAACTGTCACAATGCATCCATGATCCAAGACATTTCAGATGATAGAATTTGGTCAAATTCACAACTGAATTCAATGTATGTGGAGTATGACACAGGAAGCTCCAATACACAACTACATGTATGGGCAATGGGACGCCTTGCCACACCAGATAAACCATTGAAGGTGATGGAGATTTTATCTACAATAAGTGCCGAACTTCCTGTCACAAAGCGGAGGAATTTTCGGACATCATGAGGTTGCATATTACCTATGTACTGAAGGAGATATCCATATATCGATGACTGCAATTCATCAGAAAAAGGCGGCTCTTCTAATACTTGCAATACATTTGAAGCTGAAGAATTACTTGCCTTATAGATCTGTAACAAGTGATCAAGTTCAGTTCCTTTCCAGAAATCTTGATGAGTACTTGGAATGCCTCCATGCATCGAATAAATGGCAGCAGATGGTTTTATGAAAAACTCATGCTTTGCAATGCTAGATATGATGGACATCAACATTGCTGGTGATGGGATCTGTCTACAGCCAAAATTACCCAACAATGCTAAAAGCTTTGATTGTACAATTGGTGAAAAATTGCTGCAGCCACGGCCACATTCAAGAAAAGCATCTTTCAAGATGGAAGCATCATAGCAACTGAGGTGATCGATAAAACTTTCAGTAAGCACAGAATCTTTAATGCATATCGTAGGACCTAAGAGAACAGCTGCCAAAACAGGAAAAGCTACATGCACTGGCAAAAATCCAGACACCAAATACCCATGAGAGAGAATCCTTCCTAGAAAGGGGAACAAGCCCATATCAACATTTGGGTGAGTTGCTGGAACTAAGTTTCCACTGCCATCAAACACTTATCGAAAGCACATTTCCAAAATCCTGAAAAGAGATCACGTGAAACACCACCAGAATCCCAAGCATTTTCGTCATCGAATGCGATACGAAAAGGGAATTCATTCCTTAATCTCTCAAAATTCTTATAAAGCTGAATAACATCAGAATAAAGATGGTCTCTTCTGATTAAATGAGGGCTCCCCTGTTCACACACATTATTTGATAACATGAAGGTTTTCCGTCTTTGAAACTCTAAAAAAAGAAATAATTAAAAGTGCTTGAAATTTCACCATTAATGCATGCATGCATGCATGCATGAGAGAGAGAGAGAGAGAGAGAGAGAGAGAGAGAGAGAGAGAGAGAGAGAGAGAGAGAGAGAGAGAGAGAGATTACCTTGCTCATGAAGGGAAAAGGCAGTTGCTCCTATTTCCACCTACACAGGGAGAGGGAAAAATTACATTAAAAAAGCCTTAATGTAATGTATAATAAAGAGTTTCTTCCCCTGAGTGCTTCGCTGCTATCATGGACCTCTCAAATCTTCATCCTTCTCCATGCTATTAATTCAGAGTGCCCATGCTCTAAATCATTGGATTGCATATCAGGTCAGGAATTTACCTTCTTCATGTTTCTAAAACTAAGGTAAGCTTTCCAGAATAGGAAAATAGCTACACTTGCTAATTCAAATATGCTACTTTCGGTACCATGTTACTCTTCCCTATGCATAAACTAGCTTCTCTAGCCTTGAACCCAACCTCGTAGCTCTGACTCTAGTTGGAAACCCCACCCTTTGCAGATATAGATGGCTCTAAATGGCATACTGGTATGCAGTTCCACTTGGAAAAATATAATAATACTCCAATAACTATCTTCTCAAGCTGTACAAAAGTTTTCAGGTTGGTTGACCAGTAGAATTTGTGCATGTGCAATATAAATTCAAGTGAGCAAAATATAGTGTCATACAAATGATTTTAGCAAACACGAATTTAATTCCTGCACTGTTGTATCAACCAACCTGAAAACCTCTAACAGTCTTATTTCTCAGGACTGAGCATGCTCAAAATTTTGACCTTTGGACTCATTTAAAGAAGTTGATTGCAATATAAGCACAATACTTTTGTACAGGATATAATATTGAAGCCACACCCCATTACGAAATATGTGACCGGCTCTGGGAAAACCCTCCATCCGGTGAAAATTAAAATTTTTTTGTTATGGTAAAATTTATTATCTATGGCCCTTTGGCTCTTTATTGCGCAAATTTCAAAGCTATAGCTTTTATGACGCCTGAGGAACAGCTCTTAGAAAGATCGAGGTAGCGTCCATTAGCGTTATTGTTTTTTCAAGAAAAGCTGACTAAGCAACGTGAACATTATTTCCGGACATGCCCGTGGACTATTAAATTGACGGTGGGTGGGGTTTCGAACTGTAGTTAGTAAGAAGCTAGTTTCTTGCCTTTTGGCTCGAGAAAGGTCCAACCAAAGCTCCGAGAAGAGAAGCAAGGTACCGAAGGTAGCGCAGATAGCTTAGTAAGTTCATATTTCCCAGCGCATAAGCTGGAAAGCCTGCCTAAAGTTCAATGAATTTCAGCCTGACTAGAATCTCCGTGCACAAAGCTTCAATGGCTGACTAGCTAACTTTAGCGCTTCATTTGAAGCCTTTGTACTTGTAGTCTGAGCTCCAAACTTCATCTGTGCTTTGTTCAAGGATCATAGTTGTCATTTATGCTTAAAAAAATTTTTACTGCCAACTAAACGTGCTCATATGATAATTGATTTTTGCACCGGACGGAGGGTTTTCCCAGAGCCGGTCACATATGACACGTTACATACATCCATCCAGAAAAAATCTGGACACTCAGAAAAACTCGACCATGCGAGTTTGACCAGACCCTTGTTTTTCCACCGCCCTATGAAAAAAATATGTGGGCTGGCTTGCGAGACTAATCAATGCCTGCAGGTAAAAATACTGCTTGGAGAACTCCACAGAGGTAAGACAGTAGCAGCTAGCTAATGGTTATATAAAGCTTGTCATGAGCAACACCGCTGTAGACTTGCATCTAAAGACACTCCAGCTACCTATTCAAATTTATGCTGTTGCTCTACACCAGTATACAGAGCTCACCTTGTAGTCTCACACAGCCTAAAGCATTTCAGATATGATGGTTGGCAGCACAGAGTGCATGTGCATTATATGGAGTATAGACTATATGGAGCTGGAAAGCTTGCTCTTCTTTCCAGAACAAAGCCTTTCCCCAAAATCGGCCCAACTTAAACACTGGAGAGTATCATCTAGGCTTAGTTAAGGTGAGCATTCTAATTAATACTGGGCAGTGTGGTGGATGTAACTGTAACCTCAGGCATGTGCTTAGGGTTAATTATGCAGCTTGTCCAACTTGTGATAGGTACTTACATCTCCATCATCATCAAGAGGGGCAACATCTTGCTCTTGCTCTTCCTGAAATTGAATAACAAGGATATTAGTACATACCAACAAAATTCAGCATTAGCTAGCTACCTGATATGAAAAAAACTCAAAGAAATCGAAATTCAGATCACAATCATTTACTTCCACCACAAAAACGCTCGACATCTGAATGAAGCTGGATAACCTTTCCTTAGGGTGCACCATCCTATGCCCCACACGTGTGTATATTTTAAAGGGGGTAGAAATTTTACTGTGCGAAAACACCAATTCATACAATGCCTGCAACAGTGACAATGATCAAAAATTGTACTTATACCAAACTCAATCACACCTTTGTTGCTGCATCTCTTGGAAGACTGTAAGTTAGTCGTCTTGAACATGGCAATATGACAGACAGAGGGATAGCGGACTCAGAAAATTTGCCATCATACTTCATCTTCACATGCTCTCTGAGATCTTCCAATTCCTACAATTACAGATAGGGACATAGTTGCGTTTGTTGATTTAATATTCTACAGGAATTCTAGTATAGATGTAGCATATTATGCTCTACTGCATGACACTCACTTCCTCTTTTCTTTTCTTTTCCTCCTGTATAATACAAGGGTTATCTTAAAGCAAGTTCAAATGAATGCAAAACTCTTCACTTCCCCTTCAGCAATAAGTGAGTCAAGTAACCCCTTACCTGTACCCATCACCAAACTCAAGAATCACAGCAATAATATTATTACAAAACTATTATTCCTACTTCACTCCTTAGGAGGCCTAGGAGTGAAGTATGAATAGTAGTTTTGTAATAATATTATTGCTGTGATTCTTGAGTTTGGTGATGCTGATATAAACAGTTCACTGCACTATTGCTTTGTGTTCTTATTGAAAAACGATCTTATTATTCATGAGGGATCTTAGTAACAAGATCCCTTTGAAGAGGGATCCAACTCAGAGTTTCTACATTGAATTACAAGTTGGTTGTCCAATGTAAGATGCAAACTAAAAGAGCTGTGTAAACTTGAGGCTTTTCCTGAATAGATGTGTCAATGGATGCAAGTTTTAATTGCAGTCAATTTGGCTTTACATTTGGACAACCTATACCTGCAATTCAGATAACCACCCATGATAGCTACACACATCAAAGGTTCAAAAAAGACTTGGTGAATATGATTAGAGACAAGAGTAAGCCTTGTATGGGAGTGACATGCATTTATAGTAATTATACCTTCAATTGATCAATTTGTAAGGATTCAGCAAATTCTTTGTCCTGTTCAGCTCTTATTCGTCTTGCTTCCTCCCAATACGCTTTACTTTGCCTAACATTAGTGGTGGGCAAGTCATCACTTGAGCTCGATGCTGAAGTCACTATTACTGGTTTCTATTAAATCAGAAGTAAAGTTGTAAAATCTCTTGGAGTGCCACTTTGAGGGAAGCCACCAGTTGTACATTGTGGCTACTTCTAAAAGTGCCTGAATTGTCCAAATAAATTTGTATTGAGGAAAAACCACACATCTATTCAAGAACAGCCTCAAGTTTACACGGCTCTTCATCTTACCAACTCGCAATTCACTGTAACATGTCTAATTAAATGTCTAGACAGCTATATCAGCCCAGAAAATTCATTGATAGTGTGAGATACCTGGTTTGCTATCAGCTGCTCTGAAAAGCAAGATTTACGAATGCAAAATTTTTTCAGCCCTATGGAAAATTGATTCTCAACAGTTTCAGCTTCTTCTATATTCAGTAGCTTCTCACAGTTTACTAGACCTCATTGAGTTGCTTAGATACAGCTATAGCTACCTTCTATCGGAAGCCATTTAGCTACTAGACAGTTGTAAAAACAAGGGCAGTATCCTTTGCCCTAGGCTCTGCCCTCTGGCTCAGGTGATAAATCACATACAGCTGGCTGCTATTACTATTACTTACCTCTATACTTCCTATCTCATCATCCTCATCCATCTGCATAATGGAATAAATGATTGTCACAATCCACTATCAGGAAAAAAAAATTCTAATGCATAGGAATCCCCTGCATGCTCTCATTGAAAAGTGAGTGACTCCCCAGGCCTCTTTAAAGTGGAGCCATAAAAAATGAAGACTTGTTATGCTCTATTGAATGATCTTGCAAAGCACTATGATGAAAAAGCAGGCCACATCTCTCCCTCATCATAATTAAGGCCATGCAGGCTCTCTTTGGGGGAGGGGCTGTTAGTATTACCATCAGTCAGACTTACAGAATAGTTTGCAGAACAGTTAGGCAGAGGGTATTGTTCCCCAGCCACAAGTCATCACCTATTCCTGAAAATCATCACCTACAATTGTTCTGCAAACTACTGTAGACACCTTGACTAATAGGGCTTGGTCTTGCAACTCACCAGAACACTCATTCCTGCATCTGACTCATCTGATTCCAAACACTAAAAAGGAAAAAAATCATAAGTAACTAGCTACTGTCCCATTGCAGGTTGGTTGTCAGGAAAGTTTGGGGAATAGAAATTTATCCTATGGTTTACACAACTGCATGGACTGTATAGGACATGAAAGGATAAGCCACTACCTACATTCCTTCCTGAAATCTCAGTGCATACCTTGGCTCTTTTGTGGCTTTTTGATTCTTCATCCTATAAATAGAAGGCAATTAGCTATACACAGACCCAAGAAACCTTACTGCTATACTGTAGATTTCAGGATGGTTGTCCATAAGGAAGAAACCCCGATCCTTTTATGTCCTATTCAATCCATGCAGTAGTGTAAACCATATAGGACAAACTGTATTCACCTATTCCCCTAACCTTCCTGACAACCAACCTGCAATGGTGATTAATAAGACTTGCAACAGATTTTTTAGCATTCTACTGTTTGGTTAACCACTGGCTACAAAAATCCAGAACTTTGTTGCAAGTTTTACTAAATCAACTTTATCTCATACATGCACCTTATACTCTCTATACTCATGCACTCACTAAAATCATACCTCTGTCTCAGAGTCACCATGATGCTTCTGAAGAACATAAATAGTATTTCCTCTCCGTTTCTGTGCCAATTTTATTACAGTAGAACCAGAAGGATGCTGCTCAACAGATGGGGAAAGTTTCACCCCATTACATTCAAGCAGAGTATAGTATGGGATATTCTTGGACACCAATGCTTTAGTTATAATTTCGCCAACTTGATCACTAGACATTTCACGGTTTAGAAGAATAGTCATGCTCATACCATCCTCAATGAGTGAGGCTTTGTAAGAACCGCGAGGCACTCCCTTTTGAATATCTTCAATCACCATTAGAGTAACACAAGTGTTTTTTACACGAGTCGGTGACTTTCTAGCAGCCTTTTTTTTACGGCGCTGTTCACTTACAAATACACAGTCATCACTGGGGTTGAAGGGTTTACTTGAGGGTTTACACTTGGAGGCAGCAGAATTACTTGATGGGAATAATTTCCGCAAGATAGATCTGTGCACGGTCACTGGGAGGCTTTTGAATCTTCTCGCAAACTTCAACCACTTTTGATGATGGTTTTTTGGTCTATTAATGTAAAATTGTAGCTATTGTTAATTACGGCATCATTGGAGAAAAAAAAGCTGCATTGCTAGTGATAGCTCAACACGTAGAACGTGAAGAACAAAAGTATGCATGTACTCTGTATGCCTACAACCTACTTTTACTATAACTCTACTTTTACTATAACTTACAGAAGTTCTTTCTGTAACTGTAATAATATCATCAGCTTTTACTTCCTCCAAGGATGCGTCAATAAATGTTTCCCATTTTTTTGAATAAATTTGAACTACATGTTCTCCTAGCTTCAGTCCAAGATCATTCAAATGCTGATCGATTTTTCTGGTCAAACTGGACTTAGTAACAGTCAGAGGTTTTTTAGAGTGCCCATACTGGAATAATATTTCGAACGCCATGTCTAGTCTCTCTTCTCAACGGTAATAATTATTACTGCTGATTTCAATTCTGAAAATTCCGGATCTAAATTTGTGTTGCGCATGCGCTAAATATTGAAATTGGCGGCAGGTTTGAATTTGAACATCATTGAGAAATGTCTCTGTCTGCTGAGCCAACAAGAAAAAAAAAAGCCTATTCCAGCGACCTTAGGTGGAGGATTGTGTGGCATTGCTCTTGATCTAGGGTAAGGTAGATTGGGGTAACTTGGGACACTCTTACTACAAATGATGATATCTCTGCAACCGCTTTAGCTATAAACAAGCTTTAAGTTGCAAGAGATAGAGTAACCTTTCTAGTCCCAGGCTGAGCTAAAGATGATTAGTATTGCTTACTAATTAATTGGCTACAATTCGCCAATGTGTAGTATGTGGAAATCCCTTTTCAGGATAACTTGGGACACTGCATGTCCATGCAATTTTGACAAAGCTTAAACAGTGCGCTATGCATATTTTGCCGACTGATCACTTTTTTAAAACACAGAGATCATTATGCAGCATTATCTCAGTGAGTTAAATCAGTTCAGTAAGTTTGAAGTTAGTTTATTAAGTTTTTTCTTGCGGTCTTGTAAAATCAGCAGAGTGTTTAGGGCTGCTTTTTACCAACAGAGTAACCAAAACACTCTAGACTGGCTTCAGAGAGAGAGAGACAAAGCATAAATGTTTATGTGTGCAAAATAAGATCTTGAAACTCTTAGTAATCTCGAAGCAAGATTGAAATAAAACTCCATCGTCCCAAGTTACCCTGTGTCCCAAGTCACCCCGCTTTACCTTACCAAAGAATAGCTAAAACCTTAATATTTCTGTAGGCACTGCACACAGTATCTTCCAGCTCTTCCTAGCCACTGGAGAAGTGGACTCTAAACAGCCTCCAAAACGTGAACAAAAACTCGACAATCATCATGCTGTTTACATTCTAGGATTGATACTTGATAATCTTTCATTATACCTCTCAGAAATAGCAGTCTAAGTTGAAGAGATTAGTAGAACTATTGTTTCTACATCAACATTGTGCAGAATATTGGCCAGGCATGGCCAGGAAAAAAGTGCTTTACAAAGACGTCTTGACCTCAGAACATCATTTATGGCTGATACTTTCTCTTTTTCATGCACTGAAGAGAAATGTTCGTCTGGGTAGATGAAACGGGGTCAAACTTGAAAGACATGCTCAGGAAGTATGGATATAGTTTATATGGTGAGAGAGCAGTTAGCCATCAAATATTGATGAGAGGACAGTAATTGCTGCTATTTATACAGATGGTATGTTGGTTGACATGACAGTAAATTCTGTTGGAGAGAGATTTTATCCGTGGTTGCCTAATCCCAGAGTTACTACCCTTTGATGGGTGCAATCCTATATAGATCAATTGACAACTGTTCAATACATCATGTACAAGAGGTGATACAATTGTTTGGTGATGCTGGCATCTTATTACTATTCCTACCACCCTACAGTCCAGACTTCAACCCCATTGAATTAACATCAAACAGTTCCTCAAAAAATATCAAGATATTATAATGAACATAATACTCCTACAATAACTAGCATTTGAAAGCATAACTTTTAGTATGTGTGAGACACTGTGGTTATTGATACAAATGTTTTGATCTCGTCCAAAATGTTTGCTTGCATATCATCATATTGTTCTTTCTTTATTCTGCCCTTCTCCAACTCGTGTAGCTGTAACAGCTGCTGGACACATTGACCATGCAAATTAACTCGTTTTTGAAACATGCTCTTGACTACCTTCAGTCCTTTCAGTATTGGAGTCAGTAGATGGTTGAGTTTTTTGCCTCATCTTCCAAATGGGAAGAATAATGCTTTTTCATTTGTATAAGATGAGCCCAGGAACGCAATTGTTCCTCAGAGTATCGATTGTCAGCATGCTTCTTCCTCATCTTATCTAGGTACTTATCATACCATGAATGCTTACTTGCTTCAGTCTCCTCATCAGGTGAGCTTGAACACCTTTTACCACTCTGATTGCACCACAATAAGATTTCTTTTTCATTTTTTACCAGCATGAACACTATACATATCACTAAGATCATTCAGAGATGCCAACCACCACTGCTTGCCTTTAGCGCCATGTCCAGGCTCATGATGGAACTGGTTGAGTTTGAGATCCAGAGGGAGCATTTTGCACACTCACACAGTGCTGAATATAAAAAAATGAACTCTAATTCTATTTAACACACACCAAGTCACACCAAGTACAGCAGAATTTTTTTTTTTAATCATTCAATGCAAACAGCATTAGGTACAACCAACTAGCTAGAAGCTATTATTAAGGCTGACCTGATGAACGTTTGAAGGCCAGATGTGTCTGCATGAGGAATGTTATTACACCTCAAAATTTGTCTTATGGTGAAGAATCCTGGAGTTAACCTCTTGGGTGAAGCCATCGATCTGGCCACTGCGATCACTCCCTCCACTTACCAAGCTCGAAGAAGACAACTAGGATGACTCGACTGATCACTGATGCGCATGCGCAACGGATCGCGGATCTATCGGGTGTATATGCGCATGCGTGCACGGAATTCGATGCTAGTTCTGGCATGGGCATGGAATCTATAAATTATACTGGGTCCAATATTATTATTGGACCCAATAATTATTATTATGGGATCTGATATTATTTTGGACCCAGTAGCTATACCGGGCCAGAAATATTATATCGGACCCAGTATTATTGGGGCAGATATAACTGCCAGTATACTGGACCATATTATATTATATTGGACCCAGTATACTGGACCATATATATTATATTGGACCCAGTATACAAGGCCATATATATTATATTGGACCCAGTATATCGGTATCGGGGTTTGACCCTTATATTGGGCTCATTTGCCGTCATCGATTTTTGTTACTGGAGGCGTGCCATATGCCCGCGCTAGCTAGACTGCGTAGTCTATAGCTATATAAATTATCTATGGCATAATTTTGGGACTTCCTCGAATCAAGAATAATGGGGCACATTTTGAGCATAGCTAATGGAGCTGCTGCAAGCCTGAAAACACTACTTAGCTATATGTTCAGGGGTTTCTTGCTGCACTGTGATAGAGCCTAGCTACCTACGTACCTAAGACCTGAGTCACGAGTGATTTTCTTACATATATGATATGGACAACTACATGCAGCTGCACTCTTCAAAATTATCATTAATGTTACAACAGGGGAATAATAGGAGCAGAATGAGCATAATCTAGCCCGCGAGAGGTCAGGATCTAGGAACAGCTAATAGGGGGCGGAGACAACAGAGCCCCACCCATTCTACTGGTATAAATTGCAGCATGCAATTGGCCAGCTAATTAATCAACCAGTCGGTCAAGACTTGCAGAATGGTGTTCCGTTTCTTTCTTTTAATTTCAGTGAGCTGTTTTGGAGTCTTCGTCGCTAACTCCCAGGAGAGTTGCAACAGGTGTAGACAGTGCGTGTCAGATGTTTCAAGATCTTCTCTCTGCAAGTGCGACTCTGCCTGCGAAATTTTCAGGGACTGTTGTGCGTCCTCCAGTGCTCCAGCTTCTTGCAATTCCTCTCAGATCAGCCCCTTGCAGTCAGGCGTCGTTTTGGAGTGTCGTTCCATCTACCTGAATCCAGGTATTCCTGTTCTCTATGAAAATGAAGCATTCTTGATGGTGGCCAGCTGTCCTGACTCCTGGCATGTGGAACAGTCCACTGCTAACACTATAGCTTCCAACTGTGTCTCTCAAGACCTTGAACTACCTCCAGTCACAGACAGAGAGAGTGGTATTGTGTACAAGAATGAACACTGTGCTCTGTGCAATGGAATTAGACAGCTTGTAGCATGGCAGCCTAACTTAGCGTGCACTCCAAATGTTTATCAGCTGCTGCAGACACAACCACTCTCTCAGATCCTCCGAAATAATCCACGTATCTTTCAAACAGAGTGCCAAGGATGTTCGTACCAAATTCCCAGATTATCTTCCATTCCTTCTCCTCGATCCTGTGTGCCAAGAGTGAGTACCTGTCTGTCCAAGGGAGAACTAGAGAAGAGAATACGTCGTACATTAACAAGGAGCAATTACACTGATATGGTAGAAAGATGTGAGACTGGATTTTTGGATCTGGTGACAGCCTCCAATGTGGTGTATAGGAATCGTGCCTGTGCTCTGTGCAATGGTGAAGATGAGGAAGAACTGCAGTGTACTACATTGGGGAGACAGAGAGAGACAGTTCCCGACCAATGTGCTCCTTCTCCTCCAACGCAACCAACTGAGAGAGTCACAAGATCTCCTACTCCTCCTTCAACTACTGAGAGAGTCACAAGATCTCCTCCAACTACGATGCAGAGGGTCACTGCTCTTCCTATCACTAAGCCTCCTTTGCCATCCCCTCTCCCTTTCACCCTTGTCTTCCGCACAATTGCACCTTTTACTTTTAGGCCTAGGCCTGGGGTCAGACCTCGACCCAACCCAAAAGATATCATCGCACCTGTTGTACCTAGATTTCGTCCTTTCACTGTACCACCACCAGTCATGCCCGAACCTGATGGTATCATTGCACCTATTGCACCACCTCCTGTCATGGGAATCCCTTTCACCATCACCCTCAGCAACCTGGGGGGTGGACAAGTGATCATTTCTACTGAATCAGATACTATTGAGGTTCCTGTGAACTGCCCACCAGGGGAGGCTCCCATTGGACTACAATGTCGACCCACTCAATGTCCTCAGAGCTACTCGCAAACTGGAGGAAGGTGTACTGTGTTGCAGAATCCTTCAAATGGTGGATCCTTAAACTGCTCAACAACGATCCTAGCTCTCAACGAGTCAGAGTACACAGACCTTGGAAATGACACTATCTTATACCAAGAACAGGAACTAGTGGTGATAGAGCGTGACCAGCTGGGAAGGCCTCTGGTTTGTACAAACATTTCAAATACAACAATGCCAGAAGTTCTCAACTGTTCCACTGGTCTCCTGCCTTTGAACGAATCAGAGTACCAGGACCTTGGCAACAACACCATCACCTATGATGGAGAATTAATTGAAGTAATGTACTACGATGACCTTGGCCGTCCCTTAATTTGTCCTGATAATGAAAGTGTGGTGGAAGTGACTCGGAATCGCACTATACACTCCCTGAAGTCTCTCCCTGGTGTTGGAGAACTAACTTATATTGGTTGCTCTCTCTCTGTCTTGGGAACTCTTGTGATCCTCATCACTTACGGACTCTTCAGTGAACTCAGAACACTCCCGAGTAAAATATTGATGAATTTATCGGTTTGTCTCCTAGCAACTAGCCTCCTCTTCATCATAGGTGGTCCAGTGGTTCAACGCTTTCCTAATCCTGACCTTTGCACTGCAGTGGCAATATGCCTCCATTTCTTCTACCTTGCTCAGTTCACATGGATGAGTATCTTTTCTTTTGAAATGGCTCGAAGCTTTCATCGTGCATCTGAGTTCATAGTCGATTCTGCCAGGAAGAAATACCAGCTCTTGCTTGGATACTTGATCTTTGGCTGGAGTCTTCCCGTCATTATTGGTGTGACTTGCATTGGATTGAACTTCAGTGGCAGGGGATTGGTGCTATACGGGGTCTTGAGTGATGGAAGAGTAGGCTCGTGTTGGATTAACCATTTCACCTCTTTCATAGTAGCCTTCCTGGTGCCTCTACTCCTCTCCATTGTTACTAATCTCGTCACGTTCGTGGTAGTGACCGTGCTCCTGTGCAAGGCCTCTAGAAACAAATCTAAGCTAAGCAAATCAAATCACTCGGCACTTATTCGAGTTTGGTTGGCAATTCTCTCGATTACTGGACTGACTTGGATATTTGGTTTCATTTCTATCCCAAACCAAGGCAACTGGGCAACATATCCTTTCGTTATCTTCAACAGCTCTCAAGGCTTCATCATATTTATTGCTTTCCTTGCAACAAAGAAGACACTCCTACTCTATCGAGATTTGCTTACAGGAAGAAGATCAAAGAAAAGTTCCTCACCAAAGCAGAACTCAAGCATTACAAACAGCAGTCAGATTAAGTCTCAGCTCTCTAAGAAAGAATTCAGCTCAATGGACATTTTGCCAAGCCAGGACCCAACCATTCCCAAGAATACCAGCAATGGTGTGCTTGTTGAAAGAAGCAGCAATGGTGTGCTTGTTGAAAACAGCAGCAATGATGTCACGGTGTTCGTTGAAAATAGTACGACTGTCAAACAAGTAGAAGAAAGCAGGACTAATGTCGACTCCGAAGTTTAATCACAGCAGCACATCCATAACCATTATATTGCCCCATCACTGATTACATTGGTACATTAAATTTTTTATGATTTTTATGTGAATTAATTTTTTGCAACAATCATATTAAGAATTGTATTGAGTTTTACACTGCAACTACACCATCACTAGCTACAAGGAAAACTGGCCATTGTCCTCTCATGTAGTGTTGGCAATGGATACGTATGTCCTTAATTAGTGTCTATTATGTCTTTGATCTCTACTCTAGTCCCTTGAGCATTCAGCCTTCCATGTTAGTAATCAGCTACCAACTTTTTTGGGTTTCTTGCTAGCCACAATGACGACTGCATGTGTGTTGGTAGGAATAAACACTTCCTAATTAGTCCACTGGTCCAGCGGATCTGTACTGGTGGTCAACTTGTTTGCATACATGATACTGCAAAGGAATTCCTCTGACCTAACAGACATCATTGCACCATGACTGCAGTATATGTGGGAAGTGTGCACATAGACTTTCATACCTCAGCAAGGTGAGGTCATGTGTGTATGTTGTACTCTGTGTAGTACTCTCCCTTCTTGAGTATGTAGTTCAAGTGGACACTTAATATCTCCTTGTATTCCTGCCCAGTCTCCAAGTAGCTAGTCTCTTTCCTGTCCACAGTCTATGCTGGAAGACCAGAAATACTGCTGCTCACTGCATGACCTTCTGGCCAACCAAGGGTATCAAATCATATACCAGGACACTGCATGAGCACTGAGGACATCACCTGGTCTTGCAGTACTAGCACACCAAACCAATCAAAATTTAATAATAGACACAATACTTTGAAGTGTGGTGTAAATTTTTCCCACTATAACACTATGCATAGCTAGTTGTTTTCAGTGCAACCACACGTCAGACTGTTAACTATATAATTATGTATATATGACATTACTGGGCAGCAATTGATTCCTATTGAGTTTCAGGGTATCCACCAAACAATAATGTGTACCAGGTGTTGGATTTTTTTTCACCAACCTACCTATATATCCAAACACGTGAAAAATGAATACTACACTCATAATTTACCAAAGTCTTGTATTACGAGTTCAGTTTAGTTGATATTTCACACCATTGATCATAATGCTGCTGGAATTATTCTGATCAGGTATAATTATTATCAGTATATCCTTTCATTAATCATGCATGCATTGATTATCCTCCTGCAGCCTGAAAGTCTACACCATCCAAATATGTTGTCACCTTAAAAATGAGCGTGACCTGTTGCAAGACTTCTAGGATTATTGTGGTGTGGACACATTTAAGGGGAGATGACTTTCAATGTAATGACTACACATCCATGCACTAACAAGATTTATAGCAATATAGGATAAACTCCCCCATTAAACCAACCAATCATTGACTTGGAGAGAAGAATTTCCCCACACCATACCAATTACGGACTTATTGACTTGAATACCCCACAAATGTACACTAACCAGAATAGGAAGGAAGGATGGAAAAGTCAAGAGTCCCTGGGTGTACTATTAAGAGCCACATCCTGGTTACCTGTGCTGTTATGGTTTGACTAAAATGGAACTGATATACAAGCAAAGAAGCTCTACAAAATAGATCATGCCAGCCCTTGGCTAGTTGACATGTAATGATTACAGTTCGAGAAAAAAATTAATAATAAATATAAAACATATCTCACCTGTGAGTGTGTGGGTTTGTATATCAAACCATAAAAAAAAAAAAAAAAAAAAAAAAAAAAAATTGATGTGCACATAAAATCTATTCCTACTACTGCATGTGCTTCAGATCTGACTTGCTATAATTATTATTATTTTGCCTCCCTACAAGAGGGGTGTGGCTTCTCCCTGACTCCACCCACTCATTCCGAGACCTGTGGTTTGCATTTCTTCGTCGAGTGGAGGGGGGTAAAAGTTGTGCAGGGGTGAGTAGGGGGGTGTGATGGAGGGGCTCAGATATGGGGCACTCCTGTCATCAGTACCCGCACTCCGTCTATTCAGTGTAGACCTGAAATATCATAAGAAAACACCTTTACAAAACCAGGAATAAGTGTACCATGGGATGGGCCAGGGATAAATGGTTTTAATAGGGGAAGTGTGGTCTCCTTATTTGGGCATAGTAGAGTAATAATGAAATGGCCCATATAAGGTATATATGTAACACTATAATATCATGTGACACTAATTGGATAAAGGAAGGGGAGGCCCCCCTTATACCGTTTGCTGATGGTGTATTACATGGAGCATTCACCTGTCAAAAGCTTCAATGGCCTGCAGTAGAGAGATTAGGTTCTCATCTGGCTTGGAGCGGGGCAGTTCTGACTCTGTCCTCATGTTCCCATGCTCCTCCTCCCCCTTTTCTTCACCTAATCTCTCCTCCAGTGAACCATGACCTGGCATTGCTTGGTCACCCAATGTTCTATGCTCCACTTCAACTGGACTCAGGCTTGCTTCATGTGACCGCTCTTCTGTGCTAAGACTTGGGTCACGTGACAGCTCTTCTGTGCTAAGACTTGGGTCACGCGATAGCTCTTCTGTGCTAAGACTTGGGCCATGTGATCGTTCTTCTGTGCTAAGACTTGGGTCATGTGATCGTTCTTCTGTGCTAAGACTTGGGCCATGAGATCGTTCTTCTGTATTCAGATTCAATGATTTCTCAGCACTTGGACTAACTTTTCTTTCTGCATTCTGACTCGAGTCACATGGGTTATCTTTCAGATTTGGACTTGCTTCTAGTGATCTCCTTTCTACATTCACATTCTCGTCACGTGACTGATCCTCCACATTCACACAATTGTCACCTTCTATGTTAGAACTCTGATCATGCGATTCCTTTGAAATGACATTGATATCATGTGATCTCTCTCCTTCTCTTGACCTCAGGTCACCTTTACTCAGGTCATGTGATTTCTCTTCTGTACTGGGATTCAAGTCTTGTGATTTCTCTTCTATACTGGGATTCAGGTCATGTGAGTTTCCTATTTCGTTTGGACTTGGATCAGGCAGTGTACTTGGTAATGACCTTCCCAGATTTGATGTACTTGAAAACACGTCATGTGACCTTCCCTGTTTAGTACTCACATTAGGGTTACTCCCTTGCTTCTTCATATTCAAATCACTTGACTTTGCCTGCCGACTTGTGGATTGCAAGTCTCCCTTTTGACTTGTCTCTGCCAACTTTCCCGAATCCCTCTGGGGTCTGGATGACTCATGATGGGTAGTGCCCTTGTTCCGATGGATACTATTGGAACGTGGGTGGAGGGGGGTGTAGGATCCCACAGCAATGAACCCTCGGGCTGCTTTATGGATTAAACCTTTGACTTGATCATCGTTGGAGAGGTCTAGTGGTGTTTTGTGTTCGTTGTTAGTAGCAGTGTAACTGGCCCCATAGAGCAACAGCTCATTGACCAGTGCAGGATGGTTCCAGCGAGCTGCATTGTGTAGAGGTGTGTCTCCTCGGTTGTTAGTAATTGTCACATCAGCACCATGCTAGTGAAATCATACAACACTAACTTGTGGGAAATCATAATATAAATAGAACATTAATTAGTGGATTATTTAAACTTTGACCTTGTTCTTAACTTTGTTTTTCTTACACTATTGCCTTCTTACCATTAGCAACAAGGCTGCTGTTTCCATGTGTCCATTATTGCAGGCCAAATGAAGGGGCGTACTTCCAAGAGAGTCTTGCAGGTCAACCTGAGTAGTGTGCTCTAACAATAGCAATACAACCTGCGCATACAAAACCAAGAGGTCAAGGTACAATTATAATGGAGTTAAAGATGGTCTCCCAACCCACTCATTAGAGTTAAATCATTGTTCTCCACCCACTCATTAGAGTTAAAATCATTGTTCTCCACCCACTCATTAGAGTTAAAATCATTGTTCTCCACCCACTGATTGGAGGATGACCTCACTCACATCTTTGTGATTGTACTGGCAGGCAAGATGGAGGGGTGTGTGTTCATTATCCCTGGTACGACTGTCCAGGAAAGCCCCATGGCGTAGGAAAAGGTCAACCAATGGATGATTTCCCAGTAGACAGGCTTTGTGTAAAGGAGTGTAGCCCACCATGTCTGAACAATTGACAGACAGGAATGTAGCAGACGATCTCTATACAAGAAACATAATATCGATGGGCGTTATAATCACAAATGAGATCAAAAACCATCTGTGAATTTCACGAATGTAACACACCTTCTAGACTTATCAGTAAACATTTAGTACTGCACAATACTCAATTATCATCATGCCCTCTGATCCAATAATGGATCTTTTTCCCCTCACCTTTCTCAGCTTGGAGCAACGGTCGCACTGGCAGAGAGGGTGACAAAAGTCACCTGGAGACACTACAGAACCAGTTGACTCCTCCCATCCAAAGATATAACGTACCTTTCAAAGAAATCAATGCAAATCTCATCAAGGCATGCATGGACCACATGGAAAAGTTTACCACCACCAAATTTTTTTATGAGACCAATAACACTCACTTTGACTGTTAAAACCTAAATTGGTCATGTGAAAAATTTAGCCATTTTTTACCAAGGTTATTATAGACTTGGAAAATTTAATGAGACCAATTCAGTGTGAAGCCTGACCTAACAAAGCCATTTCAAAACCAACTATGAAAACTCCACAGGAATGCCATTTGGATGACTCTGAACTCCAAAAATACCAAGGCTATAATTATGGAATTTCTTGAAATGGTAAGACCAACATCGCTCAACTAGAGAAAATGACTGTATCTCACCAGATTTGTGTCTCCATCCTGAATGGCTCTAAAAAGCTTCTTGAGCTGGCGATCAACTTCTGTGGTTGATTCTCTGAGAGACATTCTCTTGTTTATCCTCCTGTTTCTGATGATCACTGGACTCTCATCCCCCGCTGCCCCTCCTTCCTTTTCCCCACCCCCTCTTCCTCCTGCCCCACCTCCTTTCTTGTCCTCCCCCGCCAGCCCTTTCTTTCTGTCAAGCTGGACAGAGGACAGCAACTCTTGAACCTAAAGTACAATTGATCCAGTCACTTTCAAAGTACTGCACATGCATATGTATATGAATATGCAATGAACATGTACTGCACATATGAATGCACTACACATGTACATGAACATGCAATGCACATACACACATGCAACTGCAAATGCATATGATATGAATGCACTGCACATGTACAACATGCGCACTGCACATGTACCTTTCTGCTCTGAGCACACTGTTGAGGAATCTCCCTTCGTCTGTTCTGGATATGAGGATATGCTCCCATTCCCAGCAACTCTGACACAATGGAGGCTATTGCATACAACCACTCATAAACAAACAAACAAACAAGCAAACAAATAAACAAAACTTACCATAGCCCCACCTGGCTGCATTGTGTAGTGGGGTATCTCCCTGTTCATTACTGACATTGACATTGCACTGGGTGGTGACGTGGAAGAGCAGTGCCTTCACACACTACAAAGCATATCACATCACACAACAGTACATCACATCATTTTTCTCTTCTAGGAATACTAGACTGAAAAGTTGCTATACACACACCTCTTCATGACCATTTGAGCATGCCTGGTGCAGGGGAGTGTTCCCATGGTTATCAGTGGCATTAATACAGCTTCCTTCTCCGAGTAAAAGTAGCTGAGAAATGAAAATAACATCCGATAATGAGAGAGCTCCAAAGGATAAATGCAACCATTGCAAGGCAGACTACTATCATCTCGGTCTTCACACAAAAGAGCACTCAAGGACACAACTATGCTTGACATGTGAGGTAAGATTGAGGGCAATCAAAAATGTTTACCAATTATTATTATTCGAACAATAAATATTGGGGCTAAATAAGCTACGAACTAACAAAACAAACAAAAAAAAAGAAGTTCAATGTTTGGAAGAGATTATCTACTAGTAAGTCACAGGGATAAGTAAGCTACTATATATTGTCACTATTAACTACTGAAAGTATTTATGCCCCAATAGGTAAATTGTTACATCATCATGGACCAGCATGACGACTTAGAGCTCTGAGTCCATGGTAGTGCCAACACTTCCAACTCCTCCTCCCACTGCACTCCCCACTCCTCCTCCCACTGCACTCCCCACTCCTCCTGCCACTGCACTCCCCACTCCTCCTGCCACTGCACTTCCCACTCCTCCTGCCACTGCACTTCCCACTCCTCCTACCACTGGACTTCCAACTCCTCCTCCCACTGCACTTCCCACTCCTCCCGCCACTGTAATTCCCACTCCGGTTCCACTGCTAAAACTCTTTGGAACCTGGCTTGAAGCTGTATTGACAGGATTCTTAGCAGACCGCTTCTTCTTGATCTTGGGGTCGTTAGTTGCACTCATCTTCTGTGGCTTCTTCTTCCTCTTTCCAGTGAATAAATCCCGATAGAGCAAGAGTGTCTTCTTGGTGGCAAGGAAAGCGATAAAGATGATGAAGCCTTGAGAGCTGTTGAAGATAACGAAAGGATATGTTGCCCAGCTGCCTTGGTTTGGGATAGCAATGAAACCAAATATCCAAGTCAGTCCAGTAATCGAGAGAATTGCCAACCAGACTCGAATAAGTGCTGAACTGTTGGAGTTGCTTATTTTCGACTTGTTTCTAGAGGCCTTGCACAGGAGTACGGTCACTACCACAAATGTGACGAGATTAGTAACAATGGAGAGGAGTAGAGGCACCAGGAAGGCCACTATGAAAGAGGTGAAGTGGTTAATCCAGCATGAGCCTAATCTCCCATCACTCAAGACCCCGTATAGCACCAATCCCCTGCCACTGAAGTTCAATCCGATGCAAATGATACCAATAACGACGGGAAGAGTCCAGCCAAAGATCAAGTATCCAAGCAAGAGCTGGTTTTTTTTCCTGGCAGGATCGATTCTAAATTTGGCTGCAAGATTAAAGCTGCGCACCATTTCGATAGAAAAAATAGTCATCCACGTAAGCTGAGCAAGATTGGAGAGGTGGAGGCATATTGCTGCAGCTGTGCAAAGGCTAGGATTGGGAAAGCGTTGGACCACTGGACCACCTATGATGAAGAGGAGGCTAGTTGCTAGGAGACAAACCGATAAATTCATCAATATTTTACTCGGGAGTGTTCTGAGTTCACTGAAGAGTCCGTAAGTGATGAGGATTGCAAGAGTTCCCAAGACAGAGAGAGAGCAACCAATGTAAGTTAGTTCTCCAACACCAGGAAGGGAAGACAGTGCAGTCTGATTCACTTCCATCACACTCTCATTAGTGGGACAAATTAAGGGGCGGCCAAGGTTGTCATAGTATATTACTTTGATCAATTTTCCATCATAGGTGATGGTGTTGTTGCCAAGGTCCTCGTATTCTGATTCATTCAGAGGCAGGAGACCAGTGGAACAGTTGAGAAACTCCAGCTTTGAACAAACAAGAGGTCTCCCATGTGCATCACGTTCAACCGCGACCAATTCTCGCCCCTTGAATAAAATCATGTCATTTCCAAGGTCCGTATACTCTGATTCTTGGAGAGCAAGGACCATAGAGGAACAGGAGCCAATTAAAGAGCACCTTCCTCCAGTTTGCAAGTAGCTCTGAGGACATTGAGTGGTCCTACACTGCAGTCCAATGGGAGCCTCCCCTGGTGGGCAGTTCACAGGAATATGTAGTGTCCTTGATTCGAAAGAATAAGTCATCAGGTTGCTGAGAGTGATGGTGAAAGGAATTTTTCGTGCCAAGTTACCACCTGGTCCTAGCATATTACCGCCATCAGTAGATTGTGTTGCTGATACAGGAGCACATAAGATAGGAACCTCTTCCCTCTTATCACCCAGCGTCACACACTCGATAAATTCTGGTTGAGTCTCTTCACCATTGCACAGAGCACAAGCACGATTCTTATAAATGATACTGGAAATATTAATCAAGTTTAATATCCCAGATACACATTTCTCTACCATTTCAGTGTATTTACTTTCGTTTAATATGCGACGAATCTTTGGTTCGAGGTTTTCCTTGGGTAGGCAGGTACTAACACTTGGCACACAAGATCGAGGAGGGGGAACAGAAGGAGGCATCCTGTACGAGCAAACTTGACAATTTCTTGTGAAGAGATTTGGATGGTTTTTTTCAATATACTCTGTCGGTTTTGACTCCAGCAGCTTGTAGACAGTTGGAGCACAGGCTATGTCAATGTTCCATGCTACAAGTTGTCTAATTCCATTGCACAGAGCACAGTGTTCATTCTTGTACACAATACCACTCTCTCTGTCCGTGACTGGAGGTAGTTTGAGGTCTTGCGAGGTACAATTGGATGCTATGGCATTAGCAACAGACTGTTCCACAGGCCAGGAGTCTGGACAGCTAGACACCATCAAGAATGCTTCATTTTCATACAGAACAGAAATAGCCGGATTTGAAAAGATGGAATGACACTCCAAAACGACACCAGGCTTCAGGGGAACGTTTGAGGGAGATGTGCAAGAAGCTGGAGCACTGGAGGATGCACAGCAATCTCCGTAAATATCACAAGCAGAGTCGCACTTGCAGAGAGATGAAGATTGGGAAATGTTTGCAACGCACTCGGTACAACTGGTGCAGTTCAGCTGTGACTCAACAACTGGAACTGCAAAACAGCTCACCAAAAACAAGAAATGGAGTAACATCACTGACTTTCTACTTCAAAGAGTTCGAAGTCATAAATCACACCTGGAAAGCTGTGTTTTTATAGATACATGCAGCATGGGGTGGAGCTGATACTGCCACCACGTACATTGGTACATTATTACTATTGCGCACGCACAGGAGTAGTAAAACGGAAATGATTTAATTACACCAACTACAATAATTCATGTTGTTTTTAATCTGGCAATGCAACCCTAGGCCCTGGACATACATTTCTGTAGGACATACAATTTTCATGTACATGCTAATCACATTCATGCATTCATGCATTTGCAGAAAATTCAACAAACTGAATGGTGTGAAGCAGCTAAGGGCTACAAGTGTTAAAATGTGAATCTGAACCAGCCAGGGAGTTCCTTTGCACCATCTGGCTGCACCTACCTCACCTTTTGCTGCACCCATCTCACCTTCTTTCTCATCTCAAGGTCATCTCACCTTTCTTCTCATCACAAGGTTGTCATGGATATATACAGTTAACTATAGGGATCCAGGACTGGAGCACAAGATTCCCTTTATGATCTTGCATCATAACTACTCTTTGTCAAGCCAAGAAGAAACAATTTATGCCACAGGGACTTGGTGATCAGATTATGAAAGGATGTAATATTATATGAAAGGATGCATAATTGTGATACTAGACTATGCATGCATGAACACCTACCTTCATTTATTTATTTATTTATTTATTTATTTATTTATTTATTTATTTATTTATTTATATTTATTTATTTATTTTTCTGGTTATAATTATATTTCTGTATTGTACTCTGCTCCTGCTTGTTATGTAAACTGCACATGCTCAGTCAAGTTCACCTCAAAATGCTTACTTAAACATTAGAGAAAGGGGTTGGGCACTCACCGTGCACTTTTGGTGACCTTTGAGACAAGATAGGTGGAGGGGGGTGGAGCTGTTGTGGTCTGTTGCTGTGACAATTGCTCCATGCTCCATCAATAACTGAACCAACTCATTATGTCCTGCAGAAGTAATTATGCAGATTTCAGGACAGAAAGTTTTAGGACAGAAAGAGAATTCAGGACAGAAAAAAGTTTAAACCAAGGCTAAGCACAGTGAACTAATATAGAAGGAACTCAATTTTGACTGTCATTTCATTCAGAGAGTCAGAGATAGAACTATTAATTGGCTCCACCCACCCATTAAGGCTGCGTAATGCAGACCAGTACGTCCTTCCTGGTCCCGCAGGAACACAGAGGCCCTGTCTGAGTCATCCAGCTGCCTACAGTGGAACATATTCACAAGTGTGAAATCAACATGTGCAAAAAAAGATCTACCTATCATGAGGGCCAATTATAACAAATCAAAGTCCTATTGACTTGCGTTGATTCTGATTATTATGTGAGCAATTGTTAGAGAGTAAGGCCATACCAATTGCTCAGGCGAAAATATGCTGATTGATGGGTAGGTAGGTCGCATAACTGGGAAAGTTTAGACATGTCAAGCACTGATGGACAGAATGTGATGGAGGAAATAAATACTATCATGAATGCACTTTTCTTCATCATCCCTATCCTTGGCATGCAATAATATCTAAAGTTTGGCCGAAAGCTCAGTACTGAAGAGAGGGATTGATCATTAGTGGGGAAAGAGAGTTAGCACTGGGATCAATTGTTCATGGGGAAAGAGAGACACTGGGATCAGATTGCTTTGCTACTCACTTGTCAATCAATACCACACACTTGGGGCATTCACAGAGAGGGTGACAGAGACGAGACTTGTAGGAAGACTTCTCCATCTGAGCTTTCTCCAGGAGCTGTTTGACAGCACTCACATTCCCCTCTGAGATGAGATTGAAGAACTGACGTGCCTCTTCTTCTCCACTGGTGCTGTTGGTGCGTAGCCTTTGGACGGTAGCATGGTTGATGAAGGAGGGGGCTTTGCTAGCCAAGTGCCCATGCTCAGAACGAACATATTCCACTGCCGCTTCAAAGGATGTTAGGTAGTAACTACAAAAGAAAGAGAGTTCAAGTCACATGACCTTGATGTAGGACACCATATAGTCACATGACTTCACTGTGCTAACCTTGCAATGATCACATGACTATTGATAGTCACATGACCTCATATAATATTCCTAACCACATAGAATGTACATCTACCATTATAGTTTTTAATTTAATTCAATTTACGTGAATTCCTCGTGAGTGACATTAGAAAAGTGAAAGCGGTTGATGTAGGTCAGATTCCCGTTCCAATTAGGGATATCAGTGACAATGACCAGATAGACCAGAATGGGGAGTAGCTCGTCAGCAGTGACCACCTCATGACTGGTTTCTGGAGTGCGGGTGGTCAGGGTGCTGATGGTGGAGCTGAAGCAGTAGAACTTTTCCAGGGGGGTGGTAAACTGGTTCAATTGATACAGAATTGCACGTGCCTTTGGAAGAACCAAACTGCATGAGGTCAAAAGATTCTGATCAAAGTTTATTGCTGTGTCCAGAGACCACCCTTCTATAAACACTACCCATATACAGAGACCACCTCCAACTTATTGCGGCCCAGAGGTTGCTGTTATAGGCAGGTCTCACTGTTTGCCACCTCCACGCATGCATGAAGCACTTGCCTGAATTCTGACTTGATGCCAAGAGAATGTGGACTGGTGTCTGAAAGGTTGCGTGTAATCTTATTGAAATGTGCATCCTATGGGAGAAAAGATGGTTATAGGTCAAAGGTCAACGTACAACCACAATATTTGGAGGTAAGTCAATCGCTTACCTTTTGAGCCACAGTGAAACAAACTTCCTTGAATATCTTCTTGTGGAGCCCAGCCATCACATAGGTCTGGATCAATGGAACAAAATAAGAGATACATGACGTCAGCTGATCTCCAGGAGTGGCTTATACTTAGTGTTCTTTCATGTTTTGAATGACCAAGTGTTAGTTAACAACTATGCTTTGTTCTGTAATGCTACCACACCCATGCACACCCAGCCTCAAAATGTGGACCATACCTAGCACAGAATTGATAAATTATTGCATAGGACAATACACCTAGCACAGAATAGATGTTGATTAATGCACATGAGATGCATATATTGCCATTCAGCTATAGGTGTTATGTGTCATCCGATCGATTCACAACTCTAACGGCTACATAATATGAATCTGATGAACAATACCTCAACTGCCAACTTGCAAAAGCTCTTCTGCATCGCAACTTGGAATTTACGCTGAAAAAAAGATCCAGTACACGTCATACATATCACTTAAAATTAGACTCACAATTTTGAAGATTTCTTGCACAGCCCTGGTATATACTGCCGATGCAGCATCCTGCAACAAGGGGTCACCAAGATAAGTACTGCTATTGGTGTACTATAATAGGGAGCTCTAAATAGTAAAATATGCCCACTGCTACATTCAGTGTTTGGAACAATGGCCATATGGACTTATAAAGCATAACATTCTTCTGTGTTTGTTAGCTAAAACACAGGAGTATTAGCCACACCCACCATGATAGGCCTCATAGTTGTCCCCCTCTCCACTAACTGGAAGAAGTCGATCAGCCGGTCCACTGAACGTCGAACTTTGTCACTTCCTGGCTCTCCCCACAAAAACTTATTACAGTCTTCCAAATTTCTCAAGGTGATCATGATATTGTCACCCATAGCTACACACAAGGGTGAGGGTTATCCCTATCATTAGAGGTTCGTTGGGTATCTCCTTACCTCCTTCCATTGGCTGCTCCAAACAAAACACTTGATAGCTCTCCTCACGAGAGTTAAAGAAACACTCGTCAAAGAGAATTTTCACCTGAAATAAAACAGAGTAAGGTCTCAAAGAAAGGTCTGTTTTGAATGACTCACCAAACGCATCTCCTTGTAGCCCTGTCCAACCTTCACCGTCTCACCATCAATGATTGCTTGCTGGGGGAAACAGAAAAGAGGACAGAGAGCTACTAAAGGTGCTTAAAAGATGGCCTCGTCTATTACTGTACTTGGATTATGCTCAAATATTTAATGCCCTTATTCATCGCCATAACTCCGCCATACAACTTAATCAATTATGGTGTCAAAGGTCAGACTATGTCAGGTTACTATAGCTTACTTTGTTGTTGAGGGAAATGAAGCTGTTATTGTTCTCAGAATTGTCAGGGTTGGAGGGACGGAGGATGTGATTCTCAAAGTCAGTACGGCTAAGTTTCAGATGGCATACTGTGTCACAGCGAGGCACACATATCTACATCAAGAAGGGGGCGGGTCACTCAAAAACAAACGGCCGTTATAAAACATTGTTGTTGCTAGAATTAAGCTACCTTACACATGTATCAGTAAAGTAGGCTTGTGCAAATTTTTACACCCCTATAAATGATCTTATAGCTCCCATTGTGTTGGTGGGCATTATTTAAGAACTCACCAACCACCTATTCTCGGCTGCAGAGTTGAATAAGTTGCTGTACTTGCCAACGAGCGTCTGAAAGAATAAATTCTCGTGGAGGTCCTCGTCGTATCTTGCCATGGCTTATATTCGCTCGTTCAGTCAACAGTGGTCGACTATGATCCAGGCCCTGACGTCATGCATGATGCTTATACACAATGACGTAATCACAAATAATTACGGGGTTTCCCCCACTAGCAAAGATGTATCGCCATCCTTTTAGGATCTTGTGCAGATATGGGGCAAGATTTCAACTCAGGAGGGCCTCTAGTTACTGCTTGCTCTTTCCAGGACAAGGTAGTCAGGTGGTAGGGATGGGTCGAAGAGCCATTGCAGCTGGAGAGGCAGGAGTTCTCCCTGGTGTGGCAGAGGTTTTCAAGGTGGCAGAGAAGGTGCTGGGTTACGATTTAAAGGATGTGATCCTCAATGGACCTCAGTCATTATTGGACGAGACAGTGCACTGCCAACCAGCTGTTGTGGTCACTTCATTAGCTGCCATGGAGACATTGGAACTGACAAATCCTTGGGTGGGTGGATGGTTGCATGTATGACCACTCTGTGCTGGTGACATCATTGTGCCAGTAATATTGTTTTAATGGAATGATGAACTATCACACAGCCACACCTTGACAATGACCTGAGTTTGGACCAAACATTTCTGTTTGTAGGTCATATCAGCTGCTGCTGGGTTCAGTGTGGGCGAGATAACAGCTCTCATTGTTGGAAAGAGCTTATCCTTGGAACAAGGTGTGTTGAACAGGACATTTAATAAGAGGCTGGGGTGAAGATTCTCTAGTTAATCCTTCCACAGTACGAGTTGAATCCTGAATAGACAGGGACATTATTACAATAGAAGGTTAAAACCTCTAGCATGACTTATCCCTTTTACTGTTGTTATTATTTTTGTTGTTGTTATTGTTGTTGTTATCATTGGTCTAATAACCCCAGGACTTCATCTGGTATCAGTAAGGGCAGCTGCCATGCAGGAGGCATGCAAAATCACTCCCAGCTCCATGCTAACGGTCATAGGTCTTGAGGAAGAAGCTCTGAAGACCACCATTGATTCTGTGAAAAGTTCCAACAATGAAGTATCTGTGGCCAATTACATTTTCCCTCGAGGGTTCGTGGTGTCCGGCAATATGGAATCAGTCAAACAAGTTGGCAGAGAAGCAGAGAAGTTAGGAGCAACTTTAAAGGAAGTGAAGGTATCAGGAGCATTTCATAGTACTTTGATGAAACCTGCCGTTCCAAAACTTGAGGCAGTTTTGGCAGACATGGATGTGGCTCTGCCTGCATTTCCAGTCTACTCAAATGCCACTGGGCTTCCTTATGACAATGTGGAGGAGATAAGGACAGGGCTAGCCATGCAAGTCACTAGTCCCGTCCTGTGGGATGCTACCATACGTCACATGATCAGCAGCCATTTCAAAGACGGTGACAAAGATGGCACAAAGTTGTTTCTGGAGGTTGGACCGGGGAAGCAACTCAAGAGCATGATGAAGAGAATAGATAGAAGAGCGTACAGAAGCTGTGACAATATAACAGTATGATCTGATGCATCGAGTCAGCATTGGAAGACTAACAGTCATTGTTCTTTGTTAAGTGTGGCATAATTGTTGTAAGCTGTCTCCAGGAAGTGATTGGATTGTGACTGGCAATCTGCCATGCTCTTTGGAGTGTTAACTTTACTCAATCATAACTGGTAACCTTTTCAAAGTTAAAGTGGGTTCCTGAAATGAGCTCTAAGAAGAGGAAGCCTGTGCTCCAATGGCTTCACTAACGAGAACTTGTGTATCACTAATATTTACTATCTTTTCATGGCCTCTTTGATGTCACAGTGTGAATCGTGGTCACATAAGTCCTGAAGCAAACCACATGCTAGTAATCAGGGCTGTTGTGTACCTATCACAGGTCATATTAGTGCACACTAGTTATGATAGTATGCCTGCCTTGGGGCTGAAAATAGAATAGACATGGAGATAGTCCAACCATCACATGAGAGACAAAGAAATAATTAAGACATCTCTGGAAGTGATTAAGAGAAGCTTCCAATTTTGCTTGGTCAATGGAAAACAGTAGTCAATCAATAATCAACTGATCATAAAAATTTATATGGCAGTGAGAAACAATGTGTATTTAAGATTTTAAGCTCCTTTTAGGGAAGCCTTTAACAATTGAAAAAAAAGTGCCTGCAAGTGTATGCCTTCTACATGGTAGCTAGAATATCCAGGAAAAGATGTGCTGTAAAGTTTGAGGGTTGAAGGCACTTCAATATGGAGTTGAACGTTTTTAAATTTTTGACGGTTGTGGAATAGATTGTGTGAGATGTATAAAGCAGGTGGTCATAGCAATAAATAATGAACAAGAAAAAAATGCACACAAAACAAAAAATGCAGAAGCTGTTCCTGTAAAAAATTTAGCATAATCAGAAGATTTGAATGCGGGAATTTCCAAAATCAACTACGGCCACTCGTCCATCAGGGAGAACAGTGACGCTAGTGGGGCGATCAAACTGTCCAGGAGCAGAACCAACTGTTCCGAACTTAGCGATGAAATTTCCAGTCGGGTGCATGACCACAATACGGTTATTTCGGGTATCAGCCACAACAAAGTTGCCCATGTGGTCAATGGCGATACCTTGAGGGCGCATAAACTGGCCATTCCCGTTTCCTTGGCTTCCAAGGATACGTGCCGTGGTGCCGTCTGGGTGGATCACCAGAATATGATGGACATTGAAGTCGGATACAATTATGTGTCCCTCGTCGTTAAAGGCAATTCCTCGAGGGGAGTCAAAGTGTCCACAAAGATAACCTTTGTACCCGAATTTTCCAAGTAGAATTCCATCATGACTGAAAATGAGAAGTCGATGATTTCCAGTATCAGTGACGGCAATTCTTCCATCTGATTGGTTGACGGCTACGTCATATGGGTAGATCATCTGGCCATCATTCCCTCCCTTTGAGCCAAACATGAACAAGGACGTGCCATCAATCTTTACCACTTGAATGCGATGGTTGTCTTTATCAGCCACCACGATATGGCCTTCTCGCGTCACAGCAACTCCAGCTGGCCGGTTAAATTGACCAGGACGCACACCTTCCGAGCCAAACTTATTCTTGAAGACTCCGTTGCTATCAAAAACTTGAATTCGATGATTACTTCTGTCTCCAACAATGATATTCCCATGCTGGTCACAACAGATGCCCCACGGCCGACAGAACTGGGAAGTTTGAGAACCTTCTGAGCCAAATACGTGTGAAACAACCCCAAATCGATTATACTCCCTCCCCCCATCGACATACAGAGTGAATGGGCTGCCTCTCACATGCTGTCCACGAATGGCAATGACCAACTGATGGTCCCCTTTCTGACGTGGCCTGAAATTGATGGAATAAGAACCATCCGAGTTGTCCCGAAAGTCGATTGGTAAAATACCTCCTCCGCCATTTGCAGGCTTGAGATGAATGAACAGTCGCTCTCCACCCTCCAGACACGCCTCCCCAGCTCTGTCTTTAGTGACTAGAATGACGGTGCATAACCGATTCACACGGGGGTGGTACAGCCCCTCCCCCATGACAGTGCAGAGGGGAGGATAGGGAGCAGTGGTGAACATGCAGAAGCTCTTGAAGGCAGATTGAGTGGCTGAAGTGTTGCATTTCAGAATGAAGCTATCGTCTTCAGAAGGACTGCGAGAGCTTGTGTACTGGCGACTGTTTTGAAGTTGGCCATTGAGTTTGAAGTGAGTCACTAACATCTGAGCCCTCTTGCCTTCCTGGATCACTTTTTCTCCAGTTTGTGAAAACAAGTGAAGAGATTCTAAGGCTTTTGACATACTCTCCTCACCTTTATTGAGAGAGCTTATCCTCAAGTTGGCTATGTCGTTGATCTGCGCAATCACCTCTTGCTCCCTCTGTGCTAGAGCTTCTCTGTGAACTTGGAAAGTCTTTTTCACATCGTTCACAACTTCCTGCTGCCTCTCACTAATTTTGACCTTCATTTTCTTGCTCTCTGCAAGTGAACCCTCCAACAGATCCAGCTCAACTTGAATCTTCCCCAGTAGGTCCTTGATACTCGGTTGGAAGTGCGAATACGCTTCCCTCAATCCCATACAGTTGTGGTGAGCGTGTTCAGTAGCAGCACAAGAATTACACGAGAGAACCAAACAATCTGAACAGAAGTAAGCAAGCTTCTCTTCTGGATGCTTCACACACAATTCCAACTCGTCCTCTTTGAATGGAGGTTCTTTTGATGGTGACTGGATTGGCCTGCTTGTCAAAGAGTCGATAGGAGGACTCGTTCTGCAACTATTTGGTAACGAACTTATTGGAGACCCAACAATTTGGTGGTCTTTGGAGGAAATGGCATTCTCGTGGGCAGTGGCACAGCTGGAACAGAGAAACTCTTTGCATTCAATGCAGTAAGCTATATGGAAACTCCCACACTGACAAGGCTTGTTTCCTGTCATTTGCAAGGAACCGAGATTACCAGGGATTCCCTCATCATTCAAAGGAAGAGGAGTCAGGCTTTTGGTGATAGAAAGTGCAGCTGAAGGATTAGAAGAAGTAAGTACCGAGTTACTCGACAGTGCATGTGAACCTACAAGAATACTATTAGTAGTGTTAGTATTCATGACTTGCTGTTCGATGTCATGAGGTTCCTTCAAAACATCATTCACCACATCAATAATAGAGTTCATCATAAAGTGGTCGACACCGCTATCAGGAGGATCTTGAGAAGGCGGTGGGTGATATTCTTTCCCACTGTAGCTGGTGGCCATAGTTGTGGGTTGGGATGCTGCAGGCAGAGTTGTGGGTTGGGATACGGCTGCAGGCAGAGTTGAATAAGGCGGGAGAAAACCTGACATTTTGTTAAAGGCATGAGTCTGTGGCAGAGGAGGTTGGACGGGTCCTGGACGTGCGGAGTGCTGGATGGGAGGGATGAGGGGAGGGGCCAGAGATGGAGGTCCAAGGGGGAGGTTGCAGTTTGAACAGAATCCATTTACAGCGAGACCAGGATAATGGCAGTGTGGACAGAAAGAGGTGGGGTAGGAGGAATAGAGTGTTGGAGCAGCATGGGGGAGGGAGGCAGCACCTTGAGGGGCAGGTCCCATAGGACGGGGGATCATGTCAGTTGAATGAAATGATGGCAGTTGGGTAAATGTAGACCCTCTCTGCTCGTGATTGGGGGGCATAAAATCAACAAAGGCCATTGTGTCAAATTCTGTTAAAAATAGTAAGAAATGTATTGAAGCTATATATTATTATTATAGCATTTTTAAAAATCTTTTAGTTACCTTTTGCTTGTTTGATTTTGAGTTTTGAGTAGTGGTTTTTTCTGTCTTGTTACTTCTGTACGTTGGCTTGTAAACTCCACAAATCTCTATTTCCGTTGCTGTGAAGTGTCAGATCTGGCCTTTCTGATGCCAGCAGCAAGGAGCCGGAGAGAAAGAGAGAGGGAGGAGAGAAAGAAGCTACGTTCGGAAAATTTATAGTCGTGTTGACTTCATAAAGCGTTAAACGCTGCTTGGTGTAGGTTGGGAAGGGCGCTTCAAGATTTTCTGTTCATCGATTTCTTCAAATCGCATTCAGCAGTCCATTCGCAGGGACAAACAAGTTTCACAGCGGCCCTGGACATCTGCTCGACTTTGGGTGTGTTGGAAATAGCCCGTCCAGACCTAATTAACGACTCTCATAATGAAGAAGCACCCATGAATATTGAGACTGCGGGTGTTAATTAAACTACTTTCATTTTCGCGCGCACTTTTGGCACCCATACACTCTTCATTCATGCGGAAAATTTCTTAATTTTGCGATCTGATCCGGGCACGCAACGGCATGTGCTTTTGGACCACAAAGTCTTTCATGAATATCCATAATCAAAAGAAAAAAATATAGTTACTGAAACTAGATATTGAAAAAACAAACAAAAAAATGATGGAGCTTTGACTTATGAGTCATAAATACATCCGAGCTGACGTATAAGTCTTTTTTAGTTCACCTGTAGGTCAGGTCTTTGTTGAGGGACAAGAGAGGTGAAGAATGAAGTTATGAAAACGAATATTGTTGCAAATATCCCAGGACTTTGCTGCTGCTGCTGCTGCTCTGCCACAGGAGGTGAGGGGGGAGGGATTCCACTGGGAGGGTGTGGTCTTTCATCTTGAGCATCCTGGGAAAAAAAGAAAAAGAAAAAAAAAAAGATTAGGCTATTATACTAACAAAGGCATGCAAAAATCAATTTTTAGCTCTGAGAGATAATTTCTTGGCTGTAGTCTCAACATAATCACAAGACATGCCAAGGTTACGAAACATGACAACATCCACTCTCCCTCCAGGCAAATCATGCCAGACCACTTTTTTGATAGAAGTGAAGTGGCACCAAATCACCATATTAATCTTCCCCATTTCCTGTCCAATGGCCTATGATCTAATTACAATGGAATGACACTTAAATTTCACTTCAGGGAACACTGGAAATGTTAAATTTTCAAACGAGTTTACACCAGAATAATAGAATTACTTTACCAATCTCTGAAGTGAAACCACAGTATATGGGACAGGTACTACTACTTACTATCTCTCTTGAAATATAAACACACTGACTCAAGTGAATAGTGAATATGCAAGTATCTAACTACACACTTGATTGAGATCCACTTCATCTTGTCCTGCTGCTTCTCTTTGGTTCTGGCCTTCAGGGTTTTCTTGAGGCTGAACTCGAGGGGGCTGAACTGGGAGGGCAACATGCCGTCTTCGCTGGAGAGAGAAGAATCCAGCTTGATTCCTGTGGGATATTAATATGCACATCAATAATAATCAATGGATCCTTTATTAGAATACTCACAACAGCATGAAAATGACACCAGCAGCGAAGATGAGTAGACGACCAAGAGATCTGGTCAAGTAAGCCACCAGCACCAGGAAACTTATCATCATAAAAATGTACAGGTAATCCACCAAGTCTCGCTGTTGTAACCGCCTCCTCCCCCCAGCACCACCTCCAGCCATCATCCCTAACCCTCCAGGCCCGTTCACTGGCACTTCCTCCTCCTCCTCCTCATCCTCATCATCATTGGGTTCAGGGAGGTCATTGAGGCCATCTGGGTTACCAGGGAGGTCAAGAGGGTTGTTCTGGTTCACTCTTACTCCCCCATCTCCTGTTCCAGCAGCTCTGTAGAAAGATAAACAAAACATCTCGGCTGGCCAGCGCTCACTAATTTAACCAATACTGGTTTTTTTCAGAGCACCCACAGTCACCTCCTTAAGACAGTCCTTGCAACCTCACCCCACCATCTACAAACCATCCCTTGCACTCAGACTAACCACCATTCAAATGCTAATGCTATCAAGTATCAACACATGGTTGTCAAAGAAGAAAATTCCTTGCATCAGATTTGGTTAATCTCACATAAACACTGAGTGACTACCAATACACACCTGTAACATTAACTACCTGTAATAGTTGTACATCCATTGCTGGAGCTGGTTGGCATAGGCTGCATTGTTATAAGGACCAGCATAAGGAGGTTGGTACATTTGGGGGGCCATTGGAAAAGGTGGGTACCCTCCCCCTCCCCCTCCTCCTCCTCCAGCACCCATTGTTCCTGCTCTGAAGATAGGAAGATTCTGGATGGGGCCAGGATTGGGAGTCATGCCCACAGGAGCTCCATATCTCACCCATGGGTTGACAGGCTGTGTGTGTGTGTGTGTGTGTATGTTGTGTAATAAGTGAACAATTAGCATGCAGTCAATTCACAGGTAAATTGGTACAGAGTAAGAAACAGCATGATGCAAGAATCATAGAATCATGCCACAAAGCCTAAATAAAATCATGATGCAAGATCTTACATAATTTTAGCCCTCAAATCTCATGATAAGTTAGGGTGTGCACTTTGCACTACAGTCAGTGATGCTACAAGGTCAAAATCCCACGTCAGGACACAGACCAGTGATGCAAACTATTAATATGACACTGTCTGAGTGATTAGATATTTGATTTGTGGAATCACTTCCATAACTTCCCCAATAAGAAACAGGGTTTATTTCATGGGGTGAGGGGGGGGGGGGGGGGGGGGGCTTTTGCCCCCTCTGAATGATGGCTTGCCCCCCCCCCCCCCCCCCCCCTAGGAATTAGCTAGCTTTCATAATGAGATTATCATAGAATTCCATATACATGTACTGGTTTGCAGTTGCCCCTCCTCAAATTTTTTTCACTAGGCATTTGACCCTCCTCAAGCAAAATCCTGAATTAAAAACCCTGAGAAACATACCACTCTTTGATTTGGTTGTGTAGCTCTCCGTGCCCCATTGCCCCCACCTCTGTGGCTACTCTCTTGCACAGGAGTTGTTGAGGATTGCCGACTGGTTTGTCTGTTCCTTAACCCCTCTGTTCCTGGCAATGGAGCACCCGTGTGCATACGCTTGGAAGTACCAGTACTTAATGGATTGGGGGCTGAACTTGATCGCTCATAAGCCACGAGATGGATCACAATAGGATCTTCTGACGGAGGATCCAGTTTAGGAACTGCTTCAGCGAGGGTCATTTGGTCTAGAAGGAGTCTGCCTCCACAGATCAGTTTTTGACATGTCAGAGGCTGTGAAGAAAATGGACAACTAGTTGTGTGAGGTAAAGAGGGCTTAGAAAACTTACAGGATGTGTGGGGTAGTGTCTGTAGATGTGATTTTTGAGCTGTTTTATCGTCCAGGTTAGTTCAGCGTCCACTTTAAAGTCCTTCACTGATCCGTTAGCTGCCTTTATCAATAATTTGGTCATAATTATTATTATCAATTCCAGTTAGCTACGAAGATATTGAGAAAATCTACCTATAATGCGTCTCAAAAAATGACTATACCTATTGTTTTGACCGTGTCATGTGATCTATATTGAAGTCATGTGATTATCATCAGACGTGGCCGTTTTTTATTCGCGGCAAGTATAAGCAAGGACTTCGGAAAAGGGTCATCTCTCTTACAAGAACCACTTTGGGACTGGTCTCAGCCTCTCTCTTCCATGGTGGTACATGGTGTGGGAATGAGACTAGCTCAGTTCAAAAGGTCATCCGATTTGCAAACGTGGTGGTAGCACAACTTTAGGAAGGAAGCAGAGAGGGTATCTACTGCACGAGGAATGGCTGCTAGTTCTCTAGGACGCAGCTGCTTTCTAGCACACTCTCGTATCTGTGCCAGAACTTACTCCAGATGCCAGCGTTCCTGGCGTTTCTTTCCTTCCCATTCTAAGCCCTATCCCACAGCGATTGCCAGCACCAGATGGTTTTCAGAGGAAGGAGCCAGTGAGCCAGGTGAGCAGATATAATTATTAAACCATAGAGACCTCTGAAATTTGGATTCACATCTTTTTTTCTCCCTGAGCAGCTAGTGGTTACCGCTATTCTAAGAGCCATGAGTGGGTATCTGTGGGTGAAGATTTGACCAGGGTGGGCATTTCAAACTACGCCCAGGTAATTTTTGGCACCTTTGATTTTGTCATTGGTTGAGTTTCAAGGTGGTGTTACATATCGTCCATTAGTCGAGTAATGCTCCCTACCTCACAAAACGAACTACAATATACTTATGACAAGGGATTTCCTCTCCATTATAGAATCCCACAGTAGATAAAGTACCCATTGCAACACGAGTGATTAGTGATGCTTTTCTATCCCAGGAAAAATTGGGGGATGTTGTATTTGTTGAACTACCGGAAGTTGGGAAAAAGCTAGAAAAGGGAGGTAAGTTTGATATGAACAAAGGTGTAAGATGTCCAACGATTTGTGATTCATCCTTAGAATTTTTGGGAGTGCTAGAGAGTGTCAAAGCTGCTGAAGACATTACTACACCTGTTGGAGGGACTGTGGAAGAAGTCAATGCAGCACTAGAGAGCTCTCCCGATCTAGTGAACAAGGATCCATATAATGAAGGTGCCTGATCTTATGGGGATGCAGCACAGTATTTGTCATCATTATTCGTCCATAGGTTGGATCGTTAAACTGACAGATGTCGTCCCAACAGATCTTGAGGATCTCTTAACTGTGGAGGAATACAAATCACATCTAGAGGATGGCAGCGTCTAAAACTCAATGCTCTCTAAATTAGTATATCTCAGATATGTACTCTCACTACAATTCTGTATGCACACACTCCAAAGGAGATTCCTGCTCTCCTGGTCTGTGTCATTATCTCAGGTCTGTTATTATTAGTACAATTTTACAATTAGAGTGACTCATGCTTGTAACCAGCCTGGCTTATATTCTCAATTTGCTCACAAAAGAACTCTTACTGACAAAAACAGCTTTATTTTTCAAAACACAACTTGAAATTAAGACCATGTTTTCTGGAGAAACTCTAAAAACATGTCTCGGTCTAATTTCTTTACTTCTACGCCAGATACGAAAATATGTTTGTGGTCATCTGAATCAGCAAAACTGAAAATGTGTTTTGCTTTTTCTCCTTTCTTCCTCCATTCCTGCAACACTGCTTTCTTCCGATTCCATTTAAAGCAACCTCTGAACTTCCTCAAGTAGGCCATGACTGGGAGAACATCAAACAGAGGCTGAGGTCTGTTGCTGTGGATAGATTCCCACAACGCTTGTAATTCGACAAAATATGAATTAATTCCCTTACAATGAAGTTCCTCAGAGGACACCATTAAGACTTCATTTTTGGCAGTTTCTGTGGTAACGAGGCACTTTTCTGACTGAGGGAACATATTTTCCACAAAAAGTTCACAAGCAGACTCTATATCACATGCCACGTTGAACTGGTTTGGGAGTAAACTTGCTTTGCCGGGTTCAAGAGTACCAAACATTCCATACAATCCTACGACTTTACCATGTGCCTTTGCTCCAGCCTCACCTTTGAAGAGCTGTACCAGAGCTGTAGCTGGACCACCGAGGAAGACGATAACTTCAGCACATGAATCATTTTCTATCTTCTCTCTCAAAACAAGCAAAGGCATTAGAGGATATGATCTCAAAATGTCTAATAATTGCCGTTCTCTTTCTTCCTCTGATAACGTATTAAACTCCTTCATTAACTGCTGATATTGGTCAGGAGATAAGATGCTGCCTTTATCTACTTCCTGTTTTGTGAGTAGATCCTTCCTGTCAAACAGGAAGTCCCAAGCATGGACACAATCTGATATGGGAGCACATGGGGCTATACCGCCATCATATATATTGACCATGGAGATATCAAAGTGGCACCTCCTCAGGTAATTATGCAGTCGAGAAGCTGCATCTTCAAGTACTCTTTGAGCATGTTCAGTGTCACTGGTCTCCCACTCTTGCCGCACTAAGTGTTCCAATAAGAGCACACCCTTGGAAGTTTGAGTTCTTAAGTTTACTGGCCTTCCAGTCAGTACAATGTGGAGATGGGCATCAGTTTTGATGTTTTCTGGGTTGACTGTGAGGATATGTTTAGCAATGGCAGCAGCAGCAGCAGGATTATCTGGGTCTGTTGCATCTATGAACAATACAACCAGTCTCTCTCTGCAGCTATTCTTTGACTTTGCTCCAAAGGATGAGGGTTTGAAGAAAATGATATAGCAAATAATACTTGTAAGTAGGATCAACAATATAGCCACTATAACCGTGGATATATCCATGTTTATAATACCATGACTCGATATGGATCGACGTCATAGCATTCAATGACGTAATTAGCACGTGTTTATACGCGCGCGTAATAACATTGTTATCGAAGATGTCAAATGTTGATTTATAAGGGCACAGTGTCCATTAGAACTATTTTCTTTTCCAACGGTCAGGTGACTCGCACTTCAACTATGTCAATCCTAAAGAAAGTTTTCAAAAGGAGCAAGAATAAACAGGAGGAACCAGGTGAGTTGAATTGTTAGTTTTAGAGCTCAAACGCTGCAGTTACAATCTATTGTTTCATTGGGTACAGCCATGTCGAATGAAGACGCATCTCTTGCTGAACAGACTGCAGCTCTCTCTATCAATGAAGATGGGCCAACTGAAGTGGCAACTTTCGCACTCAGCTGATTTTGGTTCCCCGAGGCACAGTTTGGCTGTGTCCCCGGGGTTCTCAAAACACGGGTAGGGTTTGCTGGAGGGAAAAAGAAGGGACCAACTTACCATAGTCTGTAAGTTTCTTTGTTAGGTTTACCATGACATAAAGTAGTAGCATGCACATTCTTGCTTGGCCATCCTATTATTGTTTATTTTTTAGTGGAGATATTTTGGTATTTTTTGAGCTAACTAGTCTCTTTGTAGTTGACCTGGCTCTCATAACAATAATCGTAATGTCGAGCCTTGCCTTGTACCATGAGATATAGCTAGAGTATTTTTTGGACGTACAAATTACAGATTTGGCAAACATTTCTCTCTCAGTGGTGACCACACAGAAACAGTGGAGATCGTATTTGACCCCAAGGTGGTGTCCTACAGTCAGATGCTCAAGCTGTTTTGGGAGAACCATGACCCCACTCGCTGTGCCTCCAGGCAGTATATGTCGGCCATCTTCTACCACAATGACATGCAGAAACAGCTTGCCGAGCAGTCACGTGACAACAGACAGAAGCAGCTCAAGAAGAAGATAGTGACTACAATTAAGGAGGCAGGCCCCTTTCATAATGCTGAAAAGTAAGTGACCTATGAAATTAGCGTGACTGCAAAGCACATTCCAAGAATTCTCTATTATAAGTGATACTGATGGGCATGATTATTGTAATTAAAGTGTAGGTTAGAACATACCGTATAGCGGGAAACTTTCGAGGGAGAATACTTTCGTGAATTTCGTTGGTTTGTCACAATTTCCGCGAAATTCAATTAATTCGGTCAAGCGCAAGCGCGCTCCATGCACGTGCCATGCTCGATCGCTGTATGCAGCTTTGTTGCCATGTCTCTGCTCAAATACTTCCAGAAAAATCCAACTCTTCCAAAGCCTGATTGACTGTCATCAGTAGTTCCTTCTTCTAGTATAGCAGCCGCTAACAAGGAGGTGAAACAGGTATTAGACTACCCTGAGAACGGGAAGAAGAACACCAAGTCCAAGATAAAAGCCCAGCGTGGAACGTACATAAGGCCGCGACCGATCGATCGTGAAAGATTTCTCCGCGAATTTTTCACAAAAGTATTCTCCCTCAAATGTTTCCCACTATACGGTATGCCACATGACTGTGTCAAGTATGTGAAGACTTCCTGTGTTGATTGACATGTACTCATATACACAATGCCGATAAATAGTTAGGACACATGACTAAACTAGTACATTGACACTTAAAAAAAACCTACTTAAAAGGATTCTACTGGACTTACTTTGCTTCTTTCCCTGTTATAATATCTGCAGCTACCATCAGAAATATCTTCTCCGACAACAGCGAGACATCCACAAAGCCCTTGGGCTCTTGGATGAGGAGCTGATCACCTCCCACATGGCCTGTCGACTGAATGGTTACTGTGGTGGCTATGGAAACTCAGCAGCACTCGAGAAAGAGCTCCCTTCTTTCAAACTCCCTGAAAACACACAGGAGAGGATCAGAAAGATTGTGGCACGTGGACAATTACACTGAGCCAAGCTGTGAACATTTTTATTTCTAAGTGTTAGCTACTTCATTTGTTTGTGAATTTTTTTGTGCTGGCTTACTGCGAGCTTCTTTGCTTGTGTTTGACCTTTGACACTCATTGGCTCACTCAAGTATTCTTGAAGCCATTGAGTGGATGCACCTTTTGTCATCACTGGGTAGAGATTACTCGCTAAATGTAAGCATTTTTATCAAACTGTCATGTTATTTATTGTACCACCATGAATAATAATAATAATAATAATGTAGTTCCAAGCCATGCAAAACTAACCACTTCACTAAGTGTGTTATTATTACCACTTCACTAAATAAAGTGTGTTAGTTCACTAGGTGTGCGTGTGACAAGGTTCACAGATTATATAAGAGCATATGGATAAGGGGAAACCCTATAATTCAGCACCCACTCAGTGGATTCCCTAGTTAATTAACTATGAATTCTACATGGTACAGTCAGTCCTAATCTTTAATGTGAGACCTGTAGCTATCTGAAATGTTTTTAGGCTCAATTTTTGGAGGGTGGAGCAGAGGTCCTATAATCATGTAACTAGCTAAGTATATTTATTGCCCCAGGAGATGAAATTCATGAGAAGATTTCACCTTATAAGGTATCACAGATGGCAGCAAGAGGAGGTGGTCTCCTTGACAACCTTACAGTACAGAGTTAGCTAGCCATGGCTGGAATCCCAAAGCCAGAAACGTTTTGTCATACCACTCCTCTCAGCAAAGAAGAAATAGCTTCATCACTTGAGCTGATGGAGGGGAAACTGATGGCTGTCAAGGAAGCACTGGCATTGTTGGATAAGCGTTGTGGGGAGATATCCGACCACCAACAAGCTGTTGAAACCGAAATACACGATACTGTTGGACGACTCCATGAAACCCTCGATGTCAGGAAGACCGAGCTCATCAGCAACTTATACGAAGTCACTCAGAGAAAGTTGAAAGACCTTGCAGTCCAGAGGGACCAGATGGAGACCATCCTGGCACAGCTGAGCAGCTGTCTCGAATCTGTTAGGGAGAGCCTGAAGATAAGCACCCATGGAGAAGTTCTGATGATGAAGACAAATATGGTGAAACTTATCTCACCTTTCCAATCTGATTCTCTGAAGCCCAATAGAGAAGCTGATATGAAGTTTGTACCCTCACAAGACATGATTTCTAGGTGTCAGACCTATGGACGAGTATTCTCAGCAGAATCACCTGATCCATTTAAATGCCAGGCCACAGGTAAGGGTTTGGAGGTAGCAGTTGTTGGAAAGAAGTCTACTGCTATCCTGGAAGCTATTAACCTTGGAGGTGAACCATGTTGTATGGGGTCAATCCATTCATTGCAGTGTGAGCTTGTGTCTGAGATCACAGGTGCCACTGAGAGAGGCAATTTCGAACATAAAGGTCAGAACTTGTATGAAATCAGCTACCAGCCCACCATCAAGGGGAAGCACCAGCTCTGCATTAAAGTCGAGGACACACACATCAGAGGAAGTCCATTTGCAGTAACAGCAAAGCTGCCAGTTGAGAAGCTTGGCACACCAATCCTAACTATTGATGATCTGAAAAAACCAAGTGGAGTAGTGGTCAACCAGAGAGGGGAGGTGGTGGTTGCAGAGAGTGGTAAACATTGCATCTCTATCTTCAGTCCTAGTGGTGAGAAGCTTCAATCATTTGGTACACAAGGCTCTGGTCAGGGACAATTCGAATCACCTCAGGGGGTGACAGTTGATGGTGCAGGAAATATCCTTGTGGTAGATACCAATAATCATCGCATACAGAAATTCACAGTGAATGGCCAGTTTCTCTCTGCAATTGGTACGAAAGGTAAAAAACATTTGAAGTTCTATAAACCTACAGACGTTGCATTTAACGCTGGCAATAATAAAGTATATGTGGTGGATTGGGGAAACAATCGTATACAAGTTCTGAACTCTGACCTCAGCTTCTGTGGCACCTTTGGAAAGGAAGGTGACGGCAAAGGTTGTTTTGGCAGCCTAGGTGATATAGCCTGTGACAGCACTGGGAAAGTATATGTGGTTGATAGTCTGAACAATTGCATCCAAGTCTTCACAGATGAAGGACGGTTTCTGAAGAGGTTTGGGGAGTACGGTTGTGGTCAAGGGGAGTTGAAGTATCCTTGGGGCATTGCTATTGATGATAATGACCTTGTGTATATCAGTGAATTTGACAATCACCGTATCTCTGTGTTCATCTCCGAGGGTCAGTTTATGACATCATTTGGAAGAAAGGGTAACGGAAGAGGAGAGTTTGAGTATCCCAGTGATATGGCTGTAGGTAGCAGTGGAGTCCTCTATGTCTGCGATGATGAAAATAATCGTGTCCAAGCACTTTAGATGAATAAAAAAATGAGAATGTAAGGCATGATCTGCTTTGTTGACCAGCACAAAGCTTCACAATTTCATGCTCATAAAAACCCATGCAAAGCCAAAGGGCTTGCAACTAGCTAGCTAGCTAGTTGCTATAGTATAGAAACCGAAGCATATTGATGTTACATAGCTACATCAAATTGATAGTCACCGATACATAAAAAACATCTATTCTCTGTCTCATTAATATTTTATGATTATAATTATCACCAGCATTATATTGAGAGCAAGCAATAAAACTTGACATCTTTAATGGCCGACCGTTGCAAAATCATTAGCTACCACTTCCCTACTCATTGTGAAACATATGGGTTCAAATGTATCAGCCTAAGGCCAGTAGCATTATCACGAGGTTCAAGGTGTAGGGATAGCACTTTCCAGAAGTTTTAAAGTATACTGATAGCATGTGTTCAAAGGTATAGGGATTATTGTGCATACTCATCTTGTTAGTGCCTGAAGCATGATTGGCCAATACTCTACCGCACTGTCTGTATAACCAAAACATTATGCTATGATCACTGACCTCCTGCCCTCTGCCTTAGCTATAGGGTTACTATATATTCATATACCACACTGCAAAAACAATTTAACAAACTTTGTTAGTTAGCTACTGTTGGGGTATTTCAACAATGATTAGTCTCACCTACAGGTATGTTTATAAACAATTCTGTTTTTACAGTGCACACGAAATTTTACCTAAAAAGGCTATCATGATAGCTAACCACACATACAGTAGCCCTGATACAGTGATTGAATGTGACTAGCTTGGCTATGGCTGAAAATACTATTGAGAAATTAGAGAAGGAGCTCAACTGTGCCATCTGTCTCGACACATTTACAGACCCAAAACTTCTCCAGTGCTTCCATGTCTACTGCAGGGACTGCCTTGTGAAACTTGTGGTCAGAGACCAGCAGGGACAGCTCTCCCTGACTTGCCCAACCTGTCGTCAGGCCACACCCATTCCAGCCAATGGAGTGACAGGCCTCCAGTCAGCATTTCGAGTCAACCACCTCCTAGAGATCTTGGAAGAGCACAAGAAGGCCAAAGATACAGCAACCAGTCAGGAGGGGGCAAAGAGTGTTGTGACACACCCCATTCCTTCAAGGAAGGTCATCACTAACTGTTTTGAGCATCAAGATAAAGAACGAGAACTTTACTGTGAGACATGCGAGGACCTGATCTGTATAAAATGTGCCATCAAAGGAGGTAAGCATCATGACCACGATCACTATGTACTGGATGAGGCCTTTGAGAGATATAAAGGAGAGGTTACACCATCACTTGAGCTGATGGAGGGGAAACTGGTGGCTGTCAAGGAAGCACTGGCATTGTTGGATAAGCGTTGTGGGGAGATATCTGACCACCAACAAGCTGTTGAAACCGAAATACATGATACTGTTGGACGACTCCATGAAACCCTCAATGTCAGGAAGACCGAGCTCATCAGCAAGTTACATAAAATCACTCAGAGAAAGTTGAAAGACCTTGCAGTCCAGAGGGACCAGATGGAGACCATCCTGGCACAGCTGAGCAGCTCTCTCAACTTTGTTGGGGAGAGCCTGAAGACAAGCAGCCAGGGAGAAGTGCTGATGATGAAGACAAATATAGTGAATCAAGTGAAGGAACTGACCTCACCTTTCCAATCTGATTCTCTGAAGCCCAATACAGAAGCTGATATGAAGTTTGTACCCTCACAAGATATGACTTCTAGGTGTCAGAACTATGGACGCATATTTTCGGCTAAATCACCTGATCCATCTAAATTCCAGACCACAGGTAAGGGTTTGAAGGTAGCAGTGGTTGGTGGAAAGTCAACTGCTGTTATGAAAGCTATTAACCACGAGGGTGAACCATGCATGGCATCAATCCATTCATTGCAGTGTGAGCTTGTGTCTGAGATCACAGGTGCCACTGAGAGAGGCAATTTCGAACATAAAGGACAGAATTTGTACTTGATCAGCTACCAACCCACCATCAAAGGGAAGCACCAACTCTGCATTAAGGTCAAGGATACACACATCAGAGGAAGTCCATTTGTAGTAACAGTAACGTTGCCAGTTGAGAAGCTTGGCACACCAATCCTGACTATTGATGGGGTGGAGGAACCATGTGCGGTGGTCAACCAGAGAGGGGAGGTGGTGGTTACAGAGCGTGGTAAACATTGCATCTCTATCTTCAGTCCTAGTGGTGAGAAGCTTCGATCATTTGGCATACAAGGTTCTGGTCAGGGACAATTTGAATCACCTCATGGGGTGGCAGTTGATGGTGCAGGAAATATTCTTGTGGCAGATACTGATAATCATCGCATTCAGAAATTCACAGCAAATGGCCAATTTCTCTCTGAAGTTAGTATGCAAGGTAAGGAGGTTGATGCACCTATGAACATTGCGTTCAATGCTAGAAACGATAAGGTGTACGTGGTGGATTACAAAAATAGACTTGTTCAGATTTTGAACTCTGACCTCAGTTCCTCTAGCACCTTTGAGTTAAGGCTAGAACTAGGGCAAAAACTAGGGATAGAGCTAGGGCTAAGGCTATTTGGTCTGCTTAATATCAGTAGTATTGCCTGTGATAGCACTGGAAGGGTGTATACGGTTGATACCAAAAGTGACATTGAAGTCTTCACAGCCAAGGGACAATTCTTGAGGACGTTTGGATTTGAATTGGACTTTTCTTGTAGAGGCATTGCTATAGACTCTAATGACAATGTGTACGTTAGTGATTATCATAATCACTGCATCCGTGTGTTCACCTCTGATGGTCGGTTGGTGACATTATTTGGTAGAGAGGGAAGTGGACCAGGAGAGTTTAATTTTCCTGAAGGTGTGACAGTGGATAGCAGTGGAGTTGTGTATGTTTGTGACCGTCAAAATAACCGTATCCAAGTATTCTAATTAGTGATCACTCACAATAACAATACAGTATGTGTGTCCTTTTATGTTTGGTCTAATAACAACATAGTTTGTGTTTCAGTTTGGTTTTAGATCTTTAGCTACTGACTGTCAGTAGTTTTACATTACAGAGCTAAAGGGTAATGTCCAACATGATGCCATGGATGGTTGCCCATCTCTCATGTTTCCCACCCCCTGTACCCACACTCATACCCACTCTAATTAGTTAATCTACCCAGGGTTGACCCATCACATTAATTTGTTAATAAAGCCATAAAAGCCTTGGCCAGTCTCTGAGAGTGTGTGCAGCTGTTCAATCTGCTCCCTGGAGATCAGCCAAGAAGAAATAGCCTCATCACGCAGAGTGTCTATCTTTAGTCCCAGTGGTGAGAAGCTTCGAACAAAAGGTTCTGGTCAGAAACAGCTCATTACATGTGCTTCATCAAATTGATACTGCTCTTGAATGATTCCTTCACAACTAGACATAGCTAGCTAAAATTTTTAACACATGGGCAGCACCTGCTCTTTTCCTGCAGCCCAGCACCTAATTATCCCTAAATTCGCCAATTATTCTCTATGGTACAACACACCTAAATTATGCCAGCATAGTATAGCAGGGCCTATTTATTACTCATGTAGTAAGAACATTGTGTGTAATAACTAGTTAGTGTTAGAATCAATTGCCTTGGGGTGACATGATAAGGGGAAATCCCTACATGCACTCTAATATTCTGTCTTGTCATTACTAAAAACTCTTCATCAGCCAACAACTTGAGAGCAGCATCAAACTGTTGACCAGACACACCCACTTGACTCTGCTCCTTCAGTTCCACCAACAAAATATATTTCACAACACGCCGACCTCATGTATAGTCAACCCTTTAGGTACCAGTTATACATACATACCTGGAGCATCTTCTTTACTTCCTTGGGGTGAGTTCTCTCTGATGAACTGACTCCAGTGGCTAAGATCCCCACATCTATGATGCCTGTCTTGGGCTGACTGTTTCAGAGCTTCACGATGGGAGAGAGGGAAAGTCAACAATCCAGCTATTGAGAGATCAATCCTAGTTGCTAAGTTTAAGCACCAAGATCATGTTTTCAAACACCTGTTTCTAACAGAATGCTTCAACTGTAACCACTCACCTCTTTGCTTCTTCAACATCGACTATTTCCACTGTTTTAAGTAAGCCTCGGCCAAGCGAATGAGGGACTCCAACTGACGAAATACAGTGCCATGCCCACTGCCAACCTTACAATTAGGTCATGGTTGTTTCTCAGGCTTTATTTAATTAAAGGGGTGTTCCCAAATTTAAGTCCATGGTAATTTAATTCCTTGTTTCTCAGACAAAAATCGTCCTCAAATTGAAATTGAGGAGGGAGGGAGGTAAATATTTAAAGGGTGTAGTTTGAACTTTGACCGGCCTGAGAAACAGTTAAATATATGTATACTGCGGCCTTACTAGTAGAAACTTGTAAGGAAAGACACATGGTATACACGTGCTGTCTATGCTATAGACTTGTATGAGGACCTGACTTGCTCCTCTGGAGCGGAAGTAAGTTTTATAGTTTAACTAAACAAGGATTATAAAACATATATCTACATATATATTTTTCTAACAAGCTATACCTATACAATAAACAAGGCTATGAATAATTCTAGGGCAATGTTCTTTGTTTATTCCAATTCTGACTTAGGCTTCATTTTCAATCATCCAATAGTTCCAGTTGAGCGGCTTTATCGTTACTTGCAGCAGGGAAATGGTACTGCCCTTTGGGAAATACAGTTTGTCCTCCTTCGATTCCCAGTATATCACCATCTTTGTCTTTCATTTGCCACCTACCGCCAGTTACAATGAAGCTACTCACTCCACGGCTGTAAGTAGGTGGAAAAGTTTCAGATGAGAGCTCGGTACTTGCAGCAAATTCTTTTCCAAGGCCAGTGAGATCGTACCCTTGGAAGAGGACTATGCCAGGATTACTTCTGTTAAAGCCTTGTACTGATCGGATGTCTTTCCCATAGTTACACTTGTCATCGACTCTTATGGCACTTTTTCCACCATAATCATAGTCTGGTTTGTCATATAGCACCCAGAATGAAGCTGGTTGATTTAAAACTAATGCTTTGCTGAAGCCTGATTTAACATTTGTTTCACGGTGGGTAATAACCTTTTTCACAGACTCATCTGCATTAGCAATTTGAAGGTGTCCAGTAACTTGGTCGTCGGAAGACATCTTGTCTTGAGTGGAGTTTAATTGGAGCTCTTTGAAAAGTGAAGATTCAGATAGAATATGCAGTGTAAATCCTAGTATTTTATAGTCCTTCTGACTTCCTAGCATGAATTTTTTTTTTTCTCTTCAAAGTCTACATTGGTTCCTGTTCCATTGGTTTCTCTGGTTCCTTGCAATTGGGTTCGGTTCTCTGGTTCCTTGGGTTCCTCTGGTTCATTGGTTCCTTGGGTTCCATTGGTTCCTGTTCCATTGGTTTCTCTGGTTCCTTGAATTGGGTTTGGTTCTCTGGTTTAGTTCCTTGGGTTCCTCAGGTTCCTTGAGAAAAGCAGGGCCTGGGTAGATGTCTCCTTCCAGACTGGCATGAAATTTAATTAATTGGTAGGTATTATTATGAGAACTGTATAAATTATACGTCAAGTTACTCAACAAAGTTTCTAGCTGGCAACCTTTGGGGGGTGGCACCCCCCCCAAAGGTCGAAAGGTCTGTTGGCCCAGACTACTAAGTTTCCTTGTCTCATTTCAAAGGAATAAGTAGCTAGCTACGTGAGGGGGGACACCGTTAGTGTTGCAGCTTTAAAAAATATAGATTTCCATTTAGTTTCGTGGGGTTCCCTGCTCCATCAATTGCAGCATCCAACTGTTTCTGAGACAGGAGAATGCCATATCCTGGTACCACCACTTCAACCGATACAAATGTGCCCACCACTTGTTAGGATTGGGAATAGTGGAATGGAATACTGGAATCCAAGATTTTAATGGCTATTTTATGATTTGAACACATACACACTCACACTCCTTGGCTACCATAATAGTGACCGTCAATCATTTATTTTAACAAAAGAAGTGTCCTATGATGCTCAAATAATGAATTGAGAGCTTCAGTGGTCTGGGGGTATACATTTCAAGCCTGACCAATCAAATCTTGCTTCCAATACCTGTACACTGTTATAGTAGCTATAGAGAGTAAAGTATAGCCCAAGTCTGTAACCCATGATCTGCAATGTACATGGGGATTGTAATAATTATTTCTCATACACTTTGAAACTCATATTTTATATTTCAGGTTATGTTATTGCATGGCTAATTATTACAATGCCACCCACTAGCCCTTCTACTCCATATGGTTGATGAAGATTTTCACACTAAGGAAAGGCAGAAATCGCTTCAGCCCTTATTTTATTTCACTTATAAAAAACTAGCCCACCTTTAATAATAGTGGTATAATTTATAGCCTAAGCCATGTAGAGAGAAACTGCTTCAATACGGTTTTCAAGTAAGTACAACCCATGTGAAACTGCACTTTTATGCTCACATATATATATCTTACTTCACTGATACTTAGTTTCTTTAGTGTACTTCGTGTTTATTTACTCACCCAATTCTATACTCGAGTGCGTAGCGAAAAAATCGCAAACTATAACGGCTGATGCATTGATTCTGAGCGGGTCCGGGTCAAGGAATGCGCAAGAAATATTGCATTGTCTCTATGGGCGCACGCGACCCGTTTCCAATCCCGTGTATTATCTATGATACAGTGGATTGCAGGTTGCTTGACACTAGTACTTCAGCCACGGAGGTCACATGGACCAATCAGATTTGCAGGCAATGATGTCAGCATGAATCTGATTGGTCCATGTGACCTTGCTGGCTGAAGTATATGTCAAGCAACCTGCAATCCACCGTACTGCTCTTGAATGATTTCCAGGCCTTCCTCTCTCACGTACCGCACGGGAGGAAGAGAAGAAGAAGAAGAAGAAAAATAAGCGAGAGGAAGGCCTGGTACAACTGGTACAACTGTATGAGGACCTGACTTGCTCCTCTGGAGCGGAAGTAAGTTTTATAGTTTAACTAAACAAGGATTATAAAACATATATCTACATATATATTTTTCTAACAAGCTATACCTATACAATAAACAAGGCTATGAATAATTCTAGGGCAATGTTCTTTGTTCATTCCAATTCTGACTTAGGCTTCATTTTCAATCATCCAATAGTTCCAGTTGAGCGGCTTTATCGTTACTTGCAGCAGGGAAATGGTACTGTCCTTTGGGAAATACAGTTTGTCCTCCTTCGATTCCCAGTACATCGCCATCTTTGTCTTTCATTTGCCACCTACCGCCAGTTACAATGAAGCTACTCACTCCACGGCTGTAAGTAGGTGGAAAAGTTTCAGATGAGAGCTCGGTACTTGCAGCAAATTCTTTTCCAAGGCCAGTGAGATCGTACCCTTGGAAGAGGACTATGCCAGGATTACTTCTGTTAAAGCCTTGTACTGATCGGATGTCTTTCCCATAGTTACACTTGTCATCGACTCTTATGGCACTTTTTCCACCATAATCATAGTCTGGTTTGTCATATAGCACCCAGAATGAAGCTGGTTGATTTAAAACTAATGCTTTGCTGAAGCCTGATTTAACATTTGTTTCACGGTGGGTAATAACCTTTTTCACAGACTCATCTGCATTAGCAATTTGAAGGTGTCCAGTAACTTGGTCGTCGGAAGACATCTTGTCTTGAGTGGAGTTTAATTGGAGCTCTTTGAAAAGTGAAGATTCAGATAGAATATGCAGTGTAAATCCTAGTATTTTATAGTCCTCCTGACTTCCTAGCATGAATTTTTTTTTCTCTCTTCAAAGTCTACATTGGTTCCTGTTCCATTGGTTTCTCTGGTTCCTTGCAATTGGGTTCGGTTCTCTGGTTCCTTGGGTTCCTCTGGTTCATTGGTTCCTTGGGTTCCATTGGTTCCTGTTCCATTGGTTCCTGTTCCATTGGTTTCTCTGGTTCCTTGAATTGGGTTTGGTTCTCTGGTTTAGTTCCTTGGGTTCCTCAGGTTCCTTGAGAAAAGCAGGGCCTGGGTAGATGTCTCCTTCCAGACTGGCATGAAATTTAATTAATCGGTAGGTATTATTATGAGAACTGTATAAATTATACGTCAAGTTACTCAACAAAGTTTCTAGCTGGCAACCTTTGGGGGGTGGCACCCCCCCAAAGGTCGAAAGGTCTGTTGGCCCAGACTACTAAGTTTCCTTGTCTCATTTCAAAGGAATAAGTAGCTACGTGAGGGGGGACACCGTTAGTGTTGCAGCTTTAAAAAATATAGATTTCCATTTAGTTTTGTGGGGTTCCCTGCTCCATCAATTGCAGCATCCAACTGTTTCTGAGACAGGAGAATGCCATATCCTGGTACCACCACTTCAACCGATACAAATGTGCCCACCACTTGTTAGGATTGGGAATAGTGGAATGGAATACTGGAATCCAAGATTTTAATGGCTATTTTATGATTTGAACACATACACACTCACACTCCTTGGCTACCATAATAGTGACCGTCAATCATTTATTTTAACAAAAGAAGTGTCCTATGATGCTCAAATAATGAATTGAGAGCTTCAGTGGTCTGGGGGTATACATTTCAAGCCTGACCAATCAAATCTTGCTTCCAATACCTGTACACTGTTATAGTAGCTATAGAGAGTAAAGTATAGCCCAAGTCTGTAACCCATGATCTGCAATGTACATGGGGATTGTAATAATTATTTCTCATACACTTTGAAACTCATATTTTATATTTCAGGTTATGTTATTGCATGGCTAATTATTACAATGCCACCCACTAGCCCTTCTACTCCATATGGTTGATGAAGATTTTCACACTAAGGAAAGGCAGAAATCGCTTCAGCCCTTATTTTATTTCACTTATAAAAAACTAGCCCACCTTTAATAATAGTGGTATAATTTATAGCCTAAGCCATGTAGCTAAAATCAAGTGAACAATGTGAATATTATGTTGCTTTGGCAAATTTCAGCACCATATGAGAGAAACTGCTTCAATACGGTTTTCAAGTAAGTACAACCCATGTGAAACTGCACTTTTATGCTCACATATATATATCTTACTTCACTGATACTTAGTTACTTTAGTGTACTTCGTGTTTATTTACTCACCCAATTCTATACTCGAGTGCGTAGCGAAAAAATCACAAACTATAACGGCTGATGCATTGATTCTGAGCGGGTCAAGGAATGCGCAAGAAATATTGCATTGTCTCTATGGGCGCACGTGACCCGTTTCCAATCCCGTGTATTATCTATGATACAGTGGATTGCAGGTTGCTTGACACTAGTACTTCAGCCACGGAGGTCACATGGACCAATCAGATTTGCAGGCAATGATGTCAGCATGAATCTGATTGGTCCATGTGACCTTGCTGGCTGAAGTATATGTCAAGCAACCTGCAATCCACTGTACTGCTCTTGAATGATTTCCAGGCCTTCCTCTCTCACGTACCGCACGGGAGGAAGAGAAGAAGAAGAAGAAGAAAAATAAGCGAGAGGAAGGCCTGGTACAACTGTATGAAGACCTGACTTGCTCCTCTGGAGCGGAAGTAAGTTTTATAGTTTAACTAAACAAGGATTATAAAACATATATCTACATATATATTTTTCTAACAAGCTATACCTATACAATAAACAAGGCTATGAATAATTCTAGGGCAATGTTCTTTGTTCATTCCAATTCTGACTTAGGCTTCATTTTCAATCATCCAATAGTTCCAGTTGAGCGGCTTTATCGTTACTTGCAGCAGGGAAATGGTACTGCCCTTTGGGAAATACAGTTTGTCCTCCTTCGATTCCCAGTATATCACCATCTTTGTCTTTCATTTGCCACCTACCGCCAGTTACAATGAAGCTACTCACTCCACGGCTGTAAGTAGGTGGAAAAGTTTCAGATGAGAGCTCGGTACTTGCAGCAAATTCTTTTCCAAGGCCAGTGAGATCGTACCCTTGGAAGAGGACTATGCCAGGATTACTTCTGTTAAAGCCTTGTACTGATCGGATGTCTTTCCCATAGTTACACTTGTCATCGACTCTTATGGCACTTTTTCCACCATAATCGTAGTCTGGTTTGTCATATAGCACCCAGAATGAAGCTGGTTGATTTAAAACTAATGCTTTGCTGAAGCCTGATTTAACATTTGTTTCACGGTGGGTAATAACCTTTTTCACAGACTCATCTGCATTAGCAATTTGAAGGTGTCCAGTAACTTGGTCGTCGGAAGACATCTTGTCTTGAGTGGAGTTTAGTTGGAGCTCTTTGAAAAGTGAAGATTCAGATAGAATATGCAGTGTAAATCCTAGTATTTTATAGTCCTTCTGACTTCCTAGCATGAATTTTTTTTTCTCTCTTCAAAGTCTACATTGGTTCCTGTTCCATTGGTTTCTCTGGTTCCTTGCAAATTGGATTCGGTTCTCTGGTTCCTCTGGTTCATTGGTTCCTTGGGTTCCATTGGTTCCTGTTCCATTGGTTTCTCTGGTTCCTTGAATTGGGTTTGGTTCTCTGGTTTAGTTCCTTGGGTTCCTCAGGTTCCTTGAGAAAAGCAGGGCCTGGGTAGATGTCTCCTTCCAGACTGGCATGAAATTTAATTAATTGATAGGTATTATTATGAGAACTGTATAAATTATACGTCAAGTTACTCAACAAAGTTTCTAGCTGGCAACCTTTGGGGGGTGGCACCCCCCCAAAGGTCGAAAGGTCTGTTGGCCCAGACTACTAAGTTTCCTTGTCTCATTTCAAAGGAATAAGTAGCTACGTGAGGGGGGACACCGTTAGTGTTGCAGCTTTAAAAAATATAGATTTCCATTTAGTTTTGTGGGGTTCCCTGCTCCATCAATTGCAGCATCCAACTGTTTCTGAGACAGGAGAATGCCATATCCTGGTACCACCACTTCAACCGATACAAATGTGCCCACCACTTGTTAGGATTGGGAATAGTGGAATGGAATACTGGAATCCAAGATTTTAATGGCTATTTTATGATTTGAACACATACACACTCACACTCCTTGGCTACCATAATAGTGACCGTCGATCATTTATTTTAACAAAAGAAGTGTCCTATGATGCTCAAATAATGAATTGAGAGCTTCAGTGGTCTGGGGGTATACATTTCAAGCCTGACCAATCAAATCTTGCTTCCAATACCTGTACACTGTTATAGTAGCTATAGAGAGTAAAGTATAGCCCAAGTTTGTAACCCATGATCTGCAATGTACATGGTGTTAGGAAACTCCTAACCACACCTACGACCAAGACAATCCTACGACAGTGAATGGATGTGGAACTTAATGGATACATTTACTTGGACACACCCACTAATTAAGACATCGTATAAATGATTCGTGCTTCCACATTTATTTTAGTTCTCTGCTTGTACAGTTTTGATTTACATTATAATCTTTTTCGCGTACAAGTAGTCTACTCATTCTGTTGACTGCGCTTGGGCCGCCTTACCAGGCACAACTACAACAGATGGTGGCAGCTACAAACCGGAGAACGTCAACGAAGTGCAGGACGATTCCACGACTACCAACGGAAGATTCCTCCGACTGGAGCTTGTGAACCCAGACCAGACCAGACCAGTGAGCGACAGTGTCATCCGCCCCAGGGTAGAGCACTCGCCGCCAGACTAGAAAGTGAAAGAAAGTCTAAACGACGGGATCCGTTCCAGTCGCTTTCAGGAAGACTTGAAGAGGAGAGCACATTGGTGATCCCTTGGAGAGAGAAAACTAGTGATTCCGACATCGAAGCAGACTCTAGCTACAGCAAAGACGGATCGGACTAAGTCAAAGACCAGCCAACTGAGGGCAAAGTCAGCGACGAGACAGAGAGCAAGACCGCCGCCCCCTGGAACAAGCAGCGAGATGTCTACAGAGACCACAGTGACATCACCTCTGCCTGAGGGCGAGGGAAGGTACCTAAATACTCTATTTGAAGCCTTAACAAAGCTTGAGCATGAGAGAGATGAGAGATTCAGAAGGGAGAGAGACTTACATGAGGAAAGGGTTAGAATGGAGCATGAGAGAAGGGAAGAGAAATTGAGAGAAGAGCAAATAAGAGAGCAAAAGAGAAGGGATGAGCAATTTGAGAGATTACTTACAAAAGTGACTGAGAGTCAGCAAATACAAGTGCAAGGAGTGAGAGATATTGAGTATAGAAGGGCAGAAGCCATTGAGGAACAGATTAAACAGGCAGACATAAGATGGAAAAAAGAGAGGGAAGAGAGAGAAAGGAGGGAAGCATTAAAGTCCATACCCCCACCTCAACCTATGACTTTTAACCAGGACTTAGCAGATTACATTGAGATGTTTGAGGCCAATATGGCTAGCAAGGAAATTGACCCAGGTGCATGGACACACCACCTCATACCCTTACTAAATGGGAAAGCCTCAACAGCAATTTCAGGATTTACCCCCAGAGGCTAGGGCAGATTATGAGACTTTGAGGGATACCATACTAGCTACAGCCCATACTACTACCAAATATGCATCAAAAGCATTTTGGACACACTCAAAACCAGCAGGAGAATCTCTGAGAGTTACAGCTACTAAAATTGCTCGCTTAGCCAGACGCGTTTACTGTAGGGAAATCAGAGGAAGAGATTAGAGAGAAGTTTTGCACAGAAAAGATGATTCAGCTTTTGCCTCCAGAAACACAAGCATACGTTAGAGAAAAGGAACCTAGTACTCCGTATGCAGCAGCTGATCTCGCTACTAAGCATTTTATTTTGAAAGAGATAGATGAGGTTAAGTTTGACTCAGAGAAGCCTTGGACATTCAAATCTAAAAGTGAGCTTGGCCCACATGAAAGACACCACAAAGCTTTTAAGCCTTGGTACCACCAAAACAATAGAGGTTTTGATAAGAGAAGTGAAAATTACAACTCTCACACCTCACACCCAAATGACCTAACCAGGTCACAGGACCTGCCGCATGACAAACCTGATAATAAACCTGATAATGCAAGTCACAAAGACACCAAATCTTCACCTCCAGTGACAGCTGGACAGATACCTAGCAACCAGCCTAGCAACAGCTCTGTGCATAAGAAAGAAGATAGAGGATACAAACCTAGATGTTTCAAATGTGGAAAAATAGGGCATTATGCACACAACTGCAGATCACAAGCTAACAGAGCTTTGGTCCCTAGCATGAGGACCCAGCTTTAGGAGCATTGACAGTTTCAGGAGCTGTAGGAGACAAGCCTGTAGAAAGCATGTTACTTGATTCAGGTGCTGATATTTCTATAGTTGCTGAGCATCTTGTGCCTGAAAGCATACCCTATTGTGACACTGTGACAGTTGTAGGAGTTGGAGGACAACAAAACAGCTATAAAACAGCTTTAGTACCTATCACAATCAAAGGGAAAAGCATGAGCCTTTTTGCAGCCATAGCCCCCACCAACCACCTCACGCATGAAGTGATCTTGGGCAGAAACCTGCCTGGTATGAGTATTAAGTGGAGTTTTGAATTGGAAGAAGACACCACGGATGGCCGAGAAATGGATGAAACACCTCAAGTAGAAGACACCAGGAGTAAAGAGGAGACTAGTGAATCTGTTCGTGAAGAGAGCAGCAGACAGGAAGAGCCTAAGAAAAAAGTTTCGAGGAGGAAGAAGAAGTTTATTGTGCAGAAAAAGCTTGTGAATGAGCAGGACCAATCTCAGCAAATTGACACCAAGTCAAATTTGGAGCTACCTCACCTAGACAAATTCAGAGCCCTACCACTACAAACCAGAGCAATGTCTAGAAGACAACAGCAACAGGAAGAAGAGAATCGACAAGCCACAGAAGACTCGGGAGCAGCTATTACCCCACTTGTGACGAATGAAGATGAAGTCAGTCATGGAGCAGAAGAGGACGTAGAGGCAGCACCCTCCCAAGGGAGCGAGGCTCGCCCCAGAGACACTGATGCTCCTCCCATGGGAAGTGTAGCAACAGATGGAGACTCAACCTCTGAAGAAAACGAAGCCAACACTGTCATCACCAAGGATAAACTCATCAATAGCCAACAGGAGGATGTCGCCCTCCATGGTTTCTTTGATGGTACAGAGGATGTGACGCCCCCCTACCTGATTCGAGATGGAATTTTATACAGGAAGAATGAAGGATCAACTGGAGAAGATTACTTGATTGTTGTACCGGACGCTTTGAAGAAGATTGTTTTGAGAGCTGGACATGATCTAGCCGGACATTTTGCAGCGAAGAAAACCAAGACCTTAATTCAGGAACAGTTTTATTGGAGAGGAAGTGGAAAGGATATTGTTTATTATTGTAAAGCTTGCCAGACATGTTTGGAGTGGAATGTGAAGAGGACCAAGAAAGAACCGTTGAAACCCCTACCCGTGATTACTACACCATGGACAAGAATTGCTATTGATATTGTTGGACCGTTACCAAGAACAACCACTGGATTTAAATATTTATTGACATTGATGGATTTTGGAACGAGATTCATAGAAGCTATACCCATGAAAAAAAGTGGATGCTGCAGCAACTTGTGATGCTCTTTTGAAAGTTTTTGCTTGCTTTGGTGTGCCTAAAGAAATTTTATCAGACAATGGATCGAATTTTACAGCGGAGTTAACCAAAGAAGTTTTCAGAAGACTACAATGTTACCATATTCGTTCAAGTCCATATCATCCCCAAACTAACGGAATGTTAGAACGTTCACATGCTACATTGAAGAAGACATTGGATAAATTGGGAGCCAAGGAGAAGGATTGGGACAAGTTTTTACCACTTGTACTGATGCACATGAGGACGACCCCACATACATCTACAGGAATTTCACCATTTCATCTGTTATTCGGACGTGAAGCAAGAACCCCTACATCAGCTTTGAGAGAAGAATGGACACAGGAGAAGAAGTTACCAAAGAACGTTGTGAAGTACTTAGAAGACCTATATGAAGACATGGAAGAAGTTAGGAGACGAGCAGGAGAAAAAGATAGGAAAGCTAAGGAGAAGAGTAAGGAGAATTATGATCGAGATAAGAAGAGTGACCCACTGGAAGAAGGAGAAAACGTTTTAATCATGGCCCCAACAGGAGAAGACGGATTGACATGTAAATGGAATGGACCCTACAAAGTTAAGAAGAAGATTGGAGATGTGACCTATTTGATCGATGCCCCATGTAAAGGAAGACAAGGAAAGATTTGCCATAGGAACTTGCTGAAAAGACACCTTCTACAAGTATCCACCGCCACCATTATAACAGCTAACCCAGATGAAGATGACCTCGACTCACTTTCGATCTACCATTTGCCGTTCAAAGAAGACGAAGATAAGAAGAAGACACCGTTAGGAGAAGAAGACCGTTGGACTACAACCTTGACTCATCTACAACTAGAAGAGGACCAGAAGAGACAATTGAAGACACTTTTAAGAAGATTTGACTCAACGTTTGACGACCAACCAGGAAAAGCAGATGTTACCGCATTCAAAATACCAACAGGAACAACCAAACCGATATCTACCTACCCTTACAGATTACCAGAACGATGGAAGCAGAAGATAAAGGAAGAAGTACAGATGTTGGAAGAAACAGGAATCATCAGACCTTCAAGGAGCCCCTGGGCATCACCGATTGTCCCAGTACCCAAACCCAATGGAGACGTACGAATGTGCGTTGATTACAGAAGACTAAACGGAGTGACGGAGACAGATACTTACCCCCTACCAGGAATAGAACAGCTATTGGAGGAAGTTAGCCGAGCAGAGTATATCACCACACTCGATTTAAGCAAAGGATATTACCAGTTCCCCATGGACCCAGACGACAGCAAGAAGACCGCATTTGTAACACCAGGAGGAAAGTGGGAATTCACAAGACTACCATTCGGACTCAAAGGAGCACCCGCTGCGTTTCAGAGGGAGATGGACCACATATTTCAAGAAGACCCCAGTATATCAGCCTACATCGACAATGTCGCCATTTTTAGCCGAACTTGGAAGGACCATTTGGAACACTTGGAGACAGCTTTGACTAAACTGAAGAAGAAAGGACTGACCATCAAGTTAACAAAATGCAAGTTTGGTAGACGATCTTTGGAGTTTTTAGGACACGAAATTGGACAAGGACAAATCAAACCTCAGGAATCTAAATTGGAAGCTATCAAGAACTTCCCCACACCATCAACGAAGAAGGAGTTGCGTTCATTCTTAGGAATCACTGGTACACAGGAGATTCGTGCCAGGATACTCAACATTGACAGCAGAACGCACGGATTTGACTAAGAAGACCCAACCTGACATCCTAAACTGGACATCTACACACCAATCCATTTTCGAGGACCTCAAATCAAGACTACTGGACTCACCTATTCTGAAAGCACCAGATCACACCAAGAAGTTTATACTCAGCACCGATGCTAGCACAACAGGAATCGGGGGAGTATTGGAACAAGATTGGGATGGCATCCTACACCCGGTCGCTTTTTATAGCAGGAAACTGTTACCAAGAGAAGCCCGTTACACAATAACTGAGCTGGAATGCCTAGCTATCGTTAACTCGATTCAACATTTCTCAGCCTATCTGCTTGGGACAAACTTTACCGTTATCACTGATCATCGAGCATTACAGTTTTTGACCACCTTGAAATCAGGAGGACCGAGACTAGTGAGATGGGCACTTGCCTTACAGCAGTTTGACTTCACCATCACCTACAGAAAGGGTGCAGATAATGATGTGGCCGACAGCCTCAGCAGGATCGTTTGGAGAGAGACCCCCAACAATACACTACTACCGACTTGCGTCTCAGAAGGAGAGGGAGATGTTAGGAAACTCCTAACCACACCTACAACCAAGACAATCCTACGACAGTGAATGGATGTGGAACTTAATGGATACATTTACTTGGACACACCCACTAATTAAGACATCGTATAAATGATTCGTGCTTCCACATTTATTTTAGTTCTCTGCTTGTACAGTTTTGATTTACATTATAATCTTTTTCGCGTACAAGTAGTCTACTCATTCTGTTGACTGCGCTTGGGCCGCCTTACCAGGCACAACTACAACACATGGGGATTGTAATAGTTATTTCTCATACACTTTGAAACTCATATTTTATATTTCAGGTTATGTTATTGCATGGCTAATTATTACAATGCCACCCACTAGCCCTTCTACTCCATATGGTTGATGAAGATTTTCACACTAAGGAAAGGCAGAAATCGCTTCAGCCCTTATTTTATTTCACTTATAAAAAACTAGCCCACCTTTAATAATAGTGGTATAATTTATAGCCTAAGCCATGTAGCTAAAATCAAGTGAACAATGTGAATATTATGTTGCTTTGGCAAATTTCAGCACCATATGAGAGAAACTGCTTCAATACGGTTTTCAAGTAAGTACAACCCATGTGAAACTGCACTTTTATGCTCGCATATATATATTTTACTTCACTGATACTTAGTTACTTTAGTGTACTTCGTGTTTATTTACTCACCCAATTCTATACTCGAGTGCGTAGCGAAAAAATCGCAAACTATAACGGCTGATGCATTGATTCTGAGCGGGTCAAGGAATGCGCAAGAAATATTGCACTGTCTCTATAGGCGCACGTGACCCGTTTCCAATCCCGTGTATTATCTATGATACAGTGCGATTGCTAGTACTTCAGCCACGGAGGTCACATGGACCAAGGCAATGATGTCAGCATGAATCTGATTGGTCCATGTGACCTTGCTGGCTGAAGTATATGTATGTCAAGCAACCTGCAATCCACCTAGTCTGGCCATAGATATAAGAGGTTTTACGGGATTGGAAGCGCCCAATGAACTGCACAACCGAGGCGCGTTGACAGATGCGCACGCGCATGCAGCAATAATTATATTAATGGCCGTGAAAGGAGATCAATATTCACTCCTTTCAAGGCAGTTAAAGTGATGTTCTGCCCCTACAGCTCACAGAATAGTACAAATAAGCTAAGGGGAAGGTATTGAAGAAGTGAAGAGTCAGAGAGTTGAAGTTGGAGAGTCTGAGGAAGGAAGTTATTAATTATTCATAACTTTTTTCCTTGTAATTATAACTATGAGTACCTATCATTACTCATTATACATTAATTTTATGTGATTGATTTGAAAAAAAGGCCAGAATGACTTTTGGTATTAAAATTAGACATAAATTCATTATTATTATAGCTAGATAATTTTGCCCCAAAGTTATCCGCCAGTTTCTGCTCAGTTCACCCTCATCAGCATTATTGCAATACTTCCAGCTTTTGGCTGTTGGATTTTGACACCATCCATCTCAAGAATTCGGCTCAGTCAGCTATCCTGTGGACCCTATGGATATTAGGGGGGAAATATAGTAAGCTTGCCATCTCCATAGGATGACTATTTTATAGAAAACAAATGCGCCAATTCCATTTACTGTTCTATCCTTTCCCTGAAATAACTAATACAGTTTCAATATTGTTAATCTATTTCTTGGGAGAGGGATTACAGTTTTAACACCACTTGCAAATGCTAGAGACAATATATGTCAGCTAATACAAAAACTAACATTACTATTCCATGTAGCTAAAGTTTACATGCCTTTTGATCAGAAAATGGGCAACAGCAATTGATTCCATCAAGCGTGAGAGGGATTACAGTCCCATTAACCACCACAGTAGTATTTGTAGGAATAAACTTGAAAATCTGAGCTAAGATTTATTTCATACAGTAAATCTATGCCCTAGTGTATTATACTATCATTGGCATAAGTCTTACCTCACGGATCTTGTCAGAACAGCAACTTTGACAAAAGTGCTATGTCATTCAGCTGTCAACGCGCCTCGGTTGTTAGTTGCTAACGAGAGCACGTGATCCGTTTCCAATCCCGTAAACATCTTATATCTATGGTCTGGCACAGCACCGCCCACCGACTTTAGTAGGTGGTCTGGTGACATACAATACAACGAGTTGTGCCGGTGGATTCTATTGCGCATGCGCGTTACTAACAGGAAGTATCGTAGGAAGCGGTATTATAATCAGCCAGTGACATCACAGTTGTCATAGTTATTCTTAATTTAATTGGCGAGCATGACAGGTACAATTTTAGCGTGCGAACTTACAGGAAAAGGCCCCAAGTATTTGCGTAATTTTACGTCATTAAACGTCATTTAATGATATTCATTGATTTAGCAGTCACCAGACCACTACTCAAGTCGGTGGGCGGTGCTATGCCAGACTACAATCCACCGTATACTGCTCTTAAATGATTTCCACAGGCCTTCCTCTCTCACGTACCGCACGGGAGGAAGAGAAGAAGAAGAAGAAGAAGAAAAATAAGCGAGAGGAAGGCCTGGTACAACTGGTACAACTGTATGAGGACCTGACTTGCTCCTCTGGAGCGGAAGTAAGTTTTATAGTTTAACTAAACAAGGATTATAAAACATATATCTACATATATATTTTTCTAACAAGCTATACCTATACAATAAACAAGGCTATGGGGCAATGTTCTTTGTTCATTCCAACTTCATTTTCAATCATCCAATAGTTCCAGTTGAGCGGCTTTATCGTTACTTGCAGCAGGGAAATGGTACTGTCCTTTGGGAAATACAGTTTGTCCTCCTTCGATTCCCAGTACATCGCCATCTTTGTCTTTCATTTGCCACCTACCGCCAGTTACAATGAAGCTACTCACTCCACGGCTGTAAGTAGGTGGAAAAGTTTCAGATGAGAGCTCGGTACTTGCAGCAAATTCTTTTCCAAGGCCAGTGAGATCGTACCCTTGGAAGAGGACTATGCCAGGATTACTTCTGTTAAAGCCTTGTACTGATCGGATGTCTTTCCCATAGTTACACTTGTCATCGACTCTTATGGCACTTTTTCCACCATAATCATAGTCTGGTTTGTCATATAGCACCCAGAATGAAGCCGGTTGATTTAAAACTAATGCTTTGCTGAAGCCTGATTTAACATTTGTTTCACGGTGGGTAATAACCTTTTTCACAGACTCATCTGCATTAGCAATTTGAAGGTGTCCAGTAACTTGGTCGTCAGAAGACATCTTGTCTTAAGTGGAGTTTAGTTGGAGCTCTTTGAAAAGTGAAGATTCAGATAGAATATGCAGTGTAAATCCTAGTATTTTATAGTCCTTCTGACTTCCTAGCATGAATTTTTTTTCTCTCTTCAAAGTCTACATTGGTTCCTGTTCCATTGGTCTCTCTGGTTCCTTGCAAATTGGGTTCGGTTCTCTGGTTCCTTGGGTTCCTCTGGTTCATTGGTTCCTTGGGTTCCATTGGTTCCTGTTCCATTGGTTTCTCTGGTTCCTTGAATTGGGTTTGGTTCTCTGGTTTAGTTCCTTGGGTTCCTCAGGTTCCTTGAGAAAAGCAGGGCCTGGGTAGATGTCTCCTTCCAGACTGGCATGAAATTTAATTAACTGGTAGGTATTATTATGAGAACTGTATAAATTATACGTCAAGTTACTCAACAAAGTTTCTAGCTGGCAACCTTTGGGGGGTGGCACCCCCCCAAAGGTCGAAAGGTCTGTTGGCCCAGACTACTAAGTTTCCTTGTCTCATTTCAAAGGAATAAGTAGCTACGTGAGGAGGGACACCGTTAGTGTTGCAGCTTCAAAAAATATAGATTTCCATTTAGTTTTGTGGGGTTCCCTGCTCCATCAATTGCAGCATCCAACTGTTTCTGAGACAGGAGAATGCCATATCCTGGTACCACCACTTCAACTGATACAAATGTGCCCACCACTTGTTAGGATTGGGAAAAGTGGAATGGAATACTGGAATCCAAGATTTTAATGGCTATTTTATGATTTGAACACATACACACTCACACTCCTTGGCTACCATAATAGTGACCGTCGATCATTTATTTTAACAAAAGAAGTGTCCTATGATGCTCAAATAATGAATTGAGAGCTTCAGTGGTCTGGGGGTATACATTTCAAGCCTGACCAATCAAATCTTGCTTCCAATACCTGTACACTGTTATAGTAGCTATAGAGAGTAAAGTATAGCCCAAGTCTGTAACCCATGATCTGCAATGTACATGGGGATTGTAATAATTATTTCTCATACACTTTGAAACTCATATTTTATATTTCAGGTTATGTTATTGCATGGCTAATTATTACAATGCCACCCACTAGCCCTTCTACTCCATATGGTTGATGAAGATTTTCACACTAAGGAAAGGCAGAAATCGCTTCAGCCCTTATTTTATTTCACTTATAAAAAACTAGCCCACCTTTAATAATAGTGGTATAATTTATAGCCTAAGCCATGTAGCTAAAATCAAGTGAACAATGTGAATATTATGTTGCTTTGGCAAATTTCAGCACCATATGAGAGAAACTGCTTCAATACGGTTTTCAAGTAAGTACAACCCATGTGAAACTGCACTTTTATGCTCGCATATATATATCTTACTTCACTGATACTTAGTTACTTTAGTGTACTTCGTGTTTATTTACTCACCCAATTCTATACTCGAGTGCGTAGCGAAAAAATCGCAAACTATAACGGCTGATGCATTGATTCTGAGCGGGTCAAGGAATGCGCAAGAAATATTGCATTGTCTCTATGGGCGCACGTGACCCGTTCCCAATCCCGTGTATTATCTATGATACAGTGGATTGCAGGTTGCTTGACACTAGTACTTCAGCCACGGAGGTCACATGGACCAATCAGATTTGCAGGCAATGATGTCAGCATGAATCTGATTGGTCCATGTGACCTTGCTGGCTGAAGTATATGTCAAGCAACCTGCAATCCACCGTACTGCTCTTGAATGATTTCCAGGCCTTCCTCTCTCACGTACCGCACGGGAGGAAGAGAAGAAGAAGAAGAAGAAAAATAAGCGAGAGGAAGGCCTGGTACAACTGTATGAAGACCTGACTTGCTCCTCTGGAGCGGAAGTAAGTTTTATAGTTTAACTAAACAAGGATTATAAAACATATATCTACATATATATTTTTCTAACAAGCTATACCTATACAATAAACAAGGCTATGAATAATTCTAGGGCAATGTTCTTTGTTCATTCCAATTCTGACTTAGGCTTCATTTTCAATCATCCAATAGTTCCAGTTGAGCGGCTTTATCGTTACTTGCAGCAGGGAAATGGTACTGCCCTTTGGGAAATACAGTTTGTCCTCCTTCGATTCCCAGTATATCACCATCTTTGTCTTTCATTTGCCACCTACCGCCAGTTACAATGAAGCTACTCACTCCACGGCTGTAAGTAGGTGGAAAAGTTTCAGATGAGAGCTCGGTACTTGCAGCAAATTCTTTTCCAAGGCCAGTGAGATCGTACCCTTGGAAGAGGACTATGCCAGGATTACTTCTGTTAAAGCCTTGTACTGATCGGATGTCTTTCCCATAGTTACACTTGTCATCGACTCTTATGGCACTTTTTCCACCATAATCATAGTCTGGTTTGTCATATAGCACCCAGAATGAAGCTGGTTGATTTAAAACTAATGCTTTGCTGAAGCCTGATTTAACATTTGTTTCACGGTGGGTAATAACCTTTTTCACAGACTCATCTGCATTAGCAATTTGAAGGTGTCCAGTAACTTGGTCGTCGGAAGACATCTTGTCTTGAGTGGAGTTTAGTTGGAGCTCTTTGAAAAGTGAAGATTCAGATAGAATATGCAGTGTAAATCCTAGTATTTTATAGTCCTTCTGACTTCCTAGCATGAATTTTTTTTTCTCTCTTCAAAGTCTACATTGGTTCCTGTTCCATTGGTTTCTCTGGTTCCTTGCAATTGGGTTCGGTTCTCTGGTTCCTTGGGTTCCTCTGGTTCATTGGTTCCTTGGGTTCCATTGGTTCCTGTTCCATTGGTTCCTGTTCCATTGGTTTCTCTGGTTCCTTGAATTGGGTTTGGTTCTCTGGTTTAGTTCCTTGGGTTCCTCAGGTTCCTTGAGAAAAGCAGGGCCTGGGTAGATGTCTCCTTCCAGACTGGCATGAAATTTAATTAATCGGTAGGTATTATTATGAGAACTGTATAAATTATACGTCAAGTTACTCAACAAAGTTTCTAGCTGGCAACCTTTGGGGGGTGGCACCCCCCCAAAGGTCGAAAGGTCTGTTGGCCCAGACTACTAAGTTTCCTTGTCTCATTTCAAAGGAATAAGTAGCTACGTGAGGGGGGACACCGTTAGTGTTGCAGCTTTAAAAAATATAGATTTCCATTTAGTTTTGTGGGGTTCCCTGCTCCATCAATTGCAGCATCCAACTGTTTCTGAGACAGGAGAATGCCATATCCTGGTACCACCACTTCAACCGATACAAATGTGCCCACCACTTGTTAGGATTGGGAATAGTGGAATGGAATACTGGAATCCAAGATTTTAATGGCTATTTTATGATTTGAACACATACACACTCACACTCCTTGGCTACCATAATAGTGACCGTCGATCATTTATTTTAACAAAAGAAGTGTCCTATGATGCTCAAATAATGAATTGAGAGCTTCAGTGGTCTGGGGGTATACATTTCAAGCCTGACCAATCAAATCTTGCTTCCAATACCTGTACACTGTTATAGTAGCTATAGAGAGTAAAGTATAGCCCAAGTCTGTAACCCATGATCTGCAATGTACATGGGGATTGTAATAATTATTTCTCATACACTTTGAAACTCATATTTTATATTTCAGGTTATGTTATTGCATGGCTAATTATTACAATGCCACCCACTAGCCCTTCTACTCCATATGGTTGATGAAGATTTTCACACTAAGGAAAGGCAGAAATCGCTTCAGCCCTTATTTTATTTCACTTATAAAAAACTAGCCCACCTTTAATAATAGTGGTATAATTTATAGCCTAAGCCATGTAGCTAAAATCAAGTGAACAATGTGAATATTATGTTGCTTTGGCAAATTTCAGCACCATATGAGAGAAACTGCTTCAATACGGTTTTCAAGTAAGTACAACCCATGTGAAACTGCACTTTTATGCTCGCATATATATATCTTACTTCACTGATACTTAGTTACTTTAGTGTACTTCGTGTTTATTTACTCACCCAATTCTATACTCGAGTGCGTAGCGAAAAAATCGCAAACTATAACGGCTGATGCATTGATTCTGAGCGGGTCAAGGAATGCGCAAGAAATATTGCATTGTCTCTATGGGCACACGTGACCCGTTTCCAATCCCGTGTATTATCTATGATACAGTGGATTGCAGGTTGCTTGACACTAGTACTTCAGCCACGGAGGTCACATGGACCAATCAGATTTGCAGGCAATGATGTCAGCATGAATCTGATTGGTCCATGTGACCTTGCTGGCTGAAGTATATGTCAAGCAACCTGCAATCCACTGTACTGCTCTTGAATGATTTCCAGGCCTTCCTCTCTCACGTACCGCACGGGAGGAAGAGAAGAAGAAGAAGAAGAAAAATAAGCGAGAGGAAGGCCTGGTACAACTGTATGAAGACCTGACTTGCTCCTCTGGAGCGGAAGTAAGTTTTATAGTTTAACTAAACAAGGATTATAAAACATATATCTACATATATATTTTTCTAACAAGCTATACCTATACAATAAACAAGGCTATGAATAATTCTAGGGCAATGTTCTTTGTTCATTCCAATTCTGACTTAGGCTTCATTTTCAATCATCCAATAGTTCCAGTTGAGCGGCTTTATCGTTACTTGCAGCAGGGAAATGGTACTGCCCTTTGGGAAATACAGTTTGTCCTCCTTCGATTCCCAGTATATCACCATCTTTGTCTTTCATTTGCCACCTACCGCCAGTTACAATGAAGCTACTCACTCCACGGCTGTAAGTAGGTGGAAAAGTTTCAGATGAGAGCTCGGTACTTGCAGCAAATTCTTTTCCAAGGCCAGTGAGATCGTACCCTTGGAAGAGGACTATGCCAGGATTACTTCTGTTAAAGCCTTGTACTGATCGGATGTCTTTCCCATAGTTACACTTGTCATCGACTCTTATGGCACTTTTTCCACCATAATCATAGTCTGGTTTGTCATATAGCACCCAGAATGAAGCTGGTTGATTTAAAACTAATGCTTTGCTGAAGCCTGATTTAACATTTGTTTCACGGTGGGTAATAACCTTTTTCACAGACTCATCTGCATTAGCAATTTGAAGGTGTCCAGTAACTTGGTCGTCGGAAGACATCTTGTCTTGAGTGGAGTTTAGTTGGAGCTCTTTGAAAAGTGAAGATTCAGATAGAATATGCAGTGTAAATCCTAGTATTTTATAGTCCTTCTGACTTCCTAGCATGAATTTTTTTTTCTCTCTTCAAAGTCTACATTGGTTCCTGTTCCATTGGTTTCTCTGGTTCCTTGCAAATTGGGTTCGGTTCTCTGGTTCCTCTGGTTCATTGGTTCCTTGGGTTCCATTGGTTCCTGTTCCATTGGTTTCTCTGGTTCCTTGAATTGGGTTTGGTTCTCTGGTTTAGTTCCTTGGGTTCCTCAGGTTCCTTGAGAAAAGCAGGGCCTGGGTAGATGTCTCCTTCCAGACTGGCATGAAATTTAATTAATTGATAGGTATTATTATGAGAACTGTATAAATTATACGTCAAGTTACTCAACAAAGTTTCTAGCTGGCAACCTTTGGGGGGTGGCACCCCCCCAAAGGTCGAAAGGTCTGTTGGCCCAGACTACTAAGTTTCCTTGTCTCATTTCAAAGGAATAAGTAGCTACGTGAGGGGGGACACCGTTAGTGTTGCAGCTTTAAAAAATATAGATTTCCATTTAGTTTTGTGGGGTTCCCTGCTCCATCAATTGCAGCATCCAACTGTTTCTGAGACAGGAGAATGCCATATCCTGGTACCACCACTTCAACCGATACAAATGTGCCCACCACTTGTTAGGATTGGGAATAGTGGAATGGAATACTGGAATCCAAGATTTTAATGGCTATTTTATGATTTGAACACATACACACTCACACTCCTTGGCTACAATAATAGTGACCGTCAATCATTTATTTTAACAAAAGAAGTGTCCTATGATGCTCAAATAATGAATTGAGAGCTTCAGTGGTCTGGGGGTATACATTTCAAGCCTGACCAATCAAATCTTGCTTCCAATACCTGTACACTGTTATAGTAGCTATAGAGAGTAAAGTATAGCCCAAGTCTGTAACCCATGATCTGCAATGTACATGGTGTTAGGAAACTCCTAACCACACCTACGACCAAGACAATCCTACGACAGTGAATGGATGTGGAACTTAATGGATACATTTACTTGGACACACCCACTAATTAAGACATCGTATAAATGATTCGTGCTTCCACATTTATTTTAGTTCTCTGCTTGTACAGTTTTGATTTACATTATAATCTTTTTCGCGTACAAGTAGTCTACTCATTCTGTTGACTGCGCTTGGGCCGCCTTACCAGGCACAACTACAACAGATGGTGGCAGCTACAAACCGGAGAACGTCAACGAAGTGCAGGACGATTCCACGACTACCAACGGAAGATTCCTCCGACTGGAGCTTGTGAACCCAGACCAGACCAGACCAGTGAGCGACAGTGTCATCCGCCCCAGGGTAGAGCACTCGCCGCCAGACTAGAAAGTGAAAGAAAGTCTAAACGACGGGATCCGTTCCAGTCGCTTTCAGGAAGACTTGAAGAGGAGAGCACATTGGTGATCCCTTGGAGAGAGAAAACTAGTGATTCCGACATCGAAGCAGACTCTAGCTACAGCAAAGACGGATCGGACTAAGTCAAAGACCAGCCAACTGAGGGCAAAGTCAGCGACGAGACAGAGAGCAAGACCGCCACCCCCTGGAACAAGCAGCGAGATGTCTACAGAGACCACAGTGACATCACCTCTGCCTGAGGGCGAGGGAAGGTACCTAAATACTCTATTTGAAGCCTTAACAAAGCTTGAGCATGAGAGAGATGAGAGATTCAGAAGGGAGAGAGACTTACATGAGGAAAGGGTTAGAATGGAGCATGAGAGAAGGGAAGAGAAATTGAGAGAAGAGCAAATAAGAGAGCAAAAGAGAAGGGATGAGCAATTTGAGAGATTACTTACAAAAGTGACTGAGAGTCAGCAAATACAAGTGCAAGGAGTGAGAGATATTGAGTATAGAAGGGCAGAAGCCATTGAGGAACAGATTAAACAGGCAGACATAAGATGGAAAAAAGAGAGGGAAGAGAGAGAAAGGAGGGAAGCATTAAAGTCCATACCCCCACCTCAACCTATGACTTTTAACCAGGACTTAGCAGATTACATTGAGATGTTTGAGGCCAATATGGCTAGCAAGGAAATTGACCCAGGTGCATGGACACACCACCTCATACCCTTACTAAATGGGAAAGCCTCAACAGCAATTTCAGGATTTACCCCCAGAGGCTAGGGCAGATTATGAGACTTTGAGGGATACCATACTAGCTACAGCCCATACTACTACCAAATATGCATCAAAAGCATTTTGGACACACTCAAAACCAGCAGGAGAATCTCTGAGAGTTACAGCTACTAAAATTGCTCGCTTAGCCAGACGCGTTTACTGTAGGGAAATCAGAGGAAGAGATTAGAGAGAAGTTTTGCACAGAAAAGATCATTCAGCTTTTGCCTCCAGAAACACAAGCATACGTTAGAGAAAAGGAACCTAGTACTCCGTATGCAGCAGCTGATCTCGCTACTAAGCATTTTATTTTGAAAGAGATAGATGAGGTTAAGTTTGACTCAGAGAAGCCTTGGACATTCAAATCTAAAAGTGAGCTTGGCCCACATGAAAGACACCACAAAGCTTTTAAGCCTTGGTACCACCAAAACAATAGAGGTTTTGATAAGAGAAGTGAAAATTACAACTCTCACACCTCACACCCAAATGACCTAACCAGGTCACAGGACCTGCCGCATGACAAACCTGATAATAAACCTGATAATGCAAGTCACAAAGACACCAAATCTTCACCTCCAGTGACAGCTGGACAGATACCTAGCAACCAGCCTAGCAACAGCTCTGTGCATAAGAAAGAAGATAGAGGATACAAACCTAGATGTTTCAAATGTGGAAAAATAGGGCATTATGCACACAACTGCAGATCACAAGCTAACAGAGCTTTGGTCCCTAGCATGGAGGACCCAGCTTTAGGAGCATTGACAGTTTCAGGAGCTGTAGGAGACAAGCCTGTAGAAAGCATGTTACTTGATTCAGGTGCTGATATTTCTATAGTTGCTGAGCATCTTGTGCCTGAAAGCATACCCTATTGTGACACTGTGACAGTTGTAGGAGTTGGAGGACAACAAAACAGCTATAAAACAGCTTTAGTACCTATCACAATCAAAGGGAAAAGCATGAGCCTTTTTGCAGCCATAGCCCCCACCAACCACCTCACGCATGAAGTGATCTTGGGCAGAAACCTGCCTGGTATGAGTATTAAGTGGAGTTTTGAATTGGAAGAAGACACCACGGATGGCCGAGAAATGGATGAAACACCTCAAGTAGAAGACACCAGGAGTAAAGAGGAGACTAGTGAATCTGTTCGTGAAGAGAGCAGCAGACAGGAAGAGCCTAAGAAAAAAGTTTCGAGGAGGAAGAAGAAGTTTATTGTGCAGAAAAAGCTTGTGAATGAGCAGGACCAATCTCAGCAAATTGACACCAAGTCAAATTTGGAGCTACCTCACCTAGACAAATTCAGAGCCCTACCACTACAAACCAGAGCAATGTCTAGAAGACAACAGCAACAGGAAGAAGAGAATCGACAAGCCACAGAAGACTCGGGAGCAGCTATTACCCCACTTGTGACGAATGAAGATGAAGTCAGTCATGGAGCAGAAGAGGACGTAGAGGCAGCACCCTCCCAAGGGAGCGAGGCTCGCCCCAGAGACACTGATGCTCCTCCCATGGGAAGTGTAGCAACAGATGGAGACTCAACCTCTGAAGAAAACGAAGCCAACACTGTCATCACCAAGGATAAACTCATCAATAGCCAACAGGAGGATGTCGCCCTCCATGGTTTCTTTGATGGTACAGAGGATGTGACGCCCCCCTACCTGATTCGAGATGGAATTTTATACAGGAAGAATGAAGGATCAACTGGAGAAGATTACTTGATTGTTGTACCGGACGCTTTGAAGAAGATTGTTTTGAGAGCTGGACATGATCTAGCCGGACATTTTGCAGCGAAGAAAACCAAGACCTTAATTCAGGAACAGTTTTATTGGAGAGGAAGTGGAAAGGATATTGTTTATTATTGTAAAGCTTGCCAGACATGTTTGGAGTGGAATGTGAAGAGGACCAAGAAAGAACCGTTGAAACCCCTACCCGTGATTACTACACCATGGACAAGAATTGCTATTGATATTGTTGGACCGTTACCAAGAACAACCACTGGATTTAAATATTTATTGACATTGATGGATTTTGGAACGAGATTCATAGAAGCTATACCCATGAAAAAAGTGGATGCTGCAGCAACTTGTGATGCTCTTTTGAAAGTTTTTGCTTGCTTTGGTGTGCCTAAAGAAATTTTATCAGACAATGGATCGAATTTTACAGCGGAGTTAACCAAAGAAGTTTTCAGAAGACTACAATGTTACCATATTCGTTCAAGTCCATATCATCCCCAAACTAACGGAATGTTAGAACGTTCACATGCTACATTGAAGAAGACATTGGATAAATTGGGAGCCAAGGAGAAGGATTGGGACAAGTTTTTACCACTTGTACTGATGCACATGAGGACGACCCCACATACATCTACAGGAATTTCACCATTTCATCTGTTATTCGGACGTGAAGCAAGAACCCCTACATCAGCTTTGATAGAAGAATGGACACAGGAGAAGAAGTTACCAAAGAACGTTGTGAAGTACTTAGAAGACCTATATGAAGACATGGAAGAAGTTAGGAGACGAGCAGGAGAAAAAGATAGGAAAGCTAAGGATAAGAGTAAGGAGAATTATGATCGAGATAAGAAGAGTGACCCACTGGAAGAAGGAGAAAACGTTTTAATCATGGCCCCAACAGGAGAAGACGGATTGACATGTAAATGGAATGGACCCTACAAAGTTAAGAAGAAGATTGGAGATGTGACCTATTTGATCGATGCCCCATGTAAAGGAAGACAAGGAAAGATTTGCCATAGGAACTTGCTGAAAAGACACCTTCTACAAGTATCCACCGCCACCATTATAACAGCTAACCCAGATGAAGATGACCTCGACTCACTTTCGATCTACCATTTGCCGTTCAAAGAAGACGAAGATAAGAAGAAGACACCGTTAGGAGAAGAAGACCGTTGGACTACAACCTTGACTCATCTACAACTAGAAGAGGACCAGAAGAGACAATTGAAGACACTTTTAAGAAGATTTGACTCAACGTTTGACGACCAACCAGGAAAAGCAGATGTTACCGCATTCAAAATACCAACAGGAACAACCAAACCGATATCTACCTACCCTTACAGATTACCAGAACGATGGAAGCAGAAGATAAAGGAAGAAGTACAGATGTTGGAAGAAACAGGAATCATCAGACCTTCAAGGAGCCCCTGGGCATCACCGATTGTCCCAGTACCCAAACCCAATGGAGACGTACGAATGTGCGTTGATTACAGAAGACTAAACGGAGTGACGGAGACAGATACTTACCCCCTACCAGGAATAGAACAGCTATTGGAGGAAGTTAGCCGAGCAGAGTTTATCACCACACTCGATTTAAGCAAAGGATATCACCAGTTCCCCATGGACCCAGACGACAGCAAGAAGACCGCATTCGTAACACCAGGAGGAAAGTGGGAATTCACAAGACTACCATTCGGACTCAAAGGAGCACCCGCTGCGTTTCAGAGGGAGATGGACCACATATTTCAAGAAGACCCCAGTATATCAGCCTACATCGACGATGTCGCCATTTTTAGCCGAACTTGGAAGGACCATTTGGAACACTTGGAGACAGCTTTGACTAAACTGAAGAAGAAAGGACTGACCATCAAGTTAACAAAATGCAAGTTTGGTAGACGATCTTTGGAGTTTTTAGGACACGAAATTGGACAAGGACAAATCAAACCTCAGGAATCTAAATTGGAAGCTATCAAGAACTTCCCCACACCATCAACGAAGAAGGAGTTGCGTTCATTCTTAGGAATCACTGGATACTACAGGAGATTCGTGCCAGGATACTCAACATTGACAGCAGAACTCACGGATTTGACTAAGAAGACCCAACCTGACATCCTAAACTGGACATCTACACACCAATCCATTTTCGAGGACCTCAAATCAAGACTACTGGACTCACCTATTCTGAAAGCACCAGATCACACCAAGAAGTTTATACTCAGCACCGATGCTAGCACAACAGGAATCGGGGGAGTATTGGAACAAGATTGGGATGGCATCCTACACCCGGTCGCTTTTTATAGCAGGAAACTGTTACCAAGAGAAGCCCGTTACACAATAACTGAGCTGGAATGCCTAGCTATCGTTAACTCGATTCAACATTTCTCAGCCTATCTGCTTGGGACAAACTTTACCGTTATCACTGATCATCGAGCATTACAGTTTTTGACCACCTTGAAATCAGGAGGACCGAGACTAGTGAGATGGGCACTTGCCTTACAGCAGTTTGACTTCACCATCACCTACAGAAAGGGTGCAGATAATGATGTGGCCGACAGCCTCAGCAGGATCGTTTGGAGAGAGACCCCCAACAATGCACTACTACCGACTTGCGTCTCAGAAGGAGGGGGAGATGTTAGGAAACTCCTAACCACACCTACGACCAAGACAATCCTACGACAGTGAATGGATGTGGAACTTAATGGATACATTTACTTGGACACACCCACTAATTAAGACATCGTATAAATGATTCGTGCTTCCACATTTATTTTAGTTCTCTGCTTGTACAGTTTTGATTTACATTATAATCTTTTTCGCGTACAAGTAGTCTACTCATTCTGTTGACTGCGCTTGGGCCGCCTTACCAGGCACAACTACAACACATGGGGATCGTAATAATTATTTCTCATACACTTTGAAACTCATTTTATATTTCAGGTTATGTTATTGCATGGCTAATTATTACAATGCAACCCACTAGCCCTTCTACTCCATATGGTTGATGAAGATTTTCACACTAAGGAAAGGCAGAAATCGCTTCAGCCCTTATTTTATTTCACTTATAAAAAACTAGCCCACCTTTAATAATAGTGGTATAATTTATAGCTTAAGCCATGTAGCTAAAATCAAGTGAACAATGTGAATATTATGTTGCTTTGGCAAATTTCAGCACCATATGAGAGAAACTGCTTCAATACGGTTTTCAAGTAAGTACAACCCATGTGAAACTGCACTTTTATGCTCGCATATATATATTTTACTTCACTGATACTTAGTTACTTTAGTGTACTTCGTGTTTATTTACTCACCCAATTCTATACTCGAGTGCGTAGCGAAAAAATCGCAAACTATACAGTAGTTTTAATATTAAAGAGTTGCAACCAGATTTTTTTAGTATCCTACTACAATGTTATCACAGGTTACCACATTTCATTGATGTAGCCAGAGTTTGGTTAACCACTGGCTAAAAAAGTGTTGCAAGTTTTACTAAATCAACTGTAACGGCTGATGCATTGATTCTGAGCGGGTCAAGGAATGCGCAAGAAATATTGCATTGTCTCTAGCTCTAGCTCTATGGGCGCGCGCACGCGACCCGTTTCCAATCCCGTGTATTATCTATGATACAGTGGATTGCAGGTTGCTTGACACTAGTACTTCAGCCACGGAGGTCACATGGACCAATCAGATTTGCAGGCAATGATGTCAGCATGAATCTGATTGGTCCATGTGACCTTGCTGGCTGAAGTATATGTCAAGCAACCTGCAATCCACCTAGTCTGGCACAGCACCGCCCACCGACTTTAGTAGGTGGTCTGGTGACATACAATACAACGAGTTGTGCCGGTGGATTCTATTGCGCATGCGCGTTACTAACAGGAAGTGTCGTAGGAAGCGGTATTATAATCAGCCAGTGACATCACAGTTGTCATAGTTATTCTTAATTAATTTTAATTGGTGAGCATGGCAGGTACAATTTTAGCGTGCGAACTTACAGGAAAAGGCCCCAAGTGTTTGCATAATTTTACGTCATTAAACGTCATTTAATGATATTCATTGATTTAGCAGTTTTCCTGCTAGACGAGGCTATTTTCCTGCTAAACGGCACAACTCGTTGTATTATATATATGTCACCAGACCACTACTCAAGTCGGTGGGCGGTGCTATGCCAGACTACAATCCACCGTACTGCTCTTGAATGATTTCCAGGCCTTCCTCTCTCACGTACCGCACGGGAGGAAGAGAAGAAGAAGAAGAAGAAAAATAAGCGAGAGGAAGGCCTGGTACAGCTGGTACAACTGTGTGAGGACCTGACTTGCTCCTCTGGAGCGGAAGTAAGTTTTATAGTTTAACTAAACAAGGATTATAAAACATATATCTACATATATATTTTTCTAACAAGCTATACCTATACAATAAACAAGGCTATGAATAATTCTAGGGCAATGTTCTTTGTTCATTCCAATTCTGACTTAGGCTTCATTTTCAATCATCCAATAGTTCCAGTTGAGCGGCTTTATCGTTACTTGCAGCAGGGAAATGGTACTGTCCTTTGGGAAATACAGTTTGTCCTCCTTCGATTCCCAGTACATCGCCATCTTTGTCTTTCATTTGCCACCTACCGCCAGTTACAATGAAGCTACTCACTCCACGGCTGTAAGTAGGTGGAAAAGTTTCAGATGAGAGCTCGGTACTTGCAGCAAATTCTTTTCCAAGGCCAGTGAGATCGTACCCTTGGAAGAGGACTATGCCAGGATTACTTCTGTTAAAGCCTTGTACTGATCGGATGTCTTTCCCATAGTTACACTTGTCATCGACTCTTATGGCACTTTTTCCACCATAATCGTAGTCTGGTTTGTCATATAGCACCCAGAATGAAGCTGGTTGATTTAAAACTAATGCTTTGCTGAAGCCTGATTTAACATTTGTTTCACGGTGGGTAATAACCTTTTTCACAGACTCATCTGCATTAGCAATTTGAAGGTGTCCAGTAACTTGGTCGTCGGAAGACATCTTGTCTCGAGTAGAGTTTAGTTGGAGCTCTTTGAAAAGTGAAGATTCAGATAGAATATGCAGTGTAAATCCTAGTATTTTATAGTCCTTCTGACTTCCTAGCATGAATTTTTTTTTCTCTCTTCAAAGTCTACATTGGTTCCTGTTCCATTGGTTTCTCTGGTTCCTTGCAAATTGGGTTCGGTTCTCTGGTTCCTTGGGTTCCTCTGGTTCATTGGTTCCTTGGGTTCCATTGGTTCCTGTTCCATTGGTTTCTCTGGTTCCTTGAATTGGGTTTGGTTCTCTGGTTTGGTTCCTTGGGTTCCTCGGGTTCCTTGAGAAAAGCAGGGCCTGGGTAGATGTCTCCTTCCAGACTGGCATGAAATTTAATTAATTGGTAGGTATTATTATGAGAACTGTATAAATTATACGTCAAGTTACTCAACAAAGTTTCTAGCTGGCAACCTTTGGGGGGTGGCACCCCCCCCCCCCCCAAAGGTCGAAAGGTCTGTTGGCCCAGACTACTAAGTTTCCTTGTCTCATTTCAAAGGAATAAGTAGCTACGTGAGGGGGGACACCGTTAGTGTTGCAGCTTTAAAAAATATAGATTTCCATTTAGTTTTGTGGGGTTCCCTGCTCCATCAATTGCAGTTTCTGAGACAGGAGAATGCCATATCCTGGTACCACCACTTCAACTGATACAAATGTGCCCACCACTTGTTAGGATTGGGAATAGTGGAATGGAATACTGGAATCCAAGATTTTAATGGCTATTTTATGATTTGAACACACACACTCACACTCCTTGGCTACCATAATAGTGACCGTCAATCATTTATTTTAACAAAAGAAGTGTCCTATGATGCTCAAATAATGAATTGAGAGCTTCAGTGGTCTGGGGGTATACATTTCAAGCCTGACCAATCAAATCTTGCTTCCAATACCTGTACACTGTTATAGTAGCTATAGAGAGTAAAGTATAGCCCAAGTCTGTAACCCATGATCTGCAATGTACATGGGGATTGTAATAATTATTTCTCATACACTTTGAAACTCATATTTTATATTTCAAGTTATGTTATTGCATGGCTAATTATTACAATGCCACCCACTAGCCCTTCTACTCCATATGGTTGATGAAGATTTTCACACTAAGAAAAGGCAGAAATCGCTTCAGCCCTTATTTTATTTCACTTATAAAAAACTAGCCCACCTTTAATAATAGTGGTATAATTTATAGCCTAAGCCATGTAGCTAAAATCAAGTGAACAATGTGAATATTATGTTGCTTTGGCAAATTTCAGCACCATATGAGAGAAACTGCTTCAATACGGTTTTCAAGTAAGTACAACCCATGTGAAACTGCACTTTTATGCTCGCATATATTATCTATGATACAGTAGATTGCAGGTTGCTTGACACTAGTACTTCAGCCACGGAGGTCACATGGACCAATCAGATTTGCAGGCAATGATGTCAGCATGAATCTGATTGGTCCATGTGACCTTGCTGGCTGAAGTATATGTCAAGCAACCTGCAATCCACCGTACTGCTCTTGAATGATTTCCAGGCCTTCCTCTCTCACGTACCGCACGGGAGGAAGAGAAGAAGAAGAAGAAGAAAAATAAGCGAGAGGAAGGCCTGGTACAACTGTATGAGGACCTGACTTGCTCCTCTGGAGCGGAAGTAAGTTTTATAGTTTAACTAAACAAGGATTATAAAACATATATCTACATATATATTTTTCTAACAAGCTATACCTATACAATAAACAAGGCTATGAATAATTCTAGGGCAATGTTCTTTGTTCATTCCAATTCTGACTTAGGCTTCATTTTCAATCATCCAATAGTTCCAGTTGAGCGGCTTTATCGTTACTTGCAGCAGGGAAATGGTACTGCCCTTTGGGAAATACAGTTTGTCCTCCTTCGATTCCCAGTATATCACCATCTTTGTCTTTCATTTGCCACCTACCGCCAGTTACAATGAAGCTACTCACTCCACGGCTGTAAGTAGGTGGAAAAGTTTCAGATGAGAGCTCGGTACTTGCAGCAAATTCTTTTCCAAGGCCAGTGAGATCGTACCCTTGGAAGAGGACTATGCCAGGATTACTTCTGTTAAAGCCTTGTACTGATCGGATGTCTTTCCCATAGTTACACTTGTCATCGACTCTTATGGCACTTTTTCCACCATAATCATAGTCTGGTTTGTCATATAGCACCCAGAATGAAGCTGGTTGATTTAAAACTAATGCTTTGCTGAAGCCTGATTTAACATTTGTTTCACGGTGGGTAATAACCTTTTTCACAGACTCATCTGCATTAGCAATTTGAAGGTGTCCAGTAACTTGGTCGTCGGAAGACATCTTGTCTTGAGTGGAGTTTAGTTGGAGCTCTTTGAAAAGTGAAGATTCAGATAGAATATGCAGTGTAAATCCTAGTATTTTATAGTCCTTCTGACTTCCTAGCATGAATTTTTTTTTCTCTCTTCAAAGTCTACATTGGTTCCTGTTCCATTGGTTTCTCTGGTTCCTTGCAAATTGGGTTCGGTTCTCTGGTTCCTCTGGTTCATTGGTTCCTTGGGTTCCATTGGTTCCTGTTCCATTGGTTTCTCTGGTTCCTTGAATTGGGTTTGGTTCTCTGGTTTAGTTCCTTGGGTTCCTCAGGTTCCTTGAGAAAAGCAGGGCCTGGGTAGATGTCTCCTTCCAGACTGGCATGAAATTTAATTAATTGATAGGTATTATTATGAGAACTGTATAAATTATACGTTAAGTTACTCAACAAAGTTTCTAGCTGGCAACCTTTCCCCCAAAGGTCGAAAGGTCTGTTGGCCCAGACTACTAAGTTTCCTTGTCTCATTTCAAAGGAATAAGTAGCTACGTGAGGGGGGACACCGTTAGTGTTGCAGCTTTAAAAAATATAGATTTCCATTTAGTTTTGTGGGGTTCCCTGCTCCATCAATTGCAGCATCCAACTGTTTCTGAGACAGGAGAATGCCATATCCTGGTACCACCACTTCAACTGATACAAATGTGCCCACCACTTGTTAGGATTGGGAATAGTGGAATGGAATACTGGAATCCAAGATTTTAATGGCTATTTTATGATTTGAACACATACACACTCACACTCCTTGGCTACCATAATAGTGACCGTCAATCATTTATTTTAACAAAAGAAGTGTCCTATGATGCTCAAATAATGAATTGAGAGCTTCAGTGGTCTAGAGACATAGATATAAGAGGTTTTACGGGATTGGAAACGCCCAATGAACTGCACATCCATGGCGCGTTGACAGATGCGCACGTGCATGCAGTATTAATTATATTAATGGTTGTGAAAAGAGATCGATATTCACTCCTTTCAAGGCAGTTAAAGTGATGTTCTGCCCCTACAGCTCACAGAATAGTACAAGTAAGCTAAGGGGAAGGTATTGAAGAAGTGAAGAGTCAGAGAGTTGAAGTTGGAGAGTCTGAGGAAGGAAGTTATTAATTATTCATAACTTTTTTCCTTGTAATTATAACTATGAGTACCTATCTTTGCTCATTATACATTAATTTTATGTGATTGATTTGAAAGAAAGGCCAAAATGACTTTTGGTATTAAAATTAGACATAGATTCATTATTATTATAGCTAGATAATTTTGCCCCGAAGTTATCTGCTCAGTTCTCCCTCATCAGCATTATTGCAATACTTCCAGCTTTTGGCTATTGGATTTTGACACCATCTATCTCAAGAATTTGGCTAAGTCAGCTGTCCTGTGGACCCTATGGATATTAGGGGGGGAAATATAGTAAGCTTGCCATCTCCATAGGATGACTTTTGTATAGAAAACAAATGCACCAATTCCATTTACTGTTCTATCCTTTCCCTGAAATAACTAATACAGTTGCAATATTGTTAATCTATTTCATGGGAGAGAGATCACAGTTTTAACACCACTTGCAAATGCTAGAGACAATATATGTCAGCTAATACTAAAACTAACATTACTATTCCATGTATCTAAAGTTTACATGCCTTTTGATCAGAAAATGGGCAACAGCAATTGATTCCATCAAGTGTGAGAGGGAATACAGTCCCATTAACCACTACAGTAGTATTTGTAGGAATAAACTTGAAATTTTGAGCTAAAATTTATTCATACAGTAAATCTATGCCCTAGTGTATTATAGTATCATTGGCATAAGTCTTACCTCACGGATCTTATCAGAACAGCAACTTTGACTATCTCGCAATTTTTACACCTTCTCTCACGTGCTCCATAAGCAATACAGCTATCTAGTACAGTACAGAGGATTTCACGATCTTTGCAACGGGAAAGCCAAAAGCGGAAGTAATTCAAACCTACTGATTGGTCAGATTCCTCATGTTGATCATGTGACTGGCTTTTTGCAGTTGCAAAGATCGTGAAATCCTCTGTACACTCCTCCAGATTTTGGAGGAGAGAACAAAAAAGGCATACGCATTAGACCAGACCCCTATTTTTTTACATGGGGAGGGGGGGAAATAATTTTTTTTAAATAGAATTAGTTCTCATAAAATTAGCTTATGAAACAAACCACCAACATTTCGACCAGAGAATAATAAGCAGATTTTTTTTTTACTTGGCTATTTCACCACGAAGCCAGAGCAAGAGAAGACTCTTCACAGAAATTTGTGTCACTCCCTACTGGCTATGGAAAATCATATATTAGCTACTTCCTAGTGTCTTCGATAGGTCCATGGACAAGAAGTCTACTGTATTTATAATAATAGTAAGGATCAAGATGCAGCCATAACTGCATTCTCCCCAGTTCTATAAGAGAGAAGTGTTTGGGCTACTGCTTGCAATGTTAAGCTGCAACTCTGTTTCTTCTCCTCTGACTAGTGTAATAAATCACTTTTATTATGTAGTTACTGAGCATGTCCCATAGAGAATAGTAGTATCACAACTAGGGTGATATTTTACCATATCACGTAGTCATTATACATATCGCGTAGTCATATTACGTCCCCCTGGGCAATCTTTGCATAATGATTTACTTTATAGCCATGATATATATAAGTGAAAAACTAGACTATACTTCCTTTTCAAGAGTTAAAAAAAATAATTCTGCTGAACTCCTAGGGAAAAAAATCCAGTAGCTAATTATACTATGGCAATGTGCAATTTGATAACAAGTAGTAAAAAAATTTGACAGCAAGTGAAGCAAGTACAGCTATACCTTTTAGATGTGCCTAAACTCCTTAGCTAGCTGCTGTAGTAAGTGGCAGTTCAGCCTGGCAGCGCGGTTGGTAAAGGGTCTGGCCCACGAGACTAGCTGCATACAGAGCTAGAGGAAGCTGTAATGCTAGCCACAAAGCACTTAGCGCTTACAATAGACACTTATAAGCCTAGTGTCTACAATCGAAACGCTGTAGAAATCAATTACAACTGTAACAAGTCAAGCTCACTCACCGAATCCAACGGCCTGAAGGCACCACGCATGCTCAGTAGTTACATAATAAATTGATTATTACGTAGATACCGTGAAATATCACTCGTCTGATTGCTGGTATTCTCACTCGTGCCTGCGGCACTCGTGTGAATACTAGCCAACAGACTCGTGATATTTCACGGTATCAACAGTCGTTACGCAACCTTAAATTTTAATTTTTTATGACGTCATATTTGACTTGCCACGTGGGCAATTTTTTGTTGAAGAAGTGGTAGGTAGTTCTAGCCTCTCTACTCTCCTTTAGAGCAGTTTTCAGTGGCCACGCTTGAAGTACCTATGCAGGAAAGCTGTAAAAACAACCTATGTGTTTATGGAGTGTAGATAGCTGGGCACTCTGTTTTTAACGGGGAACTTCTGTTAGATGGATTAAAGAGCTGTACTTGGGTCTCGTTGGAAAGCGCGCTCTAGGACAACATTGGAAAGCGTGCACAATTCAATAACCAGGTATGTTAAAGATAGTTATTTTAGCAGTAGATATGTCATTTTAAAGTAGATGTATAGGTGTCGAAAAATATAATCCACGAGATTACAGAATGATAATAACAATAGAGCTACAATAAATCCATCTATCATCCTCACTTTCAAAGTCAATTTCATCTTAAAAACGAAGTCCATAATATCAACATCATGATCTCTCTCTGTGGTGTTGCAGCAGTTTCTGCATTCATATCCAGCTGAGCAAGAGTTCGCCTTCTTTCTACAATTGGTTCGCACACCTGTAACCTCTTATCAAACTCTCAAGTCTATTCCCGATGGTCTTGATGTTTTCATTAGTGTCTCACACTACAGCGAGTGAGTTATTCTTTATGGACCATCTGTAATAATTATGATAGTGACTGAAGTATTGTCCCCACAGGTGCAGAACCCAGCAGGATCTCTTCCAGTGCTTCATTGGAGGCTGTCATCCCATTTTCAAATTTTGTTCTGAACCACGGATGTCATCAAGCCATTTATGATGCTGTTCTTCCACCGACAATCCCAGGTTATTGAACATAGAGTAGTGGGTGGCCGGACATTGTGTAATAAAACCTTTTGAAGTACACCGTACCCACTAATTGTAGGAATTCCAAAATAGCCTGACTTCCAGTTTAAGGGTAACCCTTAGGCAGCTTTAGTATTAGCCAGTGGCTAGTTGGTTCGCCTTGTGCCCATTTTGGACACTAAAGTTATAAAATAAAGGTTCCTGAAGCAGTACTTCTAGTAATAAGGAAGCAGAAAAGTGGCTTTACCTATCCCACTGAAAAAGGACACATAATCACAGCCAGTACATACCAACAGTGTCTGAAGAACATGGGGTAACTCTGATGGTGTGAGCTTGCCTAGCTCTGGATCAGTAGTCTGATGTAGCCGACCCTTTACCTTCCTTTTCTTGGGGGCGGGGGAAGGAGAAAGGGTCTGGTGACTCTAGCATCAACGACTTGTGTCGCGCATGAAAAACAACACTTGGATTCATCATGTGATATAGCCATAAACTTTTGTTTCTACCACTTTTTGGACCCTGCCCCTTGCTTTTCTATGGGATCAAGATCGACTCGATAAGCCCTTGATGGGCTGTAGCTAGCTGTTTCAAGTGAGATGAGAAGTTATCAGCAGGTGGATCAATTGACTTATACGGCATTATGAGGCTAGGGGAGCGAGCATTAGGTGTATGGGACGTACTATTCAAACACTGTTGTGACTCCAAGGCTCTTGTCACTTGATCCCCATTTCTTAGACTATCCAAGAATTATCCTTTCTCTAACTACTGCTTTTCACGCAAATTACTTGCACACGGTTTATGATTGCCATGATGTAATGTTCAAAAATGACACAAGTTGTATATGCTAGAGTCACCAGACCCTTTCTCCTTCCCCCCACCCCCAAGAAAAGGAAGGTAAAGGGTCGGCTACACCAGACTACTGGATCAGCTTCTAAGGCCATGATCAGATTTTTGAGGTGAAATAGCCTTAACTCTCTGGCACTATAAAGGCTGATTTATGCAATTATGTCCTTGTTTTTGGAAAAGTAACCAGCCACCTAGGTTTATGGCTAGGATCTGCAAGTACTACCCTTGTTATATCCCTTCTGCAGGTTTGACAGATTACTCCATCTTCAGGGACATCAAGGCTTGATATGTACCTGTAACCCTCCACTTGGATGGCGTATTCAGATGGATTTTTCCATGGCAGAGGTAGCAGGCTTCTGTGAGGCTGGTGGTCTGCTCTGTCATTGCATATAGCTATATGTATTAGTACACTGATAACCTTTTTTAATGATAAAATATTACCATGTATATTCGTTTGTTCCTTCTCTCCCTCAGAATACACTCAGCAGCAGTTGAAATACTAAGTAATAGGATTGTTTACCTACTTATCAACCTACATACACACAGTGAATGCAGCTGGACTTTGCACGCGCTAAGTACACTGCTGCCGATCGTGCACAAGTCCATACTTTGATGATTGTAAGCTAAGGATGTCTGAATAGTGTTGGAGAAAGTAAAGCTTTAGATCTGTGTCGGAAAATATTATACCACGCTAGTTAGTACATCCTTTCAAAACAGGTATGTTGCGTGTTTGGTGCCCGTGCAAGTGGATTTTGGCAGTTGTAAGCGATTAAGTGCGTTAATAGTGTACTAGGAAGGTTGTGTGTCCTCGCTAACAAATTTCAAGTCCAAGAATGCACAGGTAACGGAATAAGAAAACGTTTTCTAGAGGTGCTGTTTTGATTCACCGTGCACCTACGGCAAGAATTGACATTTCCGGTAAAATTAAATTTCAATGGGGCTCAATTGACTTCCGGTTTGGTTGCGTAACGACTGTCAATGTAATAATCTATATATATCACTTGTCAGCACTTATCACCCTGCTCTCCGGCACTTATCAGCACAGTGCATTTTTTACATTAGTTGCCTAGCAACTTTAGGGGGGAAAGCACCTTCTGAACAGCTAGCTAACAAGAAGTGGTTAGTTTCTTGTATAAAGCTCACTTAGATAACATGTAGTGCCTAGATAACATGTAGTGGTTATGAGTAGAGGTGCCATACTCAGTTACTTTCCATTAGTGTTTGTCAAACTCAGCCGTTGTCAGTAAGTTGGTTGCTATGCATGATCTAAATAAGTTAGGCAACTCAACCAATGGGATATAAGTTATTTAGACACCCTCGCTGCACTCAGGATGCTACAGCCTTGGGCCTTCGGGTGTCTAAATAACTTATATCCCTTGGTCTCGTTGTCTAACTTATATTTATATGTAGTTACTTATAGTTAGTGTTAGAATCAATTGCCTTGGGGGGACATGATAAGGGGAAATCCCTACATGCACTCAGTGGATTCTAATGTTCTGTCCTGTCACTACTAAAAACTCTTCATCAGCCAACAACTTGAGAGCAGCATCAAACTGTTGACCAGACACACCCACTTGACTTTGTTCCTTCAGTTCTGCCAACAAAATATCATATTTCACAACTGTTCCAGACTTGCCACGCCCCTGCACCAAAAATAAGAAAAATGTACATCTGCTAGTAAATCACAAAGTGGAATGGAATGATGATGAATTGAAAAAAGTTGGTCAGATGACCTTGTGTATAGTCAACCCTTTACCAGTTGTACATCATGCATACCTGGAGCATCTTCTTTACTTCCTTGGCAATCATCTGGCGGTGAGTTCTCTCTGATGAACTGACTCCAGTGGCTAAGATCCCCACATCTATGATGCCTGTCTTGGGGTCTGTTGCTGACTGTTTCAGAGCTTCACGATGCAATCTTTTATAAAAAGAGGGAGAGAGGGAAAGTCAACAATCCAGCCATTGAGATACAAAGATCAATCTTAGTTGGCACCAAGATTACGTTTTAAATACCAGAATGCTTCAACTGCAACCACTCACCTCTTTGCTTCTTCAACATCGACTATTTCCACTGTTTGGGAAAGTCTCACTTTAGCATGAGCCTCGGCCAAGCGAATGAGGGACTCCAACTGACGAGGGTATGCTGATACTGTGCCACGCCCACTGCCAACCTTACGCATACCTGAAATGGTAATGAAACTTCAAAGACAATCACTAGTAGAAACTTGCAAGGAAAGATCTATTTAAGCTTATACAGTCTTAGTACAATTTACTTTCTATGTTAAAACTCAAAGCATCCAAATTTTCTATTACTTACAGACCTTTACAGGTCATCAGTTTGAAGAAATTAAGATGTTTCAAATTGCTAGAGTTTTAGCGTAGAAAGTCAATTATACAATATGTGGAGTGTCTTACTGATGTAGGCTTGTATGAGAGCCTGGCTTGCCTCCTCTGAGAGCCGTGGGTGTATGTAGGAGCGGGAGTAAGCAATGTAGTCTCGCAAGTCGGCCATGTCCAGGAAAGTGTCTTCCTTCTCTTGCTGTGTCTGATGGAAGAGGGAGACCAGGTGAGTGGCCAGTCTCCGGTCAAACTGCTTGTCCTGGGGATCCAGCATCAGGAAAATCAGGTCAAATCTAGGGGGAGAGATGGACGTAACAGGAGGACGAATAGAGGAGTTTGATATAATTTGTATAGCATTACCTTGACAAGAGGGTGGGAGGGAGCTGAATATTCTCAACGACAGTTAGTTTAGGGTCCCACTGAGACATACGAGGGTTGGCAGAGGCCAGGATGGAAGTGCGTGCATTGAGGGAGCAGATGATGCCTGCCTTGGCAATAGAAAGGGTCTGGTGCTCCATCACTTCATGGAGGATGGCTGTGGTGGTGTCGTGCATCTTATCAAACTCATCAATGCAGCAGATTCCATTGTCACTCAGAACAAGAGCTCCACTGAAATGCACACACAGCCAAACATTATCACTAAAACTTATCATCATAGTAACAGCTTTATTTTAAACACGTCATCATATCAACTGATTGAATCTCCCTCTGCACTTACGGTTGGAGGACGAGCTGTTTGATTTCAGGATCCCGAGTGACGTATGCCGTCAGCCCCACGGCACTGGTCCCCTTGCCTGATGTGTACTGCCCTCGAGGCATAAGGTTATGGATGTACTACATAACATCCATAAAACAGAAATAAATCAAGGAAAGCAAATAAATAAAATTATAACTACCTTTAGTAATTGTGATTTTCCAGTTCCTGGATCACCACATAATAGGATATTGATGTCAGCACGAAACCTGCCCCTCCCACTCTTCTCAAAGTCCTTGGGAGTCCCACCAAAGAGCTGAAGCAGGATGCCTTTCTTGATGTCATCATTCTCGTAGATGCTTGGAGCTGTGTGTGTGTGTGTGTGTGTGTGTGTGTGGAAAGAGTTGCATACAGTGGTTCTCAGTCTAGATTATACTTGGGGAAGGGGATGAGTGACTAACAGGGCATATTATATCATTGTCTAGGTCTATAGCTATGAAAGTCAGATAAAGGGCCTAGGGAAAAAATTTTGAGAGCTATAGATGTTACATACACATAACTGCTCAAAAGTAGCTACTAGAATTTTTCAACATTGTAAAAAATTAACACTCCTTTTGTTCAATGGGCAGGCATCATTCAATATATTCATAACACCACACATAAAATAACTTTACCAAAAAAGGCTATCACAATAGCCACACATACAGTAACCTTGATACAGTGTTTGAAAGTAGCTAGCTAAGGCTATGGCTGAAAATACTATCGAAAAATTAGAGAAGGAGCTCAACTGTGCCATCTGTCTTGACACATTTACCGACCCAAAACTTCTCCAGTGCTTCCATGTCTACTGCAGGGACTGCCTTGTGAAACTCGTGGTCAGAGATCAGCAAGGACAACTCACCCTGACTTGCCCAACCTGTCGTCAAGCCACACCTATTCCAGCTAATGGAGTGACAGGTCTCCAGTCAGCATTTCGAGTCAACCACCTCCTAGAGATCTTGGAAGAGCACAAGAAAGCTAAAGATACAGCAGCCAGTCAAGAGGGGGCAAAGAGTGTCGTGACACGCCCCATTCCTCCAAGGAAGGTCATTGCTAACTGTTTTGAACATCAAGATAAAGAACGAGAGCTTTACTGTGAGACATGTGAGGACCTGATCTGTATAAAATGTGCCATCAAAGGAGGAAAGCATCGTGACCACGATCACTATGTACTGGATGAGGCCTTTGAGAGGTATAAAGGAGAGGTTGCACCATCACTTGAGCTGATGGAGGGGAAACTGGTGGCTGTCAAGGAAGCACTGGCATCGTTGGATAAGCGTTGTGGGGAGATATCCGACCACCGACAAGCTGTTGAAAACGAAATACATGATACTGTTGGACAACTCCATGAAACCCTTGATGTCAGGAAGACCGAGCTCATCAGCAAGTTACATAAAACCACTCAGAGAAAGTTGAAAGACCTTGCAGTCCAGAGAGACCAGATGGAGACCATCCTGGCACAGCTGAGCAGCTGTCTCGACTTTGTTGGGGAGAGCCTGAAGACAAGCAGCCAGGGAGAAGTGCTGATGATGAAGACAAACATAGTGAATCAAGTGAAGGAACTGACATCACCTTTCCAATCTGATTCCAATACAGAAGCTGATATGAAGTTTGTACCCTCACAAGATATGACTTCTAGGTGTCAGAACTATGGACGAGTATTCTCAGCAAAATCACCTGATCCATCTAAATTCCAGGCCACAGGTAAGGGTTTGAAGGTGGCAGTGGTTGGGGGAAAGTCAACTGCTGTCATGAAAGCTATTAACCATGTGGGTGAACCATGTTGTATGGGGTCAATCCATTTGTTGCAGTGTGTGCTTGTGTCTGAGATCACAGGTGCCACTGAGAGAGGAAATTTCAAACATAAAGGACAGAACTTGTATGAAATCAGCTACCAACCCACCATCAAGGGCAAGCACCAACTCTGCATTAAAGTTGAGGACGCACACATCAGAGGAAGTCCATTTGCAGTAACAGCAGAGCTGCCAGTTGAGAAGCTTGGCACACCAATCCTAACTATTGATGGGGTGGAAATACCATGTGCAGTGGTGGTCAACCAGAGAGGGGAGGTGGTGGTTGTAGAGTGTGGTAAACATTGCATCTCTATCTTCAGTCCTAGTGGTGAGAAGCTTCGATCGTTTGGTACACGAGGTTCTGGTCAGGGACAATTTAAATCACCTCATGGGGTGACAGTTGATGGTGCAGGAAATATCCTTGTGGCAGATACTGATAATCATCACATACAGAAGTTCACAGCAAATGGCCAGTTTCTCTCTGCAGTCGGTACAAAAGGTAAAAAGCCTTTGGAATTTGACACACCCATAGACACTGTGTTTAACGCTAGAAATGATAAGGTGTACGTGGTGGATTACAAAAATAGTCGTGTTCAGATTCTGAACTCTGATCTCAGTTTCTCTAGCACCTTTGGGAAGAAAGGCAGTGGCAAAGGTCAGTTCAGTGATATGGGTGATATAGCCTGTGACAGCACTGGAAGGGTGTATGTGGTCGATACTGGCAATAGTGACATCAAGGTCTTCACAGCCAAAGGACAATTCTTGATGACATTTGGTAGAGGGGAACTGAACTATCCTTGGGGCATTGCTATAGACTCTAATGACAATGTGTACGTTAGTGATTATCTTAATCACTGCATCTGCTTGTTCACCTCTGAGGGTCAGTTGGTGACATCATTTGGTAGATGGGGAAGTGGACCAGGAGAGTTTGATTCTCCTGAAGGTATGACAGTGGATAGCAGTGGCGTTGTGTATGTTTGTGACTATAATAATAACCGCATCCAAGTATTCTAATTAGTGATCACTCATTATGTGTTTGGTCTGTGTTTCACCGTTTAATTTTTTAAGTAGTCTATTCATGTCCAGCTAGTAAACTGATAATAAAGTGATTAATGTCTTCTCTTTTTGTGATTTCAAAGTGTGAATCATAATAATAAAACAAAAAAAGAATGTATCTTGTGTATTGTCTGACATATGCCATGTCATGTACATGGATGGTTAATTGTCCATCTCTTATTTCCCTATCCCCTATACCCACATTAATCATATCTATCCCACCACATTGATTTGTTAATCAAGCCATGAACTCACCTAAAGCCTTAGCAAGTCGCTCATAAATGTCAGGCAAACGAGAGAGTGTGTGCAGCTGTTCCATCCGTTCCCTGGAGAAGGTCTTACGTCCCTTTTCCTCACACTCATCATCGTCCTCCTCCTCCTCCTCCCGCCCCCGCAGTCTATTGAAGTCTGCTTTCCTGAAGTGGACAACATCAATGTAGGTCTTGAAGACAGACTTGATGTTCCGTTGCCGAGGGTTCACACGCATCGGCATTGCACGATAAATCCCAGTCACCATAACTCTATATAAGGAAATGTAGTTATTTGATGTCTTTAGCCATCCTTCACTTTCCCTCACCTGTCTCCAGGCTGAACAGCATCCACCAAGTCATTGTGTGCATTGAGCATGACTGTGTAGGGTGTCTGCCCTGGGGGCATGTCGTCGGGTGACTCCTGGAGCTTGATGACCTGTTTGTCGGTGAAGATGGAGCGATTGTGGATCAGAGCCATGCTGTGCAGCGTCTTACAGTTGGCACACACTGCTGGCTCAGCAATCCTTCCTCGATCAATTGTGACTGTTTTGGTGTCATGACATACATAGCAGCGAAAGAATGCTGAAGCAAGAAACAGAGATAAATCAACATCATTAATAGTACACAGTCAATATGGACTCCCTCAAATGGTACACAGTCAATGTGGACTCCCTCAGTAAAACTAACCAGGACATCCCATTCAGGGTTCTGCCCACACTGGTCGACAGTGGCCATTTTGGCCACCACTTGGCTATTGATTTCAGCCACATTATTCTGTAACTTTAGGCTTGTACTACACAGGTTTTGATCATCAAAAGGGACACCCATAAATGACAAGATAAATTTTGGCCACCACTCGAGAATTCTGGGCAGAACCCTGCCATTGAGAGGTTCTGTAGTATTATTAGTGTATAATAATCACACCCACCTTCCCTCATTTCTGGAATGAGTTGAGAGTTGCGTATGACCATCCCACTGATGGTGATGAGCTGGTCTATGTCCTCAGGGTTTAATTGACGCATGTTCTTCGTCTTCTCAACATTGAAAGTACGAATCTGAATTTCAAATACACCAGATAACCATACCCCTTCAATACTGAGAAAGGAGCTGAAGAGGGAGGGAGAGAGGGAGAGAGAGAGAGAGAGAGTTCTAAAGTACCTGTATCTGATGATCGAGCACAGCATCTGGGTAGAGCGAGAAAAATAGTTCATTAGTGGCCAGGTCAAAGGTCGGGATGACTTCCTGAGGATACAGGACCAGTTGTGAGTAGAGCTCCTTGTTGTAGCGGAGAAGGTGCTCACAGTTGATATTCAGAAATGGCTTCACCAGAACAATGAGCTAATGGAGGAAAATAAAAGGGCAAACTTTAAATATGCGACTATGGGGATTTACTCTCCTAAATTAATTTCCTCTCTGACCTCTTCCAGACGTGCCATGTAGTATGGCGTCACACTGTCCATGGGGGATTCCCTTCCACTGCTCGAGGGAAGGTCATCAATGAAGTTCTCCAGGAAGTCTCTGAACTTCTTTTTGCAGTCCTGAACATTGACGTCTGTGCCCCAGATGATAAGGTGTGGTTCAGTCCCTCCTTCACTTGTAAGTCCAGTTGAGGTGTGCTCCTACATTATAAATTAATCATAAAGTGAATGGAGTACATTAATGCATAGGCACCTTATATTGTGTGGGGGTGGAATGACACTATTGGTATTGAGGGGCATGCTATTTAGACTCCCTACTGACCATGGCGTCTGAACCTGTGAAGTTAACTTGTCGTAGACGGTGTGAACCCCCACCAAGGTCACTGCGATGCCTCATGGGTGTCCCCTGACTGAATCCTGAAGGGGTGGCTCCTAAACGGGAAGAGGGGGTACCAAAATTTAGTGGGGAGCTTGCATCCACTTCAGAAGTGGGGAAGTTTGCTGGAGGGGAGGAGAAGAGGGGGAGGCCAGGACTGGAGACGTCCCCAGGGGAGTGCGCATGCCTCCTGGCTTGCTGAGCCCGAGAGCCATCCGAGAGAGGAAGAGGGGAGGAAACGTCCGAGGTCTGGAGGGCACCCTCGAGGCCGCTAGTGCTGTCAGGAGGACTGAGAGCTTCAGACATTTTCTTTTTCTAGTGCCTTGACGACCATGTGGTTTCCCGCCAAAAGTGCTAGTAGATTTGCTCTAATAACACGGAAGGAGAGAAATTTTGAAATGCCAAGTTGTTCTCTAAATATTCGAAAGCGATGAATAATATTAAAATCTAATAAAGCCTTGAACATGGCCAATTTCGCTGAAGAAGTGCGAGTACCCTTGCTTGCGAGCCAAGATGACTCTCTGAAGGATGAGCTTTCCGAGCTAAAGGACGACTTTGACGTGCACTACCCTTTGAGCCACTCCAAGGACGAGCCACTGATAGCAGTTAACTCAGAGAGGTCACTGGGTGGAATCGAATCTGCTCAGCAGGGAGCAGAAGGGAGCCTGCTAGCAGGTGGAAGGAGAAAGAATAAGCAGTATTCTGGCAGCGAGATGATAGTGGCAGTATTTGTGGTGGCCTTTGACACAAAGAAAGGTAAGAAATATGATTATGTTAGCAGGCTAATTAGCCTGAGGGCATGATTCATTGCTAGCTGGCTTGCTAAAATCAACATGTATAGGTATTATTTCAATGCATGAATGGTAATGCTTATAATGATTGTAGTCATACCATGTATTTGAGCTATCTAAAAGCTATGTGACTTGCTGCCTACAGGTATTGGCAGTGGGTTTATTTCTTGTATCCTGCATCTGTTAACCATGCTCATCTTCTTGCTTGCCAATGAAATTTCTCTCCCTCCCCCATTATTAATTATGATAATGATTCTACTCTCCTCAGGCAATATAGTGGAGTGGAAGTACCCCCCTGAGGTCGTCATGGAGAACATAGAGTTCAAGTCTATAGCCAGTGGGCTTCACAATGTCACCAAAGACTTTATGTAAAAATAAAATTTAATTTACTCTCTACATTGCTATAAAATCTAACCTCCTCTCTCCCTCTTGTTCCTCCCCTGGTTTTCTTTTCCACTCTCCCTCCTTCCTTCTCTCTTAACCTCCTCTCCCTCGCTCCCTTTACTTTTCCCTCCTTTCCTCTCCCCCTCCCTTCACCCCTCCCCCTCCCCTCTCTCAGCTATTTCAAGCAAAACCAGCTGTACGGGTTGAGCTGCTTTGAGAAGATTCCAGTGGCCAACCAGGAGGAGAGAGGTGCTCGCATGAAATCAGTCGGCCTGCTAGCTGTGGGCTATTCTGACCTCCACCTCCACATGGACTTCCTACGGAGACAAGTCAGGTGAATCAATTATCTACAAGGGATGGCTCACTCTAATTGTAGCTACTGTCACAGTACACGCTTTGATCATCGGGAGGATAATCCACTCCAATCATTAGTGTCTAGGTTCCTGATTGTGGTTTGCTAGGCAGTAATTTGCAATAATAATGTCAGCCAGTCTGCTAGGGAACAGAGTCATCTATCCCTTTATAGTATGGCCCACTTGTAGAGGTCCAACGGTCCTTTGTATCTCTTTCTCGCAGCCAATTTTGCTGGCCCAGAGGTAGCCTTAATAGACAAATTTTGCAGTAAACCATCGTTGCATTTTATTCAATGCCAAATGCTTCGCCTTCAGTCGATCTTGAGAATTTCCATAAATGAGTGTATGTACAATGAAACTTCTGAATAATGGACACACTTGGGACCCTTTGTAGACTCTTTTGGAGGTTATTTTGTATTGAGTGTATATACAAAGGTACTTTTTTGATTGTCCTCTCCTCCTTTATTCAAGGTTCCACTGAACTAATTGCCCATTTCTCCCCCCTGTGTCCATCTTTCCCTCATTAGGATTCAAGTGGAGACCCCTGGTGAGTATGGTTCACTGGAGGAATACTTCCGACACTACAGGAACCCACAATTAGCCTCAGGCATTTCACGAGTGTACAGCGCTCCCAACCAGCTTGCAGTCGAGGGAAATTCATCACTAAATGCACGTAGTGACTCATTGTAATCATGTGACTTATTCTATAATCATGTGACTTTCATGTGACTGTTGTTATGTATGTGTGCAGGTGATCCATCATCCTGTTGGCTGCTTCACACGTTTTCTGCAGTTTTACGGTCCATATATTTTTGTCCTGTGGAGACTAGCCCTCCTCAAGAAACGAGTAATCCTCTTCTCCCCACCTCCCATTGGACTGGTCTGCCATAGAGGTAAGCAGCCCCTCCCTTTAAGTTACCCCCAAACCCCTCTCACTGCCATAGAAATACTCCTTTTAAGACTCATCTGTTATAGACAAAGCAACTTTTGAAGAATATTCTCTCTTCCTCTTATCTCCTCTCCCTCTGTTCTGCAGTGTATTGCACGTGCCTCTTGAGCTCCCATGCTCTCCCTCTGGACATTGACACGGAGTGCCACCCCCAGTTCTATGTCAATGTGGCAGACATAGACCAACTCAAGTCTCTCAGTTGCTACATTGCCTGCACCACCGAGAAGATCTTCAGGACCAAGACACAGTTGTATGATGTGTTTGTGGACGAGCACACTTTTCACTGTCCCTCAGAGAAGCTGCAATCATTACTGAGGCCAACTCTCTTTGATAACCAGAGATACCAACATCTCAACAACATTAGGTGAGAAAGGCTCCTCTTCCCTTCAATGTGATTAAAGTTTCTTTGCTTCTTGCAATAATAATCTTATCATGTGACTTATTCCCCCCTGATGAGTATGATCATGTGACTTGTTATTTTTGTAGATCAAATGATATGAATGGAGGGAGTGTAAATCAGAAGAATGATGACCTGATTTTTGCTGAGTAAGCAACAAATCTTGGGTGTAACATTATCAGATCCACAAATTGCTTGACTCTTTATTCTCAGGTACTTTCAGGAATTGAATAGTCAGTTATTTAGGTTGCTACTGGATGCATCCAGTTCAGAAGACCATGTCCTCACAGTAGAGATGATGGAAGGCAGTCAACTGGACCCAGCCAAAGATCACTTTTTCCTGACTGAACTGGCCAGTGTGTATGGCTTGAACATGACAGTGCAACATCAGAGAGACATGTTTTCTTGCTGTTTGTAACGAGATAAGAGTCCGTGTATTGTGTTAATCTGTGTCATGTCAGGTATACAACCCTCATCATCTTTCATTGTGTATAGTTTTTGTTTTGGTTCAACTCGATCAAGAATTGAATTATGTTGGATGTGTTGTGTTACCCTCACCAATGACAAGTATTGGTATTTTTACCCCCTAGTATTAACTTGTAATGATTTTTATGATTGTGTTGATCAATGCAGTAACATACACTTCAATGCAGATGTTTCATCCATAGGAATTAGGGAAAATGTAAATGATATGTCAGACAAACTAGTCAATTTCTGGTGCATTTGTTTAAAGAGACATGCCCCCTCCAGCCATCTCGAGATTCTGTTGACAAAAATGATTACAATGAGTAGTTATTATGAGGAAGAATACTAATTCACCTCTCTGGCCACCATAAACTCTAGCCAGTCCGACTGAGAAGTGGGGAGGAGACCCATGGCATTGACCTTGTACAACCCTAACCCTATTCCCACCACATTGGCCAATAAGTACACCATCATCTGCAACACTGCCTGGTCACCACTCAGCTTCTTGAACACTGCAGAAACATGATTGTATTTATCATAGCACCACCATAGCAATTAAAGTTTCCATTAGCAATTTACTGAAAGCTTTTACTCTCAATTAATGCCCACCTCACCCTATAGCAAGTTAGGCCACAATAACCATTTCTTAGGCCTTCCCTCTAATTTGATGCCAAAATAAATATTAGGGTCGAAGTTTCTCTCCAAAAGACATGCGGCCGCTAGGATAACTGTACTCAAATTCAAGCTTTGGACTTCCACTAATAATTGTGGTGGATATGCCCCCTTTAAACTTCCCTCCCTCCTCAATTTGGACTGAATTAAATTACCATGGCCTTTACTGGTGCTACTCACCTTCTTTGCAGGAGAAGATGGCCTGCACGGGCCTGACTAACATCATGCCCACCATCATGATAGGGAAGAGGGAAATGGTGTTGCCTGCCATCCATAAGACAAGCAGGTTCAGAGGCAGCTGCTTCCAAGGCCCCAAGGCTATGGACCATCCCATCTGCACATATCCAAGATACATAAAAATGCTAAGGACAGCAGTAACATCTGTTCCAAGTTTGGTTGGGTTAGGAAACCTTGTTACATTGTATAATAGACATAGCTACAAGTATATGGATTTCTGATACAACCTTTTACTTTACTTGCTAAAGATCACCAGCCACAACTGACCTTAGTGACAAGACTTGAATCAGCTGAACTGGCAGATTCCTACAAGTGCGTGAAGTGTATGAAGAAACAAGATTATATCATGGTGACATAGCTAACTCTAGCCAGGTGGCTTACATCATCTCTAGGAGGATTCTTGCTGTAGCCAGGAGGAGAGGAGAGACCGTCATCCTGACCTCTATGTCCTCTTCTGCTCACAGAAAAAAAGTTGAACACATTATGCCAAGTAACTAACTACATTGGCATTGTCATATACCTTTTAATTTCTGCAAAGTCCACGAACCACCGGTGTTTATTCTTACTCATCTCTCACTTGCACTCTCTTCAGTGTGGTGCGCTCTATTTGAAAAATTATAGGCGGAGTCGGTAGGTGTGCATTATTTAGAATTCCAGTAGGTCTTTAGTCTGTCATGCATTTGATGTACTACTTCGATGAGACGGGAAAAAGAATTTACACTCTAAAGGTAAAGTGTGTAACTGTACCAGGTTAGAATTTTATCCTTCCCTCTTTCGTTGCAGAAAGTTGATCCGATAGGAAAACCAACTGCATCTGCCCATCCAGGTAAAAGTCTGTGCACCCACGAGAATATTGTCTCACAAGCTTTCCTTACTTAAATATATGCAGCGCGCTTCTCTCCAGATGATAAATTTTCTCGACAGCGGATCATATTGAAGAAGAGGTTTGGTCTTCTCCCTGCCATGACTGCACCCAGAACAAACACCACATGACACCCACACAACTTTGACAATCACTTCAATGTGTTCACTTTTGTATAAATTCAATAAAAACACCTCTCCCAACATACCTCTATGTAAGAACTATTAAATCTTTTACAAGATCTCGATAGCTATATGCCCCCAGTCTTCCATGTCACATTGGCAGTGTATAATCAGAATATTAATGTTTAAAAAAATGAACATATTTAGATACACACAACGGACACACAATTGGAAAATCAGATAGATGACGTGTAGTATACCATGAAACACTATGGCCAGTGTCAGCAGCACTGGAGCTCTACTATGACATATGCCTTTTATGGTGCCTAACTCGAGAACACTTGGGACATGTGCTCATTTCTGAGTAACAGTTCCTATAGAAACAACAAACAAGGCATTGATAGATGTTTATCACCCATCACTGTAGACACAGCTACATTATCTCTCTGGACTACTGAGTCCCACCTGTGGAAGATGGTGCGACACTTTGGACACTGTCGACAGCTCCGGTCGAAAGGATACAGCACTTCAGCAGAGTGGCACAATTCACACTTGAATCCTTTGCTTGAGCACACCTGCATGAAAAATCAGTTTATTTTGCATGAGGGAAAAGAAAAGAAAACCTTGAAATGGCAGGGACAGATTCCTTCTACTAAACTAGAGATCTCCACACAACAAAGGACTAGGATATGTACTGCATATGGGAATATAAACCACATACTATTATTCTGACTGACTCACAGAACACTCTCTCCTGATGTGCATGGCGTACTCTCTGTGAATGGTGGTGAGGTCAGGCAAGAGCTCACCGCTGTGCACCTCCTTCAGGTCCATCAAGGAGAACCTCCTTGCCCCATCCCTGAAGTGTGGGAATCTATCAAGTCTCCTGAGCAACTGGACCTCCTTGGCCACAGGGCACTGCAAAAAGTACATCTTCATCACCAACAAATCCTTCCGCAAAGTCTGCAATTAGAAAAAAAATTAAATCTTATGATTCCAGAAAGTTACTCTAAATGATGCACACCCACCTCAATAGTGATCAACTCCTGGACATAGGTGTAGAGTAAAGGGTTAATAGACTGGACTTTCAGCAAGGGTTTAGTGGAGTAACGCTCAAGAAGATCACAGCACTTGCAACACACCTGGTCACAGAGAAGGCAAATTTATCCCAATACCGACCCACCTCTACCTAATACACTCACTTTTCTTGGGGTGAAGTCCCAATTGTGCACCACTCTGGCTGGAATCACAACTTGATCGTTATGGTGACAATCAGGACAGTAATAGATGCCAGTGTAGTCACACTGTCGAGCAATGACATTGGTGGTGTTGAAGGCAATGTTGCAACTGGCACAGCGAAAGTGTTGATGTGTGAGACCCTTCTCGGGACAGATCTCCAGGATGAAACTAGGGGTTTCTTCTTTGCTGTTGGAGGTGGTGGCTGAGCAGACTCTGTCCACATTTCCAACACACTTCTTATGGTACGCAAAACCACACACTGTGTCAGAAAGAAAGAAAGACAATGAAGAGTCTCCCCTAGGGGTATTTTCAAACAGGGTCAGAACCCAGCCCACTTTCTTTTATCCAAACAGGGTGGCCTGCCCTGGGGGGACATCAGGTTTCATACAGGAATTTTGGATGGAGGGCCATGCATGTGGGTGTGTTTGTGTGAAGAAAAAATGTGCTATGAATTATGGGGGGGGGACTTCAGAGGGGGATCTTTCCCCCTCTGCTGTATGAAACCCTGAGTTACACTGGTGAACAGTGGAATGCCATAATGTAACTGTATGGAAGTCAGATCTTTGCTATAATATGAAAGCCTGTCTATAAGGAGAGTGTGGAGAGATTCAGAGATAAGTGTCACATGAGTTGGAGTAGATTGTGGAATGGAAATATTCCAAATATAACAGGAGAGACTGGAAGTGATACCCCTACCACAACAGTGCAATCCACAACTTCTAATTCCACAGGAAAATTTCTACTTCATTACTGTATCATTGTTGCTTAGCCACTCACATTTGCACAAGTACCAATGTCGTAGGATTCCTCTGACCCTCTTGCCACAGTACTCACATAAACGCTTCCCCCCGACCACCGGGCGAGGCTGGCGAAGAAGTTTGTGTCCGCACACCTCCTTCACTCCACTGCTACTGAACTGGTCCTATCAAAATCACAATAATCCTCTATTTAGTAAATTCCTCTATATATTAGCACATAATAAGAGAAGACGTGCAAATTCCTCTAAATTAGCACACATGATAAGAGAAGACTTCTCATGTGGTGCAAATCACAAAAACAACGAATTGCTTTGGGTCTTATCTACCCTCTATTCCGATGGACCACACCCACCTCTTCTTCCTCTTCATCCTTGCGATGCTGCAGCTTCATCTGAAGCTCCACTATGTTTTTCCGCAGCTCCTGCTTGTCCTCATTCTCCTCCAGGGAGGACCTTCCTAGTTCCACCTTCAGACGATCGATGGCCAACTGTAGCTCTATTGCTGTCATCTGTATGAAGTACAGACAGTATGTAGATACATTTGGGAATATCTGAGGGGAAAAAACTTCATGCATATTTTTAGGGTATGTAAATAAACATCCATACATGTGGTACCTCAGGTTGGAAGAAGTTTTCTTCAGGGCTATTGAGATGGGAGGGGCTGAGGTGGGAGGAGCTGGAGGGTGTAGCATCCATGAAGTGGGAGAGATCTATACTGCTCCCACTGCATGACTCCATGTCCTCAGTGGTCTGGGTGCGTGTAGAGCTGGAGGCAGAGCCTGGACGCTTCCCCCGGAGGTGCTTGGGGAGGACTGGAGTAGGAGAGTTAGAGCTGGAGGCGGAACCTGGACACTGGTGAGGGGAGGAGTCTGCAGAATGGGGTTTGGAGGCGGAGCCTGGACGCTGGTGAGGGGGGGAGTTAGGGAGGACTGGAGTGGAGGAACTGGAGGAAGGAGAACCTGGATGCTGCCTTCGGAGGTGCTGGTGAGGGGAGGAGTCTGGAAGGACCAAGGGGCTGGAACTAGATGAAGTTTTACTAACATCAGGATGAGTAGGTGGGGCCTCTGCAAGGGGTTGCAAAGGAGGTGTGGCTTCTGTATGATGCAGCTGCAAAGATGTAGCTTCAGCATATGATCTCAAGGGAGGTGTGGCATCCACTAGCGGCCAAGGTGGGGTGAGGTCATTGTGGTCACTCATCGGACTGCTCGGTGATTCATCATCATTATCAGGAACATCAAATGGATTAGTAGATGTGAAAGGGGCATGGTCTTTGTGGGTGTGGTCAGCAGGCTGGACAGAGGACTCGTGTGGAGAGTGACTGAGGAAAGGGTTGGTGTTAGAGGGTAAGTCTTCTTCCTGAGAGGAGTGAGAAGCTGTGTCCGAGTAGAAGGGATTGGTGGGGGAGAGAGGGGAACGAGCAGCAGGAGAAAGGGGAGGAGGGGGAGTGGAAGGAAGAGGCGAGTCATCAAGGAAAGGATTAGCTCCAGAGGTAGCTGCTTGGTCCTTGTTTAATGTATCTTCATACTCTGTGATTCCCTGTCTCTCTTGTAGGAGGTCATAACTTTGATGATCGATCCTGTCCTGCGAGTTGTAAGTCTGATGATGATTCATTACATCCTGCAGGGTCATCCCCCCACCTTGTAAATCATGACCTGGATTATCAATTCTGTCCTGTAGGTCATAATTTTCATCACTAAAAGTATTGTCCCGAAGTGTAACAGAGTTGGTATGCTCTCCTTTCTCAGAGAATTCCTGTCCTAACTGCTGGACGCTGCCAGACATTACTCCTTCAGTGTGACCTGTGATTGCCTCTACTTCATCTTCAAGTGTCCCCCACTCTCCAGGCTGACGTATTGTTAGGGTGGAGTCCACAGCATCCTCTAGGCCGACTGTTCCCCACAACTCTGCTGACTGTCCTGTCAAGGTGGAGTCAACAACATCTTCCAGACCAGCTCTCTCCCACTCCCCTCCAGAATGGTTTGAGTCTATGCCACCTTCCTGGAGAGCTCCACCCCACTCTCCATACTGACCTGTCATAGATGACTCCACACCATCCTCCAAATGAACCATTCCCAACTCCCCAAGCTGACCTGTGAACCCTGAACCACCTTCTTGATGAACTGTGCTCTCCCTGTCCATGGAGCCTGCACTTCTGCTGTCCACCAACAGGTCTTCATGGTAACCCACTTCGTCCTCCAAGGTCCTATTCCCATTCCACCTCTCAATCTCATTCCCATTCCTTGCTTCTCCCTCCACACTCATATTCGCACCAGAGTTAGTTGATGTTGTGTCTGATGCACTCCCAGTGTGCTGGAATGTGGTATTGGAATCAGCTGGAATGGAATCAGAACTGACACAACTGCTGCTTGCAGTACTGGTACCATCCACATCAGCACTGGCCGTCTCTCTCTCCCTAACAGTCCTCTCTCTGTTCCTCTTGTGAGAGTTCTTCGTATGCGAAGAAGTAGTTTGAGCTATGAGGGGAAAAAACAACAGTGATGACTGTGTAACACAAAAGAAAGATGAGATCTATATTTCCCCTGGGAAGAGAGATTTCTTGCATTTCAGCAAGTTCACACTAGCAAGGTACGATGTGATGAAGAAAGAAACATGTCTACCCATATACCTTTGGAGGAGGTGGAGGTCGTTGGGTTCATGCGGAGAGGAACACTAGAATGTGCCTCAGGGACCGGCTCAAACTCCAAACTGGCAACATCTACAGTCCTACACACGAAGAGGAAGTACCCAATTAATCTAACCACACCCAGACCACACCCCAATCTTACAGTTTGAAGGTGATTTGGGAGAGACCAATGAGGTGATGGGTGAGGGCGGACACCATCTCAGGGTCTCGTACAAAGCTGTAAGTCTCGTAGTAGTTGAGGAGACTTTGGTCCTGACAGATAACATTAATGTAACTCTCCAAAGAGCACTCATTAACAGCCAGTCTGATCCACCCTCGACACTTGGCACCGTCTGACTGAGCATGCTGGAGTCTATATAGAGTGTGTGTGTATGTGACCAATAGTGTACAAGTTGACTGCTATATACACAATAATGGAGCTCCTCAGAGTGGACTGGCGTGACAAAAAAAGATTCCTATCCCATCCTACTGTCAGCAGCCCTGGCCCCATGTCCATACAGAAAGAAATTTCCAAGACTCACGTTCCTATGTACTCTATGGCCTGTTTGCGTGATATCTTATTGACAATGGGCCAGAAGGTGGGAATTCCCTGGCCAAACCAATTGGGCTTCAGGCCGTGGCGAAGTACCTCCTCAAAGGCAGAGCACAGCTGCTGAGACCCCCGGCAATCCCCTATTGTCCCCATCCCCTTGCTTGTTGGATCCTGGCTGGCAAATAGATATTGCACCTATGTTTTAGGCATGCAAGGTGTAAGTCAGCATGATCATCACATGTAGAGTTCACAAGAAAACAAGATTGTGAATTGCTAATGTTCACTTGTTTGGTGATAAAATAGAATAGAATATAGGGGAGGAGTCTAGGTGTGTGGACTCTTTATGACTACTACTAGTAAAGTATTTAGACTTGCCAATAGTCGCAATAAGCCATGCCCATATGGACAGCATCTCAATACATGATTGATGATGATTCCTATTATGTATCTATATTATATAGCTTATGGACATGTAAGGTAGCTAGCATTGAAAAGCAGGCAGGCCACTGAGGTCAGTTGGTTCCATGCATGTCCCCACAAAACAGAAGCCTAGGCATATATGCTAACATACCTCCTTGATGGCTCTGGAGAGTGCATTTAGGATAGAACTCTTGCATTTAGCCTGACTTGTCAGGAACTCTTGCGTGTCTGCATAATAGCCAGCCAGATCAGATCAGCTAGTTAACGTGCTTTATTTAGAATAATAACAAAACAACTTACTTTTCTGTTTGAATAAAGAAGTGCCGGTATTTCTCTTAAGTAGGTTCATGGCCACTTTATGCTACACTCAACACTGACGGTCCAGGATTAGCTACATGCCTATAATATACCATATACTCCACCCTCTCATTCTTTCATCACGCTCGTGAATAAACCACATTGCTCGCAGGCCACGCCCACTAAATTTGTTAGGGGTTGGTTAAGCTCGCAGACCACGCCCACTAAACTTGTTAGGGTTGGTTAAGCTCGCAGACCACGCCCACTAAATTTGCTAGTAATAAAAAGGTTGGTTAAGGTTGGTCAATAGTTAGGTTCTGATGTTCATTGGTAGGATTTTATTCTTGCGCATGTATTCAGTCAGTTGCTGAGGAATTTCTGCCAGGACAGCTTTGGCTAACATCTCGGGGGAAGCCTGCAGGGAGGGGGAGGAAAGAGGAGGAGAGGTTGGAGGGACTATCATGGTGGGATTGGGTATGAAGGATGACTGACTCACGTGTTGGAATTGTCTGAAAGGCACAAACTGAACAATGTCTCTCTCAGCTACCTCACTTCCAACTCGAAGCCTATTAAACAAAAAGTAATAATCACTGAAGCAGACGTGTCATTTCCCAATCACTGAATGCACTGCTACAATAGTAGACTGATGATGATATAGAGTATGTTAGCTCACATACTTTCGATCATCAGAGTCAAGTTCATCCATTGCATTGAAGTTAGCCCCACCCACTCCCACGATGATGATGGACATGGGGAGGGAGGAGGCAGCGATGATGGCTCGTTTGGTGTCCCCCATGTCTGATATCACTCCATCCGTCAGCATCAGCAAAATAAAATATTGCTAATAATCATGTGTGGGTGGGAAGATGGGGAGGAGTTGAGGTCACATGACAGTTTGTGATATTTATGGGTAGGTCATGTGATCAGGCTTAGCTAAGTTCGTATGCAAGAAGTAAAATCACATGATTAAGTAGCTGCATCCATACCTGCACTCCATCGTTTTTCTTTGCTTCAGCAGCAAACCTCGCAACATGGTTGATGATGGGGGCAAAGTTGGTGGGTCCCCAGAGTTTGACGGATTGGATAGCCTTGTGGTAGGCCTCAACAACCCCCTGAATGCCCGCACAGTACGGGTTGGAGGGGTTCCCATTCAGAGCAAACTCGTGGGACACTTGACCGTTGATCTGCGCCCCAAATCCAAGGGCTGGGAACAACTTGTCACTGCACATCATCAAAGAAAGGTGATTATGTCATTGAAATCATAAAATAAAACTTTAAAATCCGCTAGTATATATAAGGCATAGAGTATAGCACAAAAATTTGTGGGGTAAAAAAATTGACCCATCCCTCGTTTAAATTATGTCAAAACTATGAAAGAAATCCATACCACTATGCTGTATTGACCAGTATAGCTAAAGAGGTGCATATCATACCACTCCTAAGTGCTCATACTAGCTTCACAACACTCACACTGTTTCAGTTCCTCAAAGTGTCCCCCTACTAACTCGCTAGTACTAGTTGGTGTTCTTACAAGTCATAGTACTGGCAGACTTCACCGACTGCTATAAGAGCAGTGGTGTACTGGTTAGGTCTGTTGGGGTCCAGGTAGTGCAGGGAGGCGGGATCACGTGGGTCCTTGTTACTGGCTGTGAAGTCTACGCCCACTGTGAAGTTGATCTGGCAGCCTCCCATCACATAGTCAAGGAAAGAGTGAAGTCTAGTCACCTGAGGAAGATGGAGAGAAGGATGGAGGGAGGGTAGGTGGGTAGTGGGAGGGGAGGAGGGGTGAGTGTGGGAGGGGTGGAGGGAGGAGTGGTGGAATGGAGGTGTGGTGGGAGGAGGGGTGGTGGGAGGATGGGTGGGTGGTGGGAGGATGGGTGGGTGGAGGGGGTGGAGGGAGGATGGGTGGGAGGAGAGGTATATTTAGGGAATAAGAATGTCCCACACACCACAAACCTTGATACTGAGGAGTTTAACAGTTCCTGAATTTTTGTATTTCTTCTTTTTTTCTTGCTTCTTGGGGTTGATACAATCCCACGTCAGTCGCTGACTTCCCTGTATCATACATACATTATCACTCCATGATCAGATGAACTTGACAAATGCTTGATGAGTGGGTAATTGTTTGGATGACTTACACTTGCAGTCTCCAGGTCGGCCAGGGTAGTTTCAAAGAAACCAATCAGGTCATGGCTGCCATCAGAGTCCCAGTCGTAGCACGTGACCTGCACGGAGAAGAGAAAAGATCATGACAAGTGGTACTCCCATGTTGTACTATTATGTCCTGAACTGCTGATTTTGTCAGGATTCTCAAGGTTAATTAACTATTCACAAATGGATGTGGTTTGTACACTATTGTGTCACCTTTAGTTTTCTGTCAGGTTCGCCATTGCAGAGTTTTTGACTGGAGATCTCAAACAGCTTCCAGACTGGATTCAGGGTGTTCTTCACCACCTGTACAAAATCACAATCTGAAAGTCACGTGACTAAACATATGACATCAGCTCACCTCTGTGGTGTGGACGGGGGTGAAAGTACCATCAGGGTTCTGCTTGGCAAACTCTAGGTATGGATCCGACTTGCCCAGAAAATCCTTGGTGTGTGCAGCAGGAAAGAAGATACCAGTCAGAGAGAACCTGATAATGCTTGATCACATGACTATCATGTGATCATCATACCTTCTTGTCCAGTCCTTCAGCACTAAACTGAAGCTGGAGCAGAGATTGGTTCTTGGATACTTCTTCAACGCGAATCTAAAGAGTCCATTAATTCATACATATTCTAACATAGCAAGGTTTTGTACACCTGTTCAAGATTACAGAAACTTACAGTGATGTTTCCTCTCTTCTTTGACTTCTTCCCTTTTTCCCCAGCCAGTGGACGTGTGAATGGTGATCCATTCACAACCTAAACATACTGAACCATGTCAAGTCATATCGACAGGTGGATATGCGTCACATACCTCCGCCAAGGTGCACTCTATGGCCCCCAGAAAATCATCGTCATCCATTGTGCTGGTGGAGTTATCAACGTCGTACACTGCAAAGCGAAGAGGCTGTACTTCCTCAAAGCGATAGTCCATCTGGATGGCTGTTGTGAAGTTAGGGCTTAGTGTGTTCTTCTGCCATTCTGTTCGTCCACACTGGAAAAGATAATCTCATGGGCAGGAAAGCTATTACAAGCTAACACTCTTAGAAGTGTGTAATGCTCCATTGCACCTTTGCAACAACATGATTGGAGCATGAAATGGTTGCCTATGACTCAAGACTCTAGCTGTGGAGTCGGGGTTACCTCAATGAAGGAAGCTTTTGTGCTGGGGCGGGTATACACCAGAGCTATGGGGTCGGACTTGGAGAAGAAGTCCGTGTCCATCAGGTCTGTACAGGAGATGCTCAGCTCCACCTTGGATGAAGGGCTTGCCGAAGGTGACGTAACGGGCATTTGAGGGTAGGCCATGTTGCTGAGCGAGACTACCAAGGAGTGTCAGCTCGATATATAGGAGGAGGCGGAATCTAAAAGAAGGGTGGGGCTAATGTTAGTCAAGCCACTCCTACTTCCACGTGGCAAGCAAGCACCATGTCTGGTACCATGTTTATAGGGAGAGTGATAGGCACAAAGATGCAGAGGACTGCTAAGGTCGAGGTATCTAGAATGTCCTTGCATCCTCAAGTTCTAAAGGTAAGAACTTGATGGGCATTAAATAGAATGTTCATCTTTAGTGTGTACACCAATATTGTACTATTGTAGTATATTCGTAAACGGAAAGTCTTCTTTGCCCATGATGCGAAAGAAGATTGTGTTGAAGGGGATGTGGTTAGAATACAGTCCTGTCACCCTATCAGCAAGAAAAAACACTTTATTGTGAAAGAGATAGTGGAGAGAGCTCCACGTTACACTCCAGAGGATGCAACCAGTCAAAAAGACACTAACTCCATTGAAGCAACAACATCATAGATGGAGAGATCACTTATCATGCCACATAAACATCACCGACTGTTAAATGTGATATTGTTTAGTTATTCAGTCACTCATTGTATATTTAAACAGTTATTTTTTCACTTCTGCTTCCAAGAAGGATTCCATGCAAGTGTATTGAGGGATTCTCCCTTCTATACTTGAATGAAGTTGACTCAGCAAATAAGGTCTCCTTTGTATCTCATTTCTAATTCTGGTCTCCAACCCCTCACATTGTTGAAAAATTAAATTTCATAATTCTTGTGCCAATAAATAATAGACTGACTGATATATTATGGTGCCAAAACAGACATGATGAAAAAAAAAATAATTAACAGACTGTATTCAGTTGATTCCCAGTTTCTTTAATAATGTTTCAGCCTCTCTCTTGGCAGCTAAGTCCTCTTCCACTTCGCTAGAATAAGTGGCTGCTTTTTTAAGCCATACACCTCCTTCTTGCACTCGTCCCAGTTGCAGGAAACATTTGCCAATAAATAACCAGTTGGTGCTATAGAAACCAGGCTCAACTGGAGAGAGAGAGAGAGAGAGAGAGAGAGAGAGAGAGAGAGAGAGAGAGAGAGAGAGAGAGAGAGAGAGAGAGAGAGAGAGAGAGAGAGAGAGAGAGAGAGAATAGAACTTTACCTGAAGTTTATGATTATCATCCATGTAATTATGAAGTGGTGGGAGTGCTTGGGACATTAAATTTATTCTCATGAATACACTTTAGATGTTGGACAGAATGCTGCCAATGGGTTGTGAATGTGACTAGCTGGCTACTTACTTGTCTCTGCATCTTGAAAGTGAGCGAGAGCCTGCACATATAAAGAGACCACATAATATGATGTCTATACAACATATTATTGTAGAGTACTCAAATTTTTTACTCTTGCACATGCCCTTAGGGAAACATTGAACCACAGGCTAACTTCAGGTTAAGGTCACCTCTTAAACACCACCACCTGTGATAAAAGGTCACTTATCTAAAACACAAGACCTATTAATGCTTCCATTTGGGTTGCATTGTGGTTTTGAATGTTCACATAATGTACCTCTTCATAGGTGGCATGTGGAGGTGTGGCAAAGACAACAGAGGCGATTTTTCTCTGGTACCATGGTACATCTGCAACACTGTAACACCTGTGGGAGAAAGGAAAGAGAAAGAGGATGACACATACACATAAAACAATGTCAGCACTTCCTATAATGAATTGTTATAATGGGGGGACCTAACAGTATAGATAAGTGGTAGTCTGTATGGCTCTCCACTACCTCATAGGAAACATCAAACAGTTACGTAGGACGGATGTGTGTGAGGTCAGCACTTTATGATTTGGAGGAAGGAAAGAGAAGGTTCAGGAAAGGACAGAGTTGCTGTTTGTTGGTGCTAGACATACTGCACAGATGCTAATCTAATAAGTCCCTTCACTGATATACATTCTCGAGTTGTACATGCTAATTCAAATGAAGTAGATGTTGAGTGAGCTAGCTAAATAGCCTTTTGTTAAGGCCATTTGCCACACACCAATGACCACACACTTGCTGATCCAAATTCTTATCCATTCATCCCCTAAGTGCACACATAAGGTTATATAATAATATGGCTGTGCCATAATATGATATAGTGGGTGTTGCTAATAGTTATGCCTCACACCCTGTACTAATGCACTTGACTGTGGTTATTAGCAGTCATCTTGTAGGGAAACATCCTACAAATAGTTCCTACTTTGTCTTCCCGGCTTTCAACTTCATACAAGCATCTGTTGCGTCCATTTATGTCAAATTGTGCCCCCCACAAATTACCACTGATAACAATTATGTCATGTTTGAATAAGGTATTCTTGAAACTCTTGGGACTAGCAACATCCTACCACATTGCCAAAGGAAAAGATGGGTTTGGAGTATACCTTTACTTATAATTATACCTTTCCTATACATATTATGACTTACCATTGTCCTAGCAAGTGTCTACAGGTCGGATCTTTGGGATTCAGTTTTATGGCTTTCTACAATGACACAAGATGAGAATTCATTACTACTACTACTACACAGCTAGTCCATGCTCACTATAAAATGTTCCTGGATGTCGAAGGATCGCTCTATCTTTCTCTTGGTCCCCTGGAACTCTGATGACCAGCTGATAATGACACCCATCCACTTATGACAAGCAAAATTGTTTGCATCTGCCTTCAAAGCCTTCTCGGCATACACGACAGCCTTCTCTGCCAGTGTCTGTGCTTCAGGATGACTACAGGTATGATACTTCCCCACCTGCAAGTATAAAAAAAAAAATTTTTTTTTTGCTGTTAAATTATTTTTGTGGTCATGGAATATAATACAAGTAAGCCGTATTATTACTTTGAAAATTTCCCCAATTTTAGCTAAGTATACAAAGTATGGACCTCATTATCATTGAAATCAAAACTGTTTGTACACCCTAGATAAGCTTCACCAACAGACTGATATTGATGATAATCATACTAAGTCCTAATCCAATAGCTGTTAGAGCTGTACCTACTAAAATTAAATAAAAAGAACCAAGCTGTCAAGTGATAAACACAAGTATGCAATGAAGAGGAAGAGATAAACATGCAATGCAAAGGTGGGGGAGAGGATCCAGGGGAAGGTAAAGCTACTGCCATAACAGACACCATGATGTAACATTGGTCTCCAGCAACAGTGTGTGTCAGTGTTCACTTCACTATGATGCAATTCACACACCACGAAACTGATGCAATTCACACACCATGAAACTGATGCAATCCAGACTGGATAAGTGGTGGGTTTAGCATTACAAGGCTTCCACTACTGCAAAACATTCATGAGACAGATTTAGTATTCAAGCTAGCAACAAGAGTTGGAATTGCTGCATTTTTTATCTTGGCAATTGCACCAAATATACACCAGCTATGAAATTCTAGCTAGCTATTTGAAACATCTTGCTTAGCTAACTACCAGTTACCTTATAGCAGAGACGAGCTAATCTCCACAGTACTTCAGCCTCAGTGGAGTCACTGTGTTTCTCCAGGTAAGCAAGGGCCTCCTTCATCTTGTTCTCCTCATAAAGTTTATCCACTTGCTGGATAATCTCAGAATGTGCAGGCTTCCTAACTTTTCCACTGGAAGCCTTCAAGGTTTTCAACTGACCAGAACCAAGAGCAACGCTCAGTATCAGTCCAGTACCACTCATTTTAGCTACCTGCAAATCAAGAACGCTTTCAATCTATCACTTTCTCACACCTCTCGCCTTTGTTTGGCTCTTTTTTATTTTGACGGACCACGTGCATTAATTAAACATTCCCGGGCCCGCGTGTTACGCATGTGCTAAACATGACGTCTAACCACAATTATTGTCTAACCACAATTACAAAGATGAATCTATTTTGCTTACCCATGCTTCTAATACCTAGTATATCCCTGCCTACAGTATTAGCAAGCCTAGCTCTTACGGTTCCATAGGGTACTATTGCACTCCTTGCTGATCTTAGAAGAGTAGACAGCCTTTTCTTTGAGTATCTCGTCCACAGTCCAATAGGTCTCTTACTAAGCACTGTGCGACTTAAGGAGAAAAGCGCACTTACAAGCATTTTTTCAGACTCACTACTACTATAGATAATGTTACTACTCGATCGACACGGTTACAGTTCAAAGGTCGCGGAGTTGGGAAATTCCGTCGCCATGGCGCGCTTTTCAAGTAAAGTAAACAAAAAAAGCCAAAAAGGGGGGCTGGGCTCGTTGTTGTTGATATTATGTGCACGCTTAGGCTTGGCTATGTTTATGTTCTTGGCAAAACTTTATGGCTAAGCTTTGTGAAACTACAAGCAAAGTAAAGGAATAAAAAAATAAAACAAAAATAGTGAGTTACTAGATTTAAATGGTAGAATGATTTGCTATGATCATCATCAAGATTTCTCTCTCTAGTTTATAATACAGAATAGACCATGGCATCATCCGAAGGAAGTATAAGCTCTCGTGACTTCCGACGCTACTCTCGAAGAAGAGCAGAAGCCAAGAGGAAGAGACACAGTAGCATTTTACCAGGGGAATCAATAAGAGAACAGCAGGTCAGAATTCCCTATTGATATTACAATGCTACTCCTGGGAAGTCTATTTAGTACATCTTTGCTTTGTAGTTTACACATTATTCATACCCATAATCATCTGGTCAAACCTTGAATATTGTTACTGTCACTTAGCAACTTCTCAATACAGCTGCTAAGAGTTCAGCAATATTCTGATAATTTTATGCAGCAAAAGATTCGAATAGAGAGAGAAGCTAGGAGATGTTCTATGGACATGCGACATGAATACATTCTTACCACTGTGGCTGAACGACTGAATATGACTCTGCATGATGCTAAAGAATTCATGTTAGATGACAACCAAGTAAGTCAACTCCGTATTAATGTGTGGGTAGCTACAATAATAACATAGTAACAGGATTATTGGGAAAGTGTATTTTTATTGAAGGATTGATATTCAATTTGCAGCTGGCACATCTTAATGACTTCTTTTCTGTTAATGGTCGTCCTGCTCTCATTTTTTTCTACCGTCCTTCTGAGGATGAAAATAAGTTGGCACTATCAGTACCACATCACTGCATAGGTGGCAGAAAGCTCTGGATTACTGACGCTGTCAACGATGTTTACACAGGAACTTGTCTCTTCTTTATCCGCCTTGACGTGACAAAAAAGATCACAAACACAAACGTACAGGTATGATTCCTATTAAGTCATAGAGGTTTGCTAAGCCTGCAGTCATGATCCTACCTCTTCTGAATTTAGGATGTGCAATTTGGATCCCTACAATCTGAGGAGGAAGGTCTATTGGGAGCCGTGGAACGTCTTTTAGGGGAAGTCTTTCTCCCGTCTCTCACCAGAACAACAAAATGGGGCTATCTCTCCGGACCAGAAGGACAAGCTATTAAGATGAATTTCCTGAGAAAACTCGCAGCATATGTCTCAGTCTTGTCCAATGCCCGTGCTAGTATAGATGACGCAATAAAACTCTCCCCCATCAAGAAGGAAGAATTGAAGGGTGTGAACTCATCCTCTGATATCTTCAAATGTGCTTCAAATCCTGAACTGGTGGAGGCAGCTGAGGCTTGTACTCAGACCTGGTGCAAGGAAATAGAGCAGATCATCACTATGTCAGAGCAGATGAGGAAAGAATCAGACGATGTGGGACCACATATCGAGTTAGAGTACTGGAAGAAGAGAATGGCAAAGTTTGACTCTCTCACAGCATCCCTCAGAAATCCTCAGTGCAGAGCCATCATTAATATACTAGTGGCTGCAAAATCCAAAATCATAAAGGTAAGATAAAGCAGGGCTAGATATTTTCAAAACTCCAAGCTCTATTTTGAAAGATATCGTTCTAGATTATATCCTCCAACACTGAGCTCAGTAGTTTTAGAAGTATTTGAACTGTTTGGAACTATACCCACCGTTCGAAATAGCCCCGGTTTACCAAATGTGTAGCTAAGTTTTAAATCTAGCTAGCTATTTTGATAGTATATAGACTCTTTTAGTTTACTAGAAGCTAGTAGACTTTATCCACTTGTTACTATGCAGACATGGAAGAAATTGGACATCACTATCACAGACTTCACTAATGAAGCTAAGGACAATGTCAAGTTCCTCTACACATTGGAAAAGTATTGCGAGCCTCTCTATAACTGCAACCCTGTAAGACGTCAATCGTGAAGTCACTCACTATCCAGTGCTAGCCATTTTCTTTTTCATTAGGTGACTATGCTGGAGGCCATTCCTGGACTGATTAATGCCATTCGTATGATCAATAGTTATTCTCGTTACTACAACACTTCAGAGCGAATGACGGCCCTCTTCGTCAAAGTGACCAATCAGATGATTACAGCCTGCAAGATCCACATTACTAATGATGGTTTTAATACTTTATGGGACCAGGAGAGGTCGGTTGTGCTGAGGAAGCTGGCCAACTGCAAAAAGCTGAACCAGGAGTATCAGCTCTGCTTCCAGAGGACCAAAGAGAAGCTAAAAACACTCCCAGGAGAGAGACCCTTTGCTTTCTCAGAGATGTACATGTTTGGAAAATTCAACAATTTCATGCAAAGGTATACATAGTTATAGTTAACCACATTGCAGTGTGTAGCAATAATAGGGTGAGTCCCTTGATTAAAGCGTACTCATGCCATATAGGTGTGATGACCTTACACAGATGCTAGAAATCATCAACACCTTCTCTGTCCTTGGTCGCTCCAACATTGAAGGCATTGACGTCATACACAGTCGCTTCCAACTTATTGTGACTGCAATGAAGAAAAAATCTTACAACTTGCTGGACCATCGCAAGAGAGACTTCTATGATGATTTTGATGAGTTCAAACGATCTATTCAAGACATTCTTGTGAGTTTTTGTTGCTCTGTTATACAAAATTTGAAACTCAAACAGTTGGGTGGGCCATGTGAGTTCACCTTAGTGATGCACCCTTTTGCCTTCTCTCTTTAGCTACCCACTATTTACAAATCACTGGTTCATTAATTTTTGTAGGAGCAAACACAAAAACTGCTGAATCAAAGATTTGCAATAATGCCTACCACTCAATTGGCTCTTCAACTTATTCAAAGATTTCAGAGGTACATATTGTAACTAAGATTTGTAGTTATGAATGTACACTCGACTAGCATTGCAAGCAGTAGCATGATAGCCATTAATTTTTATTCCAGGCTAAATCTTCCTGGTCTCAAGGTTGAGGTGAAGTATCAGGAGTTGGTAACAAAATTCATGACCGACCTCCTGTTTGTGCAGGAAGAGTATAATGAACACAGAGATAACCCTCCACTGGCCCGAAACCTTCCTCCTATATCAGGCAAAATTGCCTGGTCCCGTCAGCTGTATCACAGGATTGCAACCCCAGTGGCAGTATTCCAGAAGAACAAGCAACTGATGCAGCTCCCTGAGACCAAAAGAGCCATCAAGCACTATAACCGTCTTGCCCGAGTGTTGGTGGAGTACGAACTAGTGTTCCTTCGAATATGGAATCAACAGCTAGACATGGCCAAAGCAAGTATAAACAGTACTGTGTTATTAAAGGTCCCACATTCAAGAGAACTGATAGTCAACTTTGACCCTAAGATTAAGGAGTTGCTGCGAGATATTCAGGTGCTGAACGGAATGGGTATAGATGTACCTACTGAAGGACTCCTGTTCTATGCTGAAAAATTATCTCTAATGAAGAAATATGGCCAGATCACTGTGAGTGTAAAACTGATAGATTGACAGTATTGGTGGCTTACTTTTAATAGCAATGAAAATGCTGATTTGATTAAGCTTTTGCATCATTTTTTTACAGAGAATCGTGACGGAAGATAAACGAATACGTAAAAAAACTCCTCACCAACTGAGACATCTCATGAATCTACACTATGAAAAAATGGATGAGGCAATCAGTCCTGGTCTGACAGTGATTCGTTGGACGTCTCCTTCCCTTGAGACATACATTGAAGATGTGAACACAGCTCTGTCTGATCTCGAACTTCTCATTGATCGCCTCCTAGGCATGATCGAGAATCGAATTCTGGCCCCACTCCAAGAGATACAGAAAATCTCACTCTTCTGGATTCCGGAATCAAGTGCTATGAAGGCAACTAAGTTCTGTTCAATTGCTGAAGAGCTGTGTTTAAAAGCAAGTGAGAAGTTGGACAGGAAGAATCATTCAATTGAGAGAGTTGTGGATGACATGATTGGACTGCTGGTGGGGCCAGAGGTTATCCTGGAACAGTTGCATCATGGAGAACCTGGGGCTGTGTCAGCTCATAAGAAAATGAACCAAAGGACACGCCTACTACATGAGGCAGAAAACCTGCGAGTCCTTTATGAGCAGATGGTAACTGAAGCTCAACTCAAGCTCACAAAATCTGCACTAGAAATCATCCGTAAAAGACTCTCTATTAAGATAGTGTCTTATGATGTGACAAAGAAACATAAATCTGAAAACCCACTATTTGAGGCCAGCCTCATTTTAGCCATTCCCAATATCATGGTGAAGCCAAGTTTAGAGGACATACAGCAGTGTTTGAACAAGACAGTAAATGCCATAATGTCAGTCACTAAATCAGTGTACAAATGGGGACACCCCAGAGGTGACGTCAGCCCCGTTCCTCCAGATTCCACCATGCCCAGCAGTCACTCTGGGGTGACATTTCGCAGTCGCACCATCAGTACAGATACCGATGCTTCCAAAGTAAAGAACTTTTATGCTATCATTGCCGACAATAAAGAGATCCAAAAGATGGTGGCAGCTCTTTCTTCCATGGTGGTTAGTTCTGGAAGACAATACCTTACTGCAATAACGCAGAGATTTTCTAAATATTTCCCCCTCTGGGATGTTGTGAAAGCAGAAAAGATTGCAGAATTCATATCTATCAACCCTGCAGTGGATGACTATAATGAAATGATGAAAGAATTTGTGCAACTAGATGAAGAGATAGCCATGGAACCAGATCTGATTAATGCAGGTCCCATTGCCCTGAGTGTGGAGCCACTTAAGCTTGGATTATTTGCAGAGACAAGGGCATGGCTTCTGTGCTATGGCCACGCCATGAACAACAAGTACGAGGCAATCATGAATGATGTGTTCAAGACTGTTGAGGAATGGGCCAAGAAGCTCAGCCATCCAATCAATGACCTGGATGACATCAGAGGCATCATGGCCACCCTGAAGGATATCCGAGAAAAAGAAATAGAGATTGATATGTCTTTGGATCCAATTGAGGTACTATAAACATAAGTTCTTGTAACAGTATATCTTTCGATCATTTTCCCAACCATTTCAAGGAAAAAGACAACATAATTTTGCTATTTAGAGCACTGACACAGATTTGCTTGCGACTATTCACTAATTTCTAATTAAACACAGGAGAGTTACAGCTTGATGCAGAAACACAATATTCATATGTCCCGTGAGAATGTGGAGTGTGTTGACACTTTGCGCTACTTGTGGGACAAGGTTCGCCAGCAAGTGACAGAACTCAACTCCCTTCTGCTGGAGATCCAGCCCAAATTCCGCACAGCTCTAGTTGACAGTGTGAAGCAGTACAAGGTCCAAGTTGACCTATTCATCAAGGAGTATTTGAATGTAAGTCAGTTATCACCTAGCAACACTGTACAAGCACAGAATTAATGGCTGCTGAAAGAGAACATAAATCATCATAATACACAACACAGTACACCATAGTACACACCATGGATACAACTTCATGTTGTGTATTATATGGACACCTTATGTAGTGTATAGATACAGCTTCATGTGGAATCACAAATTGATGTAACATATATACAATGTAGCCGTTTTTATTATAATACAATATTCTTGCCACTACTTTTCTTTCTTTCTTTCTTTCTTTGCCGGTGTAGGAAGGTCCTATGGTACATGGTATTCCTCCTGGAGAGGCCAATGACCGACTCATCATTTTCCAGGTCAGATTCTTGCATACGCATGAGTGTGACTGTTACCTTTAACCTTGTAAGGGAAGGGAAGTGGCAGGTGTTGTTCCACAGGGAAGCCTTAGCTGTTAGTAGCTAGCTACACTGTTATAATATTGAGCTGCTGCACAGGCTCGCTTTGATGACATCTGGAGCAAGTATCAGACGTACACTGGAGGAGAGGCACTCTTTGGCATGTCTGTGACTGAATATCCCCACATCTTGCAAGCAAGGAAGGAATTGAGTCTGCTACAGAAGTTGTATGGACTGTATAACCTGGTCATGCAGTCTATTGACGGGTACTTTGACATCCCATGGCCTTCAGTGAGCATAGAGAAAATCAACAATGAACTTCTTGACTTTCAGAACAGGTTTGTATTGTACTGTAGCTGTATAATATTAGAACAGGTTTGTATTGTACTGTAGCTGTATAATATTAGAACAGGTTTGTATTGTACTGTAGCTGTATAATATTAGAACAGGTTTGTATTGTACTGTAGCTGTATAATATTAGAACAGGTTTGTATTGTACTGTAGCTGTATAATATTAGATTAACAGAACAGGTTTGTACTGTACTGTAGCTGTATAATATTAGATTAACAGAACAGGTTTGTACTGTACTGTAGCTGTATAATATTTGATTAAGGTGTGATATTGTCTGTATAGGTGCCGGAAACTGCCCAAGGGCATGAAGGAGTGGCAAGCTTACATTGATCTGAAACAGAAGATTGATGACTTCAATGAGCTGTGTCCCGTACTGGAGAGAATGCTGGACAGGTCAATGAAGGACCGTCACTGGGATAGGATTGAGAAGGTCACAAATTGGAAATTTGACCACCACAATGAGAATTTCCTTCTCCGACATGTAATGGAAGCACCACTTATAAAAAATATTGATGATATTGAGGTACATCAAATTTCATACATAATAATTAATATGTCATAGCTAGCTACTTTTTATGTAGGATATCTGTATCAGTGCTGTGAAGGAGAAGGACATTGAGAGCAAATTCAAGCAGATCACAGCTGAATGGGCAGTCCAGAGTCTCACTTTTGCCACTTTCAAGTCTCGGGGAGAGCTGCTGATTCGCGGGGAGGAGACACAAGAGAGCATTGGAATGATGGAAGACTCTCTCATGATGCTCAGTTCTCTCATGAGCAACAGGTCAGTGCATGTAGCTGTCTGGGAGGGGGATACATCTTGAGTCAAGGTAAAAAAATAATGGAATCCATGCCTTAATAGGACCACATTGTAAGTGGTTAACTGCATTATGTGTACAGATACAATGCTCCATTCAAAAAGGACATTCAGACGTGGGTGAAAAACTTAACCAACACCATAGAGATCCTGGAAAACTGGTTGGTGGTCCAGAACCTGTGGGTGTACCTCGAAGCTGTGTTTGTGGGTGGAGACATTGCCAAGCAGCTGCCCAGGGTACATGTATACTATGTAGCTATGTAGATAAAACTTCTAGGCTGGATAGCTACCGTAGCTATGAGGCAACATCCTCCAACCCCTTTCCCTATTAATTAACCCTAAACTTTTAGGCTGGATAGCAACATCCTCCAACCCCTTTCCCTATTAATTAACCCTATGGATCATAGAACTTCTTGGGGGCACTCTTGCAGTATTTATATCTATCACATGCACATGACTGTTAATTATTACAGGAAGCCAAGCGTTTTATGAGCATTGATAAATCGTGGGTTAAGATCATGACTAAAGCCCACGAGACTTCCAACGTGGTGCAGTGCTGTGTGGGGGATGAGACACTGGGTCAGCTGCTCCCTCACTTGCTGGAGCAGCTGGAACTCTGTCAGAAGTCACTCACTGGCTACCTAGAAAAGAAACGCCTCATCTTCCCAAGATTCTTCTTCATCTCTGACCCAGCACTGCTGGAGATTCTGGGACAAGCCTCAAATTCACACACCATACAAGCTCATCTGCTTGGTGTGTTTGATAATATCAAGAGAGTTACTTTCCATGAAAAAGAGTATGACAAAATAACTCACATCAACTCCAAAGAACCAGAGACCATTGAGGTTAGTGATGCACATTATGTTTTATACATGTACATGCATGGAACATGTTTACTTCAGCTTGAGAAACCAGTGATGGCTCTGGGCAATGTTGAGAACTGGCTTGGGAAACTACTGGAAATGTCCCTACGCTCAGTGCATCGTGTGATTCAAGATGCAATGGTTGCCATAGAAGACCAAAACTTTGAACTACTTGAGTTCTTAAATAACTATCCAGCACAGGTGAGTAGCTTCAACTGGTATTAGCTAGCAATTTCCTTAGAGTTAAAACAGCAACTCAGTATTTCAGTTTTTGTGAATTACATGTACTTAGGTTGGTTTGCTTGGTCTGCAAGTGATCTGGACCACTGATGCCACTCGTGCTCTGAAAAGTGCACGTGCAGACAGAACCATCATGCTAACCACCGACAGAAGCTTCCAAAACATTCTGGACACGCTCATTGAACTCACCACTCAGGACCTCAACAAAATTGACAGGACCAAGTTTGAGACCTTGATTACTATTCACCTCCATCAGCGAGACATTTTCCATGCTCTGTTCGAGCTTCGCATCAGGTCACCTGTGGACTTTGAGTGGCTGAAGCAGACACGATTTTACTACAAGACCGATACTAATCTTATTGTCATCTCCATCACAGATGTTGATTTTGTTTACCAAAATGAGTTTCTTGGTTGTACTGAGCGTCTGGTCATCACTCCACTCACAGATCGCTGCTACATCACTCTTGCTCAGGCCCTCGGCTTCTCCATGGGTGGAGCTCCTGCTGGTCCAGCTGGGACTGGCAAGACTGAAACAACTAAAGACATGGGGAGAGCACTGGGAAAGTACGTGGTGGTCTTCAACTGCTCAGATCAGATGGATTTCCGAGGTCTAGGCAGAATCTACAAGGGTCTAGCCCAATCTGGGAGTTGGGGCTGCTTTGATGAGTTCAACCGCATTGAATTGCCAGTGCTGTCAGTGGCTGCCCAGCAGATAGCTACTGTGTTGGCATGCAAGAAGGAGAGGAGACCCGAGTTCATCTTCACAGATGGAGATGTAGTAAGAATGAACCCTGAATTCGGCCTCTTCTTAACCATGGTACCTAGCTAATAGCTACTCATGAATGTATAAGTAGTCTACATAATGTATTCATATCTGTCCCTGCTATTATGCAGAATCCTGGCTATGCTGGAAGGCAAGAGTTGCCAGAAAATCTGAAAATGAACTTCAGGCCTATAGCAATGATGGTGCCTGATAGGAAGGTAAGAGAGAGTATTAGAAGCAGCAAATATTCATGCTTAGTTTCGTATTAACCAGATCATCATTCGAGTGAAGCTTGCTAGTTGTGGTTTCCTCCAAAACATCGTGTTATCAGAGAAATTCTACACTCTGTACAAACTCTGTGAGGACCAGCTCTCTAAGCAAGTTCACTATGACTTTGGTCTAAGAAACATCCTCTCAGTGCTCAGGACACTTGGTGCTTCAAAAAGGGCCAACCCTAGTGATAGTGAACAGACAATAGTGATGAGAGGTCTTCGTGACATGAATCTTTCAAAGCTGATCGACGAGGATGAGCCTCTCTTTATGTCCCTCATCAATGATCTCTTCCCTGGCATTGGCATTGCAAAAGCCACCTATCCAGATCTTGATGATGCTATAGAGAAAGAAGTGTGCAAAGCAGGCCTGATAAACCACCCATCATGGACCCTCAAGTTGATCCAGCTCTATGAAACGCAGCGAGTGAGACATGGCTTCATGGTGCTTGGACCTACTGGAACTGGCAAGACCAAGTGCATCCAAATCCTCATCAAGGCAATGACCGACTGCGGGGTCTCACACAGGGAGTGGAGGATGAATCCAAAGGCCATCACCGCATCTGAAATGTTTGGTCGTCTGGATGTGGCAACCAACGACTGGACAGACGGCATCTTCTCAACCCTCTGGAGGAGGTCGCATAAGTTGAAGAAAGGGGAGCATGTGTGGTTAGTGATGGATGGGCCAGTGGACACCCTCTGGATTGAAAATCTCAACAGTGTGCTTGACGACAATAAGACCCTCACCCTCGCCAATGGAGACAGGATCCCCATGTACCTTGACAGCAAGTTGGTGTTTGAGCCAGATAATGTCGACAATGCCTCACCTGCCACAGTGTCTCGTAACGGGATGGTCTACATGAGCTCTTCAGGGCTGGAGTACCGTCCAATTATGGAGGGCTGGTTGCTCCACATGGTCGCAGAGAAGAAAATCACACAGCAGGAAGCAGAAATCTTATCAAATCTCTATGAAGCATCATTTGTTCATCTTTATCGCTACGCCACAATCAACCTGAATGCCAAGATGAAGTTACTAGAATGCAGTTACATCTGGCAATCATGTGAAATCATGGAGGGTCTCATTCCTCGCAAGGAAGAGAACACCTCCATCTCCAAGAGCTACCTGGAAAGGCTCTACATCTTTTCTCTGATGTGGAGTGTGGGTGCTTTGCAGGAGCTGGATGACAGAGCCAAGATGGAGGAATGGATGAGAACAAACACAGAGCTAGATCTCCCACCAGTTGAAGAAGACTCAGGTGACACCATCTTTGAGTTCAAGGTGGACAAAGAGGGGAACTGGGAGCACTGGAAGAAACACGTGGAGGAGTATGTCTACCCAAAAGACAGCACTCCACAATATGCTTCCATCTTAGTCCCCAATGTGGACAACGTGTGTACAGACTTCCTCATCCACACCATCGCCAAGCAGTCCAAGGGAGTGCTGTTGATAGGGGAACAGGGCACAGCTAAAACCGTCATCATCAAGGGCTACATGTCTAAATATGACCTCGAACAACACATCGGAAAGACTCTTGCCTTCTCCTCAGTCACAACCCCAGCTAATTTCCAGAGAACAATTGAGGGTTATGTTGATAAGCGTGTGGGTAATACATATGGCCCACCTGCTGGAAGGAAGTGTACTGTGTTCATAGATGATATCAATATGCCCACCATTAACGAATGGGGTGACCAGATCACCAATGAAATTGTGCGTCAGTTGATGGAGATGAAAGGATTCTACAATCTCGAGAAACCAGGAGACTTCACACACATCCAAGACTTGCAGCTTATGGCAGCCATGATCCACCCTGGAGGAGGTAGAAACGACATCCCTTCCCGGCTCAAGCGACAATTCTCGATCTTCAACTGCACACTTCCTTCGAATGCCTCTATCGACAAGATCTTTGGTGTGATCAGTCTTGGCCATTTTTGCAAAGAGAGAGGGTTTGGCAGTGACGTGATAGGGCATGTGAAAAAAATGGTTGTCTCCACACGACGTCTGTGGCAACTGACTAAAGTCAAAATGCTTCCTACTCCTGCCAAATTTCACTACGTTTTCAACCTCCGTGATCTCTCTCGCATCTGGGAGGGTATTCTACATGTTAATAGTCAGGTTTGCTCCAGTACAAATGTGCTCTTGGCCCTGTGGAAGCATGAATGCACGCGTGTGATTGCCGATAGGTTCACAAGTTTTGAAGATCAGGAGTGGTTCAAGCGCTGCATTCACCGTGTCATTGAGGAAGAGTTTGATCAGGAGACTGAGCAAGCCCTACCAGAAGAACCATATTTTGTCGATTTTTTAAGGTAAAATAACTAAACCTTCTAAGGAATTCATTGAATATAGCTACTTTAATTCTTATTTCATGCAGAGAACCAATTGAACCCACTGGAGATGAGCCCGACGATTTTGATTTCAGCGCTCCAAAAATATATGAACCGGTAAAAGTGATGCTCTGTTTGACTAGCTAGTGTATCTGATAAAAAAATTACACATGCACTTCTATTCTGTAATTCCCACCCCACTCTCTTCATAAGTATGACTGGTCACCCACCCATTGCCAAAGGCAACTTACTACCAAACCATTTTAATTCCACAGATCCCTCCATATGATGAGTTGGTGGAAAGGTTGTATGGCTTTATGGACCAGTTGAATGAGACTGTACGTGGATCTGGGATGGACCTTGTGTTCTTCAAGGATGCAATAGTCCATCTGATAAAAATTTCTCGCATCATCCGGACAGATCGTGGAGCAGCTCTCCTAGTAGGAGTGGGAGGTTCTGGGAAACAGAGTCTCACTCGACTAGCCTCCTTCATTGCAGGCTACAAAACTATCCAGATCCAACTCTCCCGGTCCTATAATGCCAACAACCTGTTGGAGGACTTGAAGAAGCTCTACTTGAGAGCAGGGGAAGCAGGTGAAGGTGTTGTCTTCCTCTTCACTGACAATGAGATTAAAGATGAAGGTTTTCTTGAATATATCAACAATGTGCTCTCATCAGGAGAAGTGTCCAATTTGTTTGCTCGTGATGAAATCGATGAAATAAATTCTAACCTTATTCCTGTCATGAAGAAAGAATTCCCCAAGAGACCACCAACTCCAGAAAACCTCTACGATTATTTCCTCAGCAGAGCAAGGAAAAACCTCCATGTCGTACTCTGCTTCTCCCCCATTGGAGAAAAGTTCCGCAGTAGATCCCTGAAATTCCCTGGTCTGTTCAGTGGCTGCACAATGGATTGGTTCAGTCGCTGGCCAAAGGATGCTCTGATTGCAGTGGCTGAGCACTTTGTGGGATCATTTAACATCGTCTGTTCTGAAGAGACAAAGGAGCAAGTGGTGCAGACTATGGGAGTCATCCAAGACTTTGTGGCAGAATCCTGTTTGGAGTACTTTGAGAGGTTTAGGAGATCCACTCATGTGACACCAAAATCCTATCTCTCCTTCATCAATGGGTACAAGTCCATTTATAACTCACAGAAGAAGAACCTGGATCAACTTGCAGAGAGAATGGATACTGGATTGGAAAAGCTGCTGGAGGCTAGTGAGAATGTTGCTCAGCTTTCAGAGGAACTGGCAGTGAAGAAGAAAAAATTAGTCAAAGCTGGTGCAGAGGCTGAGGAAGTACTGAAAGAAGTAACCACTAAGGCTCAAGCAGCAGAAATAGTGAAGGCATCTGTCCAGGTAGTCAAGGACAAAGCTCAGAATGTGGCTGATCTCATTTCCCAAGACAAAGCTGTGGCTGAAGACAAGCTGGAAGCTGCACGACCAGCCTTGGAACAAGCAGAGAGAGCGCTGAAAACCATCAAGGCTCAAGACATAGCCACAGTTCGCAAGCTAGCAAATCCTCCCCATCTCATCATGAGGATCATGGATTGTGTGCTTCTCCTCTTTCAGAGACGTCTTAACAGCCACACGTTGGACAAAGACAGGCCAGGTCCAAAGCCTACTTGGGGTGAGTCCCTGAAGATGATGAGTGGCACAGGATTCCTGATGCTCTTACAGAACTTTCCAAAAGATTTCATCAATGGTGAGATTGTGGAGCTGATGCAACCATACTTTGAGATGCCAGACTACAACCTCGAAACTGCCAAGAGGGTATGTGGCAATGTGGCAGGTCTATGCTCATGGACACAAGCCATGGCTGCATTTTTTGCCGTTAATAGAGAAGTGCTTCCCCTGAAGGCTAATCTTGCTGTGCAGGAGAGGAAATATGCAATAGCTGCTGCTGAATTGGCAGAAGCCAATGCTGAGTTGGAAGAGAAGGAGAGGGAAGTGGCAGTAGTGAGGGCTATGTACGAGGAGGCGATGGCCAAGAAGCAGGCCCTCTTAGATGATGCTGAAGCCTGTGAGAGAAAGATGATGGTATCATCAACTCTTATTGAAGGACTAAGTGATGAGAAAGTGAGGTGGACTGAGCAAAGCAAAGATTTCAAAGATAAGATCCAAAGGTACGTAGTACCCATAGCTAAGTTACTGCAGAGTTAGTCCAACCATTAGCTATGAATAAGGTATATAATTCTTGGAACCCTTAATGTGGACTACACATTTACATATAGTCATGAGTTAATTCACCCATCTCTAATGAAAACATTCCAGGTTCTACTGTACCCATTTTCAATCTGCCACATACTTTTAATATTCTATGATGATTATTTTGCAGGTTGGTTGGTAACGTGCTGGTTGCGTCTGGTTTCCTGTCATACTGTGGTCCTTTCAACCAGGAGTTCCGTGGCATTTTAATGAATAATTGGAAGAAAGAACTCAAGACTCGACAGATCCCCTTTTCACAGTGGCTGAACCTGACTGACATGTTGTCTGACACTACCACCATTGGAGAGTGGAACTTGCAAGGACTGCCCAACGATGAACTCTCAGTTCAGAATGGAATCATTGTAACCAAAGCCACCCGCTTCCCTCTGCTGATAGACCCACAGGGTCAAGGGAAGAACTGGATCAAGAACAAAGAGTCTGATAACAATCTAAGGATTACTACCCTCAACAACAAATACTTCCGAACTCATTTGGAGGACTGTTTATCACTTGGCACCCCTCTGATGATAGAGGATGTGGAGGAAGAGTTGGATCCTTGTCTGGACAATGTTCTGGAGAAGAACTTCATCAAAGCAGGCTCGATGCAGAAGGTGCAAGTGGGAGACAAGGAAATTGATGTGATGAACGGATTCATGCTCTATATAACAACAAAACTGCCAAATCCCAAATATTCACCTGAAGTAAGTGATTCAAATCTATATTATGTCCTTTCAATTTGTCTGTTTGTGCCTGCCAATTGAGCTTGGTTTCATGTTGCAGGTCTCTGCTCGCACTGCCATTATTGACTTCACTGTGACGATGCAAGGTCTTGAAGATCAACTACTGGGAAGAGTTATCTTGACAGAGAAAAACGAGCTGGAGGCTGAGAAGGTAAAGCTGATAGAGGAAGTCACTGCCTTTAATAAGAAGATGAAAGAGTTGGAAGATAGTTTGCTCTATCGTCTCTCTACTACCGAAGGCTCACTTGTAGATGACGAATCATTGATCGAGGTGCTGAGAACAACAAAGAAGACAGCAGAGGAGGTGACACACAACCTTCTAGTGGCTGCAGAGACAGAGGTGAAGATCAACACAGCAAGAGAGGAATACAGACCAGTGGCTGCCAGAGGCTCTGTCCTCTACTTCCTGATCATGGAGATGTCCATGGTCAACGTCATGTACCAGACATCTTTGCAGCAGTTCTTGGGGATCTTTGACATATCCATGACTCATTCAGTCAAATCTCCTGTCACAACTAAGAGGATCACCAACATCATAGAGTACCTGACCTTTGCTGCATTCAGCTACTGTAATCGAGGTCTCTATGAGGAACACAAGTTCCTCTTCACTCTCTTGCTGGCTCTGAAGATTGACTTGAAGAATGGATATGTGAAGCATAGAGAGTTTGAAGTACTGATCAAGGGAGGAGCCGCTCTTGATCTGAAGGCATGTCCTACAAAGCCAACCAAATGGATCACAGATATGACTTGGCTGAACCTGGTGGCCATCACCAAGCTCCCTCATTTCCATGAAGTCCTAAACCAGGTGGGCCCTAGATATAGCTGAAAATTGAGCGTAATATTTTTCAAAACATAAATTTCCCACCATGCCACCATAACTTAGACTATAGTTGATTCAAATGGAGCAATCTGATTGGTCAGTGCCTGCTGCTTTCACTTAGCATGGCAGCCACTAAGTAGCTCACTTAGTGCCCCGCCTCTAAGGGCATGGTCATTCCTATGGAGTGTTTACTGTGGATGCAGATAGCAATGGCGTTTTTCCTGCTTGAACAAGTAGCTATAAAACTGTTTTCTCGCACTTCCTAGAGCTAAACTAGATGGCTATGGTCTAAATTAGTTAGACACCTTGACCAATGGGATCTACGGCATTTAAGAGACCCTCAGGGCCTTTGGGTCTCTTAAATGCCGTAGATCCCTCGGTCTCAGTGTCTAACTATTATAGGGAATTCTAAGTAGATAGATTGCAACATGCCCTAAGGCAAGCATAAACATTTTCATTCCTTAAACAGATTGGTCGCAATGATAAGACATGGAGAATTTGGTTTGATTCTGATTCCCCTGAAGAAAATCCCATTCCAGATGGATACAATGCAGCACTCGATACATTCAGAAAGCTCCTAATGATCAGGGCATGGTGTCCTGATCGGGTCCTGCCTCAGGCAATGAAGTACATCTCTGAGAGGATGGGAGTCAAATATGCAGAGGGTGTTATTCTAAACATCGAAGAAATGTGGAATGAATCTAACATCCGCACTCCCATGATTTGTCTCCTCTCCATGGGATCTGACCCAACGAATAATATTGAAGCTTTGGCAAAGAAGCTCAACTTGAGTAAGTAGAATGACCATCAATTCTGTGAGAGTGGCATGCTTTAAAACTTTCTATATTTTTTCATTTCAGCCTTCGGATCTGTTTCCATGGGCCAAGGGCAAGAAGTACATGCACGAAGACTGATTGCTCAGTGCCAGCTACAAGTAGCCATATACTTTAATACCATAAATTTGCTGCATTATTTATACATATCTTCATTTTCATGCAGGGTGGCTGGGCTTTGCTACAGAACACTCACTTGGCTCTGGACTTCCTAGAGGAGTTGTTGAAGACTGTTCTCGAGACAGAAATCAGTAAAATTGACCCCACCTTCCGCCTGTGGCTCACCACTGAAGTCCACAACAAGTACCCCATAAACCTCCTTCAAGCCTCCATCAAGTTCACCTTTGCACCTCCAAAGGGTGTGAGGGCTGGTTTGAAGAGAACCTATGCCAACACTAGCCAAGAGATCTTGGATTACACCAGTCATCCTCAGTGGAAACCAGTGTACTATGCTCTGGCCTTCCTCCACACAATAGTCCAGGAGAGACGCAAATTTGGGCCACTTGGTTGGAACATCCCCTATGAGTACAATCAGGGTGACTTCAATGCCAGTTCCCAATACATCATGAATCTGATGGATGACCTAGACTTTAGAAAGGTACGTAGCTAGCCATGTCAAAAATTGTAGATAGCTACAATTGTAGCTATTGCACAAACTTCCTTGTAGCTAGCTATCACAATGTCATTAATTGCTGGTTGCACTATCTGCATAGGGAGTTGCATGGGGAGCAGTGCAGTACATGATTGGGGAGATCCAATATGGAGGGAGAGTGACAGACGACTATGATCAGAGGCTGCTCAACACTTATACCAAGGTAAGGGCAACAATACAATCCTCTTCCCCCAATAGCTGCTAGCTAGCTGGCTATATTATTGTGTGTTTTTCCTCACCTCAGATGTGGCTGTTTGACGGAATGTTCAAACCTACCTTCAAGTTCTATAAAGGCTACAGCATCCCTGTCCATAGGACTGTGAAGGAGTACTTAGAGTACATTGACACTCTGCCACTAGTGGACACTCCTGAGATTTTTGGACTTCATTCCAATGCTGATATCACGTAAAGTCTAAATCAGTTTTTTGTAATGGCTACTCATCTGTGTCCTTACAGGTACCAGAGTAATGTGGCCAACAAGAGTCTGGACACCATTCTCTCCATACAGCCCAAGGACAGCTCCAGTGGTGGGGGTGAGACCAGGGAGAGCATTGTGTACCACCAAGCCCAGGAGATGTTGGACAAGCTGCCTTCAGATTACATCCCACATGAAGTGAAAGAGAGGTTGCAGAGCATGGGGGCCCTTGCTCCTATGAACATCTTCCTGAGACAGGAGATCGACCGCATGGAAAAGGTGATCACTACTGTCCGTAACACTTTGAAGGATCTAAAACTGGCCATAGATGGAACCATCATAATGAGTGAGGTCAGTCATCAAAACAGTAGCTATTCCTACCACATTCATGAGATTTTTCTTACTTGCAGAACTTGCGTAATGCTTTGGACAACATATATGATGCAAAAGTACCACGAATATGGGGAAAGGTATGCAGCCAGTAGCTATATAGCTACAATGTGTAGAATAAACGGTGGGATTTTTTTAAATTTTTTTTTTGGCTCTTCTACTAGATATCTTGGGATTCTTCTACGATCGGATTCTGGTACACAGAGCTGCTGGAGAGAGACACTCAGTTTCGTAACTGGGTGTTTGGGGGTCGTCCCAAGTGCTTCTGGATGACAGGCTTCTTCAATCCACAGGGCTTCGTGACAGCCATGAGACAGGAGGTGACACGAGCACACAAAGGCTGGGCCTTGGACAGTGTCATTGTGCACAATGAGATGACCAAGATGATGAAAGAAGAAATAACTCACTCTCCTCATGAGGGAGTTTATATTCATGGTTTGTACTTGGATGGTGCAGGCTGGGACAGGAGGTCTAGTAAGCTGATACAACCACCAGCAAAAGTGCTGTTTGTCCCTATTCCAGTGGTGCACTTGTATGCTGTCAACATGAAGGACTATGTCCATGACCCCAAGCTCTATGTCTGTCCAATCTACAAGAAACCACGTCGCACTGACCTCACCTACATCACAGCACTGAGTTTGCGTAGCAACCATCCTCCTGAACATTGGGTTCTGAGGGGAGTGGCTCTCCTCTGTGACATCAAATAACTAATGAGAATATTCCCCCATTGATTATTGAAAAAATAATAATTAATCTCACATCTAAAACAAACAAACAAACAAACAAACAAACAAAAAAACAAACAAACAAACAAAATTTAGATGATCACATGATTAGGACTATTCTGAAACAACCCGTTGCCAGTCTTGTTTTAAATGCCAAGCAGTTTTCTTAAGAATAGGAGCATGTTGAAAAGGTAGGGAAATATCAAGAGGTCCTCTGGGGATGTCAACCGAGTCTGTCATGTCCACATTGGCTGCTGTGCCACACACAAATAGCAGTCCTTCTTCCACCTCTGTGAAGACGGGTGCTCTTGTTAACAATTGGAGCGTTGTGTCATCAAGATTTCGGTCACTTGAGGTAAGCCATTGATGGATATAGCGATGATCAGTGAGCAGCTGTCTACCAGAAGAAGCACTGTATATAATTGATTTATAGTATATCAGATTCTAGAGATTGCTCCATTCCAGCTTACGTGTAGAGTTTCTTATTGGATGTGATAAGTCCACGGTATTCATTGTAGAAGATGGCCACCAACAGGTACACAAAAGTCTTCTGTGGAAGTGTGGGGAGCTTAGCACCAGCTTCCACCACTGGAAACAGCAAATACTCAACCACAAGCTCACAGTAGTGGCTAGGTTTACTATGACGTACTGCTCCTACAGACGAAATAATCATAATTTACTATGTAGTTATCAATAGAATAGAACATTACTTTTTCTGCCAAGAGATTTCCAGTGACTTGCTTGGGGGAAGGATGAATTCAGCAACTGTATACATTTTCCTGCCCATATATCTTGGAATCTTGTGTAGACATCTTCCAGTGTCTCCTGGATAAAAGGTACATAGCTAGCTTACTATTAGGTTATCCTGATGACATCACAGCAATAATTATACATACCTTTAAAAATGTGATTGTTTCATGGAGTGAAGTACATACATCTCTGCCAGCACACTCAAGGCTATGCAGGCTGGAACAAGGTGGGAAAGATAGCTTTGGACTAGTAGCATAAATCAAGAGAGCCACACATCTTGTCAGAGCATGTGTGATGACTGGAGCTTCATTGAACACCAGCCAAGCCAAATTTGAGATATTCCATGAAGAAATGCTGCTGCTTAGACTTTGCAAGAGTGTGAAGGAGATGTATTTGGCTGAGGCATTGAGGGAGCAAGAAAGAGACAGGGAGTGCTTGAGGACATCTATATGGTGCAGAACAGACTTGTAAGAGTTAATATCCACTGGAGTAGTAAGGTCTCTGATTTGGTTAAGAGTGTGATCTCCTAAGATTGATAAAGTGCTTGCATACACTGCATTAAATGCTGGAGTTTGGGCCTTGAATACTCTATAGCTCTTTCGATATGCTGCCAGTGTAGCAACCAGCAAGTCTTGGAAAGCTGCATGGATACAATCTGAAGTATGGCACAATTACCACTACCTATATAGCTACTTACCAATGTCCCACTTTGCAAGACAATGCCTTTCAGTACACTCAGATACAAAAAGCTTCATGCATCGAATTACCATTGGGTATGACTCCAAATCTAAAATGATTATAGCTAATTACTACATTACACAAATCTGAATAAAAAACAACCTGCATGCCGGGATGCCTCAGTGAGCTGAGGTATCAACTTCACCACAATTCTGCCTCCTTGCAATATGGGTTGAGCTCTAGAGAGTAAGCTCTCAGCCACTTTCCCCCAAAGAATGTTCAGGATGTCCCTGCAGGCTAGCCTCAGTGGTTCTGACTGAGCCCCTGGAACTAGGCAGTCCAACCAGCTGGTGTTTAGAGAATTGAGAGCAAACATTTCCTCAGAGACATAGACCCTTCGCTTCCCTGAATCCCGAATCCCAATGTTCAACATTGAAGTGTAAGTAGCTACAATCCCTAGAAAGCCTCTGGCAAAGCTCTTCTCAAAGCATGCAAGGTGGAGTAGATTCTCCACAGATGGTTGATCAAATATAAGTGAAGACAGCCATTCCACATGCGATGTTATGTACACATCAACGAGATCAGAAAATTCAATAGTTAAACTACTTTTATGTAATGATGTTGGAAAGGATATTGATTTTCTTCTTCCAGGAAAGGTTTGGCCAGAAGAGATGGAGACGGAATGGCTGTTAAACTCTTCCACTGCAACCAAGATGCTCTTACACTCCACATAGGAGTATTGAATGTCTTGTATCAACTCTGTTGATACACACAAGAGTTCAAAGGTAGTCAAAAGGATCTTTCTCAGGAGAAGTATGGAGTAATGTTTTACTCCGTCCACGCCTACTTTTCGGAAAGTTGAAGATATTAGTTCGTTCAAGGAAGTTAGTGTTTGAATACTGGATTGATAACTGAGACTGGATGATCTGTCACGTAAAACTGATAGCAGATAGCGCAAATGAGAAGTGAGATCCATTGATGGGTGGATTTCTAATTGAAGCACACTTTCTTTATTATTTTCTTGCGCGCGCACTGTTGCATAGCAACGTAGATGTATGGCGCGGCGGGAAAATCAAATCAAAGGAATCGAACGATCCGTACCTGATAAGATACTGTATACTAGCAAAACAGGTAAATATAAAATAAACGAAAAACTAAGTCCTTTTGAGTATAGAAGTAAAAAATCTACTTAGTATCACAAAGGAGGGCTACGCCCCTCAAGATCCAATGGTCTGGACTCGTGTTGCTGCGGAGACTCAGTGCTGTGATGTAAGTGAGGTCAGTGCGACGTGGCTTCTTATAGACTGGGCAGATATAAAGCTTTGGGTCGTTGACATAATCCTTCATGTTGACAGCAAAGATGTGCACCACTGGAATCTGCATAAACAATACTTTAGGTATTGGTTCCACCAGCTTGCTGTTTCGCTTGTCCCAGCCGGCTCCATCCAAGTATAGACCATATACGTATACGCCTTCACCTGGGGCAGAGGTTATCTCTTCTTTCATCATCTTGGTCATCTCATTGTGCACAATGACACTGTCCAAGGCCCAGCCTTTGTGTGCTCGTGTCACCTCCTGCCTCATGGCCGTCACAAAGCCCTGTGGATTGAAAAAGCCTGTCATCCAGAAGCACTTGGGACGACCCTCAAACACCCAGCTACGAAACTGAGTGTCTCTCTCGAGCAGCTCTGTGTACCAGAATCCAATAGTGGAAGAATCCCAAGAAATCTGCATAGTTATTATTATAAGAACACCTATCACACACACTCAGAGACTTCCTATGATTGTGCTGTGCAGTATGACTTACCTTTCCCCATATTTTGGGCACCTTTGCATCGTAGATGTTATCCAAAGCATCACGTAAGTTCTGAAGAGGGAGATAATTAAAATAAAGTCAGCTACTTATACAACCAATTTTCACTGACCTCACTCATGATGATAGTACCATCTATGGCCAGTTGGAGGTCCTTCAGAGTGCTACGGACAATTCTGATCACCCTCTGCATGCGGTCGATCTCCTGTCTCAGGAAGATATTCATGGGAGCTATGGCCCCCATCTTCTGGAGCCGAGCTTTCACCTCGTGTGGGATGTAGTCTGAAGGAAGCTTGTCCAACATCTCCTGAGCCTGGCGGTACACAATGCTCTCCCTGGTCTCACCCCCACCACTGGAGCTGTCCTTGGGCTGGATGGAGAGAATGGTGTCCAGACTCTTGTTGGCAGTGTTGCTCTGGTACCTGTAAGGACAACAAAGAAGAAGTGTTATGTATGTATACCACACACTTCTTGTGATTACGTGATGTCAGCATTGGGATGAAGTCCGAAGATCTCGGGAGTGTCCACTAGTGGCAGAGAGTCTATGTAGTCCATGTATTCCTTTATAGTCTTGTATACTGCAATGCTGTAACCCTTATAGAACTTGAAGGTAGGTTTGAACATGCCGTCAAAGAACCACAGCTAAGTAGTAAGGGGTGGTAAGTTTATAGTATGCTAATAAACAGAAGTCACATGATGAACTTTACCCTAGCATAGGTGTTGAGCAGTCTCTTGTCATAGTCATCTGTCACTCTCCCTCCATATTGGATCTCCCCAATCATGTACTGCACTGCTCCCCATGACACTCCCTACAGAGATGGACCAATACTCTTACTAGCTCTTTAAGGTGACACCTTTTCACTAACCTGCTTCAAGTCAAGGTTATCAAGGAGGTTCATCACATACTGGGAACTGGCGTTGAAGTCACCCTGGTTGTACTCGTATGGAATGTTCCAACCGAGAGGCCCAAATTTGCGTCTCTCCTGGACTGTGGTGTGGAGGAAGGCCACAGTGTAGTACATTGGCTTCCACTGAGGGAGATTGGAGTAGTCCAAGTTCTCTTGACTGGTGTTGGTGTAAGTCCTCTTCAATCCGGCCTTGACTCCTTGTGGAGGCTCAAAGGTGTACTTGATGGAGGCCTGCAGGAGGTTTATCGGGTACTTGGGATGGACTTCAGTGGTGAGCCACAGACGGAAGCTGTCGTCCATGTTCTCTGTTTCAAGCACATTTGCTAGCAATTCATCCAGAAAGTCCAGAGCCAAGTGAGTGTTCTGAAGCAAAGCCCACCCACCCTGTGAAAGGAATAAGATGGAAGTGGTGCCACTTAAAAGGCCTTTTGTTAAACATACTTGCTGCTGGCATTGATTAAGAAGTCTTCGTGCATGAACTTCTTGTCCTTGGCCCATGGAAACTGAACCAAAATCTGAGGCAAAAATGAACATAATGATTTATAATTGTATGAGCATGGATATTATTACTTTGCGAGTTGTGAAATTATTTTCTTGACTTACAGAGATTGTGTTTTCTGGATAGATTGTCAATTGTATTGGTGGGATCAGAGCCCATTGCAAGGAAGCAAACCATAGGAACTCGCTTATTCGATTCCTTCCACATTTCCTCAACGTTGAGAATAACTCCTTCAGCATACTTCACACCCATTGACTCTGAGATGTATTTGAGTGCTTGTGGGAGAACACGATCTGGACACCAGGATCTGTTAAAGGAAAAGGTAAGAACTATGAAAGTCCATAAGGGTTGTAGCTAATACCCTGAGGGTACACATATTAATGCAGGGGCAGAGGAACAAGCATATACTAAATAGATTATTCTTCCTATGGAGCCCCCCACCCCCCCCCCCCCCCCCCCCCTGCATACCTAATCAACAATAGTTTGCGGAATGTATCAAGAGAGTGGTAGTTGTCTGGTACTGGACTTTCTTCAGGAGCCTCAGTGTCAAACCATGCCTTCCACAGTTTGTCACTCCTCCCCACCTGGGAGAGAATCTCAGAGAACTGAGGAAGCTTGCTCAGCTCCACAAGGTTCAGCCAGGTCATGTCTGTGATCCATTTGGCCGGCTTTGGAGGACACGCCTTCAGATCAAGAGCAGCTCCTCCCTTGATCAATGTCCCAAACTCATGGTATTTCACATAGCCCTTCTGCATGTCAATCTTCAAGGCCAGCAAGAGAGTGAAGAGGAACTTGTGTTCCTCATAAAGACCTCGACTGCAGTAGCTGAATGCAGCAAAGGTCAGGTACTCTATGATGTTGGTGATCCTCTTAGCTGTGACGGGAGACTTAGCTGAACGAGCCATGGATATGTCAAAGATCCCCAAGAACTGCTGCAAAGATGTCTGGTACATGACGTTGACCATGGACATCTCCATGATCAGGAAGTACAGGACAGAGCCTCTGGCAGCAACAGGTCTGTATTCCTCTCTTGCTGTGTTGATCTTCACCTCTGTCTCTGCAGCCACTAGAAGGTTGTGTGTCACCTCCTCTGCTGTCTTCTTTGTTGTTCTCAGCACCTCAATCAATGATTCGTCATCTACAAGTGAGCCTTTGGTGGTAGTGAGGCGATAGAGCAAACTATCTTCCAACTCTTTCATCTTCTTCTTGTTTTCAGTCACCTCCTCCATCAACTTCACCCTCTCGGACTCCAGTTCATTCTTCTCTGTCAGGATGACTCTCCCCAGCAGCTGGTCTTCCAGACCTCTCATGGTCACAGTGAAGTCGATGATGGCAGTACGAGCATAGACCTATAATACATCAACATGAAGCTCAAATTTTTTTCTCTATTAATGTGTCAAGATACAGTGAAATAGTCACATGACACAAGCAGCCTGTCTTAGATGGTCACATGACATGAGTTGCATGCATGTGGTCATAATCTTACTTCAGGAGTGTATCGAGGATTTGGTAGTTTAGTGGTGATATACAAGGCGAATCCTTTCATCACATCCACTTCCTTGTCACCTACTTTAACCTACATTAACATGGAGAAAAAAAAAAGAAGATATCAAAGAAACATTTTTTCAGCCATAGCCTAAATGTGCTTGTTTCTTAACTACCTTGTAAGTTGACCCTGCTTTGATGAAGTTCTTCTCCAGAACATTGTCCAGACAAGGATCCAACTCTTCCTCCACATCCTCTATTATCAGAGGGGTGCCAAGTGATAAACAGTCCTCCAGATGTGGCCGAAAGTATTTATTGTTGAGAGTAGTGATCTTTAACTCGCCACCAGACTCTTTGTTTTTGATCCAGTTCTTCCCCTGACCCTGTGGGTCTATCAGCAGAGGGAAACGGGTGGCTTTGGTTACGATAATTCCATTCTGAACTGAGAGTTCATCGTTGGGCAATCCTTGCAAGTTCCACTCTCCAACTGTGGTACTGTCGGACAACATGTCAGTCAGGTTCAGCTTCTCATCGTAAGGAACCTTCCGATTCCCAAGTTCCTTCTTCCACTGATTTATGAGAAGTGCCCGGAACTCCTGGTTGAAAGGACCACAGTACGACAGGAAACCAGATGCAAGCAGCACGTTACCAACCAATCTAGTGGAGCATTCATTATGTACATGTCAGTGAGTCATGCCTCACTATATGATTAACATACCTATTAATCTGAGCTTTGAATTCCTTGCTCTGTTCAGTCCATCGGGTTTTTTCTCCGCTGAGTCCCTCAATCAAGGCCGATGCTGCTTTCATTTTCCTCACACAGGTGTCAGCATCATCTTGGAGTGTTTGTTTCTTGGTCATTGCTTCTTCATACATGGCTCTCACCACTGCCACTTCTTTCTCTTTTTCTTCTAATTTGGCGTTGGCTTCAGCCAATTCAGCTGCAGCTTTTTCATAGCGACCTTCCTGGATGATAAGATTAGCCTTCAAGGGAAGCACTTCTTTGTTAACTGAAAAGAAAGCACTCATGGCCTGCGTCCATGAACACAGACCAGCCACATTGCCACACACCCTCTTGGCTGTTTCAAGGTTGTAGTCCTCCATGTCGAAGTAAGGTTGCATCAGCTCCACTGTCTCATCATTGATGGTGTCTTTCGGGAAACTCTGTAGCATTGCGAGAAATCCAGTCTGACTCATCATCTTCAGGGATTCCCCCCATGAAGGCTTTGGACCTGGCTTGTCCTTGTCCAGTGAGTTGAGATTGAGACGTTTTTGAAAGAGGAGGAGCACACAATCCATGATCCTCATGATGAGGTGGGGGGGATTTGCCAGTTTGCGAACTGTGGATATGTCTGCAGCCTTGATGGTCTGCAGTGCCTTTTCGGCTTGTTCCAAGGCTGGTCGTGCAGATTCAAGCTTGCCTTCAGCCACAACTTTGTCTTGGGAAATGCCATCAGCTACTTTTTGAGCTCTGTCCTTGACTACCTGGACAGATGCCTTCACTTTTTCTGCTGCTTGAGCCTTAGTGGTTACTTCTTTCAGTACTTCCTCAGCCTCTGCATTGGCTACAACCAACTCCTTCTCCTTCACTTCTAGTTCCTTTGACAGCTGGGCGACACTCTCACTGGCTTCCAGCAGCTTCTCCAATCCAGTATTCATCCTATCTGCAAGTTCATCCAGGTTCTTCTTCTGTGAGTTATAAATGGACTTGTACCCGTTGATGAAGGAGAGATAGGACTTTGGTGTCACATGAGTGGCTCTCCTGAACCTCTCAAAGTACTCCAAACAGGATTCTGCCACAAAGTCTTGGATGACTCCCATAGTCTGCACCACTTGCTCCTTTGTCTCTTCAGAGCAGACGATGTTAAATGATCCTACAAAGTGCTCAGCCACTGCAATCAGAGCATCCTTAGGCCAACGACTGAACCAATCCATTGTGCAGCCACTGAACAGACCAGGGAATTTCAGGGATCTACTGCGGAACTTTTCTCCAATGGGAGAGAAGCAGAGTACGACATGGAGGTTTTTCCTTGCTCTGCTGAGGAAATAATCGTAGAGGTTTTCTGGAGTTGGTGGTCTCTTGGGGAATTCTTTCTTCATGACTGGAATAAGGTTAGAATTTATTTCATCGATTTCATCACGAGCAAACAAATTGGAGACTTCTCCTGATGAGAGCACATTGTTGATATACTCAAGAAAACCTTCATCTTTAATCTCATTGTCAGTGAAGAGGAATACAACACCTTTGCCTTGCTCTCCAGCTATTCGATACAGGATCTTCAAGTCTTCCAACAGGTTGTTGGCATTGTAGGACCGGGAGAGTTGGATCTGGATAGTTTTGTAGCCTGCAATGAAGGAGGCTAGTCGAGTGAGACTCTGTTTCCCAGAACCTCCCACTCCCACTAGGAGAGCTGCTCCACAATCTGTCCGGATAATGCGAGAAATTTTTATCAGATGGACCATAGCATCCTTGAAGAACACCAGGTCCATTCCAGATCCTCGTACAGTCTCATTGAACTGGGTCATGAAGTTGGTCATTCGTTCCATCAACTCAGCATAAGGTGGAATCTGTCAATTTAGAATACATCAGATAATTTAGCAGCTATAGCCACTAAGAAATCTGTCTTCTTACAGGTTCATAAATCTTTGGAGCTTCATACTCAAAATCATCTGGTTCATCTCCAGTGGGTTCAGGAGGGTCCCTAAATAATTAAAGACAGCAGTTTGACCTATCAATCCTAATTTGTGCTATATAACACTAACCTTAAGAAGTCCACAAAGTAAGGCTCTTCGGGAACCATGTCTCTGTGTTCTGGGCCCAGCTCTTCCTCTACAACTTTGTAGATGCACTTGTCAAACCATTCTTTGTCTTCTGCACTGGTGAAACGATCAGCAATGACTCGAGTGCACTCATGTTTCCACAGCCCAAACACTGTACCCAAGTCTTTGCAAGTATCTGAATCAATGTGCAGTATGCCTTCCCAGATTCGAGACAGATCTCTCAAGTTGAAAACGTAGTGAAATTTAGCCGGTGTTGGAAGCATCTTCACCTTTGTGTGTTGCCACAAGATCCTGGTGACAAATATCAACTTTTCAACTAGCTCTCTAATTTCTGTAGAAAATCCTCTCTCTTTGCAGAAATGGCCAAGACCTATTACGCCAAAGATCTTGTCGATAGAGGCATTTGAAGGAAGTGTGCAGTTGAAGATCGAGAATTGTCGCTTGAGTCGAGAAGGGATGTCATTTCTACCTCCTCCAGGGTGGATCATGGCTGCCATAAGCTGCAAGTCTTGGATGTGTGTGAAGTCTCCTGGCTTCTCGAGGCTGTAGATTCCTTTCATCTCCATCAACTGACGCACAATTTCATTGGTGATCTGGTCACCCCATTCATTAATGGTGGGCATATTGATGTCATCAATGAACACAGTACACTTCTTTCCAGCAGGTGGGCCATATGTACTACCCACACGCTTGTCGATATAACTCTCAATAGCTCTCTGAAAGTGACCAGGCTGTGTGGCTGAGGAGAAGGTCAGGTTTTTCCCAAGGTGCTCCTCGATGTTATACTTAGACATGTAGCCCTTGATGATGACAGTTTTAGCCGTGCCCTGTTCCCCTATCAACAGCACTCCCTTGGACTGCTTGGCGATGGTGTGGATGAGGAAGTCTGTACGCACGTTGTCCACATTGGGGACTAAGATGGAAGCATATTGTGGAGTGCTGTCTTTTGGGTAGACATACTCCTCCACGTGTTTCTTCCAGTGCTCCCAGTTCCCCTCTTTGTCCACCTTGAACTCAAAAATGGTGTCACCTGAGTCTTCTTCAACCGGTGGGAGATCTAGCTCTGTGTTTGTTCTCATCCACTCCTCCATCTTGGCTCTGTCATCCAGCTCCTGCAAAGCACCCACACTCCACATCAGAGAAAAGATGTAGAGCCTCTCCAGGTAGCTCTTGGAGATGGAAGTGTTCTCTTCCTTCTGTGGAATGAGACCCTCCATCATCTGACAAGATTGCCAGATGAAATTGCACTCTAGTAACTTCATCTTGGCATTCAGGTTGATTGTAGAAAAACGGTAAAGGTCGATGAAAGTTGACTCGTAAAGCTCCAGAAGGATGTCTGATTCCTGCTGGGTGATCTTCTTCTCTGCGATCATATGGAGCAACCAGCCCTCCATAATGGGATGGTACTCCAACCCTGAAGAGCTCATGTAGACCATCCCGTTACGAGACACTGTGGCAGGTGAGGCATTGTCGACATTGTCTGGCTCGAAGACTAATTTGCTGTCGGGATACATGGGGATCCTGTCTCCATTGGCGAGGGTGAGGGTCTTGTTGTCGTCAAGCACACTGTTGAGATTTTCAATCCAGAGGGTGTCCACTGGCCCATCCATCACTAACCACACATGCTCTCCTTTCTTTAGCTTATGTGATCTCCTCCAGAGGGTTGAGAAGATGCCATCTGTCCAGTCGTTGGTTGCCACATCCAGACGACCAAACATTTCGGATGCAGTGATGGCCTTGGGGTTCATCCTCCACTCTCTGTGTGGTGTCCCAGTGTCTGTCAGTGCTTTCATGAGAGTAATGATGCACTTGGTCTTGCCGGTACCAGTTGGTCCAAGCACCATGAAGCCATGTCTCACTCTCTCTGTCTCAAAGAGCTGGATAAGCTTGAGAATCCACGATGGGTGGTTGATCAGACCCGCACTAATCACATTTTTCTCAATGGCTGCTTCTAGATCAGGATACCCAGCCTTCTCCAGGACGAGGCCAGGGAAGAGATCGTTGATGAGAGACATAAAGAGAGGCTCATCTTCATCAACTAGTTTCGAGAGGTTCATATCGCGAAGACCTCTCATGACAGTAGTTTGTTCACTGTCTTCAGGGTTGGCTCTTTTTGCTGCTCCAAGTGTCCTGAGCACTGAGAGGATGTTTCTTAGACCAAAGTCATAGTGAACTTGCTTAGAGAGCTGGTCCTCACAGAGTTTGTACAGAGTGTAGAATTTCTCTGATAACACGATGTTTTGGAGGAAACCACAACTAGCAAGCTTCACTCGAATGATGATCTGGTAACAAGTATAAAGATCAGATTACATAGTTATATTATTCTGATTTTCTTACCTTCCTATCAGGAACCATCATAGCCATTGGTCTGAAGTTCATTTTCAAATTCTCAGGAAGTTCTTGTCTCCCAGCATAGCCAGGATTCTACGTGAAAGGGCAGAGAAAATTAATGACATCATCTCACCTTAGTGCCTACTATGACTAACCATTGTTAGAAAGAGTCCAAATTCCGGATTCATCTTTACAATATCTCCATCAGTGAAGATGAACTCTGGTTTCTTCTCCTTCTTACACATTAGGACAATTGCTATCTGCTGGGCAGCCACTGACAGCACTGGCAATTCAATGCGGTTGAACTCATCAAAGCAGCCCCAACTCCCAGACTGGGCTAGACCCTTGTAGATTCTGCCTAGGCCTCGGAAATCCATCTGATCTGAGCAGTTGAAGACCACCACATACTTCCCCAGTGCTCTTCCCATGTCTTTAGTCGTTTCAGTCTTGCCAGTCCCAGCTGGACCAGCAGGAGCTCCACCCATGGAGAAGCCGAGGGCCTGAGCAAGAGTGATGTAGCAGCGATCTGTGAGTGGAGTGATGACCAGACGCTCAGTACAGCCAAGAAACTCATTCTGGTAAACAAAATCCACATCTGTGATGGAGATGACAGTTTTTTCATTCTCTTCCTTGTAATAAAATCTGCTTTGCTTCAGCCATTCGAAATCAGTTGGAATTTTGACTTTTAGAATCACCTGAAATGACATCGATTATGAATGGTAATGATTACATATGCATGTAGTGTAGTACTTAAGACTCACCAAATCATGAAAGATATCTCTTTGATGGAGGTGAATGGTGATGAGCGTTTCAAACTTTCTACGCTCAATTTTACTGAGGTTCTGAGTGGTGACATCAATGAGCATGTTGAGCATCTCCAGGAAGACCTGGTCTGTGTTGTTCATGATCTTCTTGTCTGTGCGGGCATTGTTCAGAGCTATTTCAGCATCTCTGGTCCACACAAACTGGATCCCCAGAATCCCAATCTGTGTCCATGGCAAAATTATTATGACATGTCACTAGCTACCATAGCAGTACCTAGTTTAGAGCTACCATAATTTTAGTAGGACCAGTTTGCCATGGTTTAGGGAGACTCGAGCACTCATTCCAAGCTCATACAATAAATTACCCAATCTCCAAGTATTATCGTGGCTCATACAATACTTGCCTGTGCTGGAAAAGTGTTTAAGAACTCGATCAAATCCATGTTTGGATCCTCAACGGCAATGTGTGCATTCCTGATAACAACATGGACGGAATGAAGAGCTTCCCTCAAGAGGGCTCCCAGCCAGTTCTCCACATTCCCCTGAGCCATCACAGGCTTATCCAACTGCACAATAATTAGGTGTATAATTAAAGGTACCCTATTATACCCTCTCAGGTCAGTGCCCAAGGCATCCTCTTTAAGGACTCAGTATTATATACAGTGGATTCAAAGTTTGGTTGACCACAACCATGAGGGAGGTGTGATTGTTAAGGAAATCACGCACAGAACAACTTAGGATTCAAAGTTTGGTTGGATTACAAAGCTCTGTGGTTACAGGGTTACAGGGTTGCATGGAACAACTTAGTAACTCAATAACTAACTAAATTTGCTATAAAGATTACTGAGGGTCCTCACCTCTATGGTTTCTGGCTCCCGGGAGTGTATGTGAGTGATTCTGTCGTACTCCTTCTCATGGAAAGTGACAGTCTTGATGTTATCAAACACACTTAGTAAGTGTGACTGGATGGTGTGAGAGTCTGATGCTTGTCCCAGAATCTCCAGCAGTGCTGGGTCAGAGACGAAGAAGAATCTTGGGAAGACGAGGCGTTTCTTTTCCAGGTAGCCAGTGAGTGACTTCTGACAGAGTTCCAGCTGCTCCAGCAAGTGAGGGAGCAGCTGACCCAGTGTCTCATCCCCCACACAGCACTGCACCACATTGGGAGTCTCGTGGGCTTTAGTCATGATCTTTACCCATGACTTGTCGATGTTCTGAAAACGCTTGGCTTCCTGTGTGAAAGACATGAATCACATGATAGTGAGTACATTGATAGCTACTAGTTAAGACATCCCCCTTGCCTTGGGCAGCTGTTTGGCAATATCTCCACCCACAAACACGGCCTCGAGGTACACCCACAGGTTCTGGACCACCAACCAATTCTCGATGATTTCTGTGGAGTTTGACAGCTTCTGCACCCATAACTGAATATCCTTCTTGAAAGGAGCATTGTATCTATCAGTAAGGGCAATTTAAATTCCTGTGTGGATGTCATGATCATAGCTAGCGACTCACCTGTTGCTCATAAGAGAACCAAGAACCATGAGTGAGTCCTCCATCAAGCCAATGGTCTCTGAGGCCTCCTCCCCTCTCAGTAGCAGCTCACCACGAGTCTTGAATCCAGAGAAGGCCAGGTTTTGCACTGCCCAGTCTGCCTTCACTTGCCTCAGCTTGGTATCAATGTCTTTCTCCTTTACAGCACTAATACAAATATCCTAGCAACAAAAAACAAACCATTTAGATATTTTCAAGTAGCTTCTTGAAGATAGTTAAGTGATTTTGTGCCTACCTCTATGTCTTCCCGGAACTTGAGTATTGGTGCTTCCATGATGTTCCTTAGCTGAAAGGACTCTGATTCCACATCAAAGGTGTGTCCAGTCAGCTCCTCCATTCTCTTCCAATGTCGCTCCAACATGGCCTTGTTGGACATCATCTCCAGGAGTGGACATGTTTCATTGAAGTCATCAATCCTCTTCTTTAATTCGTTGAAAGCTTGCCACTCTTTGAGAGCCTTGGGCAGCTTCCGACATCTAAAGAAGTCCAGTGAAACATGATAAGCATTTTTAATGGTCAGATATACTTACTTGTTCTGAAAGTCCAACAGCTCCTGGTTTATCTTCTCTATGTCAACTTCAGCCCACAAAATCTCATAGTAACCATCAACAGAGTCCATGACAGCATTGAACAAGCTGTACAGCTTCTGGAGCAGGTTGAACTCCTTCTTGATACGAGAGAGCTCAGCATAGTCAGTTACGGGAAGACCAAACAACTCTTCACCATCGCTGTAAATCTGGTATTTACGCCACAACTCATCGAACTGAGTCTGAAAGATGTTGACACGTTCACTAGCCTCTCTGGGGGAAATCCCCTCTGCCATTGGCCCTTCCTATGGGATAAATAATAACCTCGCAGCTAATACCCATAACGCTGCCTTTACTTTTGCATAGGACTCGTAGAACTGATCTGTCTCACTCCTGAAGTTCTCCACCTTGCTGAGCAGATCAGTTTTGAAAGAGTTCTGAATCTTGATCAAGTGGTTCTGCACCTCAGTCTAAAGAAGCACACATGCCATGGTAGCTAGTATGATCATTATGACAAGAAGTCTTACAGCAAGTGTGTTGAGTTTCTGCCATGCAAAACGCATGGTATCCACCTTTTCAGTTTCTTCACTGGCAACCGATATCTGGTACTTCACCATAAGTGCATAAGACTCCTGTATACATATATATGCATGTACATTTATAGAGCCACTCTACCTAATGCTGTGATCTATTTGGAGAGTAACTAGCTACTCACCTCAATTGGATCTAGGGAAGAATCAATGAAGATTTCATTTTCCCTGACAGCCTTGAGAGATGCCATGGCTTGACGCACATCATCCAGGTCATTGATTGGACGTGAGAGACGTTTGGTGTAGTCGTCTACCATCTCCACAATCTTGTCCATGAGTGAGAGGTACTTGGTGTTCATGTTCCTCCCGAACTGAACTTTCCAGCTCTTTGCCTCAGCCTTCATGGCAATCTTCAAGTCATCTAAATGAAGTCAACAAATAGTACATATTATTCTGTGCATAGTGATAATGGAGAGAATAGTACATAGTAATGTGTCAAAGTATTAACTTGTTGTTATCCCAATCCACTGTATCTTATCCTGACCTGTTTGCAGTGCTAGTGAGCCACAGATGAGCAAGTCTTCTTCCTCTGCTATGACATCATCCATTGCAGTGTACTCTTTGAGCTCAGCCTCAAACTCGGACAAATCTGGCTCCTTCTCCATGAACTCGGTCATGTATTTATCACGATCAGTGATCCACAAGTGCTCGTAGACTTTGAAGTGCTCCAAGGATTGTGTCACAAGGACTTTAGCCGAGCTGATTGTCGTGTTCATGATAGCAACAAGCTTGATGATCTCCTTGTGATCAGAAACGGCTTTGTAATAGTTCTTAAGTTCCTGCTTCTTGGAATTGATGAAGGAAGTTGCATGAAGAACTCCAGAAGCTGCTGACAGCACACCTGATTGAGCTGCAAGTACACCAGATGGAGCTCCAAGTACACCAGATGCTGCTCCCAGCACACCCGATTGAGTTGCTAGTACACTGGACTGTGCCATCAGCGAACCTGAGGGACCACCATGAAGCAAGTAAGGTTCAGGTGCACTTCGTTTCTGCCCCCACTGTATGACACACTTGTGCACGTTGAGGACATTCTGAACTGTGGTAGTGAGGCATGCCTGGATCTCATCCAATGCTGGCTTCAAACCTACATGAGGCACAGCAAGGATCAACTTGACTTTGATGGCAGGACGGTGATCAAGCTTCTTTTTATCTTCCGCAGAGTCACCATACACTATAGCTGAGGGTGAAGCCACTCGTCTCTTGATTGCCTCCAGGGTCCGCCTGGTGCATCGAATCAGTGCCATCACCATCTGCTTGTTGTATTGTTCAAGGAGTAGCAGAGCCTCTGAGTGCAGTTCTTTCTTCTTCTGTTGTTGTCGCTGGAGACTTACCTCCCCAGGACGTAAGTCTTCCTCTTCTTCCTCTACAGGAGAGAGGTGTACCATTGACATATTCTTTGGCGTGTTTTTGCCTGCAGAGTCTGGACGGGTAGTGTTGAGAACCTCTTGGAGTTCTTTCTCTCCCTCTGGGAGGATGAAGGTCAGAAGGCTGGAAATGGCCATTTCAACCTTCTCACACAAAGTGTTGAGTCTTGGCCCAGTCTTGTCACAAATTGTCTGAAATGTTTGATATTAACTTATTACCACCAGCTATTATAGTGGAAAGCTTGTTTTTTTAGGAGGTGGGGGTGGGGGGAGTTATTACACTTAATTTTTGTGAATCTCTAGCTTTGGAATTCCTTCCCTATGATTACGATCACTTCAGCTCTCCCTTATGCCATTCAATTAAGGGTCCACATAATTAGGGGGTCCTTGTTACATCTATGTACAATGTTCACATAATTAGGGGGTCCTTGTTACATCTATGTTCACATAATTAGGGGGTCCTTGTTACATCTATGTTCACATAATTAGGGGGTCCTTGTTACATCTATGTTCACATAATTAGGGGGTCCTTGTTACAATGTTCACATAATTAGGGGGTCCTTGTTACAATGTTCACATAATTAGGGGGTCCTTGTTACATTTATAATAGTTGCACGGACCTTGTTTCTAGACACAAATTCATCCACAGTCCATGGGTCATTGTCTGGAAGTTCACAGATGATGGTGGAGCTGATCTCCTTTAAGACTCCTTCAATCTGGATGGTGAGAAGGTCAGTGACCCTGTCTGCCAGGAGTTCCAGCGTGTCTAGAGCAGCCTCCACCGAGCTTGCATAGTGGGCCAAGTTAAGGGAGGTCCAGCGCAAAAGAGTCAGTCCTGGGCTCAGGACTTCATCTAGCTTCTCAAAGTGAGGGGTCATCAGGGGGACCAGAACTTCAGGAATCTTCTCACGCACTCGCTTGTTATTAAGCATTACAGTCTGCAGGAGAAGTGGAAGTATATATCATGCATACACGCCCTCTATATTGCAGGGGGTTGTCTAGGCTTGTACCCAGACCTCCACGCCCCACAAAAAAAGCAGGGCCTGGGTACGAGGCTATCTTAATATCAGGCATGGGTTGTCGAATTCATTGAACGAGGGTGAATGAATCTACTGACCAAGTCATACCTCAATTAAGTCAAACTTCTTCTTCATTTCTGCTTTCTTTCCAACAAAGACTTTAGCCTGAGGGGGTAATTGCAGCCCCATCTTAGTCAGCACTTCTATCTCCCTGAGGACCGTGTTGATCTTAGGGTCAAAGTTGACCAGAAGTTCCTCAGTTTCTGGATTCCTCACCAGGACAGTGCTATTCATACTGGCCTTGGCTGCATCAATTTGTTTGGTCCAGACCTGGAGGAACACCAGTTCATACTCCACCAACACTCGGGCAAGACGGTTATAGTGCTTGATGGCCTTCTTTGTCTCAGGGAGCTGCATCAGTTGCTTGTTCTTCTGGAATACTGCCACTGGGGTTGCAATCCTGTGATACAGCTGGCGGGACCAGGCAATCTTGCCTGATATAGGAGGAAGGTTTCGGGCCAGTGGAGGGTTCTCCTTGTGCTCATTATACTCATCCTGCACAAACTGGAGGTCCTTCACAAAGAGACTGACAGCATATTTCCATTTCCCGAGAGTGTTCAAACAAGGAAGTTGGAGTCTGCATTAAGAGAGCCATAATGACAGGGAAATCCCCAGTGATTGCATAATCATTTTAAAGAAGGGGTTTTGCAAACTACTTGCCTTTCAAAACGCTGGGTGAACTCAATGGCTCTTCGCACAGATTTAGCACTCTCAAAGAATTGTTCCATATGTGCCTGTAGTTGAACCTGTCAATTGGAAGATGCACGTCCAGTTACTTGATTCCACACACATGACTCTAACTAGATTATCATACCTCCAGTTCTACCACTTGTGCTTTGAAGTCTACATAGTCAACATCAAAGTCTTTCTTTCTGTGTTCCAATGGGTCGTACGATTTCTTCTTTATGTTGGTCACTAACAAGCTGAAGCGACCGTGGTAAGTGTCGATGCCTTCAATCCGAGACAAGCCAAGAGTTGAATAGGTCTGGGAGATCAGGAGGAAGTCCATGATGTTGTCAACCCTGTGACGTGCAATGGGATTGAACAACAGAGTTAGCAAGTATAATATTCATTGCTCATCTGTCATAGATTATACAACCATGCATGCAGTACAGTATTACCTACCCAACAAATATACATTGGCTTCCCAATACAACAATTTAGCAACTTTTCTATGAAGCTAATAATAATTATAATATACCTCCTGCAGAAATTGTTGAATTTTCCAAAAATGTACATCTCTGAGAAATCGAAGTCTTTTTCATCTGGGTGATCTTTTAATTTCTCTTTGGTCCTCTGGAAGCAGAGTTGATACTCCTGGTTCAGTTTCTTGCAGTTGGCCAGCTTCCTCAGCACTTCTGACCTCTCCTGGTCCCACACGGTGTGGTAGCCACTGTCGGTGATGTGGGCTCTGCAGGCTGTGATCATCTGATTGGTCACTTTGACAAAGAGGGCCGTCATTCGCTCTGAAGTGTTGTAGTAACGAGAATAACTGTTGATCATACGAATGGCATTAATCAGTCCAGGAATGGCCTCCAGCATAGTCACCTAATGAAAAAGAAAATGGCTAGCACTGGATAGTGAGTGACATCACGATTGACGTCTTACAGGATTGCAGTTATAGAGAGGCTCGCAATACTTTTCCAATGTGTAGAGGAACTTGACATTGTCCTTAGCTTCATTAGTGAAGTCTGTGATAGTGATGTCCAATTTCTTCCATGTCTGCATATAGAACATTGATATATGCATATCAAATTGTACAATACACATGTACCTGAAGGACTTTGGATTTTGCAGCCACTAGGATATTAATGATGGCTCTGCATTGAGGATCTTTGAGGGATGATGTGAGTGAGTCAAACTTTGCCATTCTTTTCTTCCAATGCTCCAATTCTGCACGTGGCCCCAAATCGTCCGATTCTTTCCTCATCTGCTCTGACTTGGTAAGGATCTGCTCAATCTCCTTGCACCAGGTCTGTGTGCAATCCTCAGCTGCCTCCACCAGTTCAGGGTTCCCGGCAGCTGCAAGGATCTCGGCTGGTGATGTGACAGCAGCCAATGCTTCGTTAGTGCAGGGGGAGAGTTTCACAGCATCTGCTATGCTTGCACGGGCATTGGATAGGACTGCTACAAATGAAGAAAGCTTGTTGAGGAATGCTTCTTTCATCATGTGGCCATTTGCATCAGAGGAGAGTGTGCCCCAATTGGTCTGCTTCTTGAGAGCTGGTAAGAAAACATTAGAAAGTAGTAGCTCGATAGCCTCCAGTAAACCTCCATTTTTGGATTCCAGTACTCCGAAGAAAGTTTCTGCAGCAACATTGGCACTTGTGATTGCCTTAGCTGTTGTGCGAAGAAAGAAAAGTCCCATTCCGGGAAAAGCTTCCTCAGTGCCATCAGTCAGATAAAGGTTCTTTGTCACTTTCTTTTTATCTGCACAATTATATGACGATGACTTACCTATGCTACAGAACTAGATGCTGTTTACCTCCTTCCCCACTTGTTATTTCTTCATAGTAAAATAGCAGGCATCTTGATCCATTTGCAGCAAAGAAACTGTCCATGTATTGAAGCTGAAATGAAATCAAAGAGGTCATAGCTAGCTAGGAAACATTGAAATTAAAGTGTCTTACCTGGTTTCCTTCCAAAATGAAATCTTCCACTTCATCATCTGGTATCTGCAGCTTTGTTGCTACAGTGGCAAAGATATGTTGATGTCGGGCATCCAAACTTGCTCTTTTGGATTCTTTTTCTTCTCTCAACTTTTGCTGAATTTTTAAAATAATTAGTTAGCCTAGCTAGAACTGATTATACTAGCCCTACTCCACTCTCTGCAATGATCTGAGACCTACCTGTCTTTCCTTTAAGGAATCAGTGACAGCGACTTTTCCCTTGGAGGATCTTGCTGCTGTCTGGCCTCTACGCAAGTGTTTGCGTGTGATGGCAGTGCGAGTCTGAATCTGCACTTTATTGGCAGATTCAGTCGTCGAGTCTGTCATAACTGTGCTTCTTTATTGGACCAACCGCCAAGAATAGAAGGGCGTGTTGGTTTCTACAACAAAAATCGAGATCCGCCCTCTTTTGTTGCTACCGCCCACCACCACAAACATAATGGGCGGGGTCAGCCACGTGATTATTCGTTAATGTCGCAACAACATGAAGTTACTGTTAAATATTCTTTCAACACTGCCTCTGCTCTGTTGGACTTCCCAGCCTGAAAGAGCTAGTACAGGTTGCTACATCGAACTTCCCCCTCCGCTACCGAGTCACATTATTACTAAACTGCCCGGAGAGCTGTTGCATTCTACAGATGTTCCTGACCACTTTGACTGGAGAGAGAAAGCTCCTCTGTCTCCCCCTACCAACCAGTTCCTCCCTTCCCCATGTGGCAGCTGCTGGGCTCATGCTGCTGTAGGTGCCCTCACCGATAGAATGATCATTTCCAAACAGAAGTCTGATCCCGATTTGCCCGCAACTGTAGTCCCCCTTACTCCTCAAGTCCTTCTAGATTGCAAAGATGACAATCTTGGCTCATGTCGAGGAGGAAGTGCTCTAGGGGCATATGCATTCATCAAAGAAAACGGCATTACAGATGTCACTTGTTCTCCTTATATGGGAGTAGATGACAATTACTGGGCGGAGTTGCCATGTGGTGAGATGATGTGTCGGTCATGTGACATATTTGGACATTGTGACTTTATCAATGGGACTAAGTATTACGTGTCGGAGTACGGACCAGTGACAGGTGAGGAGGCAATGAAAGCAGAGATCTATAGCAGAGGACCTGTGGCTTGCTCTGTGTATGCACACAGTGATGCCTTCGAGAAGTACTCGGGCAATGGAGTCATCCAGGATCCTGTAGCATATAACTACACAACACACGTGGTGGTCATCACCGGCTGGGGAGTCACTGCCGATAAGGGACTCCAGTATTGGATTGGTCGAAATTCGTTTGGAACTGCATGGGGGGAAGAAGGATGGTTCAAACTTGAGAGAGGAGTCAATGCATTGGACATTGAAGCTCACACGTGTGCTTGGGCTGTCCCTAAGTAAAATTATTTTTAAAAAGAATAAGGGAATAAAAATTTAATGTGTTGTAATTTTGTCAGTACATTGTAAAATGGATTATTACGATTGCCTTGTTTTCTAGTGTGATGGTGTTTGTTTTGACGTTTGAGTTGATCTGGTGGTGTCATGCATCTGACTTGCCACTTTCTTCCTGAGTTCCCTGATCCGCTGCAACATTTCTGATTCTTGCTGGTCCAGTAAGTCTCGTCGGTGAGACCACTGCAGTGCTGCAAGAGTTCATGAGAATAAACTTCCACCCCAAGCTAGTGTTACTCCTACAGTATTATTGATACCTGAATTGGCTAGACTAGCTTGTTTCTGTGGAAGAAGAGTGGAGCGATCCATGCTAGAAGACACCCCTGCTCCTTCCCTGACAGTGCTGTCCTCGACGCTACTGGAAGAGGAGCTTTCATACTCCTTGGGGTTGATGCTGCTGAAGGTAGTGGTGTCATGTGGTCGAGGACTACTGGGGTGAATGCTACTGAAAAGGCTTGTGTTTGTTCTGTCTTTACTTGTGGCATTGGCTCCATTAACCCTTCCAGGGGGTCTCATATGACTGGTGCTATTAGTGTAGTCCTGACCAGTACCACTTACTCCACCACTTGTCGAACTCGAGAATGTGCTGGGGTCAGAGTTCAATCCACTACTCTCATTTCCCAGTCCATGCAAAAGTACTCCGATCTGTTTTTCTCGAAGGCTATTCAGTTGAGCCTTTCCTGTCAGCTGTAGAGAATTTGTAGAAGTCACATGACTTAAATTCATTTCCCAGCTATAGGTGTACAGTATTCACAAATAGAACTGACCTCTTCTAGTTTGAGTCTTTGATGAGTATCTCGTAGCATCCTCCTGGCCATGGCTTCATCGATGACTGCTTGGTTGGTTCGCTTGGCCTGTGTTTTGGCTAGCTTCAAGTGAGCATCATCCAGCCTCTCTCTCTCTCTCTGAGTGGCCTCCTCCACTGCTTGTTCCAGCATGCTCTTCTCAACCTCCTGACCATGCTGATCTGCACTTGTCTCAGCACGCATCTTATAACGCATCTACATAAACAAACAAATTAATAAATAAACAAGAAAACATTTTAGGGAGTCTCATTATTCTTCAGTTGTACCTCTTCTTGACAGCGAGCCAACTCTTGCTCCAGTAGAGCTTTCTGTCTCTCCAACTCGATGGTCCTTATTTCCACATCATCCATGACAGCCTGCGTCTCCTTGTCACGTTGCAGCACTTTCTTCTGGATCTGCTGGTCCATCCTCTTGAGCTCTGCCTCCCTGACCGTCTGCTGGTGGTTGAGGAATCTCCGACGTGCAGCATCCAAAACATGTAACTCCTTCACCTTCAGTTCACGCTTCAATGCCTGTAATCTATACAGCCAAAAAGTGTCCTGAATAATATAGATTGGGGTTCCACTGTAATGATTAAAAGGGTTCTCCCCCTAATACTGCACCAGCATTCATCAACCCAGCACAATCAGAACACCACAGTAGGATTCAATATAGGATTATTATTACAAAAAGCTACGCCTTTATAATGAGGGGGAGGGACTCCCTTCTGATCAGATCCCATTTTATAACTGACCTAACACGTTGATCTGTGAGTTTTTTCTCTTCAACTTCGAGAATCTTGCGTCTCTGGTCTTCTGCATCCATTAGCAGCTGCTGCTGACGATACCATGCCTCTTCCTCTTGCTTCCTCTGCTCTGTCATACGTTCCAACTCAAGGGCACTTTGTCTGCAATACAAATATGCAGTACACCAAAACTAGCTGGTCATAAGCAAAATCAGGCAGGCACCTTACACCCTATAAAATATGCTGTCTATTTCCATGAGATGGTTAGAAAATGACCAAAATATATAGTGAGGACCCCTTACCCTCATACTCACCTTTCTCGGAGGTATTCTAGCTCTTCCAACTTCATCTTTGCTCTTTCTTGGGCCTGGTAGTCCACTATGAATTGTGGGTATTTATTGAAGACTGGGTATGTTCCTTTAGTTAGCGGCACAAATGAGCCCAGAAGCTTCTCCGGGTGGAATTCAGCAGATGTGGATTGTTGCAGGAGATTGGCCTCAGAAATAACCCCACCTATGTCCACAGAGTTCTGATGATGCAAAAAGTACTGCAAAAACAAGAATGTACATGGAATTACTGAAATGAGCTCTTGACATACTTATAGAGAACATACTGACCTCAAAATCTTCTTTCTGGGAGCATTTGAAGAGGGTGTGCCTCGCAGAGATAAGGTAAGCCACCAGCATGAGGATCAGGTAGCCAGGGGGATGTGAAAGCACATTGTCCCACACCCTCAACCATTCCCCCTTGGACAGCACCTCGCTGAACAGTGTCTCCAGAATAGGCCATGCATATTGCTGCAGAGAAGGAAATGGTTTACTAGGTTGAGATAATGATAGTAATAACAAAATTTCTAACAGTTACAAAAATTTCATGCTATGCAGCATAGTAGTGAGCACTACCACACTACTTGCTAAAAATCATGGCTGACAGTTAGGCTGATGGCCCCCAAAATCTAGCTGGATAATGTACTGCAGCCTCATATCAAACCAAACCCTAACATTTCAGCTGCAGTGGATGTAAAATGTAGGGTTTAGTTTGGTATGAGGCCACAGTATTTTAAAACTTTTTGTGATCATTTATAATCACAACCTTACACCACGTACACAGTTAGGCTGAAGTAGTGAGTTATAGATTTTGTACTACGTCAAAACAATCATCATGAAATCAAGTTTCTTCTGTTATTTCTAAAAGGTGATTATTATCATAAACATACAACAGTTTACTCCAGAATGGATGGATGTTTTTACACCAACAAAATTTTAGAATATGCTAGCACTACATCTACTGTGGAGTCTGCTCAGTGTATCAATAAGCAAAGTAGAAACCATGACTTATGGCAGCAATGTGATGATGGCTTTAGTGATAGCACTGGTTATACTGGTGAGTGATCAATTTGTTGCAACATCAGCTCAAGAGGAGGAGATGGTGAATGTTACAAGGAGTGGAGATGGAGATACTGTTTTAGTTGCTTCACCTGAAGGCTCTTGTAGAGATGAGAGGTGTGCTAGGAGATTTGCCACTTACTTAGTGGAGGATAGAATGTGTGAAAATGATACTACACTACAGAGAAGTAAGCAAGTTATAAAAGAAGATACTCTATTTGATTGGTCATCATAACAGAGATTCAGTATCCTGTAATACTTAAAATACTCAGCCATTTGGTCAGAAAACGACAGCAGTTATTTCTAACTCAGGTTATAGACCTGCAGTGCATACTTGATTATGGCAACTATAATAATGGCCTTATCTTCATGAAATTTTGCAGATTGTACAATTCAGTTGGTGCCTGCATTACCAAATACATTTCAAACTGACAGCATTGCTGTCTTCATTGTTGGGAATGGGACTCTGATGGTGCTGGACTCTACCACTAACATGTACGGTGTGGGGAGGATGTACAATCGCCAAGGAGAGAGGCAGGGTCCTGGAGGAGGGCAGTGCAGAGTGAGACGTCTGGAGGTGATACAAGGAAGGAATCTAGCTGCTCAGATAAATCACACTGGGTTTTCTATTCGAACCACTCATATAGGAATAACCATTCAGGCAAGTGTAGTCCAGTTATTCATTGTGTGTTTGAACCATATCACATTACCAGATGTATTATAGGGCTAGCACACACTACCATACACTAGCCACTTCTTCCGTAAGCCCTCTGACCTTACACACATTTCTATGGTACACACATAGGTTACTGCCAATAGTCTTGCATATGCTAGGACTGATTATGATGGTGAAGTGTTTCGTATGAGTGTAGAGTGTGATAGGAACAATCAAGTAGACTGTGTGTTCTTCAAGCTAAACGGCAGCACTGATCTCACCAGAGGTACGTACCATAGACCACCACTAGTGCAGAGTACGAATTTCGACCCAAGGATCTTTATTTAGAGTCAATGATTTTAAAGCCGCCCTTACCTTTGAAGTGGGTTATTGTATTTGATGTGGTATTTTTCACCCTTAACTAGCTTAGCATGAAAATTAGGATAATTTGATAATATCAATGATCTTGCAGAAAAGTTCGGTGTTCCCATTCAATCACTCAACACTAGCAATTACTGCCATATCTCCTCAACACGACTGCCACCTGCCACTTCCTCTACCCCTACTCATGAAGGGACCCCTAGTCCTGTAATCACCATGAACACAACAACTGATTCGGGAAGTAGGGGACCCACAGTACTGACCTACATCTGGGTAGGGGCTGGGGTCGGCATTGGGATCGCAGGTATCTTCCTGATCATAGCGTGCATTGCACTAGGCTATGTCTCCATCAAGAAATTCAAACAGTCTCGTAACCACAAACTCAACGTGCATGACGATATTCCAAGCATGAACTCAAGCTGGGGCAGCAAGGAATTCATCTGATCCTATTATGTTTATCTTATGTGTACATGAACTGTTTGGTTTGTTTGTTGAAATAACTACTCACTGTATAGCTGATGCAATCTCAGAGTGCTGATATATTAAGTATTTGCTAGTTCTTAAGTGCTGAAATGAGTTGCCCAAGTAGCCATGATAATAATCTGTAAAGTGAAAACTTTTGCTATCCAAGATGATGCACAAACCAATCCATGCCTAGTATACGCACTCCCAATATAGAGATGGATGGTGATCTTATTAAAGTAATGATAGTCAATTGATCAATTTAGAGGGTCTGATCATGTAAACACAAAATGCTATATACATCATTATAACTTATGACACACACTGAATATACCTGTGAGGAAATGTTGAATTTGATGAAGTGTTCCAGAAGGTGAGGGTCATGATGTGCCAGACAGTTCTCCACAATGGCCAGGATGTTGAGTGGAGGGTTGGGAAAGTACTCAAACCATTGTCCACACCAGTTCACTATAAAAATGGCATAATACCACCAGCAGCAAATAGTTGAGGCCATCAATATAAAACAATTGCCGATAATATATATAGGATGAAACACTGTATTATCCACACTTACTGAGGATTGTAGCCAATATCTCAAAAGTGACCAGCTGATTGTTCTGGAAGAGTTTGACGAATGGAAAGATAAAGCCAGGTAGGTAGTGAGTCTGTCCAAAGATGGAAGACCAGTGTGCCAGGACGGAGAGGGCTCGTTGCAACACTCTCAGCAGCTTCCTGCTCTTGATTGGGTACTGTTGGTGGAGGGTGAGGAAAGAGGCGTGGGTCCCCCTCTCAAGTAGGGAGCCGTATGCCACGTGATTCTCAGGAAGCTCCAACAGGCACCGCCAAATAAAAGTCCTGCAAAGTAATTAAAGGGGCTTACTCCCACTTTGTATACTCATAATACATATCCCTGTATACTGTCTCTGGTATATCACTAGTGTGCATTTTTGTATACAAACAGTACTTACCTGTACTTGGCTGGGTACTCTCCATAGCCCTTAAGAACAGAGAGGAGCTTTTCCCTATCCAATCTTATCTTGGGGTCATCCACTACAACTCCAGCCCCATTAGCAGGTCTGTTCTTTGGTACCAGAGAAATGACTTTAGAAGGCGGAGCTTTGTGCACTGAGGTGGAGGAGACTTTACTGACCTTGACTTTGGAGTGAGGCCTAACATCATCCTCCTCCTCCATGAGTTTCACCAGCGGAGCAGGAGGCTATGGGATGAGATGAGTCATGCTAGACACTAGGAAATCAGAACTCGTTTCTATTATCCCACCCATACCCCCCACACACTACAACTACTCCTCCATGACCTTTACCTGGTGGAAGTCTTGCATGAGAGTGGCTGCATCAAAGATGAGGATGTTTCCCATGTCCGAGACACCCACAATGTACTTTCCCATTGGACACACTCCTACAGTAGCCAGTTGCTACACAGTGGACAAACAGTTTCATCATCAAACCTCAAACCTGAGACAACTAGTCTCAATAACTTACTTGCTGGAGAGAGCCAATTTGAAAGAGATGTTTACAGGAATGAACATTGATGAAACGCATGATGCCGTCCTGAGCCAGAAACCCTAAACTCTTATCACACATACTTAATATAATGATCAAAACAAGTTACCCAACATTACTTACCTCACTGGAACCACCATCATAACTGTCTGGTAAGAAAATGAGTTGTTTTACTGTACGTATTTTGGATGGGAGTTGGATGATCCTTAGCAACTGCCTGTTCTCCATTGTCCAAACGTGCAGGAATCCCGACCTCCCCCCAGCCACCAGCAAACGCCCGTCCTGAGGCACAGCAAATGCCCTGTAGTGGGGAGTGGGGCCAAATGGGGGCGGGATCTGGTACTTGTACTCGAGACTTTCAGATTCCCAAGCATGGATGGAATCATCCTTGAAACACGAGAGGATGATATTCGTTAGAGGCACAAAGAAAACCTACACACATATACATAGGAACGATTGAAGATAAGCTGATAGTAGGACAATGAAATCTCTACTAGGACAATGAAAAAATCATTAGTTAGGATAATTAAAACCTCTGTAGTTTGGACAATGTAAAAAAAAAAACAACCTCTAGGACAATTTTCTGTTATAAGGACACCTGCTTTACTTACATCCTGGACTCCCACTTCCTGTCCACCGTTGAGTGTCCTGCAGCGAGTGAAGCTGTCTAGGTCCCAGAGGACTGAGTCTCGGACAGACACTGCCAGTGCAAACCGACCAGAGCTGTGCAGGGAGATAGAATGTACAGATGCTTCATGTCCTTGCAAGTTGGCCACAATCTCATTCGTATCTGTCAATAGGTGCAAAGTGTTATCACAATTGATATCCCATTATTACGAAACAAAGCAGTCAAAGTGCAGTCATAATAGAATATCTAATCTCACCTACATCCACACATTTGATGGAGTAGTCAGCCAGTGCTACCAGCACTTCACTGGGCCTAGAGATGCAGCACATCAAGGCCGTACAAGCTTGTCCTGTCTTCAGAATCAGTCTAAACCTGCACAACCGACAAAATTACTGCACTACTCTAGGGGATTCCCCTCCAACCTCCTTTTAACGAGGTTGTCAATAAAGGGACTTGTTATTTTTTCTCACCTATTCTTACTGATGTCAAAGAAATACACACTGCCCAACTGGTTACCGGCTACAAACCAGTTTCCATGGCAACCAAAGGCTACTTTGGTGAATTGCAAGTGCTTTCCCTGGGGGGTGAGGCCAGGTTTGGTGTTCTTCACTTCAGACAACAACCTGAAACACAATACAGAACATGCAACTATACTGCCTTGGTGTGCTTTTATTTGAATAAAATCTGTGTTAAAACCATAGCACTATGTAAAAAACTTACCCGTTATCTATGTCAGGAGTCGGTTTTCTCATCCATATAGGCCCCTTCTCCTTGCCACAAATGTCCACCCGAGCCTGAGCCATTTCCAACGAACAAAGCAAGTCACACCTCTGACATTATCTGTTCAAGTTTCCCGCCAAAAAAAGCCGATTCCGCGAATTACGTAATTCTGAAACGACCCGTACCAACCAAGAAATGATAAAATGACTTCTCAGGGATTTTCTGCTGCAGCGTTGGACAAAAAGCTGAAGATTTTGAACAGCACGCTGCAGAGCATCCAAGGAACGGCTCAATGGCTCATTCACTACAGGAAAAGCGCTAAAACTATAGTCAGCTCTTGGTACAAAGAAGTCCAGAAAGGTAAGGTCAAAGTGCAAATTATTACTTGTGCTTATAATTGACATAATCATAGCTGAATCTAACCGGAAATTGACTCTGCTATACCTGGCTAATGATGTCATTCAGAATAGTAAGAAGAAGGGACCTGAATATAAATCGGAGTTTTTGAGGATATTGCCACGCGTCTTTCAGTTGATTTCGCGAGAGAAGGACAGCTCTCTGGTCAAGTCGGTGGAGAGGATAGTCAGCGTATGGGAGGAAAGAAAAGTATTCGATTCCGATGTCATTTTGCGCTTCAAGTCCATACTAGGTAATGGAACGATGTGATGCTAGTTGCCATATCAGTGAAAATGATTTAAGAAATCAAGCAACTTGTTTTATAAGGGTACTTGATGTCCAAACCAATTTTCTTATAACTCTGTCATTCTGCATTGTTGTGTGTTTTAGTGGCAGGTACCCTCAAGCCTCACCGCAGGACAAGAAGTGAGTCAGACATGAAGCACTCTGTCCCTGAGGCCAAGCGGTCCAAGTTGGATAAGAGGAGAGACAGTGAGGAGGACCCACCACCCAATAACAGGAAACCACCTGAGGTAAGTCATCATGTCACCACAGACTCAGAGTCTTGTGATTCGTTTGAAGGAAAGAGTGTGAGATTATTTTCTAATTAGAAATAGATATCAATATTTCATATATATATAGAGATAGAGAGAGAGAGAGAGAGAGAGAGAGAGAGAGAGAGAGAGAGAGAGTGTGTCTTTTCATCATATTTGTTGACTTACAGCCTGAGGAGCTGCTTCGTAGGATGCAAGCCATTGATGGAGAGAAATCTGCTATTCAGGACATGAGCACCAGACAACAGATTGCCAGCTTCCCTCCAGAGATTCATGACCCTTCTCTCTTATCTCAGGTCAAAGGTCAGTAGAAACTAATCAGGACTGGTCTTATCATACAATAATATGGGGGGGGATAATTATTATGAATCACAAATTAAATTATAATTATTTTATGGGCAGATAAAGCAGCTGCTGAGAGTCTTATCACACGAGTGGAGGAAGCTGCGAGTGTGCTGGAGAAATACAACAGGAGACTGGAGTCTGAACTGAAGGAGAGGAAGGAGATCCAGGAACTTCTGGATGCTTTCATTTGGCAGCAGAAGTCCATACTAAAGAATGCTAAAAAGAACTTGAAAGAGTACCAGGACAAGATGTCAAAAGTTACTTCAGTGAAGGAAGAGCTCAAATCTCACCTGGCTAACCTTCCTGATTTAAACCAGCTCTCTATGGCTGCTGGTCACAAAACTGGTTCACTCGCTCCCCTCCCGACTGTTGGAGACCTCTTCAATTGACGACCTTTTCAATTCTCAACTACACCTTTTGTATACTGGTATCATACAGAGCCATGCAGCAGGCTGGGCCAGCTAGCTTTATCAACCTTTTGCCTACTGTGTAACTATAACCATATCACACTGTAATTTTGTATGAGAAACCATCAGATATCATCCCATCCCCTCCCTCCTTGTCATCATGCACATTCTTTACACTTGTAAATAGTGATTATAAAACTGTCTTGTGAATAGGCTGTGGGCAGTGTGGGGAAGTTCCTTTGCTATCACATTTTGAGAGATCCAGACGGAGTAAATCAAGTGCTTGAATGCAGGTGCTGTGGTAACCAAGGATAGAGCCAGCAATGAATTGCATTGCTGACATTCTAGTGGTATAAAATTACTCGCTAGGAATTCAAGTCTTAAGTCTGAGGATTTGAAATGTCCTCTTGAAGATCTTGAATGACTGAAGAGAGTTTGAAGAACTTTGCCTCCATATTTTTCTTCTCCCTGGCCACTTCTTGCAATAGCACCCTCATCTCTTCCTCCACCCCCACCACCTATAATTAACAGTTGAATCAGCCTACAGTACACTCCAACACTCATCGATGGCTGACCTTTTCATTAGCTGCATCAATTTCCTTGTTTTTCTGAGCTGCTAGCCTGGTGAGATTTTCATGGTAGACCTTCTCCTTGGTCTCCAGCTGTTCTCTGAATGCATCATCACATGATTTCAGTCTCTGCTGGTGATCCCTACACCAATTAATGTAAATCACTGTCTGTCCTAACAACACCCAATAATAAATAAGTGCACACTTACAATACAGATTTTACTGCTTGTTCCTTTTCCAGTACTAGCTGACTCTCTTTCTCACTGAAGGACTTTTGGAGCTTTTGAAGGTTCTCTTCCAGAGAGTCGATGATTTTCACCTTCTCTTCCCACTGAGACTTCAGCTTGCTACATAGAGACAGATATCAGCCATGCTAATAATGCCATTTGCCAAGGAGTTTATTCCTCAACTATCATGCCATGCCTTTAAATCTCACTTGAATTTCTTCTTCCATTGGTCTCCTTCTTCTTTTGCACTTGCCAGTTCTTCCTTCAGTTGTTCTTTCCGTTCCAGGAGAGCCTCAAGCTGATCCTATTCCACAAAGTATCTTTCACAGAGGAACAGACACATACCTACATGTCCCTATTGATGGAACCTCCCCAGATACATACCGGTATGTCCCTATTGGTGTCACCTAGACACATACCTACATGTCCCTATTGATGGAACCTCCCCAGATACATACCTCTATGTTCCTATTGGTGTCACCTAGACACATACCTATTGGTGGAACCAAACCTACATGTCCCTCACACCTGTATGTCTCTATTGGTGGTCTGCTCTTGCTCCAGTCTGAATACGAGGTCCTGCAGTTCCCTCTCGTACTTTGAGCACTGGGTTTGTGTCTCCTCCTCTTTGCGGGCTGAACTCTGCTTCAACTGCTGCAGACTGTGGGTCAGGTCGTCCACTTGCTTCTCCTTCACTCGCACTGCATCTCTCTCCCGCTGCAATTGCTGGCCAAGGGTTTTTGTCTCTTCCATGAGGGAGTCAAGCTGTGCCTCCATTCTGCCTCTATCCTGTGCCAGAGATGCTCCTTGGTGTGCCAGTTCCTTCCCCCATAACTTCCTCTCCTCCCTCAATCCCTCAATCACCGAGTCCTGGGCCGACACTTGAGACTGCAGTTTGGCCTTGTCCTGCAGCAAGAAAATTGTAAGATATATAAATTATAAATCAGTTATACTCCTAACACTATGGGGACTTCAAGTACTGGATGTCAATGGTCGATCGTTGGTACAAGGGAAAGTGCAGTCAAATATCAAGCTGTACCCAGGAACTCAGAGAGCCTGGATACATGGCTATATTATTGATGTGATCCCTCCAGCTCTTACATTACCTCTTGCAGTGAAATCATTCTGGCTTCAGTTTTATTCTTATCCATGACTTGGGCTTCCAGCTCAGAAACCCTCTCTTTTAATCCAGACACTAGTTCCTGCTTGCTCCTGGATACTTCCCGTATCTTGCCCCTCTGCTCCTTAACCATGGAGGTGAGCTCTGCCACCATGGCAGTAGCTCTCTGCTCCTTCTGCACTGCTGCCACAGCTGTCTCTCTGGTAGCCTCCACTTCACTACACACTTCCTTGTATGACTGCTCCAACTCACTGTACCGACTGGCTTCAATCCGGAGAGCCATTCGAAACTCGTCCTCAAGGTTCTGGTAAGATTTCTGCTGTTCTGAGAGTCTCAATTGTAGCTGAGTCTGACAAGCCTCCATCTTTTTGCGTTCTTCTTTCACTTCATTTGCTACCAATACCCGCACTTCTTTGCCATCAAGAGGCCGGCATTTCTCCATGTTTTTCTGGTGTTCAGTCTCTCTTGTAGCCAGCAGCTCTTGCAATTGCTGCACTTGTGCCTTAGTCTGTTTTAAGCTCTTCTTCACTACCTCCAACTCTCTCCTGTGACCAGCAGCCTCTGCTTCACTCTCCCGAATACGTGATCTGAATTCCACAGCTTCTCTCACTTTCCCTTCCTCTAAGAAGCGATAATTTTTCTCCAATTCACCCAGAAGTTTCACTTGCTGGTTATTCTGATGATGAAATTCTTCCTTCTCCTTTTGGTAATGAGTAATGTCGTCTTCCAGTTGTTGGATATGCTTCTTCAGAGTCTCATTCATCCCCCTCTCTTCCTCCAGAGCTCTCTCCAGTTTAGATCTTTGCACTAAAGTGAGTTCATGTCTCTTCTCTGTCTCAGTGACTCGGGATTGGAGTGTCTTCACATGCTCCACCAACCGACTGGCTGCCTGCTCTGCCTTCCATCTCCTCTCTCTCTCACCATCCAGTTCACCACTCAACACCTGCAACCATATCACCATCAGTGGGAAAGGGTGTGGCATAATAAGTAAGGTCAAAGTGCATTGCAATCTATAGTGCTCATAAAATAAATGGGGGAGGGGGAAGACAGGGGAGGAGGGGAAGAGGGAGAGGAGGAGGGAGGGAATAGTTCGAAACCAGTGCACTTATAGGTGAATAATCTTCCCTACTCTATTCTACCTGTACTGAAGGATTCTCCTTCTTCCTGTCCTCCTTGACACTCCTGCAACCCATCAATAACTCCGTCTTTCTCTTTCTGTCCTCATCAGCAGAACTGATTTTGGTGGCAGCACCTCTTGCCACACCTCTTTTCCTGGTGACCCTGCGAGTTCCTTTAACTGATGACTGCTTGAGACTTGCTGATGAGGGGTGTGGCTTTGACTTTGATTTGGGGGGAGGGGAAGAAGTGCCATCAGTGTCGGTACAAGATGATAAATCTGTACAATAATAGAGAGGATGCAATTAAAAGGTAAGTAATGTGATGTAAGTTGGGATAGGGAAAGAGATGGTAAATCATAAGAGGATGTAATTAAAAATCAAAGCTAGTGATGATTTAGGAGTGTCCATACTAAGTCAAAGTGCAGATAAAGTTATGCAAGATGGTCAATGAGATCACTTAGTAAGTAGCTAGCTACCAAAGGCTTGGTCAGCACTAGGATATGGTATATTGATTAAGTGAGGATACTGACACCAGAGGTGGAAGATCAGGATATGCCTACTAGGCAAAGTGAGTACACACCTTTTGTCAAGGATGAGGTAGTGTAGGCATCCTTTGCCTTGTGATCACCCTATGAATGAATGTTTGATATCAGCACTGTTAGTAATGACTTCCCAAAATATTATAACTTTATACTTTGGATCTGGTGAGGAGCTCAGTGAGCTGCTTCTCCAGTTGTATCAAACGAGACTCATAAGATAATTCTCCATTCCTTTCAGCCAGTACTGCTGAACCATCATCAGACTCCACCCCTTTTCCTTTCCCTTTTCTCTGTCGATATAACCGTAGGGCATTATCTATACGGTGGGTGGACTGGTTCTCCTATAAGATATAAACCTACTGGCTACCTGTCATACAAACAGTATTAAAAGTCAGCTACCTTAGTCTGGTTTGAGCTGCTAGAGGTTTCAAGGAAGTCCAAGTATGTTTCTAATGCTGACATAGAAGTATGAAGTGAAATTATAAGCCATACCCACACAGTGAGTGTATAAAGGACTTGCCGTCATGGGAATTCATCGGATTTTGATTTCAAAATTTCTTCAAGCGATAGCCAGTGCATGCATGCATGCAGTGGGCAGATAAAACTGTCTATTGCGCCTTAAATTAGTCGTCTGCTGCGATGGCCGAGTGGTTAAGGCGTTGGACTTGAAATCCAATGGGGTCTCCCCGCACAGGTTCGAACCCTGTTCGCAGCGTTTTTTTTTTTTGTTTTTTTTTTCCGTTTCCTGTGGCTAACTGGTTAAAAGAGAACATCTCAGCACGGAATCAGTTCATTTTTAATTTCTGCTTTTTCTGTCTAAGTACAAGCTATGGCTGCTTGCAGCTACTATTTCAATTGCATACACTCAAGATTGTCCATATGAAGGCCAGATCAGGATTTTATCACCCTGCATATCCTGCATAAACACATGCATTGAACTCCGCAATGGAGCTTCACCTGACTGCCATCCATTTTGTCAGCTAGGTGGCTCAATATGCAGGTGTCCTACAGGACAATTGTTGGACACCATCAAAAGAAGATGTGTCAATCAAAGCGAGTGTCCAAGTAAGTTGAAATTCATCATCATTATGCTGGACCCTATAGTTCATCTTGCTTTCTTTAGATCCTTGTGCAACTGTTCAATGCCGTCCTGGCTCACATTGCAAAGTTGATAATAGGACGGGCAATGGTATCTGTCAGCCAGATTGTCCCTATGAAGGCCAAACCGCGACCCTCTGTAGACCCTGTGAAACTACCTGCATCGAATTCCGCAATGGAGACGCACGTCGCTGTCCTGCAGTTTGTATACCGACAGGTGGCTGCAAGTGTCCTGCAGGACAAATGCCGGATACCATTAATAGAAAATGTGTCACTGCAGATAAATGTCCAAGTAAGTCATAATAACCTGCGTGATTGTGCCATGAAGATGTTATTATTAAATTTGTATATAGACCCTTGTATAACTGTGGACTGTCCTCCCAATTCTAATACCTGCAAAGTTGATGGAAGTGGTACACCTTACTGTGAGCCATCCTGCTCCCTCAATAATGGAGGGTGCTTAAAGAATGAGACGTGTTCATTGGAACCAGTGCAGTGTGTGCAACCTCCATGTCGTCGTGCAATCAAGTGCACGTATGATCCATGCAGTGAATGTACTGCCAACCAAATATGTCGACGCACTGTTGCACCATGCTTGGTCCCACCCTGTCCGGAAACAACTCAGTGTTTGGATCGGAAGACAGTTTGTCTCTCTCCACCAGTGACTGGCCCATGTAGAGCTCGCATCCTCAGATATTTCTACAACAACACCTCAGGGCAGTGTGAACGCTTTGTGTATGGAGGTTGCCAGGGAAATGCAAATAACTTTGAGATCAGAAAGGACTGTGAAAGGGACTGTCAAGGTGAATATTTTAGCTAGCAGGCATGTCCAGACCATATACTTAACCTTTAATTTCAGTATCAGTCTCACCCTGTGCTCGCATAAGGTGTGCCAATGGATTCCGATGCGAGGTATCAGGAGGTGTAGGATTTTGCCAGCCAGATTGCAGTCTCAATAATGGTGGATGTCTCAAGAATGAAACCTGCCGTCTGGAAGATGTCGTTTGTTTGACCACTCCATGTTCCAAGTCAAGGATTTGTGAAAAGCCTTGTCCCCCCACTTGCACTAAAAGTTTCTGTAGCAGGAATCGAAATGCTATCTGCTCAAAGTGAGTCAATGGAAGATAGAAAGCTATGGCTATAGCTATGATATATACATACAGAGAGAGAGAGAGAGAGAGAGAGAGAGAGAGAGAGAGAGAGAGAGAGAGAGAGAGAGAGAGAGAGAGAGAGAGAGAGAGAGAGAGAGAGAGAGAGAGAGAGAAGCAAGCGAGAGAGAGAGAGAGAGAGAGAGAGAGAGAGAGAAGCAAGCAAACCACATTGAATGTTTGTCTCGTATACTTGCAGTCCAGGCCCAAAAGAGGTGCCAGGATGCACTGGAAGATGCAACCTCTCCTATTGCAATGCGTGCTACTTCAATGATCGCTATCTACCTATTCCCCATGGTGTTGTTGGTAGGATCTGCCACACATGTCCACTTTCTGACTACACCTCAGATACCAGGTGCTTCCGTCGCTGGGCTAGCTGCACTGGATATGCTCACTGGATACTTTTTGGATGGGTAAGTAAGAATGGGTTTCAAGCTGGTGATTTACAGTTGAACCTCTGAATAATGGACAGCTTGGAGGTATCTTAATTTTGTCCTCTTTCAGAGTGTCCTTTATCAGAGGTTTCACTGTAGCTGATTCACCTCCTCACCTGCCATGCCTGAGCTATAGCTATACAGCATGTTGGTGTAGTCATAGTGATCTCCATGTAGAGCATCAATAGTATTAATGTAACTTAGAGTTTAGGGTCATATCTAGCCAGCCAGCTTGCCAGTACCTTCATATTATGACATGTAGTAATATTGTAGCTGTAGTGATAGCATTGTCACTTACCACTTAGCATCAATAGTATTAATGTAACTTAGAGTTTAGATAGAAGGTGGGGCTGCACATCCATTGCATGTATGTGACATAATGACGTGTGATGACATAATGTAGTCTGGAGCTAAGTGATGTCATGACGATGATTAAGGATGTCAGGACCTGCCACTGCACTGTCACTATGCAGTCATAGGTCATGTTATCATGCAAGTGAACACTCCTGGACTCCATGTCTCTAACACTATTCTGTTTTCTATGCAGCCGTGGAACACTTTATCATCAAATTTCAAGTGTTACAGTCCACCTTGTTCTCGCAAGGGATAACATTCAGCTGATACCATAATACTATGTAGCTATGTACTTGCTGAAATCACATGGATATTATAACTTTGCTAATATAATATAGATAGCTAGAACTTTATGGTTATTCACAGCTCAAACTTTATATGCTAAAATTTATTATTATTTTTCATTGCATAAAACTTTACTCATGGCTCAATCTATTAGGCTATCATGCTACACTATTATGGTCATAATTATGATGTCAGCTATCAATGACATCATAATTAGCCAAGTCCTTTAAAAGGATGCTGCAGAGAATGAGGCATCAATTCTGTTAACAATAAGCTATTAGATTTATAGCTACAAGTAAGATGAGGGTTATCCAGAGTCTTCTGTTAGTAACAACAACAATTTTAACTGCACACTGTGAGTGAACACTTGATGGATATTGCTACTCAGCAAGCTATATGCATGCATATCATCCTCTCATAACTTTACAGGCATTGTCATCAAGCCAGATTGCACAGCTACTCTTTGTCTTCGTCCCGAGTGCAATGATAATCAAGAATTGGTAACTCTTGATGGAGAATGCTGTCCAACATGCCAACCAAAGAGTTAGAGACTATAAGCCATTAGCTAAGCCATCATACGCTAATCTTCTGCATGCATTTTTGGATTGTAGGTAGCACACTCCCCCCACCTGGACAGATAGATTGCTCAGCCGTTCTTTGTCTTCGACCTGAATGTCTTGATAACCAAAAACTGGTTACTCCTGAGGGACAATGTTGTCCAAAATGTGTTTCAAGTAAGCAGCTAATCAATTGGAGAGTGATTGTATATTTCATGACTCTGTTTATAGCAACCGAAGACTGTCCATTTGAAGGGCAAGTCAGAGCTATCTGTGAACCCTGTGAAACCACCTGCATCCAATTCCGCAATGGAAACCAGAGAATTTGTCCTGCAATTTGTCGATTAACTAATTCAAGCTGTGAATGTCCTGGAGGGCAAATAGTGGATATTGTAAATAGAAGATGTGTCTCTCCGAATGAGTGTCCAAGTAATTCTAATTACAAGTTCTGACTATCTAGAGGATTAAATAATTTGCTTTTTGCTAGATCCTTGTGCAACGGTTGACTGCCTTCCTAACTCCATCTGTAAAGTCGATGCATCTGGTGAAGCTTTCTGTGAGCCATCCTGCTCCCTCAATAATGGAGGGTGCTTAAAAAATCAGACTTGTTCGCTGGAAGACGTGCAGTGTGTGCGTGCCCCATGTCCTCCAGTTATCAAGTGCACATATGATCCATGCAGTGAATGTACTGCCAACCAAATATGTCGACGCACTGTTGCACCATGCCTGGTCCCACCCTGTCCGGAAACAACTCAGTGTTTGGATCGGAAGGCAGTTTGTCTCTCTCCACCAGTGACTGGCCCATGTAGAGCTCGCTTCCTCAGATATTTCTACAACAACACCTCAGGGCAGTGTGAGCGCTTTGTGTATGGAGGTTGCCAGGGAAATGCGAATAACTTCCTAACCAGTGAGGCCTGTGGAAATGATTGTCAAGGTTAGAACATAAGTATATAGGATTTAATAGACATATAATAAGAAAGGTGTGTATCCACATGACTTGGTGAAGTATGTAGCTAATGAGGCATTTGAATTGTCTATAGCTATTTATGTTAGCAGTCAGCAATTCATTCTACATTTGCATGTTGTATTAATGGTAGTCATAATAGTTTCAGTATCTCCAGTCTCACCCTGCGCTCTCATATTTTGTGCCAATGGATTCCGATGCGAGGTATCAGGAGGTGAAGGATTTTGCCAGCCAGATTGCAGTCTCAATAATGGTGGATGTCTCAAAGATGAAACCTGCCGTCTGGAAGATGTCACTTGTGTGACCACCCCGTGTCCCAAGTCAAGGATTTGTGATAAGCCTCCCACCACACCACCTTGTCCTCCCACGTGTACTAAAGATTTCTGTCGCAGACGTGGAAATCGAAAGGCTCTCTGCTCAAAGTGAGTCAAAACAGAAACTTCATTAGTGCTCAAGTATTTCCTTTCCCGAGCTTAATAAAGAAATGCTAATAAAATACTGTAAAAATGTTGCATAAATGTTTATTATCACTCGTTTCCCAACCATAATGTGAAACCTCAAAGAAAATAATGATCAGACAGTCAGACACATTAGGACCAACATGTTGAAGTAAAAAGTGTTTCTTTTGGTCTCTTGTATATGGAACCTCCATGAAACAATGCATAACCTCCAAAAGAGGACAACCTCTCTACACAAAGGATAAAAGGCTGGGTCCCAAGTGTGTCCATTATTTGGAGGTTCAATTGTATTCCTTTCTTTGGAGGTTTGGTTTGAAAAATGTACTCTTGCAGGCCAGGCCCCAGAGAGCTTCCAGGCTGTACTGGAAGCTGCAACCTGTCCTACTGCAGTGCATGCTACTTCAGTGATAATTTTGTGTCTACTCTTCCTGGAAATTGTTCCACATGTCCACTTTCTGACTATACCTCAGACACCAGGTGTTTCCGTCGCTGGGCTAGCTGCACTGGATATGCTCACTGGAGGATCCATGGAAGGGTACGGGTAGGAAGCAAGCACATTACGACTGACTATGTAATCTAGTTGTATAGTTGATGTCCATGTATGGAGTTGTCACATTGCTCGTAATAAAAACATGCTAGTAGCTATAATTATTATGGTCAAAGGTTAAGTATATTAATAATTACCTCACTGCTGTGGCTATACTAGTCACTTTGACTCTTATCAGTAGCGGGCTCACTGGCTCAGGTTTATTCTTGCATAGCCAGCCTCTTGACTCACAGCACAATCATATTGTATCACCAGCATCCAAGGAAATGCTGTTGCAAGGAAAGGGGGTGTTGTGTGAGACTATAAATCAACATTCAGCTAGCTCATAGTTGCTAGCTAGTAATATTTTTCATTGAAAGGTTGTTTATTTATGCAGCCACATGACCGTTCTCAAGAAAACTTTAAGTGCTACAGTCCACCATGTCCTCTCAGAGGATAAGAACAGAAATGTGCAACTTTTTTAAAAAAAGAACTGTTTTTTGACTGTTGATTTTGATTATAAGCTTTTGTGTGTGCAGATCTTAACATAAATTGTTTAGGGCCTGAGTCATGTGCAAAAAAATTAGCCAGCTCATGCATCCTAGCCATGTGATCTGCGCATGAGCAGTGACATCATGTAAACAATGACCTTTTGACCCGTGCATAATAAAGACGAGATAGAGTCTGTGGAGTCTGTGCATGCTGTGCTGAATTGGTGTGTCGTGACTGTTATATTCAAAGAAACACGATGTTCAGGTCGAAACAACCCAAACTTGAAGGTAATGTCCTCTGTAACGAAGTATGTTAGAACAAGCCATTTACCTTGGCCTCTTTTATTCAAATTACAGACACTCTCTTCACTCTTAAGGTAAGTAGTGGCCATAGAGTTCTCACTATGTAAACTAACCCCCCCAACCTCTCCCAGTTCTCTACCAAACAGATGGAGAGAGCAGCCAAACGCTGTGAGAAGGAAGAGAGGGCCCAGAAGGCTAAAGTTCAGAAAGCTCTCACTCAGGGAAATGTGGAAGGAGCTCGGATATATGCTGAGAATGCCATCAGGAAAAAGAATGAAGGGCTGAACTACTTGCGGATGGCAGCACGTGTGGATGCTGTGGCCAACAGGGTACAGACAGCCATGATGACAAAAGAGGTGACAAAATAATAATGTGAATCTAGGTGCCTGATATCATGATGTAACTTTGTGCATAGATCACCAAGCAGATGGGAGGTGTGGTCAAGGGCTTGGATAGAGTGGTTCAAAGCATGGACTTGGAGAAGGTATAAAAGAAACCCTCCACCCAGGGAGTTGTGTGATGACTGACTCTAAATTTTTTCAGATTTCGTCCACCATGACCAAGTTTGAGGATTTGTTTGAAGATCTTGATGTGCACACACAAGTGATGGACTCTTCCATGGCTAGTGCTACCACACTCAGTACACCTGAGGGTCAAGTGGACTCTCTCATGAAACAGGTACATACAGAAATACATACATCATCATGTAAACCACTGTACTGCCAGATTGTTTAGTTTAAAACACTAGTTATTGGTTACTATTTCTTAAAGAAAATATCTTATTCTTTAGTGGCATAAGCAGCTACAAATGAGAGGAAGTTTATCAGTGTGTTATCTTCTTCTATTTAGGTGGCAGAGGAAAATGGTTTGGAGGTATTGGACAAGCTAGATGCTAATCCTGTGGCCACCAAGCAACCAGGAGAGTCGGCAGGATTACAAACACTGACCGGTGAAGAGGAAGACAAACTATCCAGCAGGTTGGTTCTCATCATTCTTAAGGAATCATGTGCAGATACATTATTCAACAGTGCAACCTCTGATAAAGGACACTCCAATAGAGAACAAATCTCTCAAGGACAAAGGACAATCTAAAGGAATATTATAATACCCTATACAAATGACCTCCAAAAAGGGGAAAACCTCCTCTACAGAGGATGAAAGGCTGGGTCCCAAGTGTCCATAGTTCAGAGGCTCCACTGTGTATCATTATAATTCTGCCATGCTTCCTTTATGACTGTAGCATGAATATACAATTGCTCTCATCATTACAGATTAGCTGCCCTTCGACAACCAAACTAAAAAAACTTGTCAATTTTAATGCACATCATCATGTCAATAAAAATAATAACTACTATGTCGTGGGGTCAAAGTACAGATCGATACTTAACAGCAAACATGATCCAAACAGCAGAAATGTTTTCAGGGTAACAGTAAATCTTGACTCTCACAGCCAACCGAACATGGTCACCTTTGCACCCTAAAATCTCTGAACAAACGGGAGACCTAAAACAGAGAAAAAGATGTAAAGTTCTCTCTCATTATTATAGGGGGGGGGGGGGGAGGGGGGTCAGAAACATTAATCTAGGCTTACTGTAGGCATGTATTGAAAGCTTTGCGTGGATTTCTGTGGAGCAGCTGTACGGGAAAACCCTTGAATGTTTGACCATCAGGGACAACATTGTGTATGGCTGCCTGAAACTCCTCATTCCCCACTCCACTAACTCCCAAACAACGCTCCGTTTCATAAGAGGAGAGGGCTGGACTCAAAAAGTAGCAAAGGTCGTCGTCCCATACAGTATTTAGTCTCAAGTCCTGAGCACAATATAATTCAATAGAGAAGGTAAATGGATAATCATTATTATTCTTACATCTCTGTGCTGGACAGTGAGGGTTCGAAGTTGTGTTTCCATCTCATTGGCCGCTAAAATGGGGTCCACTAGGGGAGGGAGGAGAGGAGGAAAACATCGTCCCTTACCCACAGACCTGGAAGGAAAGAGAAACATTCACACATGACATCAAGGTCACACTTGGGACCTAGTGTTGTCCTTTGTAGAGAGGTTATCCTCTTTCAGGAGCTTATAGACTGTGTATTGTTGAGAGGTTTGTCTTCCTTTGGAGTGTCTTTTTATCTTTACCAAGAAATGGTAAACATACTTGATTGCCTCTGGGCTCATGGATTTCCACAGAGAACTGTTGCTGAGATCAAAGTGACAGGTGGTGATATTGTCTGATGGTTGGCAGTTGGCATAGAAAGATTTGTGATTGAAGATGCAGCCAATGGTCCGATAGGGGTGTGTGGGGAGGGGAACTGCAGTGCCCGCTTGAGTGTTAGGATCAAAGGGTGGATGCAGGTACCTTAAAAAAATGAGTACATCAAACTGATATGCAATTCCTCCACCATTGAGTACCTCTGTCCAGTAATGCTCTCCCAAAAGACGACATCCCCATCAAAGGAGAGGGTCATGACCCATGCGTGGGCCAGTCCCTTAGCCTTGGTCCCAATGCAGACATATGCCTCCTGCCCAAACCCCAGCAACAAACTGCATAGCAGGCAGGCATGGTCCTCATAGTCCTAGGGAAAAGACAGCAACATTACCTTAACCAGTGAAGTTACAGGGAGGAGCATGTGTACAGTGGATAAAAGAGGAATATACACTCTATGCAAAATAACCTCCAAAAGAGGATGAGCTCTCCACAAAGAACAAAAGGTTGGGCCAAGGTTCCACTATAATGCTTACGTACTCCTCTCTTGCTGACTAGCATGGTGAAAGCACTGCCCCACACTTCATTGCAAGAACCTCCACTGCCCACTGAACCAGTCCTTTCAAAAGGAATGAGGCTGACAAACCTTGCAGCGTGTCTTGGACTGTCCAGTAGCCGTCCCGCTCTCAGGGGCTGTACATACTGGCAGACCAGTCGAGACACACCCGCTTCATCTGGAGCAAATATCTTAATAAGTCTTTGCGAGTGTTGAGTTCTAAGTTGAAGGTACTCCTTCCACCATTGCTTGGCATAAACCAGAAACAGTCTGTCCTTCTCCGCTCTTCGTTGTCTCTCAAGACCAAGTTGTGCTGTGAATACCTCAGGATTCAAAGGTTCTGAAGGGCGTGGCATGAGGTCCACCTGTAAGTCCAATACTCCGGGGGAAATCTTAGCTTCAGGGCCAACGCCACTCAACTCTACACTTGTGTTGAAACGACCTGTTTCTTCACACAATACTCTTCTCCATTCCAGCGAACATGTACCCACTAAATCCACTTCTCCCTTGTGATTAGTTGTCGTTAAAACCACTTGAATAGGATCTGAAATGCTGAGAGCATCTCCACATGAAATTAAACGTCCTCCATCACAAGTAGCAGGTGAAGAGTGTCTGTCCAGCTCCAACAAGAATCCTTCCTTAAAGTCGGGTTCACAAGCACAGGGTACTTTTTGTGAGTGGTAACGTTGCCCTCTAAAGTGAATATGCAGGACAAAGTGGGAGTGGCAGCAAGGGGTGGGGTCAGGGAAGTGATCGAGGAAAGCACGCCCTCCCAGCACCTGTACAAACAAGCAACGCTTAGAGGACGAAGGTAAGTCCTTACTTGGATAAGTAACTGCAGAAGCATAATATAGTGGGTTATATCTCTGGTGGAATAATTCAATTTTTCATCCCTACCTTTCTTAGTCTTTGGTGAAAGGGACTTGATCTTATGGTGTGTAGGTGAGGAAAAGGCCACTTGGTGTGTTGGAGACTTCTTCACAGGAACATACCCAGTAGCTGTCTTGTCCTCCTTAGGCTTGGGGGTCAGGCTAGTTGGGCTGACCACAGAGCTCAGATCCAGAGTCTTCATCACTTCATCCACTAGTCCTCTCTCTTCCAACACCCGCAACAGAGCTTCTTCATTTAACTGTCTAGAGAATAAAAATTAAACTTCACCAGTCATGACCAGCTCACTTACTTTCCTTCCTCTTGAGCTACAGCTTCAGACAAGCAGGCTCTTATTTGCTCCTGAATACCACTCTGAGAGACGTGGCCATGGATAGCTTGACGGAGCACCGAGAGCTTTTCTGTTGGCAGAGAACTCATCTTAGAGTTTTTTGTTGTTGTTTTTTTGTTTTTTCCCGCCCATTGGAGAGGTCACATGACTGTGTTTACGTGTTGCTATTGGTCAGAATGTTATAAATTTTAACGAGCCATGATGGGGAAGAAGCACAAGAAGCACAAGAAGCATCATTTTCAACCATTCAGCTATGACCATCCAGGTAAAGTTTAAAAAACCCCTCTGTTTATTTGTGGCGAAAATTATTAATGATTGAGTGGGCATTATTTAGAGTTTTAATGCAGTAGATGGAGCCGCAGCAGAACCAAGTGGTTTAGGTTTAGGAACACAAATGAAAGTGGTATTGAAGCTTCCAGGTTCTGACCATTCAGCATCCAGACACACTGCTCCACTTGGAGGAGAGAGTGGAGTTCACCCGGAAGCCATGGACTTAACTGTGTCTCTCCCACTTGCCCGGTTGAGACCTGCCACACCTTCCGCTGTGGAGGTGGAGGAAAGTGAAGAGGAGCTACCTCCATTATCTGAACACAGACACCATCATAAACATCACCACAAGAAGCATAAGAAACACAAAAAGCATTCTTCGCATGAAGGACATCCATCCATTCTCCCCTCAACCTCAGCCCAAGCACAAATACATGAAAGTTACTCATCTTCTAACCCTTTCCAAACTCCTACTCTTCCTCTACCTCCAGAGAAAACAGCTCCTCACTCTCAGGGGTCACATTTCTCTGTTCATCAAACTGAAGTGCACGCTTCTCCTTTCAAGTTCACCATCTCCAAAGATCGGAAGGAAGAACGATCCTCCTATGTGCCTGTTGCCACCAGTTCCTCCTCCCCTGCCTTAATCCTCTCCACGGAGAGGAAGAGTCACAAACACCACAAGAAGCACCGTCCGCACTCTTCTCATTTGGCTAGCTACCATCATCACTCTGATGACGATGGTAACGACCCATTTCAACAAAAGAAGCAAGGTTATTTCCCCCCTGGAGGAATAGGTACAAGTACTCCTCCTCTTCCTCCTCCTCCTCACTTTGGTAGCAGTAAGGGGAAGCCCCATGCTATGTTCATGAGAGAAAAGGAGATGAGGGTGGAAGATGAATCTGGTATTCTCTCTGCCAAAGAGTCAAATGAATCTATGGACATCAGTTCAAGTCGGAGTGATTTGTTTGAGTCACATTCACGTGACTCAGAAGAGCTGGGATCATATGTGCAATCACATGATCTGGGATTTGGAAGGTCGCATCATAAAAAGAAGAAGGAGAAGAAAAAGAAGCAGAAGCATTCTCGAATGGAGCCATTGTCTGTTCCTTCCTCTCTCTCCTCTCACATGACTCCCCACATCACTGTTGCTGTGAGCAAAAACACGAAGATCTCACCCTCAATTAGGAAGGAACAGATTGAATCTGTTCTTAATCCCATTTCTCCACCCCATGAGACAGTAAAGACCACACCTTCTCATAAAAGAGGGTACATTGATCCTGTCCCTCCACTCGTGGAGAAGACCTCAAAGACCACACCCTCTATCAAGAAGCACGCTGAAATTACTGTGACTTCTCGAATTGCTGCAGACGTAAGTGTGGTGACAACCACACCCTCCTTCAAAAGGGGGCGTGTTGTAGAGACTGTGGACGACAAGGTTACATCTCTTGCTAAGAGGGTGCATGCAGAACCACCTACTTCGGGAACAACATTTCAGCCCCTTGACAAACCCAAGCCCGAGTCTGTTGTACCATCCACTACCACACCCTCTAAAGTAACCCTCCCGCCTTCAACTACCACACCCTCTAAAGTAACCGTCCCTCCTTCAATTGCCCCTACTGCACAAGGTAACATACCATTTCAGTAGCCCAATATCAAATTTAGCACCTATCTGATTTGGAAGGAGTGGTCCTTTAGTAAGCACCAAGTAAAGAAAAATATTTATTGAATAAATGAAGTTAACTGGTCGAAAAAAAGGAAAAGAGTTAAACAAGAGCTGAGTGGATGAGATTATGCGAGGATGAAATTGAATCCGGGTGCAGTCACTAGGTGACATATCCACATTCGACTTCATCCTTGCATGATCTCATCCATTCAGCTCTTGTTCCAATTCTTTTTTGACCAGTTAACTAGTCATCCCTACATTAACTTTGATAAAATTAATGTTTTTTTCTTTATATCATTATTATATACAGTGAAATTGTCCAGGAGTGCTCTCAAGTTTTTCCTAAAGAACCTCCATCATCTTATTCACAAGTAAAGAACACAGCAATCATGATATACAAATAAGAAACATTAACATAAATCTTTCTGGTCTCTCCAGGCGGGATCCTGAGAATATATTTGCAGAGGCAGTGACGGATGACATTGCTCCCGGCTACTCCACCATCATCAAGTCCCCCATGGATCTCACCACCATGGCTTCAAAGATTGAGAACAACCTCTACCCTTCCATCAAAGAGTTCAAAGTAAAGGGTTAGGCTCTGCATGGTCATAAGCTGGTTGTTATACAGTGGGACCCTGCCTTTTTTCCTTTATAGAGAGGTTGTTTTCTTGTCCTCTTTCGGAGTGTCCTTTATTGGAGGTTCCATTGTACTTTAAGTAATCAGCTGTCCATGTATATGGAAAGATTGTAGGACTTGAGATTAAGCTTGAGGACACGTACTAACTCTAAGTCGTCCCATGTAGGCTGACTTTATTTTGATGTGCAACAATGCTATGACCTACAATGCTCCTGATACTGTCTACTATGCCACTGCCAAGAGGCTACTCAGCAGCGGTCTGCAAATCATTGCCAAGGTGGGCTCCATTTAGAAAACAACCCGTTGGACTGTTGTTAATTATTGATTTATGAACAGGAGACATCTCTGCGTCCAGATATTAGACTTGGTAGGGTTCCATCTCGTTCCAGCAGTGCTTCTCCCCTCCCTCCTCCCTCTCTATCAGAATTCTTTCTCCCTTCTCTTCCTCCTTCCTCCAATGTCACTTTAGACTACTCCAGTCCCTTTATCTGCCACCTCCCCCTCTCCCTCCTCCAGCCACGCCCCCCTCCCCCAGTACAGGAGGCAGACTTTCTGAATATTGTTGTGGATAAACTGGGAGCAAAAGAAGTGAGTGACCAGAGTCACCTGACCCAGGTCATAGTGGGCTGTGACCAGGACATACAGGACACCGAACCAGCTCAGGATATCCTACAGCAGGTCAGTAATATAGCATATCTGGTAAAGGGTTGACAATAGAACCGGTACCTTGTTGGGTAAAGGGTAGTTACATTGTTGGGTCTAGCTAGCTAGCTAGCTAGGCTGGTAAAGGGTAATCATCTGCGTGATTGTAGGTGGAGGCAGAGGCTGCAGCTGTCAAGGAGAATTTGGATGTTAACTATCCCAGTATGAAATACTGTTTCTTAAATCAGAACAGTGAGGGGAAAACGATGCTCAACATCCTCAACCCTGACTCTTGTGAAGGTAAGCCATGCATAGTTCTGTCCATGAAGTGGGCAGGACAGAGCAGGGGGAGTATATATGAGTAGGGAAATACATATGAGTGGGCATAGTAGGACGAAATATAATTATACCTCTCAATTTGCTGCCTCGTGAGTAGGCAGGTGGAGATATATACATTTCAAGGTTGCAACGATTTCTCTCCAAGTGGAGATATTTCTGTTGTGCCCCTTGTGGACTTCCTGGCTTGATTATGACATAGATGTCGTGAACCTTGTTGTGTTGGAGGTAGTTTACCACATCCTGCCCTGTTCTCTCAGTGGTCTCTTCCTCTGGTCACAGTCAGATCATCCAATCTCAACCACTTTCTCAGCTGTGGAAACACGGTCAACTCTGCAGCTGTGGAAATAGTGGGGGAGACCTGTGAAGTAGTATACTACCATTACATGTAGGGAAAAACAAACCATTTTTTGCTGGCTGAAATGTTAATTGGGCGGTGGAAATAGCTGTCTTAGATAGCATTGCTGGCTGAATGGCTGTCTAATTAGTTTATGTGTGTGTGTTAGGGGATGGGGTGATTGAGCAGGAAGTTTTCTATGCAGTTTGAATAGCATTGAGGCTTGATATAGGTCAGTGGTGGTGTAACTACAGATTATGTTGTAGGAGTGTTCTCAATTGGCTGAATGCAGTGGGTAAGTTGTATTCTTCCAGCCCATGTACTTCCTCCCAAAGAATTAAGTAGCTCACCTATGATCACAGGGGCAGTCCCTCAAAAGAACTTCTTATAATTACAGGGGTAGTCCCATCCCTCAAATACTGGCCCTGTGATTACAGGGGCAGTCCCTCAAAAGAACTTCTTATAATTACAGGGGTAGTCCCATCCCTCAAATACTGGCCCTGTGATTACAGGGGCAGTCCCTCAAAAGAACTTCTTATAATTACAGGGGTTAGTCCCATCCCTCAAATACTGGCCCTGTGATTACAGGGGCAGTCCCTCAAAAGAACTTAGTCCCATCCCTCAATGTGATTATAGGGGCAGTCCCTTATAAAAATAGGGACAGTGTAGTAGATGGAATGCATCCATACATATATACTGTGCCAAACCATGATGTTTTTGCTTCCATAAACACAGGTATTCATTACTCTTACACCTCAAGCTCTGTATATAGAGAGACCTAGTCAGCCTGGCTTACCTGTGGTTTGTGGGTCACATTTTAATCTCTTACTTTTCTGCATTCCTGCTGGCTCCTAGTGCCCCCTCCTCCACATTCTAGTTCTGAGGGAGTATTTCATCCCATTACTCTATTGTGGTCACTAACCCAGTCAAGCATGGGGTGCTCTCCAATTAAAATTGTGTGCACAGTAATCCAGGCAGGTCAACCCAGGTAGGTCCATTTGTGGACACTGCTCTTTAACCCTTAACAGAGCATAAAATAGTATTCATGTTATGGTTATCAAATGTCAGATCAAAATTATCTGTTTGGTAGCTCATTTCTACATGATAGCTCCTCAAATTCTTGTCCTGTCAACTGTTTTGATTATAATTTTGTCCCCCCTCCTTGTGCAGTTGACTCCAGTAAGGCAGTGGATCTGTCAGTGCTGAGTGACCATGTGCGGATGGGAAACAACGCCTCCACAGTGCTTCGTACAGAACTGCCTATGATGAAGGCAACACCTGTCTCCTACCTCATGTACGGACCCTTTGGCTCCTTTGCCCCTGTCTATGACTCAACCTTTGCCACCCTCTCCAAGATGGACTCTGACCTCCTCCTCTCCACCTATGGCAGTGAACTGGGTATCAGCTATGCTCACAGGTACCATCAAAAAAATTTTTTTTTTTACAGGGGGGGAAAGCATCTTTTTGAAAGTATATGATGTTTATAGCTCTATTTGTTGATGTTTGTATGTAGTTCTCTCTTTGTTGATAAATCTTATGACTTTATCTCCCACCCCATTCATGTACATTCATGTCATGTCATGGAACATGGATATTAACATGGCGTGTGACTTTACAGCCTGCAGCAGTTTGTGAAAGGTGCTGGGAGTGGGTTTGTGAGCGAGATGGCTAATGCGGTGCTGAATGGTCTCACCAACAACAGACATTCTTTATTCACTGATAAACTCAAGGCCTTTGAGGAGAAAGAGAACAAGATGGAGCAGACACCATCTGGAACTCCTCCCGAGCAGATGGAGACTGAGTCAGTAGGTGGTGATGGTGCTCCCAAGCAGATGGAGACCGAGTCAGCTGGTGGTGATGGTGCTCCAAAGAGTGATGGGGAAGAGTCTGAGAAAGGGGTTGTATCCAGGGAGACCAGTGAGGGTGTGTCGAGGGAGACCAGTGTGGGAAGAGGAGAGGAGGTGACCAGTGAGGGTGTGTCAAGGGAGACCAGTGAGGCTATGTCAAGGGAGACCAGTATGGGAAGAGGAGAGGAGGTAACCAGTGAGGATGTGTCGAGGGAGACCAGTGTGGATAGAGGCAAAGGGGTGATTAGTGAGGGTGTATCGAGGGAGACCAATGTGGGAAGAGGAGAGGAGGTGACCACTGAAGGTGTGTCGAGGGAGACCAGTGCTGGAAGAGGTGATGGAGTGACTGGAGAAGATATAAAAGGTAATGATGTGGCCAGTGAGGGTATATCAAGAGAGACTAGTGTTGGAAGAGGAGAAGAGGTGACCAGTAAGGGTGTTTCTATGGAGAGTGGTATGAAAAGGGACGATATGGTGACTGGTGGGAGTGTGTCTATGGGAAGCAGTGTTGGAACTGATGACATTTCTATACAGATGGACTCCAGAGTTGCAGAACTTGCTGAAGAAGATTCTGTAGAGGTGTTTCCCTCTAGTATGCAAGATAGTCAAGTGGATGAGTCTTTGAGAAGGGAAGGCTCTGTGTCCAGTGCGAGCAAAGGAGGGTCTTTATCCAGGGGAAGTAGTGTCAACAAAGGGTCTGTGTCCAGGGGAAGTAGTGTGAATAAAGAAAGGTCTTTGTCCAGGGGAAGCAGTGAAGAATTTGTGCCCAGAGAAAGTGGATTTGTACCTGAAAGAGACAGAGTTGAAACTGAAGGATCCAGAGGGGAGAGCATTGAACACTCATTGTCTGCAGGAGGTAGTGTGGTTGGGTCCAGAGGGGAGAGCATTGAACACTCATTGTCTGCAGGAGGTAGTGTGGTTGGGTCCAGAGGGGAGAGCATTGAACACTCATTGTCTGCAGGAGGTAGTGTGGTTGGGTCCAGAGGGGAGAGCATTGAACACTCATTGTCTGCAGAAGGTAGTGTGGTTGGGTCCAGAGGGGAGAGCATTGAACACTCATTGTCTGCAGGAGGTAGTGTGGTTGGGTCCAGAGGGGAGAGCATTGAACACTCATTGTCTGCAGGAGGTAGTGTGGTTGGGTCCAGAGGGGAGAGCATTGAACACTCATTGTCTGCAGGAGGTAGTGTGGTTGGGTCCAGAGGGGAGAGCATTGAACACTCATTGTCTGCAGAAGGTAGTGTGGTTGGGTCCAGAGGGGAGAGCATTGAACACTCATTGTCTGCAGGAGGTAGCGTGGTTGGATCCAGAGGGGGAAGCATTGAACACTCATTGTCTGCAGGAGGAGGTAGCATGGTTGGGTCCAGAGGAGAGAGCATTGAACGCTCTTTCTCTGGATCCAGAGGGGGGAGCATTGAACACTCATTGTCTGTAGGTGATAGCGAGGCAAGCTCCCTATCTAGGAGAGAAAGTGTAGACAGTTCTCGAGAAGAAATGGAGTCATTACTGCTGGAACAGGGAGGTGATATAGGACCAAGTCCTCTTTGGGGGGTGAGTGATCATATCATGTCACTAAGTCCTTGTCCCATATTTCCAAATAAGGCTGGGGTTTGTTGGCAGTGTAAGGTTGTCTCTTTCATGCCAGGAATCTGAAGCTCGTGTCTTTTGAAGCACTACAAACTAAATGAAGTGATAAATCTATGCAATCTTAGACAGCTAATGTTTCACTCTAATCACTGTGGGAGGGTGGGTGGGTCTATATGTATCCATATGTGCATTTAGAAGCTTTTCTCCTCTGCAGGAGGAGCAGGAAGAGGGATGTAGTGACACCACATCAGAAGGAACTCTATGTGAGTTTGTGAGTTGAACTGTGTGCCATAATAGAGGACAGATACCTTAATAGGGGACAGAGAGGTGTGCCTTAATAGGGGAGAGTGGATGTGTGTAGAGAGTGAGCCTTAATAGGGGACAGAGTGGAGGTGTAGAGTATTTGATATTCTAAAGACATATCAATGGAAGATCAAACATGGTTATTAATTCGCTTTCCTTGATCATGCAATACATTTCCTCCTTGAGTAGATAATAGAAATAATTAGGGTGGTGGTCTCCTAATTTTTTGCCCATGCGCACTATAAAAAAAGATCAACAACATTCATTGCCTGGACCAGGACTAAGAGAGGTGCTATTCTAAAAAAAGGATGTATATTTTTTGGTGATATTGTTTCAGAAACTGTGAAGTTGTCAGTATAGACAGTCCCACCCAAGGTGTGCTTTATATAGAAGTGCTGATGTTTATCTTGAGAGCAGGCAATTATCAGTGTCTTTTCATGGCCATTTTGCTTGCTCCATTATACTACTAAGTGCTAATCACTTCATTTTGTCACTAAATGTGTCAATACAGTTGTGGATTCTGGTCTGTCACAAGCATCCTCCCTGTTGAGTCAGCTTCAGGGACAGCAGACGGAACGTCTCTCCTTGCCCCCCTACCTCTCCGAGGGGCACTTCATGCTCCCTGGTCCTTCAAAGGAAGAAATGGGTGTGGCTAGAAAACTCCAGCAGGAACTTGCCACCTTGGCAGCAGCGGTACGTCAATCATAATTGGATAAAGCCTTTCCAATTTGTGCTAGTAACAAACTTAGGCAATAAGTTAAGCCAAATTTGTACTGGTAATGAGCCAAGACCTAATATTCAGCACCAGTATTCAATTCATCCAAGGAATTTCTGACATTTTACCAAATAGGGCTCTGGACTAAGCTCTCTCGCCTCTTGTTTGTGCATAGGGAGGACTATTTGAGTGTTACAAAATAATTAAGTCAAGCCCTTCTGGTTGAATAGTATCATGGACAGCTACAAGGCTTCAGTATTTTATACACTCATAAAATGGCATCCTTATTACTTGTTCTTGTCTTGTCATTCTCCCTTCTCTCATCCTACATGATCTATTCCAACATCAAATATTTTAAGAATGTAATAGTAAGAGCAAAGGTCTGCTATCTGAGAGTATTATCTGCTTGGGATAATAATCTCCTTTGTTTGCATAAATTAGTGTACAGGGATCCAGATTGATAAGGTTCCTTATCCTTTCTCTTTCTGTGTGACTGTGCAGACACACCCATCTGACTTGGTCTCAGTTTCCTCTTTGCATAAGGCCATGGGCATCAGTGTGGAGACTCTCCCACCACCACCACATCGCCCCCAGCCACACCCCTTACCTTCAGACAATCCAGCATCTCCATCCTCAGACACTCAAAAACAGCCCTCACCTTCAGATGACCCCTCCCAATTCCAACCAGATCAACCACCCAGAAGTGGAACTCAATGTTAGGAGTGGAGACCAGCAGTGATGACCATATTATAAATTATGACCTTTAATATTAATAATTCAGTATTTTCCGCGTATCTCAGCTCGTGCATTGTGTAATTAATTATTAATTATTCTGGCCTACACAGGCGAGGGAGAACAGCTTTTGTTACCATATATGGTAATGGCTGGGAAGCCACATATTTCTAAAGGACAGCCAATGAATAATTATCAGCCCAACATTTATCATCAAAAAATAGAAAACGAGCCATGCCATTTGCCTCTCTCTATGCATTACTTACTACCACAGTACTTGAACAGAACTAAAATGAAGGGGAAAAAATTCTAAATTGCATAAGAAAATAATTTAAATTGCATAATACATGCAAAAAGGAAAAAAAAAAAAAAGTTTGTAATAATATGGAAAATTGAAAACTATTTTCCAGTGCCATAGCTGGCACCACTGGCTGCCTCCAATATCTTTAGGACTTTTTCGTACTTCAATTCTGATTTCTCATCAGCAAGAATCTCTTTACCAAAGTTCTGCAAGGATAAATAATTTCTTGTTTAACTATACCCCTCCCTACTTCCCTCCTACACTCACAGTAATGATTGCCTTGACAAATGCTTTGTCAGTGCTGACTTTTGCCTTCTTGAGGGGGGATACACTGGGGCCTATCCATGTAATGAATGCAAACTTGGCCCTCCGACTCATTTCATCTCCAGTCTCAAATCGAACATAACCATAGGCTCGCTCATCATCTAGCAAGAGAACACAAGCCATAAAATCCAATACATTGCTGATCTATCCTTACCTTGAAGGTTGTCTAAAAACTCAGAATATTCTCCACCACTGGCTGCATGATGAATCAGCTTACCATCGTACTTAAACAAAGCCCTACAGAGAAAAGGAGTACTGTTCACTACGCATGGGCAGCCATATGCAGTCTAGTTTGAACTAGCTAGGTTCTAGATATGTTGTATGGTTCCGATGTTCGTAGACTAAGCAGCCATACTACCAGCTGCGCTGTCGTGAAAAGAATGCAATAGAGGGAGCTAAATAAATACTCTAACTTTCATTTGGCAACAAGCTAGCTCACCAATTGGTAGGTGAAGTATCATTGCGCACGTCCTGATAGGCCTCACTCACATCACCCCCACATCCATCTGCAAAAGGTTTAGACATCTTCCAAGCACTGTACGCACTTTCTCAACTGCTTCACTAAGGTAGTCGCACTTCTTGAGCAGAATCAGGAGCGATCAGGAGGAGCTTTATCGTAGGCTGACCGAAATTTCCTGTCTCGCCCATACTGAGCATGCGCACTATTAAACTTTGATGTGGTCATACAGTAATTAATTATACACAGCTCTAATTAATACTAAACACAAAATGATCTTGGCTTAGACTAGCTATCACTAAAGATGGTGATGTGAAGTTATTTTTTCAGACCTTTATCATAGTACACAATTTTTCTTGTTTTGAGCACCATCCACTTGCTTCTCTTCCAGTAATAAACCACACCAGTAAGAAGCAGCATGATCAGCAAGGCCTGAACAGCATTAGCACTACGAATGAATCCAATAGGAAGCGCTTGAACCTAAGAGCTCACCTTAATGCCAATTCGTTTCCGGTCATCGTGCTCAGGTTCTGTGCAATGAAATAAAACAGCCCTACAGTAAGTACTCCAAATAGAGCATCACAGTCAGAGGGGGTGTCTCTTTTTTTTTTTGGGGGGGGGGGGGGGGGGGGGGGCTGGAAAATTTATCTTGCACTTACCACTGGCCCAACGGAAAAAAGTCACTACATCTTTAGCCATTTGACTCACAGTAGCAGGAGTTCCTGAAACAAAATGCATGAATGAATTAATGAAACTCGAGTGTTTAAAGGTTTTATACTAACCATCATCATATTCCACACTCTCATTAAAAAGCTGTTGGGGCATGGAGATAGCTCCTCCAAGGAAGTAAGGATTGTAGGCCATTTCCTCCTCAATCTCCACCCCCGTTGGAGGGTCACAGTACCCAGTCAGGAGGGAAAAAATGTAATCCTGCATGGGAAAAGGAAGTGATAGAGTAGGATAGGGAATACATTCCATCACTAAATCTCACCTCTCCCCCCTCTCTTGCCAACACTATCAGACTCAAGTCCGGGGGTAAAGCACCTAAATAATAGTTGCAACATCATCAAACATCCACAATCATATTAGCATGCAACATAGTCAACCATCTCACCATTATTGGCATATTTAGCTGCTTCATCATTTGGATAAGGGTCAGGAAAATAATCACTGATTCTTCCTGGCCTCATGGTGGGGTTGCCAGTTTCATCTGGGTCACCTGGATACTCGTATTCCTCTGCAAGTGCCTTAGCTTCTTCAGTGGTATAGGCCACACCTATTAGATTGCGGAAGGCAAGTTGCTTCATGCCATGGCAAGCCGAGCACACTTGTTTATATACTTGGTAGCCACGACGAATGCTACAAAAAGGTCATGTTTACAGTTGACCCTTTACCATAAAAAGCAGGCTATAATGTACCTCCTATGGTCTAGGGCATCAAAGAATCCCGAGTGGTCCCAGGGGTAACTGGGTGGATGTAATTCCAAATCAGTTGCTGATGCAGTGATGAGGGCAACTCCTGCTCCTAGCCCTCCAGCAGCCAACAATCCAAAATATCCTTTTGGCTACACAAAATACCATATGAAAAAGCTCCCAGCCTCTAGATGCATAGGTAGATTCCTTACACTTGCACTTACCACATTAAACTTTGTCTCCCCCCCATGAGCCTGTGGGGGAGATAAACAACATGATGGGCACTAATTAGAAACATCGTTTATCCCCACTTATGATTCACTTACCTTGGAATTGAAGCTTCCTAAAAGCCTCCTTAGACTACTTCTCATCCCCCCAGCGAGTCTGTGCCAGCTAAAGGCCATTTCACTAAGCCCACTGAGACAGAATAGATCTTTAAGCTTTATTCCGATCAAAACTGAGCATGCGCAGTAGAGGCAAAGATGAAGTTAGCTGCCTATCTCGATTCTAAGCAGTCCAGAAAGGCTGCAGATCTCATCATAAGAAAAGGCAGAACCCTAAGGTGATACTTAATGTATCATGCGTCCATGCCATGATGATATGGGTCTTTCTTGAACCTAGTTTGGTGCTGTATTTGTCTGGTTTGGGATGGCTGATGCTCCTTCCCCATGAGCAGTTCAACCGTGGGAACTTCTTGGATGAGAATGCTCTGATGGCTGGACTGGTGAACAGGGAATTTAATGATCAAGGATCGATATCGAAGTATGCAGGCAAACTGAAAGACATCTCTTCAGACGAGTTAGTTCGAAATGTTGGCCATCATAATGCGTTTGAATTCATTTTCTTATCATATAGGAAAATGTACATGACACAATTAGAAGCAGAGCTAATGGCATTGGGCCTTGAAGTGTATTCACAGAATTTCTCTGCCACAAAACCAGTCACTACTGATTTAGAAGTATGTAGTTACCTCTCCTTCTCCCCTCCTCATCCTTTCCCCTCCACTCCTTTCCCCATCACCTCTCTCTCTCTCTCTCTCTCTCTCTCTCTCTCTCTCTCTCTCTATCTCTCTTCCTCATACTGTAGGATCCAGTGGTCAAGGGGAGGAATGTGTATGGGATAATGCGGGCAAGTAGAGCTCAGAGTACTGAGGCCATTATTCTCTCTGCTCCCTTCCTGACACCTGAAAAGGGAGGCAATGTCTATGGTGCTGCTATCATGCTCTCCCTGGCTAAATATTTCGAAGGTGAAAGGAGTGTTAGACTAACCATGGGTACGAGTTAGAATTAGTTTTACACTGCAGGGAAAAACTATTGGGCCAAAGATTTGATATTTCTGGTCACATCTCATGAGGAGGTGGGGATGCAAGCATGGGTGGATCAGTACATGGGACTTCAGCAAGGTATGCATAAACGGAAAAAAAAAAGAAAATGAAAAAAATACGTAGTCGGCAGGATTCGAACCTGCGCGGGCAGAGCCCAATAGATTTCTAGTCTATCGCCTTAACCACTCGGCCACGACTACAGACGGTGATAGGGTGGTATATTTTACATTTTTATTCAGCTACCACAGGAAGGGGATTTACTATCAGGTCTAGTAGCTTACCAGGAAGATCAGGAGCTATTCAAGCAGCCATTAACCTTGAGATATCTTCACCTGACATAAAATATGTGAAAGTTATTATAGGTGAGTGCAGAAACACCTGGACATTGTTGTGGGGAGATCCCTGTTATTATAATCCACAGAAGGAATGAATGGCATTCTGCCGAACCTTGACCTGGTGAATGTGGTAGTGTATTTGTGCCATTTAGAGAATATGCCACTAGGATTCCATGACCGAGTGAGTAGTGTCAAACCCAAAGCACAGATAGTGTGTGACTCCACATAATTTGTCTTCATGGTCTGTGCAGTGGGAATGGCTGCAGCCTTCTCAGTTCCTTGGCTCCAATCACCACATGGCTCTCTATACCACACTGGCAATGGCCTCATTCCAAGCCCCTGGACTCCCACAAGGTGGACATGCCCACTTCCTCCAGCACCGTATTGACTCCGTGACAGTGAGGGGAGTAGAGGACCCCATGAAGACCAGGAGTTCCAAGGTCTCCAGAAATCTCCGCAGTGTGGCAAGGCAAGTGTACTGGTTCATCATGTGGTCTTGTGGGTGTACTATGAGATGTGTGGGGGGATGGTGATTCACAGTCTGGTGAAGTGAAACAGATACCAATTCAGTTTGTTGTGACCAGCACTTTCTTTCTCCTGTAGGGCTTTGGAAGGAACATTTCGCAGTGTTAACAATTTGCTGGAAACACTCCATCATTCAGAGTTCTTTTACTTGACATCTAATACATGGCGCTTCATCTCCATTGGCCAGTATATGCCTCCTCTAGCCTTCTTGCTTGCCCCTCTAGTACTAGAAATATCCCCACATGCATGCATACATACATACATACATACATTCATCCAAACATACATACACTGTTCTTCCTTAACTTTGACCACGCCCTTTCACAATGGCTCCAGGCACGAAATCCTCACTTTACAAGTTCAAATCTACAAGTGAGTTATCTCTCTCTTTTAAGTAAGTAAGATGTTTCCACTCCTCTCCTCCTCCTGTAGAGACCTGGGTCCAGTCCACCCTTCCCCTTCCAAGCAGTGATGCTACTAATTCTGTCCTGTTATGGGAGTGGTCTGCTCCTCTACTCCTCCTCATTGATCTCCTGTCATCTCTTCTACCCCCTGACTCCACATGGCCTCCTATACAGCCTCCTAGTCCCTTCCATAGCAACACTCTTTCTTCCGCTCCTTTGGAGGTGAGAGACTGCAAGTTGTTCTTGGGACCTACAGTGGAAACTCCGAGTAAAGGACACGTACTTTGGGTTGGATCAGTCACTTTGTCCTTTGTAGAGAGGTTGTCCTTTTCTCAGAGGTTAAAAATGTACTAATGCTATGGGAAAGGGGCCCAAAAGAGCATCGAGGTTGTCCTCCTTCACCTCTTTGACTTCCTCAGGTCAGAACTGGATTCAGGCAGTTGGAGAATGGCCAAATTTTTTATGCTGATTTTCTCACTGCTGACATTGATGGCTCTGGGTATCCTGAACTTCCCCCTGGCCATATCAACTTCTCTCATGCTAACCATTCCTACTGTACTGGCACAACCTCATCTCAAACACAGGTCAGTATAGAACCTTGAACAGTGCCATGCATGTGGTTACCCTCTTTAAAGGGTCCGATCAATTTAGGTTGGGTATTTTTGATTGTTGTAGGAGTGGAGTGGTGCATGGCGTGCAGATGTTGTGTACTCTCTTCTTCTTTCCTCTCTTATCCCTCATCCTCTTCTCTGCTAGCTACCTCTACTTTTTCATTCCATCCTCCTCTTCCTTCTCTCTTGTGGAAGGGATGGGTTTTACCCTGAAAGGGATGGCATCTGCCCTCAATGCCTGGCACTTCTTCAGCTGCTGGTTATTCCCTGCCTGTTGCTTGGGGGTGTGGCCTCTCTGGCTCATGGGGTGGAGTTTGAACTGTCAGAAAGAAACTGCACAAAAAAAGCACTTGGATTGATCATTGACATTGTCCTATAGGTCAATCTGTACATAAATCTGACCTACAGCAGTTCTATAGGTAAAATTAATACGACTCCAAGTACACCGTATACAAGTACAGGAGGAAAAAAAGAAGGAAAGCGCAGTCGGCAGGATTCGAACCTAGTACCTGCGCGGGCGAAGCCCAACAGACTACTCCAGTCTGTCGCCATAGCCACTCACTAACAATGATTTACTGAAAAGTGATATTTATTTCCGTTACCAAAGAGCGAGCAGCCGTAATCGGGGTAGCCGACCCTTTACCCATATACATCATGGTAAAGGATCGTTACTACATCCATAAAATTAATTATCACGGTTTTTTATGTCGATCAATCTAATCATGATTATTAGAAGCAAAAAAATAATTATATAATATAAAAATTTGTTTTAAAAGTGGCTAGCTACAGATGATGCACAGCATGTTTGACAATCTGTTTGGCCACTGGAATGTGTCATGGGATTGTGTTTGAGGCTATACATCGTAAGCCGAACCTCCAGGGATTTCACTGTGTGGTCTCAAGTGCTTCCTCCCTTGTCTGCAAAGAAGAGTCACAATCATACAAAGCTGCTAGCTGACACTATGGGCTTTTAAGTAAAAATACCAATACCCCTAGATTATGTAGTTTCCAGCAAATGTAATGGCAACAATTTACAGCACCATTGAAAATTGAAACATACGGACGGACATCTTGGAAGTGGCTCACTTTTTAGTAGGTTCTCTTCTTGGAGGTGACGTACGCTCCTTCACTTTGAAGTTCTTCTTGAAGCTGAAGCTCTTTCTAATGGTAGAACGAGGAGAGAGTTTTGTCTTCTTGAGAGTCTGTACAAAGAGAGCATTCTTCACCTCATTTCCCCACCCAAACCACAAAAATCTAACCCTATACCTTTTCCTTTTGTGAGTTATACACTAACTCAGGATTCCAGTTACGATCCAGACTTGATCTTTGACCTCTAGGCTGGGTAAAGGTTGATGAAAATTTGGAATTTTCAACTACAAGGAAGCAAATGTAATGCACATGTGAAAGTCATAGCTCAGTCTTGTGTAAGAGCTTACATCGAATAGGAAATCCATGATTACGCAAATTAGATAAAATACCTGCAATATGCAGAAGTCACATGATATTAGCAGTCAGTCACATGATGTTGCTTACTTTTAGACCGCTCAGAGGCTTTGACATGAAGCATATCAATAGGTCGACGTCCTCCGTTTTCTCTGAGAGTGATATCAGCACCTGTAGAATGAAGTGTTCCAGGTCAAGGGGGCTCCCAAAACCCACACAGGAAGGGGGATATTGGAACACTCCTGTAATTACTCACCATAATCAGTAACTAGGAGTACGATAACATTATCATGACCAGCCTGAGCTGCCAAGTGCAAAGGAGTAAGTCCCTGCGGTTAATAATTCATAACAATAACATAAATAGCAAGTGTTTCCCAAAATCCCCATCAAAAACCCATCCAAAACACTCCAAGATTCATCACTGCCTAAACACAAGATGGACATAGCACAAAACCCCATCAGACAACAGGGATCAATTATCTTATTGTGGGAAGAATTAATGATTCTATTGAGTAGTTTATTTAATAGGACCTAGTGTTACAACACTCTTACTAGTGTCAACTCACCCCCTAAACCCACAGAGAGTAGGAATAGCAGCATCACACAGAGTATGTGGAAAGACATAACATCATCACAATAATATCGAAACTAACTCCTACCATAATTAAGTACACTCTAAAGGAAGTGGTCCAGTCATGAATACCACAAAGGCAGACATGATTATTATTAATGACTTTGCAATAACTTACATTCTATGGCCATCATCAACAGCAGGTTAGGGGATATAGCAGATACCAATGGCAGCAAGTGGAGAGGGGGGGGGGGGGGGGGGGGGGGGGGGGGGGGAGAGAGAGAGAGAGAGAGAGAGAGAGAGAGAGAGAGAGAGAGAGAGAGAGAGAGAGAGAGAGAGAGAGAGAGATAAGCCAGGTGTAGAGCTAATATATAACTCTCAATATCAGCTTTATGAAACAAACTAATTCTATACAACTAACCACATCAGTACTGGTGTACCTCAATTAATACTAATTATACAACACTGCAGCTGGCCATATATATTCCCTGTATTAAATAATTATACTGACTGATTTTATGTTGACATATGCTCTTTGCATCAGAAGCATTGATAGAATATCCATGCGTCCATGCTTGGCTGCCCAATGGAGTGCCGTGTAGCCGTGGAGGAAGCCCCTGCGATTAAGAAGGGTGGAGTCAGTCATCATCAGCCTCTGGAGGCCATCAATGTCTGCCTGAGCAGAGGCTAACATCCACTCCCTCTCCAGAGGGTCTATGTCGTCTTCATAGTCATACTCAGATTGATTGTCATCCTCCCCTTCAACCTAAAAGGTAGGCATTAATAGGCAATTTTAGTGGGCATTAATTAGAGTTGACTTATGGTTGGAATGTTATAATGTGCATTAATTTGAATGACAATAAAGGTGAATTATATTGAAAGGTGTACCTGTACAAGATCCTCACGTGAACGAGAAGCGTTCCGAGAAGGTTTAGGGGCCACATCAGGAGGTCGGTGCTTTCTGACAGCTGGTGGAGTCATGGAGATGGAGAGACGTGTGAAATTTTCCAAGTTAGCTATAAGGAAAGTCAGTGAATTAAGAGCATGCATCATGTATCATCCTAACAACCAGTTATGTGTGGAAACCATGTCTACATCATACCAACCAGCCAACAACATTCAGCAATAACTGAGCCAGAAGCCAGGTAGACTTTTGAAGTGATAAACACTTGATTAAGCCTCAGCCAAATATAGAGGTTTAGAATGTCAAGTAAGTGTTGAAAGAGAATTGGCCAAGTGTATAAGCATTGAAAGGAATTGGCAGCCTGATGCTGCTGGATTGCTAGGGCATTGGCTAACCAGCAACTGATGTGTTATTGTGTTCAGAATCACTGCCATAATAATATGTACATAATATTTCCCAACTCCTCACCATTTTTCTCCAAATTTTTTGATCTCCTGGCAGCTGAGCTGGTATTGCGTCTGCCATCTTTATTCCGTAATTGAACCCCCAGAGCTCCCAAGCTACCCAAACTCCCTGACATCTGCGCTAGTATGTCAGCAGACCCAGAGGGGGACCTGCCACGCCCACTGTGGCTAGGTGAATTGGATCCTGTGCTGAGATCTGTAAGAGAACGGGGAAAAAAATCATAATATGAACTCCATAAAAAGGACCACACCCATTTACTTGTCGGACTTTCCACACGAATGAAAGGGGGGGTCCCATCCATGGATCCCGGTCGACGTGACGAGGAGTCCCCTCCACTCTGCCTGCGGTCGACCTGACTCCTGGCCCCTCCCGTCCCATGTGGTGAGACAGGCGGACCAAGTTTTCGTGAGTTTGGAGGCGTGGCACGCCCTGCCTCCAGTGAGGGCCTGGGATTATCCAATTCCTGAGGTGGAGGGACAGAGTTGATTCTCATTCTCCCAGAGTCAGCATTGGAACCAAATGGAGTGGAACCAACAGAAGTAGAACCAATTGAGGCAGAACCAGTCAAATTGGAACCAGAAGAAGTGGAGCCAGTGAAATTGGAGCCAGCTGATGTGGAGAACATTGAAGTGGTGAGATCTCCAAGCTCCAGAGAACCAAGGCTGGACTGATTTGTGGGGGTGCTTGACGCCTGCTTGGAGCCTGGAGTGTTTTGGGGGTGTGTACTGTGAGGAGGGAGGGGTGCTGATCTGCGCTGGTTGCTTGTTGGATAGTGGGGAAGGGGATCTGTGATCCCATGGCTCACAGAGCTTGTACGGACAGGAGGAGGTGGAGCATCCCTCCGTCCACTTGGAGACACATGTGACTCAGATATCAGTTGACTTGGTGTGATCAAGCCGGAAGTACTGGCCCGAGGTGTCATGCTCTGTTCCATATGCGTGATATACACACCAGTCCCTCCAGCAATGCCTCGAGGCTCCTCAATCTTTGGAGTAGCCTTAGGCTGGTCAAACCTTGTAGAATTCTGGTAGCTCTGCTGGGGATTAGCCTTAGGCTGGTCAAATCGTGTAGAATTCTGATAGCTCTGTGAAGTAGCCTTAGGCTGGTCAAATCGTGTAGAATTCTGATAGCTCTGTGAAGTGGCCTTGGGCTGGTCAAATCGTGTAGAATTCTGATAGCTCTGCTGTGGAGTAGCCTTAGGCTGGTCAAACCTTGTGGAATTCTGATAGCTCTGCTGTGGAATAGCCTTAGGCTGGTCAAAACTTGTAGAATTCTGTTGTGGAGTAGCCTTAGGGTGGTCAAACCTTGTAGAATTCTGATAGCTCTGTGGAGAGTAGCTGGTTGTCCCGACCCCAGGTGGTTTTCCTTGTGGTTTGGTTGGGTTGGCAGATGGAAGACTGGAGAGGACCGACATGAGATCAAGGTCCATATCCATCTGGCCACGCCCACTTTGTTTTCTTGCTGGTCCATTGGAGTGGGTGGAGGTTTTTCTGGGGCTGTTATGGTTGACAAGTGGCTGATGAGAGGGGCTGCCCTGGTTGACAGGTGGTTTTCGAGAAGGACTACTTTGGTTGACAGGAGGCTGACGAGAAGGGCTGCCTTCTTGAATGAGGTTTGAGTGAGGGAGACTACTTGTTACTGCTGAGGTGGAAGCAGAGGGTGCAGGAGGAGGCAGTGTAGTCCGAGCTATGAGTAATGTGCGGTGTGCAATAGAGTGGTTGAAACAATAAGTAACACGTTATGGGCCCCAGGGTTTCCAATATCCAATGGTTGAGGCTGTGTGAGGATTCTAAAGACCCAAGGCTCAATGGTACGCTTCCAATGCCTCAAGGCTACTGTTCTAATGCTTCTCACTGATGCCAGATGTACAAAGATACATAACACTCAAGTTCCTATTTTAGGATGTTGTCAAACGTCTTAGCACCTGGAATCAAATGGAATCAAATGTCTTAGTACAGGAATCAAATGTCTTAGTACAGGAATCAAATGGCCAGGTATTGGTTTAAACACTGCACTCCATTAGCTTCAACATGCTGCCAACAGGCTGCTATATGCTATCACACCAAAGACAGGGCAGACAATGGGAGGGAGAGTCCATCCATATGATGTGTGCACAATAACAGCCTCCCACAACTCAACACTTATCACAACATCCACTCCTCAAAATAACATCCCCTCTCACTCCTCAAAACACAGCAAGGATGTAGAGGCCACTATAAACCAAGTCATCTGATTGGTCAAAGCAATTCTTCCGTGACTAGTTAAAAGAACCCACTAATACTCCTGTTATGTTAAGAGAACATATTTGATTAGGGGACCAAAGACAACCCTATTAAAGTGTGGCAGGTTCTCCTTCATTAACTATGGAATATGCATACCACAAAACATAAATTTCCACCTATCCCCACTACATCGTAACTGCAATATCAGCACTTTATGCCTTGTTAGTGAGAGCACAAGGCCTATACTACGTAGATCCTCCTGAACTTTATACCTTGCACCTTATCAAAAGTCACTTAAAAAGTATAAATAAACTTACCTCCTGAGCTAATGGATGAGGAGGAGTAGTAGTTGGTGGGTGTGGCATAGGAAGACGTCTTCTCAACCGGTTTACTTGACTGACCAGTACTACCACTTGTTCCAAACGAGTCAACTGGTTTACTTGACTGACCAGTACTACCACTTGTTCCAAATGAGTCAACCAGTTTACTTGACTGACCACTTGTTCCAAACGAGTCAAACAAGCTCCCAAAAGAGCTCAGCTCAGCCATCAGAGACTCTCCGAAATCTGTTTCTCCCAAGCCTTTCGATTTCCCATTGAATAGGGAGGAGGTAGAGGGGGGAGGGGTTTTCTGGGGAGGGGGTGTGGTCTGGTGAGATGAGTGGGTGGTAATAGTAGAAGGTGGGGAACTGGGTCTTGGAGCATAGGACGTCAGGACCACACCACTCCCCACGGATGTAGGGGATTTGATATCAAAGATATCAGAGTTCATAGAGAATCGGGTGTCCACTGGTGTATGCGGAGAGTTCTCTGAGGTGTGGTCAATCCCAGGGGGTGGTCGGCCAGTAGGGGGACGAGTCAGTCCTCCAGGGGGGACAAATTCTGGACGGAGATGAAGGTACTTTTCGTTCTAAAAGAGTAAAAATCATACCAAATAGCAATGAGGATGACTTTCCTTATAATTAGCACTGCACTATAAGGTGAGACTACAACACCTAGGTACACAATACAGTGAGTGAGTGATTAACTACCTACAAGGCACACAAGCCAGTTACAACATTCCTGGAGAGAAGCTTTCCTCACTAAGGGCCTAATCCAGAACACTAAGTTTCCTACTTCTGCTTGGGGAAGGAAATGTAAAGAATGTTCCTTTGTTTTTGAGGCTCAATGGCTGAGGAAAGACTCTTGCTCACAAAGGAACTGATGCCTAAAAATGTGAAGGGGAGGATGAGCTCACATATTAGAGAACATTATAACCACATCAAAAGAATGCATATCCTTCTAACACCAACTCTACCCCCATGATTGTGTAGCCAGTGTGTGTGTGTGTGTGTGTATTGCAGTAATGGATGACCTTGTCAGCCTTGATGAAAGCCACTGCGTTCACTCTCTCCTTGAAGATGATCCTGGCACGATCTGCAACAACAAGATAAATCAGTGATGGCACAACAGCTGAAATCTAGTCACATACACACACCACAGAATGAGCTCTGATTGGTGAGTGAATAGTGATCAAGATTAACTAGTTCCCTTGATGTGGCAAATGGACTAGCCAATTCATCATCACCTTCAGAGGGAAAACAGCCTTTTTTCTATCCGCACACATCTAGTCACCAACATCTAGTCCTAACGTTCCCCCAATAACTGAACTGTCATACAAGCTCTTAAGCCCTCTGGGCATTCACTAGGTGGAACAGCTGGTGGGCTTGCTCTCACTGAGTCAAGACATTCCAAGATCAGCAGTTGGGCAGTTAGCAAGCTGGCTGGGCAGTTAGCTGACACACTGTTGCTAGATTTAGAGCTACAATGGAACTTGTGCATGTGGGCCTCGAGCTGTCTTGGTTAGTAGCCCTTAAGTCACCAACGCAGGGCCTAAACAAGCAAATCTGTACAGTCCTAGATCCTACGCACAGTAAACATTCAGATGTTGTCACGGGTCGATCTCTATGCTGATAGTTGCCTACATCAATCCTCTACCGCCTCACCATCACTCACTTACTCCCGTATTTATTTCTTTGCTTACCTTTCTCTGGGGCACTTTCGATCTGCAAGTGTTTCCTAAAGTGGCGAACCAAGTCTACATTCTTCACAATGCCTCCTTTCTTGATCAAATAGTCCAGTATCATCTCTTTAGTGACTTCAGCCATCTTGAATGTAAAAGTTATGATCGAATCCCTCGCTTATGCACCTACTATTAAACAAGTACAGTATTTGAGGCAGTCTCTCCTCCCACTGCTAGATTATTGTGGTCGCTTAATCATATTCAGTGTTTAGTTTATGTCGTGACATCATCGCTATTATGCAATGATATATCGATGATTGAGGAAATGACAACTGTATAATGGTATCCAGGTACTTTGGTATTTAAATGACATCATGGTGGTACGGTGGTATTGAATTGGGTTGGTCATTCTTCTGATAATCAGTTAGAAATGTGTCTGTATGCTGAGGATGAGGTACTGGTCCAAGGGGTTCATATACTTCCTCTCCCTCTTCTAGAATGGGCGATGTTCTGCTGAGCCTGCTAGATCTGCCAGCATTGAATTGGCTTTCCATTCCTTCATAACCCTCCACCATCACTTCCTCCATTGCATCCTTCAATCGCTGCTCAAATCGGAGCACTTCCCTGGGGGTGTGGCCTTCACCAGACTTGATCCCAGCACCGTAATAGAGGGTGGGGTTCTGTGATAGGGAAAGTCCCTCCAGTGTTTGAAGCTCGTCAGTGGGAATGACCTCTTTGTTAAAAAGTTGAGCAGCTTCTCCATTCAAGTAGACAGCCATATTCAGTCGATGAGGTATGAATTGTCGTGCCCTTTGAAGGGAACGGCTTTTCTTGAGAGCGGTTTCTCTCTGGTTGAGATGGCATCCTTGACGAGGTAGTTTAGAGTTGAGCAAGGAATGTGAGACTAGGGAAGGTGGGGAGACCGGTGAATCTGCCGTGGGTGCCAGCATGTACCGCTGGGTATGTAGGGGGACCTTTCTGGTCCCATGGGGTGTGGCTGGACAGTGATGGCTAAAGGAATGAGGGAGAGGAACACACTTGACTTTTGTGGTGGAGTTGAAGAGATTGCCACGTCCACCCGGTGCTGGTCTTGTTGAACACAGAGCAGACAGTGGCAGCTGCAGGAATTGTATTTGTTTATAGTGAAACTGAGGACAGATGGCGCATGTGTTAAACGTTATAGTACAGGGCCTAGGCTAATACTTTGTTTGCTTATGAAATTGTGGGCATCTCTATAAAATTGTATGCAACCATATACCTGGGTCATAGCTCGCCTCCTATGATAAGGTCTGTCTACGCCCAAGCGGATTTGCTGAGGAGTCGATGCATAGCTCACTAAAGTGCGTCCCAAATGACGGAGAGGAGTAGCTCTGGAGAGGGGTCTGCTACTTACTGGAGAGAGGGAGGGTGTACAGCGATGCACCTGCACCGAGCGCGAGGCCCCTTGGGCATGGATCCTACTCTCATCCAGTCGGGGGAAGCTCAACTTTTCAATACAGCCGTCAACTTCCATAAAACTGTTGCAATAAGGGGGTGGGGCTGACCCCTTGGTCCGGCCTCAAATTTTATGATTGATCATTTCTACAGTGAAATTGTGCTGCACTAGATAATAAGTTCATGCTATAAATTTTCATCTTTTTCTTTGGACTATGACAGCGTTTAGAAGTCCAGCTTGGGCAAGGGTGATAGTTGGGTCAGAGAGCTCTTTGTTAGGGAAAGTTGTCATCAGCACGTAGTTATCAGAGGATGGACGTGATCTTCACAAAAGTCAGGGGAAAATTATGCATTCATCTAAATACAATGTACCAGTACAGTCTATCTCAAATGGTTAGGGAGTTTAGCTTGCATGCAGTACAGCCTATCTCACATGGTTAGGGAGCTTAGCCTTGTCTTGATGCATTACTAGCAAGGCTTAGTTTGGTTCTCTGATTACATGGAGCTGTATGATCAATTCTTAGTGATGTTAAGATACAAGTTGACAAACTGCCTGACGTCATTGACAGTGTGGGAGTGATTGAACTTTGCCACCAGCCTGGTCCCATCTGCCAGGCGGATCTGAAGTGAGGTGGTGGGTTGGGTTGGGTCAAGGGGAACAGAAGGAGGAGGAGAAGCAGCAGCAGAGGATGAAGTATTTGATGACGTCCCAGTAGAAGAGGATTTCACTTCAGGAGCATAACTAACAATGAAGGCAATCAGCTTTAAGAAAGATGATTTAATTATAGAAAAAAATAACTAGCTACATCACTTGATGAAATGAGCTACACCTAACTATGTAGCTGACCTGCCCAATTTCCTTCCTTGGCCAGAGAAGGCCACAAGCTTGGGTTTTGGTTTGACATAGAGTTCATCCCTCCTGTCTGTAATGTCCACATCTACCTCCCCACCTTGAGCACCCTTCAATAATTCCGGGGGGATTTCCCTGCACACAATAATCAAGGGATGATCCATATTTATATTGGTACTTTTCCCTAACATAAAACCATGAAATTCTGAACTAACCCCAATGACTAAGAAATTCTTAACTGACCCCTTGCGCACAGCATCAATGAAATTTCTATCCTGTTCGGAATCTCCTGTCCGTAAAGGACCATCATCCACAGAAAATCCATCCTTCCAAAAATATAGCACATGCTTCGCCTACAATATGAACAGTAACATAATGACAAATATTAACCCAACGTAAAAGCTTACAACTTTTGGCATTGGTGGTAGAGGCCGAGCTCCCTCTCCGACAGAAGGGCTGGGTCCTTCAGTGTCTCCCAGCCTGAATCCTTGACCTTGGAATGCTGCCGCTCTTTGTCTCTGTTCCTCCCTTTCCTCTTCCTCGACATTGACTGCCCCATGCCTACATGCATCATTATACAACCACAAGGAATCTATTGTTACTCAACTTCTTAGCTGCTTCAAATATATCCTTTGCAATACTCTCTGGATTTTGCTTCTTTCTTGGAGGGCCCTCTATCATCTGCCCACTGTGCTCAGAACCACCAGCATAGAATTGTTGAGCATCTTCCCCATGGCTTGACATAAGCTTCTCTTTGTAGTCAGAAAGTGTAGCAAAACCTCTTCTGAATGGAGATGGAAATACAGTAAAGAGGTACTATCCCCAATTCTTCCCCCTCTCAATATAGATTTCTACCGCTGAATCATGCTTATTATATTCGAATTTCTTAAAAGTTTGTTGGGCTATTTATACACCTGAAAAGGTAAAATAAGACTTACCCTCTTACAGATCGAGGGTTCAACGTATTAGCCAAGGTGGGCTGATCTGAGGAAGTGGAGGAAGATGACTCTTGTTGTGGAATTCCTACCGGCTCCTCTTTAGGTACTGGTTCATTCTCGGGAGATGCTTCATCATAATATGTTCCCATGGCAGCCTGCAAGCAAGGAAAATCAAAGCAGTAATTAAGCATTTATGTGTTCACCTCCAGGTTCCATGCTGCTGACTGTAAAAAAAAGAGAGCTCTTTCTCTATCTACTCCAGTAACTGCTCTAAAGTTATCTATTAAGGACTCCTGCTGGCTATCATACGACATATTCCAGCTGTTCTCCTGTGTGCTTTAATTAAAAAGTGGCACTATTAAATAAGTGGGCTCTAATTAGAAAATTAGTGGCGGGAATTTCAATAGTGTGTGTGTCAAAATGTCTAAAAGAAAGAGCACTGTTTATACTAAACTGGATAGACTGAAGGTAGCAGGAGACCGTAAGGTAACGTTCATTTCCCTCCCCTGTTCCGTCCCCCTCTGTTCATGGCATAGGTTCAATCGCATCACATGTACCCTTCCAGGTCATTAATGTGATAGGACTGGTAGTGACTAGTGTGCCTTTCCCAGGAGCGATTCAAAGTGGCTATGAAGTGATGCTTGTGGACGAGTCGAATGCTGAGGTGAACTGCTCCATATTCCTGTCTAAGTCCAGTGATATGCCCCACCCACCATGCCTTGGAGATATACTGTGTGTGAGAAAAGCAGGTTTGGAGGAGAAGGAAGGCTCCCAGATAGCTATCCAGGCACACAATTGGATCCTTCTCAGAAAAGAGGAGGATTTCAAATCAAGTGCTGACTTTCCTGACTATTCATTGGGACCTACAGAGAGGAATAGGGTCTCACAGCTCAAGACTTGGTGCAGAAAACAAGGTAGGTATGTTTATAGTCCTTGCAGTCTTTAAGAACACAAAAGGATAACACACTACTTATGTTGTAGGTGATGGTGGTGACAAACCTCAGCAGCAACAGGCAAGCTCCCATGCAAGACCAAAAGTCACAAAATCCAGAAGTAACCTTCCATCATCATCAACGAATCTTCCTCCCACTACCATGCCATCTTCTCTACATACCTCCAAGCTCAATCTTGCCGATGGAAGTTCAGCCTTGAGAAAGGCTCTCCTGTCTCTAAGTCCAGCTATACGTGTCAGTCGACCAACAAAGAATCGATACTTCAATACTCAACTTGCTGGAATTGCAAATCAGGTATCATAAATATGAATCCTGTTTTATACTGGTATTAAAGTCACTGTCGTTTTAGGTAGTTGGGAGAAAGGAAGCTGCAATTGCTGGAATTTTAAAGTATTTCAAGCCACCCTCAAGCTCCAAAGGGAATGATTACTTCACAGTTCTGGGCGTGATAGATGACTCCCGTCCATCCTCTGGTTCTGCAAACATCTCTTGTGTGTTGTTCAACCCAGATAAGCACAAATTACCTGTGGTATGCAGCCCGGGTGAAGTGATTATGCTGAAAGGACTAACCATCAACACTTTCCAAGGTTGTCTGCAGGGGATGGGTCATGAAACCTGTTTAGTGGGAGTGTTTCCAGTCGATCCAGCTATACCTATTCCTTATACGATAGGCGATTGGTACGAAATGAAGAGTAGTGAAATAACCAGAATACAACAATTAAAGGATTGGGCACAGAAGGAGATGCCCTTAGTGCTAAATTCCAAGCTGGAGGAATTGACTTGTGCTAACTATTGCTTGACTCTGTGTTTGGTGGTGGAAGTTTGCTTGGATCCACAGGGTCCAGTTATCCTCACTGTGTCTGATGGGACCCTCCCCAAGTCTCCACTGGCTGAGAGGAGCAGGTCTTTGACTCCTGTCAGCTGTGACCCTGCCCTCCAGCACACTTTCCAAGGACTGACTAGCACTGTGAAGGTCACCACAGCAATCAAACCAAAGGTAACTGCTGGGGATGTCGTGAAGCTGACAAATATTTGCATGATAAAGTCAGAACAAGCGTCATCTAGTAATGCATCAATGGAGCTGATGATCCAAGACCATCCTTACTACCAGGGTTGTGTCAATGTCCTTCCTGCCAATAGTGACGTTGCCACTGAATTTAAGAGCAGGCTGATCATATCTGACAGCCTGCAGCCATCAAGTACAATTAGCAGTTCCCTTCCAAATATGTTCACTAAAATGACATGTACAGAGGGTCGTGAACACACCACTCTGGACAAGCTCCTCAAAGCTCCTGTAGGGAGTGTGCACATTGCAGTGGTCCAAGTGACAGGACTTGGCAGCAGTGTGTGCAATAAACTAGAGGATGTTTGCCATCTCCGCTGCAGTGGCTGCATGACACGTTATGTGACTCCTAACTCCCAAACTGCAGACTATAACCAACTCATCACTGCTGGTGATATCTGTCCTTTCTGTTACAGTGATGACATACTTGAGCCAAAGCTTCTGGGATTCATGTATGCCTTCTCGTTACTTGTAACTGACCATACTGCACAAGTGGAAGTTATAGCATCAGGATCGGAAGGAGAAAAGTTTTTCTCTGGAGTGAAACTGCCTCCTACTAACTTGTATGTAAACTTGAGAGCAAAGCAACAGTTTTTGAATGTGCTAAAGAGTCTAACAGACAGCAGTGACCCTTTTAGCTGCAACCCCAGTGTGAATCAATCTCGTCCTTCTCTGGAGCTTTGCATCTCTGTCTTTTCATCCTCCACAGGCCAACGAAGATACAAAGTAATTGACACTATACTCTGTGACCCCAATCCCTAATTAGTATCATTTGATTTGAAGATAATCACTCTCAGATTACAATAAAGATATATAGCTTGCAGTTTCTCATCTTGTACATAAAGTTTAACCTACTATTCTAAAAGTCTTAGTACCAATATGACTACATGTGTAGATACTATAGGATACTATAGGATACTATATAGTTGCTGTTAGTCTAGAACCACTGACTGCTGTTAGTTATGTTCATCCACAGTCATGAGCCCTCCCTTTTTCTTCGAGCTGGGATCAATCTTGTTTTTCTTGTTCTTACGGATGGAACTACATAATATGGTGATATAATAATAATTATTATATTATGGAGTTAACACGAGTTTCAAGATAAAGAAGTATCAGTATTAACACTACAGAGAGTCTCTTTTCTTTGGCATATTGAAAGGTGGAGGTTATCCTTATTTATTGAGGGTCCTATTTTATGTGTGATAAGTCAAAAATTTTGGTCTTAACTTTTTGAGAAACACAATAAACTTGATCATACAGTACTCACGCCACAACTGTGATGATGATCATGCCGCCCACCAGAATGGCTACCGCTAAGATGACCACAATAGGCAACACTATAGCCGAAATCAACTCGTAATTGATGGGACCCCTCACAGCTGGCACATTGCTTTTAGAGGCAAGGATTGTCAACCCAGTAATATTGGTGAAGTGATTCAAGTTGCTGTCGAGTACGGATAACAATGTATTGGCAGGGATAAGTGGCTGTATGTTGTTTGGATGAAGAGGAGCATTGTTTGGTACACGGGCAGCTATTGTGAGGCGTGCCGCATCTGGTAAGACTTGTCTCTGGACCAGAGTAATGATCCCATTGACAACTTTGGTGATTGGATCTGCCACACTCAGAACAGAAACATCAGCAGTTGTGAAAGAAGAACAGTCTTGAAGAAATGCAGTACAGCTCCTGATATTATATATATTTTTAAATATTGGTGCAGTGGAACCTCTGTGATATTAACCTCCCACTCCAATTAAGGTGGATCCTTAATGATATTCGATACCTCTTTCCCAACCCAGAGATTCCACCCCTTTTATCGGAGGTTCCACTATGTCAGTCTAACTCACAAGGTCATTCCACAACTTCCACAGTTCCTACTACACAATGGAGTCAATTCTTGAGCAAAAAATTCCCGGATATTGTTGAGAACTCGATCAGTAACCTGAAATAGTTCAGATAATTCTGTTCTCTAGCTAGCTAGCTACTCACAGCTGATTTGCTGGTATTGACTGTTATATCAATTGAAGTGAAGAGGGCTAGGAGCCGAATGAATATCGGATGATGTGGGTTGATACAATTGGGTGGTATCATGGTGGGAGGCATACCACTACCACTACCACTTCCATTCATTGAAGTAGTCATAGACATGTTGTTACAAGAGGTCTGTTGACAGCAGTCTGCAGCATTAATACAATCACAGTATAAGTAGCTAAGCTATACATGAGTCCTTACTAATAATGATAAAGAAGAGAATTGTATGATGGAGTGCAGCTTGCATTGTGATTCTCTCTTCTCTTTCCTCTATGGCCAGATCTGTCTCAAGACTTTGTCACATCACATCAGCAACAATGTTGTTTGGTGTGAAATGTCACTAAGGGAACGACACTGTAAATTGCATTCAATCAACAGGGTTGAGCAATTAAAGAAAAAAAATGCTATTGTGATTGAAATTGTAAAGTCTGAATGCTACTGAAGCAATAAATAATAATTATAAGACACACAATTATTCTGTCTGACTTGTGTTTGTTTAAGATACTAGCTACATTTTGAATGTTGACATGCTAGCTAATGATGCTGGATGAAAGTTGACTCGATTATAGCTGGAGCAACAGTAGTCAGAGATACAACCCCAACTCGTCCTTGCTGTCCTTGCTGGGTGTTGTTAATGTTAATCTTATTCTTCTTCCTGTCATAACAGTACCTACAATGTGTGGAAAAGTGTGAAAAAGAATTATTTTAACTTTAGCACCTGTAAGGTGAGAATGGTACAAAAAATGCAATTGCTATTGAAACTAATTTAGTCCAGCAATGTGTGAAAAGAAAGACAATAATTGCATATTTAACTCTATCACCTTAACAGGTGAGAATGATTTTTCTTTTACACCTTTCGTTTTTCTCTATTTTACACGTAGAAGTAAATATCTCGCACTCCTAGCTTCAAAACTTCACACACTCACTCACTTGAAAATTGCAATGATGAGTATGCCACCCACGAGGATGCAAATCAATACTGCCACTATCACAGAGAGAAGTACAGTGTCACGCAAGTCATTGGACTCTCCACATGCTGTGCTATCACTACGAGAAGAAGCAGCAAAGTCCATTGAATAGATCACCATTTTAGTTTTTGCCATTAACCAAGCTAAATTATTGAGAAGAGCTGTCAGGACAGCCTTGGGAGGAACTAGAGGCTGTGTGGTGCTGGTAAGGAGAGGGGCATTGGTTGGCAGACGTACTGCCAGAGTCACCTGTGCCGTAGCTCGGTTGCCAAATAGGGAAATAATAAATCGACTTGTTGTCACTCCAACATTCAGAATGATGACATTACCACTGCCGATTGGGAGGCAATTGTGGAAAAATGTCACACATTCTCTGCATGTGACAAAATATACATGAATTTGAATAGCTAGCCGTAGGGTTAGACTCACGAAGTCATTGAACAGAAACCGCAATGATTAGCACAGAACACTGTCATCAATTCTGCTATCGCTGTCTTAATTTTGAGGGACTTGAGTACAACCTGCACAGATGTGTGTGAGTTAAGTCATGATATAATTAATACACATCCACTTACTTGTGATTGATTGATATTGAATGTGATATTCACCGATGCAAATGCCTGGAGAATGGTAAGAAGTTTGGGATGGGCACGGTTAGGGCAACTTGATGTGTTACCTCCATTACCACTCATACCACCACCACCACCATTACTGCTACCATTATTACTGCCATTCCTATCACCACTGCCACCACCACCACTGCTGCCATCATCCCCACCTCCACTGCTACCTCCACCACTGCCATTACCACCACCACCACTGCTGCCATTACTACCATCACCACTGTTGCCATCACTACCACCACCACCACTGTTGCCATTACCACCACCACCACTGCCATTACCACCACCACCACTGCCATTACCACCATCACCACTGTTGCCATTACCACCACCACCACTGCTACCTCCACCACCACCACTGCCATTACCACCACCACCACTGCTACCTCCACCACTGCCATTACCACCACCACTGTTGCCATTACCACCATCACCACTGTTGCCATTACCACCATCACCGCTGCTGCCATTACCACCACCACCACTGTTACCTTCACCACTACCATTACCACTGCTACCTCCACCACTGCCATTACTACCACCACCACTGTTGCCATTACTACCACCACCACTGTTGCCATTACCACCACCACCACCACCACCACTGCTGCCATTACCACTACCACTGTTGCCATTACTACCACCACTGCTACCTCCATCACTGCTGCCTCCACCACCACTGCTGCCACTGCCATCACTACCACCACCACCACTGTTGCCATCACTACCACCACCACCACTACTGCCATTACCACCACCACCACCACTGCTGCTGCTGCCATCACCACTGCTGCCATCACCACTGCTGCCATCACTACCACCACCACTGCTATCACTACCACTGCTGCTGCCATCGCCACCAGTGTTGCCATTACTACTGGTGTTGATACTAATGAATAACGTGAGCTCACAACTACCAGAAGATGCTCCATTGCTATCTCTAATTTCCATACTGATTATTATCTTAACCTGGGTGACTCGCTCAGCTACTGCAAGAAGCAAATAAAAATTACCTCTGGCATCTAGAGTCAAGTTGATAAATTGTAGAGTTTGAGATGAATCGTATTTAAAGACTGGACCAACAAGACTATCTCCGTCGGGATCTGTGGCTGACACCCCAAGGTCCAGCAAGAGAACCTTCGAAGAATCATTCCTTTGAGTGGTAAGATTGATAGCATTATTTTGACAGCTGTTTAGAATGACTGGAGGTCTGTTATTACCACTACTGCTTCCATTGATATCAATATTCACACCAAAATCACATTCAGCTGAAGATGCTCCCTTGCTATCCTCAATACGAACACTAAGCTTCAATGCCACATTGCTGACATTGATATTAGCCGGCAGAAGTAAGTAAAGATTACCCCGAGAATCCAGAGTCAAGTTGACAAATCGTAGAGCCACACTTGTGCCATAATCAACCAATACAGGATTAGCAAGTGTATCTCCATCAGGATCAGCAGCAGACACACCCACATCCAGTGTGAGTATGTCCGAAGAATTCAGCACCTGAGCAGTCAGATGTAGAGTGTCTGTAGGGCAGTTTGAAATTACTGGTGGATTATTCCTGTCACTTATGGAGCTGCTAGTGCTTCTGGTAGTTTCAGTAACTGCTGAGGTGCTGAGGTCTTTGGCAGCTTCAGTAATTGCTGCAGTGCTGAAGCTATTGGTAGCAGTAACCGTTGCAGTGTTGCGGCTGTCGCTAATGGTCCCTGCACAGAAATTCAAGAATGGTGCAAAAATTAAAAATTAAATGTGCAAAAAAACAACAACAACAAAACACAAAAAAAAAACAAAAAAAAACAAACTTAAACAAAAACAAAAACAAAAAAACGCCCTATCTATGACTAGCAACTACAAAGCTGCTTTCTTGCACTGTTTGCTAGCAAATTACTTACAAATGGCATCAATTGCAGAAAAGATACACAGAACCAGAAATAGATATTTCATCTTTATCTCTTTGTAACTCGTAAGCTAATGAAAGTGTGAAAAAAGTGGAGGCCTTTATAATCTTCATGAGCTGCACCAGTGGGCGGTGATAAGTGTAAAAACTTTTGCTGTCTTTTTTTTCATGGTCAGTACATGCATGACGTCATGGCACACTGTCTACGTCATTGATGTTACGTAATTACATGCACATGTGTGGTACATGGTATATGGTGAGCTAGCTTGAGATAAGTGTGTGTATGTGTAGTGTCTGGTCAGCTACTCTACATAATGTACAGATGGGCGGCTGCTACAATACAAGCTTGTAATTGATAATAACATGAGTTAGCTAGCGCCCTAGGGAGACTGGCCTCATTCATTATTTTGGGGGGACTGTTACTAATATCAGTGGAATGGTACAAATCTCAGTAAGAGCAATCTTTACATACCAAGCTAACTAGCTAGCCATGTACTTGGCAAAAGAAATCTGTGATCTGACCAGACTATATTTGCATCCCCAAAAATAAATAAGTCCTAGCCACATCTGAGGAACGGCAAAAATTAATATATGCCTCAGTTATAGCTGGATTGCACCATGGATTGGGTATGGAGCATTGCAGCATGCATGGTCTCCAGGCCATTGTGTGGGTGTGGTCAATTGTTAATTTTGGCATGGCAACATTGAGTGGGTGGAGCTGGCGATTTTAGGTGGGGCTAGCTAACTAACCTTGAGTTTTACAATAAATTCACTCTCTCTCAATGAATAAGCCATTTGATGATAATGGATTCATATTGGAAATGGAAGATATGAATAACCGTGGTGCGTCTTCCTTTAGTGATAGCGCCGTTCCAGTGCTTGGAGCTGCAGAGGCCGCTGTGTCTGAAGTGTCTGAGGTTATTCTTCGCCTCTGCGCAGACACTAGTAGAGGCCTCAGCGATAAGCAGGCTGAGCAACGGCGCAAGGTCCACGGACTGAACGAATTCATCATCAAAGAAGACGATCCGTTATGGAAGAAGTATTTGAATCAAGTAAGACAGAAAGCGTCTTACTTGATAGTGGGCATTTATTAGGATATTTACCTCACTCTTGCATGCACACTCAGTTCAACGATCCGCTGATCCTTTTACTGCTGGCTTCTGCTTTTATCAGTGTCTGTACCAAGCAGTTTGATGATGCCTTCTCCATCACTGTGGTGAGTTGCCAGTCACAGAAAAACTCCTTTTAGTGGTAGCTAAGATTGTGGTTACTAGCATGTATAAGGCTCCATTATGCAGTGGCCCCATGCGATTATTCCCATGCATGCCCATGGCTCTGTGCATGTATCATAGCTGTTGTGGTTCATATACGTAACTGCTGCACTCTGAATGAAGTCTTCCCTCCTTTTACTGAATGAATTCTGTCCCCTCTCTTTTGCAGGCCATTGTGATCGTAGTGACAGTTGCTTTTGTCCAGGTATGACATGCAACCATTGATTATAGGAACAGTAAGAACTTATAATTACTCCTGCAGGAGTACAGATCAGAACGCTCTCTCGAGGCCCTCAATGAACTCATTCCTCCTAAGTGTCACTGGTTAGTTAAGTCCTCCCTGTCATGTGACTGTCATGTGATTGTATCATACCATGCTTAGTGTACGTGAAGGTGTGATGGTGGAGATGTTGGCACGCTGGTTGGTCCCTGGAGACATTGTGCATATCTCCTTGGGGGACAGGGTCCCTGCTGATATCAGACTCATTGAAGTGCGTTTCTGGAGGAAAGGGCTATAAATAATATATGTTCTTAGTAGGGCTATCAGTACAGTAAGGCTATCAGTTCAGTAGGGCTATCAGTACAGTAAGGCTATCAGTTCAGTAGGGCTATCAGTACAGTAGGGCTATCAGTACAGTAAGGCTATCAGTTCAGTAGGGCTATCAGTACAGTTGTACTAGATTAGCATACAAAACAGCGTAGTATTGACCTATTAAAGATCACTAAGAATAGTAGGACTATCAGTTCAGTAGGACTATCGACTATCAGTTCAGTAGGGCTATCAGTACAGTAGGGTTATCAGTACAGTAGGACTATCAGCCCTACTGTACTGATAGCCCTACTGTACTGATAGCCCTACTGAACTGATAGTCCTGCTGAGCTGATAGCCCTACTGAACTGATAGTCCTACTGAACCGATAGCCCTACTGAACTGATAGTCCTACCTACTGAACTGATAGTCCTACTGTACTGATAGCCCTACTAAACTGATAGTCCTACTGAACCGATAGCCCTACTGAACTGATAGTCCTACCTACTGAACTGATAGTCCTACTGTACTGATAGCCCTACTGAACTGATAGCCCTACTGAACTGATAGTCCTACCTACTGAACTGATAGTCCTACTGTACTGATAGCCCTACTGAACTGATAGCCCTACTGTACTGATAGCCCTACTGAACTGATAGTCCTACTGAACTGACAGCCGTACTGTACTGATAGTCCTACTGTACTAATATTCCCCCAGGCTGTTGATCTGGAGATAGATGAGTCCAGTTTCACAGGTGAGACCACACCCTCTCATAAGATGACTCAGCGGCAGTCTGGAGATGCACAGAATGTGTCCCAGTTAAGGAATATCTCCTTCATGGGGACCTACGTCTGTGGGGGAAGGGGGAAGGTATGTGGGAGGGGGCTGCCTTTAGGGGTACCATGGTAGGTGACTCTTGCTATAGGGAGTGGTGATTGGTGTGGGAGAACAGTCCGAGTTTGGGAGCGTCTTCAAGATGATGCAAAATGAGGAGGCAAGTCTCATCTTGTGTGTGTGTGTGTGTGTGTGTGTGTGTGTGTGTGTGTGTGATGATTCCTCTTTCAATTTGAATTCTAAACTATGAAAGTCATATTAGCTGCATGGTGTGTAGGCCCCCAAGACTCCATTGCAGAAGAGTATGGGCATGCTTGGAAAACAGCTCTCCTTTTATTCCCTCTGCATCATAGGTCAGTCAACCACTTAGTCTCTCTGTCATGTGGTATCACTCACATCTCTCTCTCTCTCTCTCCCTCTCCTAGGTGGGATTATGCTGTTGGGGTGGATTCAAGGCAGGAAATTGCTGGATATGTTCACTATTGGAGTAAGGTAATAAATATTAATCTGCACATCTCTTCCCTTTCCCCTTCACTCCTCCCCCCTCTCCTCCCTCCCCTCGCCCCTCTCCTCCCTCCCTTCACCCTTCCCCCTCCCCCCTCTCCTCCCTCCCCTCACCCTTCCCCCTCCCCTTCCCCCTTAGCCTGGCTGTGGCAGCCATCCCTGAGGGCCTCCCCATCGTAGTCACGGTGACACTGGCACTTGGAGTCATGCGTATGGCCAAGAGGAACGTGATAGCCAAACGACTCCCGACGGTGGAGACACTGGGATGTGTGAATGTAGTTTGCTCTGACAAGACTGGGACTCTCACTCAGAACTGCATGGAAGTCACTGATATCATCTCAGCATCCCTCCAGAGGGCGCATGTGGTGTCGTCATCCCATGGGGGTCAGGGATCTCAACAGCTCATGTGTGGGGAAGATGTCATTACTGCTGGTAACCATCCAGACATAATGCAAGTGGTGGAGGTAAGCAGGCACATTGTCATGTGACTATCATGTGACTGTCGGTCTTTTTCAGGTTGGTTGTATTTGTAATAATGCTCAACTGAAGGATGGTCAAGTGATTGGCTTGCCTACTGAAGGTGCTATCTTGCGTGTCAGTCATCTGGTAAGCCACTCCTTTGTCCCTACAAAACCTGCTCTACCTGTTTGGCTGGTTTCTTAGCTGGGACTGCATAACTTGCGTGACAAGTTTGTCAGGACGAATGAGAGCCCTTTTAGCTCTGATAAGAAGTGGATGGGAGTTGGTGTGAGAAAAAGAACACTCTTTACTTCTCAAGTGTGTTACTATTGCCATACTCCTAAGCTCCTCCCATTTGACCACACCCTCTTTTGCAGCTGCTGGCAGATGAGGAGGTGTGGTATGTGAAGGGTGCACTCAGTGTAGTGTTGAAACAATGCTCCTCCCTGCCGGATGGTTCACCTTTGACCTGTATTGATAAAGAACATTATGAAAGTGCTGCACAAGAACTGGCTCTTCAGGGACTCAGAGGTCAGAGTTCAATATTGTACGATTGTCATGTGATTACTCAATTTCTGTTGATAGTGGTTGCCATGGCAAGTGGACCTAATCCAGCACAGTTATCATTTGTTGGTCTGATGGGGATGTGGGACCCTCCGAGGTCAGGGGTCATTCGCTCAGTAGCCACGTTGCTAGCAAGTGGAGTAGCTATCAAAATGATAACTGGAGATGCTCGTGAAACTGGAGAGGCTATAGGTCTGTATGCTGTATTGGCTATGGGCGTGTAAATTATTATGGACTTGTCATAAACAAACCTTATGCATTTGAAACATGTGCTGCCAACATGAGAGCCACAGTGTGTGCCAAGGGTGTACTTCAGCTAATGTTAGTGACAGTGTGCCAAGGGTAGTGCATGGACATAGCACTTCAGCTAATGTTAGTGACAATGTGCCAAGGGTATAGCACTTTAGCTCATGTTAGTAGCATAGCCCTCACCGGATGCTGCTAGTATGTTCAGTCCATTCAGATGAATGTACCTGTATTTACTGTTTGTTTTCGATCTCCAGGTCAGGCACTAGGTATATGCAGTAAAGGATGTCGTTCCATTTCTGGAGAGCAGTTGGAGACTCTCTCTCCTACTGAAGTCAGAGATGCTGTCCTTGAGGTGAGTGTGTCATAATAACAGAGTCATGGACTTACTTTCTCTCTCTCCCCCCCCCCCCCCCCCCCCCCCCCCCCCCAGAGTATCATCTTCTACAGAGTTTCTCCAAAACATAAAGTTATCATTGTCAAGGTGAAGTTTCTAAGACATCCCATACATTTCTGTTTTAGGGAGGCAAAGCTAATATAATTTAAAAAAATAATAAAGCAGCCCTGATATACAGGCTTACAGTAACACTATTATTATTGTCTGGACATAATAGCAGTTTTTAAATGTAACAAAAATTGACCAGAAATGTGCATCTTTCAGGTGCTGCAAGAGAATGGCAGTGTTGTTGCCATGACTGGTGATGGCACGAATGATGCAGTGGCTCTCAAATGTGCTGACATTGGCATTGCCATGGGGAAGTCTGGTACTGATGTTTGTAGGGAGGCAGGAGACATGATTCTGACTGATGACAACTTCTCCAGCATCATGTGAGTATCTACAAGTTTTTTGTCACATGACACTGAGCCACACCCATTTTCAGGGGAGCCATAGAAGAAGGCAAGGTCATCTATTACAATATCAGAAATTTCGTCCGTTTTCAGCTTAGCACGTGAGTCAGTTATAAATGTGCCTACCAGTGTATTAAAACACCTTTAATGGATGTTAACACTTCAGTATGAATGCAGTACACTGTAAGTATGAACACCTTTTCATGCATACAGAGTGAGTATAGAGCAGGATTGCAAAAATATTGGCATAATTTTATGCCAATATTTTGAAGTGGTAAAAGTGTCACTTACACACATAGAGAGGTTATCCTCTTTTGGAGGAGATTGTATAATTTATACAAAAAAAAATGTTGAGAAGATTTGTCCTGTCCTTTATTGGAGGTTCTACTAGCTGTTATCCATGTGTGTTTTAAAACTTTTGTTGAATTTATGTAGGAGTATAGCGGCTTTATCTTTGATCACACTGTCCACTCTGGTGGGTCTGCCCAACCCCCTCAATGCCATGCAGATCCTGTGGATCAATATCATCATGGATGGTCCTCCTGCACAGAGGTACGTAAAGTGGGTGTGCTTTACTTAGGGGTGATGTGAGTGCCTAGGCATTTGGGAGCTGGCTAGATAAAGTATTGTTTACATGGTCTTTGCTGCAGCTTAGGGGTGGAGCCTGTGGATAAGGATGTGATATTACGTCCTCCTCGTAAGGCAACAGACAAGATGATCACGCTTCCTCTCTTTGCTCAGATATTCTGCACTGCTATGATCATTGTTGGGGGCACTCTTTATGTCTTTTGGAGAGAGGTTAGAAGTTTATAGTATGGGATCAGACTTGTATGGGGTTGCCTAGGTCATTCATTATGTAGGTATGTCCATATTATGGGGTCAGAGGTCATTTATTATGTATGTGGGTGTGTCCATGTATTAGCCTCATCCCCAGGCCCTCCTTTTTAATTATGATTGTGGAGGGCCTGGTATGCGAAAATATCGCAAAACCATAGAAACCCCATAGCGTGGGTGTGTCCAAGGAAACACATTCCCATCGCAAACGTCACCATGACGAATTGGTGCTACGACCACGCACTAGCACATGGCCCGCCAGGCCTAAGAAAGAAGAGGTGTTGAGCCATTGAGCTGCCACTGAATTAGAGTTTTGCTATGCTTTGCTAGCCTAGCAGCTGATAGTATCGGAGCTGCAAGTAGTCTAGATTTTAGGCTTAGCTGGATTATAAATCGATCAGCCTCAGAAATTCTAGTAAGTCCTTGGTTGTATAGCCATAGCGAATTGGTCTTTTTGTTGTAGCGAAACAGCAGAAGTTCTTCTGAACACCTGGTGCCTTTAGGTCGATCCTGTAGTCGCTCCAGTCCGTAGCCCAAATGCGTGGGCATAGTCATAATGCTCTCGTGCACTGCCCACGCCCAATTAAGACGGTTCTACCCCAGTTCTATCCCCCCCGTGACTTTGTACCAGGCCCTCCACATTCATAACTAAAAAGAGGGCCTGGGGGGACGAGGCTATCCATGTATGGGATCAGATCATTTATTATGTGGGTCAGAGGTCATTCTAAATCTGATACTAATTTTGATGACCCTCTTAATGAACTCCTGATGACTCTGTAGATGGAGGATGGACTGATCACACCACGAGACACAACTATGACATTCACTTGCTTTGTTCTCTTTGACATGTTCAATGCACTCAGTTGCAGATCTCAGGTGAGCTACAGGTATTTGCAAGCACCACGATCTGCCCTCCATTGCATATTGAGTCAATTCAGTTTTTTGTTCAGTTATCAGTTCAGTCCATGCAGTTCATGGCTATTTCATTCAGCCATGGATTTTTTGGCCTATGGACGTATGCTCTGGTGGCGACCTTTGAATTTGTAATGGAGTTTGTAAATGTGCATAACTGGAGTAATAAATTCCGTGGACTGAACTGATAACTGAATTTCATGAAAACAGAAATCTATGAATAGTTAAATTGAAAACTCATAACTGATAACTGAAATCAAGAACACACACTGTGGTCAACTGATTAGCAAAAAAAAAAAACATCATGGGAAAGACAGTGACCATGTTTGTACTTTGTACCCCATGCCATAGACCAAGTCAGTGTTATCTCTCGGACTATTCTCCAATCGGATGTTCCTGTATGCAGTTGGTGGGTCTCTTATGGGGCAACTCCTAGTCATCTACTTCCCACCACTACAAGCAGTCTTCCAAACAGAAGCCCTCACTTGCTGGGATCTTGTCATCCTCACTGGTCTCGCCTCCACTGTCCTCATTGTTGATGAGGTCAGAAAACTAGTGGATAATTCACTCAGAAAACAAAAGACACTCCTCACTTCTTCAAGTGGCACCACCATTTCTGCCTAATCATAATTATTGGAGTTAAGTATAATCATGGCAAATTCATCTTTTCAGTTATCAAATTCAGAATTTTTTTTTTAAAAAAAATTTGTACAATTGAATGAGAAATGAAGGGGTAGGGAAAGGGAGAAACACAAGAGAAACAGAAAAATTGGATGAGATAGCAGAGCCAACTGTTGGAGACTGTAGGATGCAAGTGGGATGGAGGAAGACGTATATATGAAGAGATACTGCATGCTACAAGGTTAGAAGAAATGGAAGCAGCTAAGGAGGCCAGGATAAGGGACGAGTTGAATCGCATACTATACAATAACTACTTGCTCAGGCTATAGTATTTCACTCCATCGAGCCATCCAATAGGGCATCAACCATGGAGCTGGGTCCATCTCATTGCTCAGTCCTGTCCAATCAAGTTGGAATGGGTTTGCATTCCAGCGAAGTTGAGTTCGTTCATTTGCTGGGAGCACTTCTACAGACTGTGATCCTGAATGCCAGTTCCTACATTAAGTTAATAGTATCATCTGAAACAAGTCTTGTTTCAGACGTGTTTCTGAAACAAGCACTGGTTTAAATAGACATTAGTGATTACCAATAATTACCTGTCTTGTTCAGGGTTGATTCTGATGTCCAAGCGATGGGAATTGTGAGTGGACCATTGGATCAACTCGAGAGGCCATGTACGGAGGTTCCATACCAACTCCTCCAACAACTTTCCCTCGTGCTCTCGATCTGAAGGAGAAAAATGCATTGCTCATGATAATGTTATAAACACACATTCCCAAGGGGACAACCACACCCACTATGCATCCATTCTTGCCTCATACAGCGAGTGCACTCAACCAACTGATTGACTTACCTACCATACTAACCACAACCACCCCACTATGAATTTCTTCACCCACCTGCTGCATAGGCAAATATGGTAGTCCATGCACTGCTTCTCCCCTTTCTGACCGTCCTCCAAGTTCTATCAAGACTCAACCTGCCATAGGCCCATGGCTCATTCTTCATCCCTAACTCATCCTCCTCATACTTGTTCAGTTTCTGTAAAAACAGCCAATATCATACCAGCTCCTACACCCATACTTAATACACCCATACTTGCCATACTTAATTTGGGAGACCAGAATAAACAGGAAAGAATCTTAATATAATCATCTATTGGTCAAAGGTCAGACACCATAGATGATACCTGGCCTGTCCTCTGGAACCACCAACTAAAAACCACAAGATTATCACTAGATCCAAGGGCACATAAACTGGGCTATAATGTTCATAGTTGAGGTCACTAGACATAAACAGGGCTATAATATTCTTGCTACAGATAGTAGTATCAATTATTAAAGGGGTTGTGCGAGGGAAGGAGGGGGTGTGGAGGGTTATACCTTGAGTGAGTGGAAGTAGATGAAATAGCTCAGGAAGGAAAGTTCGTCATCACTAAAGTTGTTATCACGTGGAAATAAAATCTTTTGGTTGATCGAGTTCAGGCCATAATGAGTAGGGACATCCTCATACATCTCAGAAAAGAGGATCTAATGTAATCATTAGTCCTAAAGGATGAAAGGGGGGAGGGGGGATAACATACCTGCCAGGCGGAAAGGAACTGAGGGTCCTTGGAGATACGGTATGCAGAGAGAAGGAAGGAGAGCATCTGTAAGGAGTTCAGGCCATGTTCCTCTGACCAAGACTGGTTGTAGTTGAGTTGGGAAGGTGTCCACATGCCCCATCGTGTTGTGCGGTTCCCAACATCAACTAGTTTGAACTGGTTTTCCATAATGTAACCTGCAATACAGTTACACATCCACATAAAACATCCATCAAGGCTGTATAGACTTTGAGCTGTAGACTCCACACCACTAAGCTAAAATTCCAGTCATGAACACTTTGCTACCCATAAAAAGGCTACAATAGAGAAGACAAGTTCTCTACACCGGAGAAAAGCTTTAAGCATTGTACTCTAACACTACAATCTTCTACTCACCTACGACATCACCCAGCAACTCCTCAACTTCTTTCTTCTCTTCCTCCCCCTCAGCCACTAGGTCATAGATGATGGGGTAGGCAAACATATGTCCCACCACTGTGTCCGAGCTGGTGTCTCCTAGCCACTGCCAGCCTGAAATGCCCGCCGAGTCATGCCAGTTCTCCCCCTCAACTGATATATTCTCAGAGACTGCCGAGCGAGCAATCAGACCCTTGATATCTGTCACCTGAACAGAAGGTAATAACATGCTGTTTACCCCAATTGACAGTTGAAATCAATAATACTGGCAACAGTTAAGACTGTATTCAATATTCATTAGAGCAAGCACTTGAAAAGTGTAGGCTTACACTTGACTGTGTTGCTCTTATTGGAGGTAATAGCCAATCATTAGAGCAAGAACTTACATTGACCAAAAAGTGTAGTCCTGAAAAAAGGTTCCAAGCATTTATCCTGGCAGAGTAGTTTTTGGTGACATGATAACGGAAGGCTTCGGCTGCCATGGCCCAGGCTGTCCATATTCCGTCACTCTCAGTGCTCACTGGAATACAAGTAGACACATTGTAGTCCTTTAAGGGACAGTCTGCAACTAGGCCTGGGTCACGTGTGTGTCTTCCTAGCATGGCCTGGTAGTGTTGGGCTTTCTTGGCCAGGGTCCACACTTCTGGACTTACCACTGCTAACCCTTCATCTGTCAGCAGCACCATAGAACCTTCGCTCTCTGATATACTCCAAATTCCTCCCCTGGGGTGCCATCGAGGGCCATAGAAGTAACCTTTGAACTTTGACTCCTGTATGTCAAAGAGAGTGTAACCTTTCATGGTGCCTATCCATAATGTTCCCTCGGGGCTAGGGGGAGGGGCAGGTCCAGCAGGGGGAGGGTAAAGAGGGGTATATGGGGACACATGAAGGGAGAGAAGTTCGTTATAAGGAAGGCCATCTAGTGGACCAATACGATCAAAAGTGTAGTTGATGTTCACTCTTGTCAGAGATATGTTGTTTGCTATATACAGTTCTCCAGAGGGTCCAAAGGTCATCGCCGTGGGAACACCATCAATGACTCCCCCTAGTCCATTCTCCCATATAGACACCCATTCAAACCACCACTTGGTACCATCATAAAAGTACAGTCTTTCACTTGTACCCACCACCAAGACTCCAAACTTCCACTTAATCTTCCTGCGATACCCAAAACTGCCAATCGACTTGATGCCATGACTGTTGGAACAAGCAAACGTTTCCTGCAACTGATTGCCCACCAGAGGGGAGAAGATAAAAGACTGCATGACATAACGCTTATTTTGCTTCTTATACGATATTGCCGATCGCCATGCTAATGTTTGTACAGGACTTGTGACCTCACTGAAATTGGTAAAGGAGAAACCTTGCTGACTGTCAAAGGACAAAGTGAAGAGACCTTGAGGAGTGCCCAGCCACAGTGTATTATCACTGAGAGAGAAGGCAGAAGTCAGCACTCTTGTAAAGGGAGGAGGCGGACATCTTGCAGGAATCACCTCACATCTGTGTGTGTGTGCATGTATTGATGCAATGAAGAGGTCAAATCATAAAGGGCACCCCTCCTAATATGCCTGGTCCGCATTTTTATGTTTGTGGTATAAAATAATGCCTGTAGCATGCATATAGCATGAGTGCATATAGCATCATGTGCAAGATCATTATTGAGGTCATGTTGTCATAATTCTAGCCAATTTTCAGAACTATCCCTTGGCAAAAATTAGTGTGAAGGGGCACACCTCCATTAATAGGACTCCTACTCTTCAGTTAAAAAAAAAAACTATTGCAATTACTTTTCACATAAGCAACATGACCTCCAAATCAAAAGTAATGGCGTGAAAATAATAACTTGCATAGTAAAATTTTCCATATAACTTACTCTGCTAACAAGCAATCCAGATATGTAACATTGTCTGGAGTGATGAGGTAGAGAACATCATTCATATGAGACACTATGTAGCTGTTGGGAGAAATATCTAGTTCCAACTTCTGACTGATATTGAGAAATGCAACGTCTTCTTCAGGAGAACCACCATATAACCCTCTCACAAAGAAGAGCTGGGAAAAGGTGAGCAGCCAGAGTCCCTTGGAACCAGCCATCTTGCCCGCTAGGACTTGCTGGATGTGGTCCACCTCAGGGGGGAGGGTTGGCCAGTCAGCAAAGGGTGCAACGTGGTAGGTCCATCGCTGTGACACCCACTCAGTATATGGGAGGTCTTGAAATGTGGGGAACTGATGGTGACTTGGTCTGTTGACAGTCGGCTGATATGTTAACAAATAAAATATGGTCCATTAAAGCAACTATATTATCATACTATACCTTTCCAGGAATCCAAGCATCTCCAAAGATGGCCTGGTTCTTTCCGAAAAAAGCCACATAGAGAGCACTGATTAAGACACAAACTGCCAAGTAGAATACTATAGAGAGCTTGCAAACACAGCTTCCATTAATTTTCCATTTCCAGCAGCTAGTTTCTGTCCCGCCAGAGCTGGTGTCATCTTTCGATTGTGACTTGTCTTCTATTGCTAGTAGAAGTTGACTATCATCACCTACTAAGCTGCTCAGGCTCAAATTTCTGCTGTGCTCTCCTCCAACGGAAAAGAGTCGGATTTTCTCCTGCTTTGTGTCGGGGGTAGCTTGGTGGGTTTCCATAGACTACTTACTTTACTTCAATAAGCGACATCAATAAGCGATAACTTAGCTGCCTCAGTATCATAAGATTATGAGTTGCGATAAACTTAGCTTCTCATCTTATAGCTTATCAACCACCAAACTAGCAGGTTCAATCATAGATACTATAGGAGGTTCAATTTTCCTCCTGACCTAATTGCGCTTGCATGCATAGCTAGCATGCATGCTAATCACATGCGCGCGCAATAATAATCATTTATAAAGTGGGCAGGATGGAGAAGTCGGGAAGCTTCGTTTATAAGACTAGTTCTGAGTCTGATTCTTCCGAGAAAAAAGATGAGACAAATGTTCCCATTCCTAGACCTAAAGGCTCAGTGGGACCTAGAAAAGGCGTAGAAGGGAGAGTCATTAGGGCAACCAAAGGTATTGTTGTGGTGTGCATTAATTAAAATAACCCGCTGTCTATATTACTGGTGACCTCATAGCTCCAGATATCCCCATTTTTGAAAGACGGAACTGGCTAATTCACTTGCACTACATTAGAAAAGATTTTGAAGCTTGCAAGGTAAGTAGAAAAATAGCATAACATTTGAACTTAACTCTATTTTAGATGCTAGCGAAACAAATCCTTGTGGAAACAGATGAACTATGTGAATATGCGATCTATATCCTAGGTAAGCAGTGTCTTATTAATTATATCATCACATGATGTCCTTATCCCTAGGTCTGGTGAATCGCCAGGAAGGTGACTTGCAGGCGTCACTGGAGTTATTCCTGAAGGCTGTGCTCCTGAACCCGAATAGTGCAGCCAGTCTCAAACAGGTGGCCAGGGGACAGTAAGTCTAACTGTGGATATACAATATTAATAACTCCAAAAATACGATAGCTATGGACTTCAAATTGCACAGAGTTATAAGGTAGTATATCACTAATACACACACTAAAAATGAAGAAAAAAGGTTAATTCTTACAGGTCCTACGAGTCTTTTTACTCTTTAGAGATAAAAAGCATTGTTTCTCACCGACCGCTGAAATTAAGTGGCTGATTTTCAGCCTAAAGCTTCTTAGTAGCACTCTCTACAAAATTACAGAAGGATTTGTTGGTATCTACAAAGCTACAAACCAAAAATCAGTGAAGTTTGGTGGTTGGTGAGAAGTAATGCTTTTTAGTTTGAATTCGAAAACTGTTCATAGCACCTGCAGGACTTGACCTTTCTTCTTTTTTAAAGTCTACGGTGCAAGTAGTTTTGGAGTTGGTATGTTTTTGTGGTGAATTCTTAGGTTTCTGTTGGGTAGACACAAAGCTGCCTTATCCACTTATGATGAAGCGAGCCTGCTAAGTCCCAATGACTGGGTAAGTGAGCAACTGGACTTGTCCAGTTCATTTTTTAAAGTTTTTGTGACACATAGGAGATTTTGCACAATGAAGGTGTGTGCTCAGTGTATGTTGGGAACTATGATAAGGTAATATATTATACCAGTAAGGGTACTATGGTGCATTAAGTTTCATCCAGTGAGTCATCCAGTAGTTCTTTATGTGTGCAGGCAATAGAGTATTTTCTAGCTGCACTGCAGCAAAGTCCTCAGACTGTGACATATAAGCAGCTGGGAAAGGTCTACTTGCTGACCAATTCCTTGGAGTGTGCCCTGGATGTCTACAGGAAGGCTGTCAGGTAGGAACACACTCCCTGGAACCCAACATTATACAAATGATTTGAAAATGGTTCCACTCTTAGAGATCTCATTTGTTATTCAATAAGAAACCTTTTTTATAGCACTTTTCTCGACTGTTTAGATGGAACCCTGAGGACCCTGACCTTCTTACCACCCTTGGTCTCCTCTATCTCCAACTTGGCAAATCCCATCGAGCCTTTGAGGCCCTGGGAAGTGCATTGACCTTTGACCCTGGTAAGGGCAATGCAATCCTGGCTGTGGGGTCTATGATGCAGCAACACGATGATTTCGATGTGGCACTTTCCAAATATCGAATAGCAGCTGCAACAATGCCTGAGTCGCCTCATCTCTGGAATAACATTGGCATGTGTAACTTTGGCAAGAAAAAATACATTGCTGTAAGTGACCTCTGACCCTACACACACAGTTTGGGAAATTTCCACGACTAGAGTCTTTGATATAATATGAGCATTTCAAAGATTGGAATTCTGGGAGTGTTTAAAAAGCCATAGAGTCAATGTGGAGGTCCCTGATTGAATTCTTTTTTCTTTTTTTTCAGGTATCAGTTTGCATGAGGGGGAGTCTCACTATAATGAGATCCTCTTATAGTTTCTCTAATTATGTTGCAGGCTATTAGCTGTTTGAAGCGGGCCACTTACCTGGACCCCTTTGACTGGCGCATTCTCTACAACCTTGGTCTGATCCATCTCACTACTCAGCAGTATGCTTCTGCCTTCCACTTTCTACGAGCAGCCACCAGTTACAAACCTCAGTCCAGCCTACTCTTCATGCTCCTAGCCAGTAAATCAAGTAGACCTTAGCTTCACAAATGTTAATGAGAGTAATAGCTGTTTCTAAGTAATGTTTTCAGTGTACTCTTTCCATAATTACTATAATGACTCAGCGTCTTTTTGGAAGACTAATGAAAAATGTGTTTGGATTCTGGTCACTTATTGTCGTTATTGTTTTTTTATGATCAGTTGTTCTTACCAAATTGGAGGATATGGAGAATGCAAGTCGTGTGTATGAGGAAAGTCTCAAACTTGAAGAGTTAGTTTATATTCCTTCAATTTCCTTGACTCTATAATACTTGCTATGTGTTTGCAGTGTGACCCCTTTGGTCCACCTCAATTATGCCATTTTCCTGTACAACTCTGGAAAAGCCACCGAAGCAACCAATCAATTCAAGCTCTATGATAGTCACTTGAGAGAGAAGAAACCAGTGAACCCTGACCTTGAGGTGTGTTTACTGAGGAGGGGAACCCCTAAATAAAGGACACATTGGGAGCAGCTCTGTAAAGAGTTTGTTCTCTCTTCAAATAAGGGACACTCTGAAAGAGGACAAACCTTTCAACAAAGGACAGTCTAAAAGTTATACCTTACTCCAAAATGACCTCCAAAAGAGGACAACCTCTCTACAAAGGACAAAAAGCTGGGTCCCAAGTGTGTCCATTATTCAAAGGTGACAGTATAGGAGGTCCTTTATTGGAGAGGTTATTTCTAGGGTCCTTCATTAGAGGTTCCACTCCAGGGCTTTGATACAGTATTACTGAACTTCTTGTTGTGTGTTGCAGATGTATGAAATGGGAAATGCGCTGGCACCTCTTTTGCAGTTGGGGGAGGAATTTATACACATAGTGCCTGGGGGAAAGAGAGGTTCGATATGGGACAATGAGAAGGAGGAGGAAGAAGTCACTGAACAAAATCCTGATGAAAAAACAGGCCCAGTCTCGTAACTCTACTCTTATCAAGTGAAGAAGTGGCATCATAACTTGTACCATAACTCACATATACCACTTCACAGTACGGCAAACCGCTCACTTCATCATCATAAGAAATATATCCAGTGTAAACAGTGTAATGATCTCTTTAATGGAAATGTTTGTTTCCTTAGCCCTAGCCCTAGAGTCATGCGTAAACTCATGCAAAAGGCCATCATGCTAAATATACTGCCTCTTTTTAGCAACAAACCCGAGAGACCAGAGAGAGAGAGAGAGAGAGAGTTGCAATCATGGTCAGATATTGATGTATCTAGACTGTCTAGCTGCATTGACTTCGATCTTTCTGAGTGCATGAGGTCTTAGCTTCCTTTCTGGGGCAAACACTGGTTCAGGCCACTCTGCATCAAATAAACACTCATTCACTGAAACGAAATTAATAGGAACCAGTAGCTGAGGGAATGTTGGGAGATTCCATGTAATTAAAGAGACTAATAGCTTTAATAAGTTAAGGTACTACAATCAAAGAATGAAGAAACACATTCCTAAGTTCTATTTAATGCACACTTACTGAGAATGTTTTGGTAAGTATGGTGTACAGAGTTATCCCATTGCGTCTGGCAGAAGCAGAAAGTCCAGGGAGTTATGCCTCCCTCCACACTCGCGCCATCTCTCAGGAACTGAACACTGGAAAACAACCGTTCCTGCAACCAGCTTTTCTTGGCCACACCCACATAGGGGGAGTTGGAGGGGAGTGGGGTGGAATGGGTGTACAGGGAGAACACATAGCGATGAAAACCAGTTCCTTTTGGGGGGACAGGAGGTAAGTAGGGGATGAGAGATTGACCGCGGGTAAATTCTCCACACCCATTCTCCAGAGGAATGTTAATCCTGCATGGGAAGGCTATGACAACACTATACAGAAAAGCAGCTAAGCATATGTTTGGTGGACTTACACAAACCAGTGGAGAAGTTCTTTAGTGCTGTCTTGCAAGTGGCCATCAGGGTTGGTCATGATGAGACTTGCATACTTGCCCTTGAGACCTTTGGGCAGACTTACTACTGGGGCAGATGCCATGTTTTTAGCTGGCATCACATCACCCCACTTAACATGGTGCAGTGGCATATAGCATACCTCCAGAAACCCAAGGGGACGAAATACAATCCCAAAGACGTCCTGATATATATGATCATGGATCCCAATAGTTTGAAGTTGGTTAGTAGCCTTCCCCCTTGGATCCAGCCAGTCTCTTTTGACCTCATCCAGGGGGACAAACACTAGATACAAGACCACATGATGAGAGCAGGGATCATTGGAACGTTGATAGGCTAAGCAAAAGGGACCACTTGAGCACTGATCATCCTGGAAATGCTAACAAATCTAGACATCATGCTGAATACCTACATTGGTCTCGTAAAAAATTTTTTTACACGACCAAGAAGTGAATCTAGGCCTCATGCTGAATGGCTAGATTCACACAAGTACTATTGGTATATTTGCTCAGAATGGCCCATGGATCATTGCCTCTTCTGCTTTCTGAACATACCTCCCAAGATGATCAGTGACAGCATAATCATGCATGAATAAGTCAACTATAAAATATTCTCTATTGGTCCAACACAATGCCCTGGCCCTGGCCCTGGCCTGATAACATCTACCTACCTAGCTAGCTAGATGTCAAGGTTGATTGGCCTCAGATGAAATTCTCACATGGTTAATAAGGGATGGGTCCCTATGCAGTCCATGGAACCCTTATGATATACCTCCACACACATACACTGCTCAAGTCTTGCTTTTCTCTCTAGGTCAGGATCACGTCGATTCTTCCTATGCGTCTCGGCCCTGAGGACTCGGTACTGTTTGTTGCTCAACTTCCCTGAAGAGTCAATCAACGTACAACACTTCATATTGCATGCCAGTAGAGTGGCAGTCGCTCTTTGGAGAGCACTGCTCCTCAGTGAGAGCAGAACTGTGGCCATGTGGAAATTACTCTAATTAATGCCCGTCACCCCTAATAGTGCGCACCACTATTTTAATTGATGCGCATCATAACAAATTTCATCTAAGCAAACTGTTGGCAGCAGCTATTAACAATGGGAGTGTGGTCATGGGTGGTAAGTGTGTGCTGCATGTATTGTGATATGATTAACTTGTTTTATTTCAGATTGGGTTAGCATCTGGTACAATTGTTGGGGTCTACATTGCTCAAAACTATCAGGTAATGTGTACCATTCTGGACCGCTAGAGTGAACTAATTTTGAGAGCAATCCTGTCATTCTTAAGTGTGTTTAATACTGCCATGGTTGTAGCCACATCCACCTTATCACACTGACACACATTAGATTCCTGCATTATTTGCTGCCTGGCCATAACTCGAGCACTTAATAGCCTGTGCAATTATTGCCTGTGTGAAACCTAACCCATTGTTTGAGTGGTGGCATTACACAGATCCCACATTACAGATTCCACGGTTGAATCTACTACTGGGTAGAGCCACTGAATTGGCATCATCCTATGAGAAGGACTACAAGAGCTTAGAACCAAAAAAGCAAGATTCGAACACAAGTGGAGAGGATAAATAAAACTGTGTCATTACTCATCATAAAATAAGATTTAATAATTATTTTTCTCCAACAGCTGATTGAAGTGGGTGCGCCAAATATAGCAATATAAAGCCTACAAAGCTGATCACAAAAATTAATGCATTATCAATGTCAATGTTTAATGGAACAAAGGCCCAAAGGACTAAATAAAGGTTCAAAGGTGATTACAAGCAATTAAAAATAGAGACCAATGTCTCATTGGTCTCTATTAGCTCGGTCAAAGGTCAAAGGATCATCGCCCAGCAAGAAGCATTACAAAAATTAAAATTAACAGACAACAACAAAGTTCAGTTTCAGCTAAATTCAAGTGAAGATGATCATCATGCTCCTCCAAAATATGCACCACCAGTTGGCCCTCCAGTTCATCATCACAGAGCGGGCACAGCTTGCTCCCCCACCCGAGTATAGTTCTTACTTTTCAATCAATCAAGCAATGTAAAGCCTAAAGGGCATATGCGGGGAAAAAAGAATGTCAAGTGACTGAGGGAGGCTACTCAGGTGTAACATAAAAATGATTTACTCTGCAGTTTGCGCATGCGCAACCAGCAGGCATGCGCAGTTTTGACACCGTTTTGACAGCAATTGACTCGATATCGTTATTTATTATTATTATTATTTTTTAATTTCCACCAACTCTTGCATTGGTAGTGGCTACTGTCGGTGGTTCTTCCAAAATGGAACAGACCAGAAGGAACACTTGTCATACCTGGCCCTCTCACAGACCTCTCACTCCATTGACAAAGGTAAATAAACCAATAGCAATAATAGGTACAAGTGACTTCTTTTTTTCACAGGATCTTCTGGTAAGAGCAAGACCAATTGGTTGTCCTGTTGAAAACAGATTAAACTTCAGTAAGAACTAGTACAATGGAGGAGAGTGTAAAAATCACTATTATACTCTACATCTACAGCAAAAAAGTCAGCTATAAAGAAACCTTGGATGAAGAAAGCTTCAGAGAAGAAGACAGTTGGTTTTTCTGAAGCAATTGAAGTCAAACTGATTCCACTGAGTGGCAAAGGAAGATCCACTAGGGAGTATGTTAAAAGACGGAGAGAGATGCAGAGAGTGAAAAAGTGAATGTGCGAATATGTGTAATGCAAATTTTGACTTAATCTGAAGCTAGATAACCTATATATTATGTGTTACTGGAACTTATGTTTGTGATGTCATATAGCTAGGTAGAAATGCCATAAATTATGTGGCTCTCTCCTGAACAAGTACAGTAAATAGTCTTAAAAGACTAGATGCCTCGGTACGTAGTATCACTGATTAATTTTTGCAGGTATATAAATAATTATAGGAGTTATACTGAATACTGAAGATAGCATGTACTGTCGATGTCATGTCATTATCACATCATAGTTGTAGGCATGCGCAGTGTTGACAGCAATTCAACTCTTGCATTGGTAGTGGCTACTGTCGGCAAAATGAAACAGAAAATATCACAGTCATTTTCCAGAAGGAACACTTGTCATACCTGGCCCTCTCTCTCACAGACCTCTCACTCCAAACCAATAGCAATAATAAGTACAAGTGACTTCTTGTTTTCACAGGACCTTCTGGTAAGAGCAAGACAAATTAGTTGTCCTGTTGAACAGATTAAACTTCGGTAAAAACTACCTCTAAAGTGCAATGGAGGAGAGTGTAAAAATTCACTATTACTCTATCTACAGCAAAGTCAGCTATGAAGAAACCTTGGATGAAGGATTTTATGAAAGCTTCAGAGAAGAAGACAGTTTGCTTTTTCTGAAGCAATTGAAGTCAAATTTACTCCACTGAGTGGCAAAGGAAGATCCTCTAGGGAGTATGTTAAAGTGAATGTGCCAATATGGAATCAATATTGGCAGATGATCAAAATGGAAAGAATTTGTGATGCAATGATATTAGAGAGGGCAAAAATGTATGAAGCAGAATAGCTAAAATTTCCCCCCATTATTCTCAGAATGAAGAATCATAGTATTGATGTAATTATACCAATAGAAATTAGGGCATCAGAAGTTACCTACTTTTAATACATTTTCCTTACATGTATTCTTGAGTTATTCTTTCGGTGACAAAGATTATTTTAATGCAGTGAGTTCACTAAATATATTATATTTTAATTTTGTCATCAAGAATTAGAGAAAAGTAAATGAAGTCGTAGCCTGATTGAAAGAAGGCCGGAAAATATTGCCTAAACTACTGTATAGCTAACTTGTGGTCTCTGGCTACAATGGTCAGGAGGACACTCATTTTAATTTGCCACTTTGTATCATAACATTATTGTCACAGTTGTACACCGTTATCTTTAGCAGGTCTACATTATTTTCAACTGTTCAACTGTTAAGTTACCCTCTCACCAAACAAGTCACTAATAATTATTAGCTAGCTAGCTAGCTTGAATTATCAAAGAGAGCACAGCATATTTTCCCTACTATCTTGAAGCATAATCATTATAATGATAACTAATTCTCTTGAGATGATTGTTAAAAGTGTCACTGAAAAATAAAAACACTGGAACCACCAGACACTGGAGCTACAGAGGCAGAAAAATAAAAACTATTTTAACACCCTGGCCTGGAGGGTGGGGGGAATTATTAGACATGGCTGTAGGGATTGCGATGGAAGACCTAGGGACATTGACAACTAGAAGTAGCTGACCTGGACTGCTACTCTGTGACTTCAGTGTTGCAATGAGGGTCACGAGTTGGTCCCTATCATCTTTGTTCTTTATTCCCATCTCCACAAGGTCCTTCTCACATAAACTCACAAAAAGATGCTCATCCACCTATTCCCATACATTTAGCAATAGAATAAATCATATGAGAGACATTGCATTACCTCTTCTTCCTGGAATATGGTGAAGTAATGACCCATGGATGCTTGTTCAAGTATGGATTTCAAGTCTGCAGAGTAAAAGTGAATTGTTTTGCCCCCTTGGCCTACATCTCTAAGACTTACCTGGATTGTTAATGCCACTAATGCTTTTCTTTTCAGCCTTGAGCCACGTTGGATTAACAGGAGTAGTTTCTGCTCGCTGACGAGATGCTTTCTTCTTGGTGACACGTCCCATCTCCAGATTGGACAGACGTGAGGTCAGACTAGGAGTACCAGAGGTTCGCATTCCCTGCTGCGGTATATCCCGTCTATCAGGGAGGGCACGTCCTAGACCTCCCTGCCCGTGTCCCCGCTGGGCTTGGTACTTGGCCCTTCCGGATGGAGAGGGTTGCCAGGCAAGGGATGAACGAGTAGAATGAGAGGAAGAGCTGTTTTGTGGACTGGTAAAGGGTTGATGAGTTGTCGGTGATTGGAGGTGTGGGGAAGGGGCAGACTTGCTGGGGGAGGAAATTCTGGCCTCCATGGAGAGACGAGGACGGGAGTTGCCAGAAGAGGAGGAGGAGGAGTTGCTGCTTGAACCAATAGAGGAAGGAGCAGAGAAAGGGGAGCAACCTTGGGAAGTTGTGCGCATGCGAGTGGGGAATCTAGAATCAAAGTTTGATGGTCTATCATTCATTGAGACCTGCAAAAAAAAAATCAAGAACATTGAAATCATGTGACCTACTTTTTAGAGGTCATGTGATTTACTTCTATTTGTGGGGGTCGAGTGGCGTATGCATTCTGAAGGCGAGACTTGAGAAGACCAAGGTCAATGGGGCCAGAGGGAGGGATTCTTGGGACAGATGGTAGTGGTGGGGATTTGAAGGATGTAGCACTATTATCTTCAGAACTCTCTATTGCTGCATCGCTTAGAGTTGTGTCATCAGTAGGTGTGGTGCATTGATCAGAGGTGTCATCAAGTGTGGCTATATCATCAGCTGGGATGGCCTTATCATCAGTTGATGAGTGGCTGTTATTGGAAAGTTCCACGTTGTCCAAAGTGGGAGTGTCTTCATTGTCTGCTGTGGGCGTGACCTTCTGAAGTTGCTCCACTGTTATGTTGGCTATCAGTTTAATCATCTTAATATCTCCTGCAATGAATCATTCACATAAAAAAGGAACAATCTATAATCAGAGCAGGAGGCAAGCTCATTACATACATACCTACCTACCTCTTATGTTTGCTATATCAAAGGCCGTATGTCCTTTGCTGTTCCTGATGTTGACATCTGCTCCAAAACGACCAAGCAACTCCACTACTTCATATTTCCTACACAGTTACACAGTATGGGAATCAGTTTCAAATCGCTAGTATGAGAATGAACCAGCACATACCTGTGATTGGTAGCGTGCATGAGAGCAGTCCAGCCATATTTTTTGTCTTTGGTGTTAATGTCAGCCTTGCTAGCCAAAAGAACTTCACAAACCTAAACACACTCCGATAAGTGACCAGCTTTGTCAATTGCTATGGTTACCCCTACATCTTTGTATCCTTTATTGCTGGCAAACATGAGGGGTGTGGCTCCATCTTTGTCCACAATGCAGGCAAGACTTGGTTTCTCTGACAACAGTTCCTTAACTTTACTCACATTTCCTGACGTATCAACACATTGTAAATGTATGTACATTATGTAGGTTATGCATGTGATTGGAATACCTTTATTCACAGCTTCAAATAAATCACTGTTTTCGGACACATTCTCTGATAAGAAAGGATGTTAACATCTTACCCCTACCCCTAGCAAGCTTGAGACTCACTACTGATGGTTCCTCTAGCCAACAGGACTGCCACACTCTGGTGGCCTAGTGTACAGGCCAAGTCAGCAGCTGTCCGCCCTCCTATGTCACGTCCCTCCTTGCTAGCTCCACTCTGCAACAAAATTTCCACCGCAGATACCTACAGCCAGGCACATACCAGCAAGGAAAGTTGGCAGTGGAATATTTGGGCAGAAATATCTCTCTCCTTACTTGGTTATTGAGAGCTGCTAACATTAAAGCTGTCCAGTTAGTGGACTTCAATTTGACTTCGAGGTTGGCCCCACCTCTCAGCAACTCCCTAACAACCTCCACGTGGCCACACTGAGATGCTGCCATCAGAGGAGTCAGGGTGGGAGAAAGCAAGTCTGCCCCCAACTTCTCAGAGTTAACCTAAACACGGTAAATGTTTTTTTAAAACACCATGGCAATGGGCCTAAATAAACACAGCACATAAAATGTACTTGACTGGCTGAAACAAGAGTCTGACCTGAGCTCCGTGGTTGATAAGACTGTAAACCACTCCAAAGTAGCCTCCCTGACTGGCCATGACCAGGGCTGAGGTGTTCCAGCCATTGAGGAGGCTGACATCGGCTCCTCGCTGGAGGAGAAGCACCACACAACCCGAGTGTCCATAGGCAGCTGCCTGCATCAGAGCAGTCCAGCCATAACGATTTTGCAAGTCCATATACTTTTTTCCTCCATCTTCCCGCTCCAAATTATTACTGGACAAACACTGGAATGCAGATATAGTACATTAGATGTAGGTCCTCCTTCCTTCGATCAGTCACCTCATCCCATCACCACTCACCTCCTTATCAAGGAGCATGCGAAGCACCTCTTCCCTTCCACTGGCTGCAGCACACATGAGGGGCGTACTCCCTTCTTCATCTGCCACACCCACTTCCCCTTTCCTTATGGCTTCTTGGAGTGTCCTCTTGTCCCCTTCCTCCGCTGCCCGTAAAATCTTCCTCACATATGACTGACTTTGACTCATCCTCACTCTCAGATGATAGCTACTCTTTCTTAGCCTAGCACGCAGGTAGCAACACTCTATTAAGGATAAGAGTTTTAATGTCCAGCTTTGCTAGATCTCAGTTCAGAGCTCGACTCACCAACACTGCACCTCTCCCTGGCTTGAGTCTCTCCCCAGCAAGCACAGGCTTGCCTAGCAATTCACTTGCAGCTGAGCCTGGGAAACTTCTCACGGACCAGCACCCAAATTCATCGATTGATCAATGGATGAGTCATTCAGGTACCTAATGTTAGGCCCCGCCTACATGCAAGCGGTATGCAGCAAACGTGGCCCCGGGGCTAGGGCTAGGGCTAGGGCTAGTCTGTAGTGGCAGGTGTGGTTTGAGATGGCTATCAAAGGTATACACTTGAGTAGCTAAGGCAGCCATGTTACCCTTTAGCTTACAACTTTGATTTCTAAATAAAGCCCACTATCTTTCTCTAGAGTCTGGTTCCTTGTACAAATTATTGGATGGACCGGCAACACCTGATGTCTATCATACCAGTGACTATGAGTCCAGGTACAGAAACACAGCCACCCCTTTAATTATTGATAATGGTCAGTTTCTACTTGTGGGTGTGATTGGGAGGCGTGGTTTACCATCTCAATATTTATGCAGGGAGTAGTGAGTGCAGGGCTGGATGGGCTGGAGAGGAACAGCCACGACTTGTCTTCCGAAATGCTATTGCTAGAACTAGGGGCAAGAAGGTACATGTGAATTGACAGATGGAGTGCATGTGCAGAGATTGTGTGCATGTATTACTTGGCCTCAGGGAGAAGCAGACTGTGTGTGTATCGGGAATGACATCACTCACGTGGAAGCTGTCAGGTCCACCCTGAAAAACCAGTTTGACAGGAATATAGTGGCCAATTTCACTTACCAGGAGCAAGTACTGGACCACATTTTAAGTCACCTTGGACTAGAGGGAGAGGGGTGTGTCTCCCACCCTGTAGTAATGACAGAAGCTGTCTGCAATCCAACCTACTCAAGGTACACATAATATATATGAGAAAAGTTGATAGATGACGAATGACTCTTTATGCAGGAGTCAAATTACGGAGCTCTTGTTTGAGTGTTATGGTGTTCCATCTGTTGCATATGGTGTTGATGCTCTATTTAGTACCTACTATAACTTCAGCAAGAAGGGTCGATCATTCCAAGATGCTCTCATCATATCCTCAGGCCACCAAACGACATATGTACTTCCTGTACTCCAGGGTATGCTGGACTCCACCCACTGCAAGAGGTAGATTACAATATTGAGCAATATTATCTGACTATGCCCACATCTTGATTGTTAGAGTGAACCTTGGAGGGATGCAGACAACAGGTTTTCTGCAGCGATTGTTGCAACTCAAATATCCTGACCTCCAGACTCATATCACTCTCTCCCGCACCAAGGAAATCCTCCATCACCATAGTTACCTAGCATTGGATTATGGGGAGGAGTTAAAGATATGGACCACACCCACTAGACAGAGTCAGTTGGACTACAGATATGTGCAACTCCCATTCAATCAGGTAAGTCTCACACATGCTGCATTCAATCAAGTATGCTAAGACACTAACTGGTCCACTATACCATGCTAATAGCTGTTAAATAAACAAATCTTTTCAGAAGTTTTAGATGAGACAAACTGACAACCACTACTATACTGGTAGAGAGAAATAAACAATTTTATTGTTTATTTTCCCCCGAGCTGACAGTTACACAAACACCATTAGCGGACACTTCAGATGTTGTATTTTGTTGTGTAGGCAATGGTTGGTGCAGTGGTGACAGATGTGTCTCGTGAGCTCAAGGACAAACAGCGTCGACAGAGAGCTCGCCAACAACTCCTCAAACTCAACAAGAAGAAACGTGAGGAGAAGATTGCCAGCTTGCTCAAGGAACTGGGTCAACACTTGGAGGTCAAGTCCCAGCAAGGAACCATGGACCCTGAAGAGTACCAGTTACTCTTGGAAGATAATGGTCATGATTCCGAGGAGGTGAGTGAGAAGATGTGTGTACAGTGGAACTACACTCTGAAAGTGGACAAACCTCTCAACAACCTTACAATCTAAAAGTCCTCCAAAAGTGGACAACCTCTCAACAACCTTACAATCTAAAAGTCCTCCAAAAGTGAACAACCTCTCAACAACCTTACAATCTAAAAGTCCTCCAAAAGTGGACAACCTCTCTACAAAGGACAAAAGGCTGGGTCTCAAGTGGTTCCACTGTACTCCATGAAAGGGCTCTTTCATGTTTCTCTCTGTTCAGTCATTGGCAGGTGCTGTGCAACAGCTTGAGGCTCAGTTGGAGACAGAGCAAGAGAAACTAGCAACACTGGTCAAGAATCTCTCCATGGATGGAACTGGGGGAGGTCTCCAGAAACAGCAGCAGCAAGAGGAAGAGCATGTGTCAGAGGAGTGGCTCCAGAGTCTCAAACAAAGGAGAAAAGTATGCATTAGTTCCAGTCCGACATTACAGTAACAAACAGGGACAAGATGTTTTATCCGTATTCATTTGATTTTGTCGTATAGCCTTCGATCAGAGTGTGGGCTGATTTCTTTGATCCTGTTTTTTGTAATGCCCTTATGTAGGAGATTCTTGAGAGTAAGCGTCAGCGCCACTTGAAGAAGGTGGAGCTTGGAAAGAGGCGAAGTGCAGCCTCACAGAATAGAATGCGCATCATCAGCAGTTTGGGTGCAGAGGTCACTGCAAAGAAGGGGAAGAGGAACAAAGAGGACACATTTGGCATGGATGACGAGGATTGGAATGTCTATAGAGCCATTGTAAGTCGTGTCTGTTATGATGACATGCAACATGTACGTGACATGCAACATGCATGTGCAGGACAAACATGCAGAGGACAGTGACAGTGAGAAAGAAGAGAATGAATTGATGGACATCATTAAAGTGTTAGAGAAACATGATCCTTCCTACATGAGGTAGCAACTGTTGAGCTGGCATTATTGGAATGATACTGATGATATTTTTTGTAGAGGTTCTGCACACACTCAAGCTTCTCATGTAGACATGGCTGCTTCCTATCAACTGGTTCTTGGGGTGGAACGTTTCAGGTGAGAGAGAGGTACATTTCAGCACACTATGCAGTGTCTAACCATTATATGTATGTACTTGTAAATACAGGGTTCCTGAGATTATCTTTCAGCCTCCTATGGTGGGTATGGATCAGTGTGGCCTGTCAGAGACCATAGAGTTTGTGTTGCAGTATTATCCTCCTGAAGTGCAGCAAAGGCTAGTCCAGGTAAACAAGAAATAACTTTTGAATCATAAAAAAACTACTGTTCCAAAGGTGGATGTTAGCAGTAAGTGTTCTGCTTTTGAGTGTTATTGGTCTCATTAAAATTTTGCCCTTGGTAAAATTTAGGTTTTAATAGCCAAAAGAATGCTTAGATTAATGTTTGAGTGTTTTAGTCTCGTTATGGGAATTGTCCATGCATGGTTATGGTAGATCATATCACAGTCACACATACTTCAGCAAATATTTTGAGGGGGGACAGCTGTTTTGAAAATTTTCCTTTTTATTGTATTGTATTTAGAGTGTGTTTATCACTGGTGGGAACACTCTACATGAGAATTTCAGCCAGCGAGTGGAAGTGGATCTTCGTAGCATTAGACCCTTTGAGAGTTGCTTCCAGATCAGCTGTGCTCAAGACCCACTGCTGGATACTTGGAGAGGAGAGGGCCTATGGGCCACTCAGCCAGCCAATCAGAATGCCTTCATCACCAGAGCAGAGTATCTAGAGAAGGGGTCAGAATTCATGAAGGAACATGTGACCTCTAATGCAATGTTGATACTGAACTCTGCACTATGACCTTTTCACAATATTATCAACACTGTATTATTGACATTGTAGCAGGTAATCAACTGATTTGTCCTTAGTTGCAGTGAATCTTGCAGTTTAAATAGTGATGACATGATGGATTATGTCGATGTTGTAGTGGCTAGTTGCATCTTGTCAGAGATTTGCTTCTGAACAGCTCTCTCTAGCCCTTCTAGAAAGAGTCCTAGTCCCATACCTGTGACCTAGTCAATGAATGAGGTTGATCACATAACACACATGGATGCAAACTGCACCAGTTACCTTGGGAATCACCAGAGAATATGCTAGAAAAGGAAGTTTTCTGAGTGTGCGTCCACTTAGGCCTTCACTTTGTCTAATGTGTTGTATGAACTCATTACTGGGTGTAATTGTGTGGGAGGACTGGACCTTGCTATATTGCGGAGTTGAAGACTGAGTCGTGTTGTGTCATTCTCCAGAAACCTCATGACTTCAAGAGTCCTGAGGTCCAGCAGTTGGTGGGTGGGGTCAATTATCCCCACCTAAATGATAAAGAAACAATTACGGTGATAGTAATTTTCACTTTTTCACGCACTCGCATCAGTTCCTTGATACAGGTGTGGTAGATCTTATAAATAGCTGTCACTGATGGAACACCTATGTACTGTTTGATGTCTGCTCTAATAACAGACAGAGAGGAAATAAGTGAGAGTTGAGCAGTGAGAGGGAAAAAGAGAGAAGTATATACCTGTCTATGAAAGCAATGTCAATGGCTCCAGTCACATTAGACGTGGTTAGAATGAGGACATTGGGGTAGCGTCTAATCTGGTCTAGCTGAGTCAGCAGAGCATTGACTACACGAATGGCATCTGAGGGTTCAGACCCTCGGAGAGCTGACTGGCGAGCAGAAGTCAAACTCTCCACCTCATCAATCAGTACACAGACGAGACAAGATTGATCCTCAATCATTTCCTGCAGCTTCTGGAACATTTTCTGCACTAGCTTGCCACTCTGGAGGGATGGTGAGAAAAATTTCGTACACCTACCATAAAATCCCTACTATGAAATTGTCCTCATGATTATTATTACCTCAGAAAACCATTTTGAGAAGAGGCCATGACTGTTGATCTCGACCAGCTGGCCATAGGAGTAGCGATGGGAGAGGCGGATGGCCAACTTTTGGGCCAGAGCCTTGCAAAGAGACGTCTTCCCTGTGCCTGGAGGACCGTGCAGCAAAACTACACGATTCCACGAGATAATGAGAGGGTTTACCCCTTTATCAGAAAAGAAGAGGGTAGTCTCAGCATAACTGAGCAGCTGAAGAAGAAAGTATAGAAGTTCAAAGTATGCATTGTAACTAGCAATGGCTCACAGTTTCTTTTATGTCCATATCATATACAAGACTATCCCACAAGCCATGAAACTCGACTACAAAAAAAAAACCAAAGCCGAAAAAAATTTTTTTTTCCAGCACTGAGAGACCTTAATATGCACTGACCAGCAGGAAGTGTCCAATGGCTTGAGGCACAGTCCTCACTGTCCTCCTCCAGTGGTTCAGACGAGGGTCCGTCTCCATGCAGACGAAACATGTGTACAATCAGAGGCAGAGAACACAAATCTAAGAGCTAAAATGATCGGGTCATCTCATCAAGTCTAGCTGGTATTTCAAGGACTGACCTTTAATTGGTTAGGAGTGTCGGTGATGGATACGCTCTGCACATGCTCTTTAAGGACAGGATCGCTAAAGTCCTGTAGTACCAATTCCCCAAAAGCCGTGCCTCTTTCCCTTAGCATGTTGAGGACCAAGTCCTTGAGTCTGGAGGATCGCATGGAACTTTCTGCATTCTGACACACCTCCACATGCAGGGTAGGCTTCCCATAGGATGAAGACTGGGGGAGGAGGGGCCTAGGGATGGAGGCGGAGCTTGGCATGGGGACAGAGCTGGGAGACGGGGGAGGATGTGGAGGAAGGATGGGGCCAGAGGTCAAAATAGTATCCATGGAGAAAGAGGATGAGGAGTGAGGGAGTATGTCTAGCCTGGGAAGAGCTTCTGTGCAGGTGAGGTCATGGTAGTCCAAGGCCATCCTTTGGTTATGGTGGCCACGGTCATGGTTGTGTTGCTGGTAATCAGGCTCCGACTGAGAGTCAGCAGTCATTACTGGCAAATCCATCCCGCACACGCGTGACCCCCGACTCATCACTTCAAGTCTTGCTCACTCAGTTTTATGCAGCTGCTTAGCAGCTGCTGTCATGTGAGTTCATATTTCCCGCCAGATCCAGATCAAATTTTCCCGCTAGATTGGCGCTGTAAAGGTCAAAGTTTAGCAAAAATGTCCAGCAAGAGGAACACTCTTCTTCCAGCAATGCTGCCTCTGCTGGTAGTGGAGAGGCGGATTCTACTGCCTGGTGGATCCATATCTCTGAGAGTGGAGGACCCTAGAAAGTGAGTGAGCTTGCATCAGCTGGAGAGACCTGCTATCCTATGCTTGCCCACCACAGCATGAATCTGGTGGAAACACAGCTGTGGAATGAAGAGACCTGGGGAAGTAAGTATGTGGGAGTTGTCCCTAAGCAGTCCAGACAAGCTAAGGTCAAGTCCTGGAATCTGTTGAGTGCAAAGTCTTGAGTTTGACCTTTGCACCCTCTTTAGTTGCACAGTGTGGGTGTGGCAGCTAGCATCAGGCAGGTGACTGGACGGTCACATCCAACCCCTCACTTCTCTCTCATTCTAGTTGGACTTGCTAGGTTCAAAATTAAGCAGATGCGAAGGGAAACCCCCTTTCCTGTTGCCACAGTAACCCAACTCGACTATCTTCCAAATACAGGTACACCAAAATTAATACTCTACTATTATAGTTATTCTTTTTTACTTATGATGAAGAGGGTCTTCCTCCTGAAGTGCAGCCCCAAGCTGCTGAATTCCGTGTCATTGCAGACCAATTTCTGCAACTGCTCAGGTTGGATGCACCTACCATCAAAGTATATATCATTGTTGCCTGCACCACCCACTGTTATTAATTTTATACTTATTTCAGCGTATTCTTGAGTTGCTGCCTGATTATGAACTGCCGGATTTCCTGACGTCACTTGTCAGCACGTCCTATGAAGAGAAGTTGGAGGTGCTAGATGCTGTGGAGCTCTCTCAGAGATTCCGTGTGGCACTTGCCCTTCTTCAAAGACAAATCTCTGTGAGTCTGCATGGTTGAAGCTTTGGTACTGATAAGACATGATATCCTCCCTCTCTCCCTCTCGCTTATTCAGACTCTGAGGACATTGGAGAATGCACCTTCACTCAAGGACAAGGTGGACAGGGAAGATAGCAAAGCCAACAAGGTCAGGCTCAGGGTTCAGCAGATTAATTGCTCTAAAGTAGTTGACAACTATTATGTACAGTTTCCTGATGGAGTCTTTGTTATTCATCAGCGTAAGGGGAGAGGAGGAGGAGGAGGGCGTGGTCTATGGCAAGAAGAGGATGAAGACGATTTGAAGGAACTTGAAGAACGACTCAACTCAGCAAAACTCCCTGACCATGCCCTCAAAGTGGCTCAAAAGGAACTGAAGGTGATGAGTATCTACAAATTTACATATGCGTCTTAATAAAGATCAATCATACTTTGACAGCGTCTGCGAGGTCTTCCTTCCCAGTTCCCTGAGCATGCTGTGTCACGTAATTACCTTGAGACGTTGGTAGAACTTCCATGGTCCAATGCTACAACTGATTGTCTTGACTTAGCCCAGGCCCGTAGAGATCTTGATAAAGACCACTACGGTCTTGACAAGGTCAAGAAAAGAGTCCTTGAATTCCTGGCTGTACGTAAACTTAAAAACTCTCTGAAAGGTGAGTGTACTGTAGGCCAAAGAAAGAATCGTTAACTTTCCTCTCTCATATTGTGTTACCTCTTATTTTAAGGACTTGCATGATGTCATTGTTATATTATACTAGGACCTATCCTGTGTTTTGTGGGTGCCCCAGGAGTAGGGAAGACAAGTGTTGGGCGTTCAGTGGCCCATACTCTAGGACGCAAGTTCCATCGTATCTCACTTGGTGGAGTCAGTGACCAATCAGATATTCGAGGCCACCGTCGCACATACATAGGAGCCATGCCTGGGAGGATAATTCAGGGACTAAAGACGACTGGAGTCAATAATCCTGTCTTTCTGTTAGACGAGGTGGACAAACTGGTAAGACATCCACAACTGGTTTATGAGAGTGAGTGAGTGAGTGAGTGAGTGAGTGAGTTTTTTAATATGCTTTCAGTATCATGGAGTCCACGGTGATCCTGCTGCTGCCCTCCTGGAGGTACTTGACCCAGAACAGAACAATGCCTTTGTGGACCTGTATCCTCATTCTAGTTAATTTTTAGTGGAAAGATAAGTAGCTACCTTCAACTAGTTACCTTTTAGCTAACCTAGCTAAAAGGTAACTAGTGCCTTGTGCTCAATGGAGTGCTTCCTTCCTGAACTATTATGTGATACAGTTATCTGAATATTCCATTTGACCTCTCTCAAGTCTTGTTCATTGCAACTGCCAACAACAGTGCAGAGATTCCCAGCCCTCTCCTTGACCGCATGGAGGCAAGTACAATATCCTTTTATTCTGCATACCTTCATATCTTCCTCTTCCCTCCTGGATTCCATTCGTCTCTCTGTCAGGTGATTGAAGTGGCTGGATACACTGTGGAGGAGAAGGTGGAGATAGCAAAGCGACATCTCTTTCCTAAGCAACTGGAGTTGCATGGCCTGGACCAGCATAAGCTCCAACTCCCCCCACCCATCCTCACACACATAGGTACAACACACTATCTTAATCCTATGCATCTATTCCTATCACTCTTCTCTCAGTGAACAGTTACACAGCTGAGGCTGGTGTCAGAAATTTTGAAAGAATGTTAGGCACTCTTTGCAGAGCTGCAGCTGTCAAGGTGTGTCTTTGTATGGGCTTTTACTTGTTCGTATTAGAATGATTGGTTGCACAGGTTGCCAGTGGAGAAGAGCAGACTCTCCCTATTGTGATAGATCTGGAGAGTGTGGAGGACATTCTTGGGGTATGCAACTAAACACACTGACATGACACAGAGAGCACACGATTTTGTATGTTTAAAATACTACTCTGCAGCCTGCCAAGTATGCACATGAAGTGTGTGAGCGACTGACACGGCCTGGGGTGGCTGTGGGTCTGGCCTGGACTGCCGTGGGTGGGGAGATCATGTTCATAGAGGCTTCCAGGATGCAGGGAAGTGGAGAACTGGTCCTCACAGGACAGTTAGGTGATGTCATGAAAGAATCTGCAAAGATTGCTCTCAACTGGGTCAGATCCAGCTCTCAAAAGGTACTACTCAGTAGTACTCTATGCTCTAATGTATGTATGTATGTATGTATGTATGTATGCGGTATTGTACTGTGCAGTATGGCTGGTCATGTGAGGGTTTGGACCAGACTGACTTGCACCTTCACTTTCCTGCTGGTGCAGTGGGTAAGGATGGTCCCTCTGCTGGTTCAGCCATTGTTGTGGCCCTGGTCTCTCTCTTCAGCGGGCAATGTGTACGGTCGGACACAGCTGTGACGGGGGAAGTCACACTGAGGGGACTTGTGTTAGCAGTGGGGGGAATCAAAGAAAAGGTGCTGGCCGCTCACAGAGCTGGCATCTCACATGTCATTCTGCCACGCAAAAATGAGAAAGACCTCAAAGATATTTCTGACAGTGTTAAGGTGAAGTGTGTGTGTGGTATTGTGTGGGGATTACATGGCTGGTTGCTTGGTCCCCTTGCAGAGAGATGTGAAGTTCACTTTGGTGGATAATGTAGAAGAGGTATTAAGTAGTGCTTTCAAAGGAGGGATTCCAGCAACTGCCAAGAGCAAACTATAGAGAACAGAACAGAACAGCAAGTCACTCAATTTAACCATCAGTCACTCTGATGTATTCCAATTCCAATGATAAACTTATTAACAAAATGTGATGGTAATACAAAGCAAATAAGATTGGCCACAACAAATTTGCACTGATGATGGACTATTTATCTGGAATTGCAATGCCAAAATATTGGCATTCTTCATCATCAGAGTTGAAGCAGTGGTAGGAACAGATGGGGGTGTATAGAGGGACATACTTGATGGCAGTCACTGAATGTAAAGATGGTATCACCTACACAACATTACATAATTATTCTGTGAACTCCATAAATTCCAATGATTGTGGATAGCTAAACCTTTTTTATAGACTTGAACTTGACACACTGTAGCCAAGAGTGGACGTAGGGCTCCCCACAAACTGCACAAGTCCCAGCAGCATTCAACACTCTCGCTAGGTCCATGTAAGTCAACTCCAATTCATTCCGAAAACGTTTACTGTGAAACAGAATTTATGCTACAATGGTAATCTTTTCACTGTATGAATTATCTCACTTCTTCCTGAGTTCTTTAACTACATTGCGTGCAGCTATTTCCTGTGGATATTATATGATGATGAGCGACAAGACATGAAAAGATATATTGGACACAAACCCTTAGCTGGAGGACCTCTTGACATTGATCAGCTGGGACTGGAATGTACGGCAGGAGAGGATTATTCTCAAAGTGAAATTCTCTGAGTTTCATGACTTCAAGTTGGGAGGGAAAGAATTCCAACTTATTGGAAGAGACATCAAGCACCCATAGTCTCTTGCAACCTCCAATGCTCTACAGCATACAACCAATTGCTTACAAGAGGATGAAGATTTATATATAGTGCCTCACATCTGGCAACTTTTTAAGCTGATTCTTCTGCAGGTGAAGTTTCTGAAGGTTTTGAAGTGTTCCAATGTTGGAAGGAAGGTTTGACAATCTGTTTCCATCTAAGTGCAGTTCCAACAAACGATGCAACTTTCCAATCTCTGATGGGAGGTGTGTGATCTGATTGTTTGAGAGACCTAGGTATTCCAAGTCTTGCAGTAGTGATAAATCTGCTGACAGACTGGTCAGGTGATTATCATTCAAATTCAACACTCTCAGATGAAAAAGTGATCCTACAAATTTGATTTAAAAAGTCACTATAAGCTAAAACAAGGACTCATCCATTGCTCACTGAAGAACTGGTTTGGTAAGGTCAGAAGGTTATTCTTGAAAAGATGAAGCGTGTCCAAGTTGGAGAGGGATAGTAAATGAGAGAGACACTGACTTTCCAGCTGATTGCTTCCCAGATTCAGATAATTAAGCTGCATATGCAATGCAATATCCTCTCAAAGCTACAGAATAAAGTAGCTATGCTATGTACGCTTACTAACTGAAGTCAAGTTTGCAAGGTGGCTTGGCAATGCCTTGAGGCCATTGTTCTTGGCTGATAGGTAGGTTAATAGTTTTAATCTTCCTATGGACTGTGGAAGAGCTACAATGTTACTGTTATTGAGGGAAAGAGTCTTTGTGTGAGACGTTAGAGCCTTCAGCACCCGATGCTCGCAGCTCTGTTGCACGGTTGCCATGCCCACAAGTCGAGTATGTAAGGTACGGGTCGATAAAAATTAATGCGCATGCGTAATCTCAGCGCGCGCAATTTTTAGGTGCAGATGATCGATCAAGTCGACGGACACCGCCAGCTACATAATGAAGGCTAGACCGTCTAACACCCGTGACAATGCCAGGAGAATGTCACTGACTCCCTATAGTCTTAGAAAACGTAGAGCCAGAGGTAAGCTTAAAAGATACCAAAGTGGGCGGGGTAACTTAGTATTTCCTTTTGAAGGGAGTACAGGAACCAGCTCTCCTGACCTAGTGGACTACACTCCTTCAGCTAGTCAAATTCAAGTCCTAGAAAGTGAGTGAATCAGTGCAACATGGTCTTCTAAGTATGTCGTGGACTATCATTGACAGAATTTGTATCACGAACGTGTCACCTGTTCTGTGTGTCTCCCTTATGGAAGTTTGAAACTGCCAGTAGGAACCTAAAGGACTATTCGGACTCACTGACCAAATTATTGGTCACAGGAAGTTCTGTTGAAGGAGAGAAAGAAAGCAATCAATTGATGGGTAGTGTGGATATGATTCGTACTCTTGGTCCTGATAACGCAGAAGCTGTGCGAATCATAATCAGGCACAAAAATCCACGAGGTACAGAAATACTCCTTTAAAAGACCTATTATGTAATATCTTTATGATTGCTAGCTGCTCCTCTCTGTACCATGATCCTTTGCCGAATGTGCAAACCACTTGCCATTAAAAAAGGTGATTAAAATACCCTCACGTAAGAGGCCAGTGTGATATTGTTTATGAAGCACAACAAAGATGACTAAGTGCATGTGTGTATAGGGTTTAGGTACCTTCCATTGATGCTAGTACATGGCACAGCTGGGATTGCTCAAGTCGTTGTGGAGTGGTTGCAAAAATCATTTGACTGTGTTATCCAACCTTTTAAGATAGAGGAAGAGTGTCTACGTTCACTGGCTGCCGAGTATGCCCCGTCTACCCGTGAGTTTTTGATCATACTATACTGCAGAATGTTCTCACTATGTGTGATGTTATGCTCTGAAGCTAGCGAGACTCAAGGGAGACTAAAAGGCCTGCACATGTTCTACCATTTTCCTGATGAGGTGAAGAAGGCAGGGCTGAACAGTGTTGAAGTGGAAGTTCCTTATGACTCCGTGCTAGCATTGGTTGGTGGGAATCGAGCAGCAAATCCAGCCACACTCGCTCCTGACGAGAGTAGTTTATCAGATCAAACTACACCCAGCAGCACTTTGCTAAAGAGATTAGAAGAAGATATTGTGCTAAAGAACTTTAACTTGAAGCTATCTGTGAGGACAAAGCCAAGAATAATGCTCTAACTTTAAACAGTTCTCTAATTTTGTTACACAGAGTCTGAAGTTAGTGCAAATATCCACATCCACACTCCATGTCCAGAATGATGGAACCATCAAGGTATTAGATAAACCTCCAAGTTTGAAAACAAAGGTACTGGTTTAATGTTAATGCATGCAGTTTTGTTCTGCCAATGTCGTGATACCAGTCCTTCATGCCGTACAACAGTCAATGACATAACCACTTCATTATTATTGGTAAGAACAATAATAAGGTGGAACGTGGACCTGGTTATTTGTTTTTTCTTATTTGTTTTTTCCTATTTTTGCCAATCCTCCAGCAACAACTCTGTTGAAGAAGACCCGATAGCAAAGGCCCACTGCTCTGAACACACCCATCAGCAACACCTGCATAACATCATCGCTCCATCAAAATTTGTATCAGGCAGGCTTATAGCCTAAACACTTATAATAATTATATGAAGCACTGTACCTGAAGCACTGCATCCCAAACTCTGTGTGCAGGACTGAAACCAGCAGTCAGAGTACCCAAAATGACGCCATCCATGCCATGAGTGATCTGAAATGCACCTCTTTCCACCCCCGTCCATATGTCCCTGGCAATGGTAGTTGGTTGGAACACAGTGCCAAAGGAGGCCAGGTTACTCTGGATTGTGTCCCTCTGTGGTACCTCCGCCTGCAGTTGAGGGGTGTCTGTATCTGGAGGGAATGAAATGCTAACGTGGATGTTATATGGCTTCAGTTCCATCTGTAGAGTTTCAGCCAATCCCCTTAGTCCATATTTGGTGGTAGAATAAGCTGTGTAACCATAGAGACCAAGCTGTCCTGCTTGAGAGGAGATGAATACGATAGTACCACTTTTCTTGCTAATCATGGATGGAAGCACTGCTTTGGTTGGGTGAATGCTCCCAAGAATATTCACCTTCAGAAGTTCCTATGAACGGGATGAACATTACCAATGGGTGGGCCTCAACAGTTATTTCATACACCACCAATAGTTACGAGTTTTTACCTCATATTTTTCTGGAGGCGTGTCTAACATGGTTGCAGTGTGTGTGATGCCTGCACAGTTGACCAAGATGTCAACACTCCCCACTTCCTTTTCACTCTTGGCAATCTCCTCCATCACACTGACCTGTGAAACATCAGCTGCCACCACATGCACCTTCTAAACAATGCAATGTCAATTAATCCTGCTGATCTCTCTGAAATCAGACCTGATTGGTGCCAGTAACAATCAGTTCTTCCAATTCTTTCTTTGCAGCGTTTAATCGCACCTAAATATAATACACAACACTTATCTTCTCTCCCCATTGCATGAAATGGATGTACATTATTCCTGGCTACTAGGGTTATTACTGCTGCCCCTCTCCTAATTGCTTCAGCTGCCAGACACTTGCCTATCCCACTGCTACCTCCAGTGATCTGCAATATCATTAATCAAAGTAATTATTTTCATTGCTAGCTACAGATTCAGACTGACCATGACATGTTTCCCCTTCAGTGAGCGAGCCTTCCTACGAGATAGCAGAAATACTACCAAGGCACAGCCCAGCAGAAGAAACAGAATCACACCCCACATCATTTAAGTGGGTGTGGCGCATGGCATGCCATTGTGGGAGTGGCTATGACGGCAATTTTCAATATTACTTCCGCTAATAGAAAAATATCGCACAATTAGATACCTTCTAGTTCCAATCTCATGACTGTCATATCGACACTACTATGATTGAGTAGCCAGGCTCTGAAACATTTGCCATATCTAGGAGAGAGAAAAAAGAGGTGTTTTTATCCATCACAGAGCACTTTTACAACGACTTCAATATCGTACTAGTGCCAAGATGGCGGGAACCACAATGGAGGTAAGGTTACTAGTAGTAGCAGCAGCTGTTGTACTGTTGTACTGGTATAGAAATGCACAATCAGCTAGTTTTTTATGTGGTAGTGCCAATGCTAATACTCAGGCCACTCGGCCTGGCTTTGCCAAAATATTTGTTTATCATCATCACATGATAACCACATGACATTACAATCCCCTTCCCTCTCAGAAAGCTATTGATTTAGCAAAGAAGGCCACAGATGCCGACAATAGTGAGAAGTATGATGAAGCACTTCCACTCTATGAGCATGCGGTGGAGTATTTCCTGCATGCCCTCAAATGTAAGTTAAAACAGCCAACCACCACTAAGTTATGACTGCTACACATGATAATGTAGATGAAGTTCATGGTGACCGGGCAAAAGAGAGCATTCGAACGAGGTGCACCCAATACCTGGAGAGAGCAGAACAGCTCAAACAGTACAAGAAGAAGGGTAAAGTACATTCACATGGCTCTACTGCTGCCAAGGAAAGGAAGTGAGTGTATCTCATCACATACTTTGAAATACCTTTTCATAATACTATCCTTTTCCCACAGAGGGAAAGGAAGCGGAGGAGGAGGAGGAGGAGGGGGTGGTGGTAACTCCAGTGATGAGGGAGACGCTGAAAGTGACTCCAGAAAAAAACAGTTGGAAGGTGTGTTGTTGGTTGGTGATGAAAAAGAAAAGGATCAACATTTCTCTCTTTTTCTCTGCAGGTGCTATAGTAGCAGATAAACCCAATGTTCATTGGGATGACATTGCTGGGCTGATGGTGGCCAAAGAGTCTCTTAAGGAAACTGTCATTATGCCTGTCAAGTTCCCCCACCTCTTCACTGGTGTGTGTGTGTGTGTGTGTGTGTAGAATGTTTCTTCCATAAAGGTTGTATCAACTTTCTTAATTTTGTTTATAGGAAAGAGAAAACCTTGGCGAGGTATTCTGCTCTATGGGGTGAGTCCAGTGGAGTATCAATATGAATGGTTTCACCATTAATAGCGGGGGCTGATACAGGGGGCGAGGGGGGGCTGATACAGGGGGGGTGAGGGGGGGCTGATGCAGGGGGTGGTGGGGGGGCTAATACAGGGGGCGAGGGGGGGCTGATACAGGGAGTGGTGGGGGGGGGGCTGATACAGGGGGCGAGGGTACAGGGGCCCCTCCTTTTTTTCAACATATCAAATTAGTGCTATGTTAGTAGCTAGAGACACCTATAGATAGGCTACATTACCCCTGGGGAGAACCTTTCATTAAAATGTATGATCTTTTCCAGCCTCCGGGAACAGGGAAATCTTACCTGGCCAAGGCAGTAGCTACAGAAGCTGACTCCACCTTCTTTTCCATCTCATCGTCTGACCTGGTGAGCAAGTGGCTGGGTGAGAGTGAGAGATTGGTCAAGAGTCTCTTTGAATCGGCCCGGGAAAAGAAACCAGCCATCATCTTCATCGATGAAGTGGACTCTTTATGTAGTTCTCGATCGGATTCAGAGAATGATGCCACACGACGAATAAAGACAGAGTTTTTGGTGCAGATGCAAGGAGTAGGAGTTGATAATGATGGAATACTAGTCCTGGGGGCCACCAATATTCCATGGGGCTTGGATTCAGCTATCAGACGACGTTTCGAGAAAAGGATCTACATTCCCCTCCCTGAGATGCAGGCTCGCAAGAGAATGTTTGAGATTCACATAGGCAACACTCTCACTAATCTTTCTCCTACTGACCTCAGCACATTAAGTGCCAGGACAGAGGGATATTCGGGTGCTGACATTGGCATTGTCGTACGAGAAGCTTTAATGATGCCAATTCGTAGAGTTCAAAGTGCAACACACTTCAAGCAAGCAAAAGGTCCTTCCCCTGAGGATCCCACGACTATAGTAGATGACCTTTTGACCCCCTGTGGTCCTCGAGATCATGGTGCCCAGGAGATGTCGTGGATGGATGTACCAGGGGACAAGTTATTAGAGCCTAAGGTCACCCTCCCAGATTTTTTGAAATCAATACAGAACAACCGACCAACAGTCAATGGTGCTGACCTCAAGCGGTTTGAGGATTTCACAGCAGATTTTGGACAGGAAGGATAGGTTGATGTTATGTGGGCATGCTATACACAATACATACAATGTAGTACTAATATGTAGCACGAACAGCATAAAATTATCTATTAATTTTCGTGTGTGAGGTCAAAGAGCACCTTATTTTAAACAAGAATTTTACACCATTATAAATATGTATTGCTGAAGGAAAGGATCATCAAAATTATAGGCAACATCATGAAAGGTACGTGGGGCTAGCTGAGCTAGCTTTCCCTGAAGCAAAAATTAATGCTGAACCATGGTAGCCAGTTGCCTAGGTAATATTCAGCTATCTTGCTTGTGCCTGCTGAGATGGCGGCAAGGAACACGTCACAAGAGGTGAAGAAAATTACTAGCTACTTCATCAGCAAGGCTTATGCATAAATGCATAATTATATTCCATAGAAAGCTGTTAATTTAGCGAAGAAGGCGAAAGCTGCTGATGATAGTGAAAAGTATGATGAAGCTCTTCAACTCTATGAACATGCAGTGGAATATTTCTTGCATGCTCTTAAGTGTGAGTGTGCAACCAAACTAGCTAGGATTAAAGATCAAGTTATGAAGTTAGCTATATGATTTTTTAAACTTTTTTTTTGGTACAGATGAAATTCATTGTGCCCGAACTGCAAAGATCATTAAAGCCAAATGTGAAGAGTACCTGAAGAGAGCAGAGCAGCTCAAGCAGTACAGGAGGAAAAGGAAAGTATGCTCGACTAGCACTGCGGCAAAGTGAGTGTGTTGGAATGACACTGTTCACATCACCAATGTATACACTGGTCTGCAGAGGGAGTGGATCTAGTGGAGTTGGGGACGGAGATATAAGTGAAGATGGAGACAGTGAAAATGACTCAAGAAAGAAGCAGTTGGCAAGTACATATTATGATTGTTGTGTGTAGTTGTTGAAAGGGTTTTTGATGCTCTCTTTCTCTGTAGGTGCAATAGTGGGAGATAAGCCCAACGTTCACTGGGACGATATTGCTGGGTTGACAGTGGCCAAAGAATCTCTCAAGGAAGCAGTCATCATCCCTATCAAATTCCCTCACCTCTTCACTGGTGAGTGTGCGTGTGTGATGGAAATGCAGACGACACAATCTGTTATTTGTTTTTAGGAAAGAGAAGACCTTGGCGAGGTATTCTACTTTATGGGGTGAGTCCAGTGGCCCCACTTAACTCTAGGGTCTAATCACTAGATACATTTTCCAGCCTCCAGGAACAGGGAAGTCTTACCTGGCCAAGGCAGTGGCTACAGAAGCCGACTCCACCTTCTTTTCCATCTCATCGTCTGACCTGGTGAGCAAGTGGCTGGGTGAGAGTGAGAGATTGGTCAAGAGTCTCTTTGAATCGGCCCGGGAGAAGAAACCAGCCATCATCTTCATCGATGAAGTGGACTCTTTATGTAGTTCTCGATTGGATTCAGAGAATGACGCCACACGACGAATAAAGACAGAGTTTTTGGTGCAGATGCAAGGAGTAGGAGTCGATAATGATGGAATACTAGTTCTGGGGGCTACCAATATTCCATGGGGCTTGGATTCAGCTATCAGACGACGTTTCGAGAAAAGGATCTACATTCCCCTCCCTGAGATGCAGGCTCGCAAGAGAATGTTTCAGATTGACTTAGGAAGCATCCCCACTGACATTTCCCCTGCTGACCTCAACACATTAAGTGCCAAGACAGAGGGTTATTCTGGTGCTGACATTGGCATTGTCGTACGGGAAGCTCTAATGATGCCAATTCGTAGGGTCTTAGGTGCTACTCACTTCAAGCAAGCAGAAGGTCCTTCCCCTGTGGACCCCAAGACTGTAGTAAATGACCTTTTGACCCCCTGTGGTCCTCGAGATTGTGGTGCCCAGGAGATGTCATGGATGGCTGTACCAGGGGACAAGTTATTAGAGCCTAAAGTCACCCTCTCAGATTTCCTGAAATCAATACAGAACAACCGACCAACAGTCAATGCTGCTGACCTCAAGCAGTTTGAGGATTTCACGGCAGATTTTGGACAAGAAGGATAGGTTATTGACGTGATGCTTAACACTATTTATGACTGTACAGTACAACACAATGTTTTGATGAAATCACCAAGTCTTGTTCTTAAAACCACATGCCAAACTGCTTGCCTGCAGCATTGTAATAATACAAAAGTTTAAAGGTCACGTAACATACACACATACTACTTACTGTAGCAACTCCAGAATTGACAAGTTCCATAGTTCCCTTCATCACACCTTCCATCTAACAATCAGGAAGAAAACACATCTCCCACACTACAATTATAGCACAGACTTGCCACATACCTGACGTGCAGCTTTCCCCAAGAGCTGGGCATCTCGAAGTCTATTATCAAGGAAGTCCCAAGTGTCTTTAAAGTCCTCTGATTTGTCCTGAATCATAAACAATTCTGCAGTAGAAATAACGATACTAAGAGCCCACCCAATGTCCTGATCATGAGACGTACCAGTAGTGGAGTAGATTCCGGCTAAAAAGGCTCTTTTGCTGTACCAGTTGATGTCAGTGGATCTGTCTCCTGCCCAGTACCACATGTCATCCACCATCAAGGCCAAACTCTCCAGAGACCAGTTTGCATTGGAAGGTAATGCCTTTAGAGCCATGGCCTAACATAGATGAGCACACTTGTTAGATCATGATAAGTGAAGAACTATGACCCTTATCCTATCCCATGGAACATTCCTATACAGGGGTACCTGCACTTTGCACTCTACTTGCCTGGGGCCACTGTTCCATATATGGCACAAGCATCCTCAGCCGGAACTCAATGGCAGAATGAATGATCTGTTTACTGCTGCATAATAACAAGCAGATGGGGACAAAATAAATATGGATCCAAGTTTAAAGTGGTAGAACGTACTTTCCCTCCTGTTTCTCCAAATATTCAGTCAGCTTATTATTACTGGTTTTCTCAAAGTAGTGGACCAGATCACCTGGTCCACATGGAAACATTTCCTCTTGGTTATAGTCATGGATGTCCAGTGACTCAACTGCCACTTGTAGAGCAGTCTCACTCCACCCGTGCTCAGGCACTAGATCAAGGGCAGCTGACAGGATTAAAGTGCGTGCATTATCTCCACCATTTTCCTCTTCTGTAAATGATGACTTTGATATGATGGTATCTTCACTGTCAATAGCCTCCTTCTTGACAGTTGAATCCTCAGCACTTGCATCTGCATCAATCACAAATCTGCTAACAAAGTTGATTGCCGTACACATGCATGCTGCACACATATACCATGTATGCATGTACATATTATTCCCACTGACAGTTATGCTACCTGTAGAAGAGGAGGAAGGGGTAGATTTCATGGTATTGCTGGTTGTGGGTCCAGTATCTGCAGTCCCTGAGAAGTAACGAAATCTTCTTGCGAGACTCATGGAATTTGAACAAGCATTTCCTCTCACCCTAGACTTCATGCTAGTAGCTGAAGCTGTGGCTCCTCTACGCAGTATAGGCTGCGAGAACCTTACCAGGGCAGTGCCAATGCGGAGCATCTTTGTGTATCACCACATCAGTGTTTTCATAGCAGTGAACTTTGACCTTAGCCTTGGGTTTATTTCGGATAATTAGATGAGGTGAGAATTGCAGGGAAAGCGATAGGCTATAGTTCGTAGCTGGTGAGGATGGCCTCGCACATAGCAGGGCTCTACGATATGGAGAACACTCTGGGATCTGGACATTTTGCAGTAGTCAAGAGTGCTCGGCATGTGTTTACAGGACTTCGCGTAGCCGTAAAAGTCATTGATAAGTTGAAACTGGACGAAGTATCACGGACCCATCTCTACCAGGAGGTCCGCTGTATGAAACTAGTGACTCACCCCAGTATCATTCGTCTGTACGAGGTGATTGACACACAGACTAAACTGTACTTGATCCAGGAGCTGGGAGATGGAGGAGACTTGTATGACTACATTATGAAGCATCCAAATGGTGTGGAGGAGGACATTGCTTGCAGGATATTCAAACAAGCTGTATCTGCCATTCGATACTGCCACAAACTTCACGTGGTCCATCGTGACCTCAAACCGGAGAACTTGGTCTTCTGCTCTCGCACGGACCAATCAGGGAACCCTGCCAAACCTCGTGTGAAGTTGACTGACTTTGGTCTCTCTCGTACTTTTCTGCCAGGGGAATTGATAGAGTCATCCTGTGGTTCACTGGAGTATTCAGCACCTGAAATACTTCTTGGGGACTCCTATGATCCTCCTAAGATAGGTGTGAAAATATACACATAAGATTCCTGGAAGAGACATCTCATATGGCTCCCTACATAGGGAAGTTTATACTTAGGCATGTGGTTGTGCAAATTGTGATGCTGTTTATGGGTTAGTGTGTGAAGGGCCATCAGTTTATGCCGATAGAGCCATAACATGTATTAGCTTGAGAGAGTTGGTGTTTAGCAAAACATTTACACACCTCATTTATCTTCCATTATTCTTTCTTTCTCTGTCTCTCCCCCCACCCCTGGTTTATAGATGTGTGGAGTTTGGGGGTGATTCTGTATATGCTGATAACTGGTCGTTCTCCATTTGCATATGGAGGAGCAGGAGAGATCCTCACACGCATCATGGACGGGAAGTACAACTGTCCCTCCCATGTATCAGCAAAGTGCACTGTGTAAGTTACTTAGTACACATAATAATGTGATGCAGCTATATCATATGACTGCTTGTTGACAATTTTCAGTAATTCACTTTCTGGCAGTTTATTATTTATTTTCTGTGTAGTGAATGTAGTGATTCACTTCACAGGAACACCAGATTAATAGACTTGAACTTTGTACTTGCAAAGGTCCCATTCCTCGTAATGTGGTATACCCTGACAGCATAACTTATTGTTCTGTGATGGAATGGAAACTCTGTCCTGTTGATATAGACTTGAGTGTAGTGATGCTTGTCCTAGTGCAGGGAGACTCAGACATTCCTGGGACATATTTCCTTACACTGGTATCAATGAGAAAGAAGAGTTGCATCTGTGCTAGTAACCTCTGAAGTTGTTCCTTTACAAGCTGTTTTGTCATGAGGCTGGTTGATCTAGTACAAGCCCTTTGTAATAATATAATATAGTTGCCATAGCTCTATGAAGTGTAGCTTTGATGGGCACCTAATATAATATGGTTATGAATGTAATCAATCCCCATACAATGTATAGATTACACACGTTTCATACCTGCCATGCCAACCTGTAGTGCCCACTGATATAATGTTGGAGTATTCACTAATGTAGCCCCTTGTATCAGATTCTTGGGAGAAAGCTCTCTTGGACTTGGGAAATCAAAAGTTAGAGTTGTTATCTTTAGCTGTAGCATCAACAATCATGACTTAACATGGTTGTTTATGAGATGGTACTGGTCATAGTTTTGGTATCTTGTATAGAATGTTGTATGGACAGCATCATAAATGTTTTGTTTTTCCTACTGACATGATCTGACATGACGTGATCATGCCGATAAACAACATGTGTTTACACATGTAGGTTGATACAGTCCATGTTATTGGTGGATTCTAGTCGGAGAGCATCACTGGATGAAGTGGTGGCTCACCCATGGCTTGAGGGCGTGGAGGATGAAGACGATGCCCCCCTTCCCACTATCAGCAATGTGGAGGAGATCCCTCCTTCCGAGGTAGAACTCATTGTCTGCAGGATGGAACAGGGCGGTTATGGCACCAGTGAATCCATTTTAAAGTGAGTGAATCCATCTTAAAGGTTTGCATATGAAGCCATCTTTAAAAGTAAGGCTTACTTTGTAAATGTGAATCCATCTGAATGTTGTCCTGTCCTGTCCTGTTGTGTTGAGATGTCCTAGACACCACAGAGTGGGAGGGGATATTAGAGGTGTCCTGTTTCCACAGAGTGGGAGGGGTTGATGGGGCATTCAATAAGCAGTTTTGGCAGAGAACTCCCAAATGAGCTGCCGAGTCATTAATAGCAGTTAGGACACATCATCACTATATTGAGGTCAAATCTCCGACTGCCAACTTTTCCCACCATATTCATAATTGTATGTCCTACTGTTGCATAGCAATGTCCTGATCACGACAACATTATGTCATAGACAGCACCCAAATTTTTTTGCATGTTTTTGTACATGGCAACTACAAAAGACCAAGGACTATCAGAAATTCCACTGAAGTCAACATCAGAACATACTTCACATTGATTTTTGAGGAGGGGATGTGAAATAACCACCACATTGAAGTAGATATGTAGGAGTAGGATCTTAGCTCACTCCCTGACTATTGTCATCAGTACCTGCATGTTTCAGTTAAGTACCTCCATATATGTAGCCCTTCCCTTAGCCTCTGTATATGGAGCACTCATTTATTACTTACAGGCTGATCAAGGAGAAGCCATATGGGAGCACAGCTGCTACATTCTTCCTTCTTGCAGAGGCAGAGCGTTACAGAAAGTACACACAATCACAGAATACCCCTTCTCGTGTCCGAAAAAACACCACTCTCTTTAGTCCAACAACTCAAAATGGCCCTATGTGAGTTGCAGATATTCACGACACTTGTATTATTGCATTCATGACATATATATGGTTGATTCACACATCATGTATATCCAAACATGGTTGCTCTCAAGGAAGAAATAGTTGTATATGAGAGGAAGGTCTATGAATGAGACTCTGTAAGAGTATTCAAGAGCAAATCTTGCAAACAATAATTATAAGAGAATAGACACTTGTCTCCAGAGTCTCCACTTGTACTATAGACTATAGCAAGGGACACTTTAGGGGAAATTTTAACGAGACACGTTTGTTCTGAGCAAGAATACATTCATAGCAATTTATTCAATTCTGTATAGCACTTCTCCTTTTCGTTCCTTGGGTTCTGCTGAGTCAGGGGTATTACAACGTCGCACCACAGCATTTTCCCTCACCCCTAGCAACCAGTCCACTTCTGAAAAAGATCCATTTAACGTCTTGAGGAGAACCAGTGATGGTACAAAGTCGTCACATGGCACTCCTGTTAACACGACCACCCCTACTCGCAAGTTGACTTCACACACTTCAACTCCTAATGTCCCTTCTCATTTGCCCAGTGATCCTACTTCCCCTCACATACCCAACACCATCTCCCCCTTCAAGCCCTTTCAGTCTCCTCGTACAATGGGAGTTGCAGGGGAACAGAGGTCACTTATCCAGACCCCCAAACCTGCCTTCCCTCTCAATGTCCAGTCAAGTGAGGATCCTCATCGCCAGCCCCTCCCTGCTGCCATGATCCCCACGGCAGCACCTGCACAGGCCCCAGCTCCACCCGTCATGGAGAACATTGATCACAGTCCTTACATCTTCAGGTCACGAGCCTTTTCCGTAGTGGACGAGGAAAGTGAGACTGAGAGTTTAACAGACATCACAATTCAACAGCAACCTCAGGTTCGCCAAATGTCATCCAGTCCTCCCCACACGAGCCCCCACCACCCCACGTCCCCCCATGCCAGTCCGAATCACCCCAGTTCCCCCCACATAAGTCCTCAGTCTCGTTCTCGCAGACTCAAAAATGCCAGGAGCTCGCCGACTGTATTTGGCTCCATCAGCAAATCTGACATTAGTGATGATGAGGAGGAGGAAGATGATGACATTGTTGAACTCATGACCACCTCCGGGCGCTTTCCTAATAAGGGTGGGACTTTTCCTCGTACATCGCCTAGCAACTCGCCATTGCTGGTCAGCAGACGATCACCCACACACTATCTGACAGGCAGTTCTGATGATGAGATTAGTGTGTTCGATTCGAGCATAAAACATCGTAGCAAGAGACATCCATACAGGAAGCGAAGTATTCCCAAGTTAGCACGTGTGGACAGCATCAGTTCAGATGACGGGAGAGAATTTCAACAGACTACCACCACCAGAAGACAGAAGTTGCTCAGGCTGAGACAGTATAATAGTCTACCATCCACACCTGCTGATGAGAATAGTGCCACTGAAGGCTTGAATGAACTGCTGGACACCATGAGGAGGAACAGAAGTGGGTCCAATCGGACTGATAGTTCACAGAGTGATGGAGGAGGTGGCGATAAGGACATGGGGGAACTGGCACGTTCTGTATTCACTATGTTTGAGCAGAGTGACGAAGACTCTGGTCATGTGATGATGGAGACCAATCACAGCACTGGGACAATTGAAAATGGGACGAAAGGAGGGAAAGAGGGAGGAGGTGGACGGAGGACTAGCCCCAGCACCACTTTACGTTCTGTATTTTGCAATGTTTTATGAAAATACGGTGTACACATCATCACTGCTGCACACTTACCATCAAAAATTATTTTTAAGTTATTTTTTGTGTATTTTATTATTTACATAGCAAATGTTCACAATAAATAATTATTTATGAAAAGCTAATGATATGTAATGGGTCATAAATGAGTTTCTATGCTCCTCCCCCCAGGGCCAGGATTCCAGGAGGTGAAATAACACTGATTGATGCTGAGTGAGCAATGTTGATAGATATTGTGGTCACACTACTGGAAATTTCGCAAAGAGAGTTCTTCCACGTGGTCTGGTCCTCCTACGTCGGCATAGCAACCAAATAATTCCTGCCCCTACCCCTACAAGTCCAAAGAGTAGGTAATTGGAGGGGCTGTCCCCCATTTCATCCGCTGAAGAGAATTCTCCGTGTGCTTTCAAGTTCCTACTGGGTCCATCACTGGCACCCTCCAGTGGTGATGAAGGAATTCTGAAAAAACTCCCTGTATAGGTTGAGTTAAGTGGGCGTGGCATGACCCAGTGTAGTTTTGGACAAGTGGGAAGAGTTCTGAATTGTGTTGGGTTACTGGCATCCAGCACGTGCGAGTAACGATGAAGTCTATTGCCTGCAGGCGATAATTATAAGATGGTAGCAAGATGTGCACCACTGTGCTGCGCTGTGCATCACACTCACCTTCCATGTGTCGTGGGAGATCAAGGGGAGGGGGGCGTGTCTTCTCACTGGCTGTAAAAGGAGGCATGGCCCCAGGAGTGGTTGCATATTTCAACAATGAGTCAAGCAGCCAGAAGCAATCTAAATTATTGGCAGTGTAGTGACACGACATGATGGCCACATGTGTTAATACCTCTGTGAAGGTGGGCACTATCTAGACAGTTAGAGTCGCCGAACACCACCACCCTGCCTCCCGACTCTGAAGGGGTTTGGTAAAATCCCAAGATGGGGACGTTTTGTAAAGTCATGCTGTTTCCACGTATCACTTCAGAGCCTGTAAACATCGTCACGTGTAAACATCGTCACATGTAAAGGATTCTACCTTGGTCACTCAGATCCCTTGAGATGAGCTGTCCGGCTTCTGGCCAGCGAGCAAGGCCTGCACCTGAGGAGTAACTCACTGTGCGAGTTGCAAGGGAGAACTCGCCCTCCAGCACTTCATCGCTGAGGGCTGCCCCCCAGGGCATCAGCAAGTGGTTGAGTGCAGGTATGTTGGCTCCACCAGTGTCTGGCATCCACCATTGTCTGGTGTTCTCGTCATAAAACTTGATTTTACGCATCACCTTCACGTTATACCAGTCAGCAAAGATCACCTAAACAAACCGTATCATGTATGAGATCAGCAACATGAGAGAGGTCATGTACGTATGAGACATGGGGAAGAGATCAGCAACATGAGAGAGGTCATGTACGTATGAGACATGGGGAAGTAAAAGGCTTAGATCTCAAAGTACTTGAAGCTACCACTAACTCTGACATGACTGAAAGATGTGACAATATTTTACATACTAAGGAGAGCCCCTTGTTGTTAATGTCAGCTTTGATTTTCTCCACTTCCTCAGGGAAGAACTCGTCTTCTGTGTCGACCACGAGCACAGCTCCATACTGACTAGCATCAAAGCAAGTCAGGGGAGATCCAAGAACCTCCACAAAGTAGCCAGCACTGCGCAGACTGGCATACATGTCTCTGAAGTTGGTATGGATGTGGTCTCCATTCCAATCAAGAGGATTGTTCTTCATCCGTAAGTTGTCCCGTGGGAAGTAGCCAGCAGGGTAGCGGAGGTTGTGGAACTGGTCCCACAGGATTCGGCGAGCACGAGGGGGTGTGGGGATCACTGCGACCCTCACCGGTAGGTGTATGGTGGACAACAAACTCTCTCCCGATCCTGTCGACTGTAAACACACAAAATGAAACTTAAAGTTTTTGGAAGCATATGAAACCAATTCTGTTGAGGTTTAGATTGTTATGGCATTGATGACCATGGTGACTCACACTAGCTGGAGATATGACGGTAAGGGAGATATGTCCCTCAGCAGTGCCGCTGTGAACACGAGCCTTGCTGGTGATGCTGAAGGTGACAGCCAAGTAACCTGACCATGGCCACAGAGAAGCAGGGTAAGACAGAGATACATCCAGGTAGTCTCCATGGAGAGGCAGGTAGGGATGCCAGGTGGGCTACATGGAAACAAGTAGAGCAGTGTAGTGTCACAGAACAAAACTAAGTAGACCAAAGGTGTAGGTGTGTGAGAGCACAATAGCCATGGGGTCATTAGATTCCATTGTATCAGGGTATGATACTCACCTTGGCAAGAATTCTACCTGTCACGCCCATTCCATTCAGTAGTGTCACCTACAGTCAGTCAGCACACAATGGAGGGACCACTAAATGACAAAAGGACTCCTTACATTGATGATGACAGGGGCTCCCCCATAATACAACGGCTGAGAGCAGTAAGGCCAGAAGTAAGGACACTCAGTCAAGTCAATATAGCTGGGACTCAAACTGCAAATGACAACAACACATAATACACATACATACATACATACATACATACATACATACATACATACATACATATACACACATACATACATACATACCTTGCATGTGGTTTATAGACACTAAGTTCATGATAGGCACGAAGCAGATCCAGTTTTCCATGTCCTTGTTCAAACATGTTGACTCCACTCAACCTCTGAGCAGAAGCCATGAGAGCTTGCTTCATGCTGGCAGGGTTGACGTGGGTGTGGTGGACGGCACCTGCTAAGAGGGCCACGGCCCCTGCTACCACGGGGGAGGCCACACTAGTCCCGCTCAATGAGCGACAACCTCCATGGAGAGCAGAGCCACGTACACCTGAACCATACGTCACTATGTCTGGCTTCACCCTCCCATAACCCTCGGGCAATTCCTGTAATACAACACAACAGGAGCATGCTCAGTCTAGGAGGTTAAAGTGATTGCTTAGTGTTACTGGCTTGCTCACCCAAGTGGTCATGCCACGAGAAGAAAAGCGTGCTATCTCATCTTCAAAGTTGATCCCTCCCACACCTATGACATCCATCATATCGGCAGGATTGTTCAATGTGCCATAGAGTGGACCATCATTGCCAATGGCAGACACCATAATGACACTGTTGGCAGTTAATTCCCACACCTGCAAACCACACACAAGACGCGCACACACGCCAGCTTATTATATGGCATCCTATGTTTTACCATCACTGTGACCCTTTCTTCACTGGTTTCAAGCATATGCAACTACACAAATTACCTTGTCAACAAATGGCTGATCAAGGAAGTCGGGGCCTCCAATGCTGAGGTTAAGCACATCAACTTTCTTCAGAATTGCATAATTGAAGGCATCCAGAAACCATGAAGTGTAGGAAACCTGAAGTTAAGGTTGCAAGCGACTAATCATTAAATGGCTGATAATTTATTAAAGTGCTCTTACTTGATTGTTAGTGAACACTCTGAATATGTAGAGGTCAGCATCTGGGGCAAAACCAAGGCATTCTGCTGAGCTTGCTATCACTCCTGCTACAAAAGTGCCATGACCGAGTCCATCATTCAGGCTCTTCTCGTCTGTCCAGTTTGTACGATCACGGATCCTACGGAAATGAGGGTGGCTTCGTGCAAGACCTGTGTCAAAGATGGCTACTTTGACTCCCTTGCCAGTGTGCCCCTTACTCCATAGCACATCTGCATGAAGGGCAGAGGTCACCTGACGAGGAATGGCTCGCATGAGGCGACGTCCTGCATACCAATAGCGGCCAGGCTGGAGAGAAGAGGGGAGGAGGGGGAGGGGAGAGGGAAGGGGATAAAAAGTACTGCTTGAGATGACAGAAACAGACAACTTACAGAGTAGTCCAGAGATTTGCTCATTTGAAACCTAAGAAGGGGACAAGAGTGAAAGAAGAGGAGTTAGGCAGGAGATGATGGAGGAGTAGGAAAAGCTTACCTGGACTTCCATCTGGTCTGCCATTCACAAGCCTGGCCTGCTTGGCACCCAGAAGGATCTACAAACAATGAAGATGTCATAGAAACACAAACAAGAAGTTGTAAACCACAAAATTACCTCAACCACCCACCCAAAATAAGCAAGACTGGCTTTTTCTATACCTTGTCCTGAATTCAATATCCTAGTCAGTTTCTTCTGAGGAGTGACTTGCTTGATTGCGGGATGCTGAGTCAGCGCTTCAAGAGCCTGGTGGTGTGTGGCACTGAGAGTGACCACACTGAAGTCACTGGGGTAGTCAGAGGAAGGGTTAGAGCGAGGCAGGATAGCCCAATCATGGAAAGGCCGCAAGGCAGCAGAGATGAAACCATCACGAGCATTAGATGTGTAATAACTGGTGAACATTACAATATACTCTGAATCCACAATGGAGGTGGTATACTCGACTGATCCACCAGGAAGAGCAGACTTGCCTTCTCCAGCAACTACAGTCACGTTGAGGGAGCAACAGGGCCCTTGGGCATACGTCATTAGCACAGGCAATAACAACAAGATTCTGAGGACAGCCATCACGATCACACACCAGCCGGCCACACCATCTGATACCCAACTGACTCGATCTGATCTGTCTTCTGCCGAACAATACAAAAACCAATCAAAAAAATCTCCTGGTACAGTATCGCTCGAGTAGAGGGTGTGGCACTTTCGTTTTACTAGATAAAAAAATTGAAAAACTTTTGAGGATGACTGTGAGGGGGTTGCTGTTGATAACTGCTTGCCTTTTTAGCTGCTTGAGTGCGCAGAGAGGTGCTTATCGTAGCTTGGTACAGCCTCAAGTTGTACACGAGTTACCAGCACTCCCCTTTGGCTATGATGACTTGGAGCCTCTGGTGGATGCAGCCACTTTAAAAGTCCATCACTTGGGGCATCACAGGGCCTACTGCAACAAAACTAATGCTGCATTCCAGCAATGGAGGGCTCATGTGTGTGCATAGTCTGTAGTTAGTAGCTTGCTATCAACACCTTATAAGTCTATGCACTTGATATTAAATTCTCTGTCTGATGTCCCTTTGCAATAGGAAAGTTATGGTCCCATAAGATGTCTATTTATCTTGTGTGTGTAGGATACAAACTCTGATTCACTTGCTCATAAGTCGCTTGTTGAAGTCCTTCAGCATTTATCTGAAGTTCCCGATCAGTGGAGGACTAATCTGAGGAATAATGGAGGGGGTTTCCTCAATCATATATTCTACTGGGAAACAATGTGCCCCTCCCCCCAGGCAACTGAACCATCGGGAAAGCTTGCCAATGACATTGTGAAGACCTTTGGCAGTTTTGAGCAGTTTAAGACAGAGTTTACTAGAGCAGGAAAACAGTTGTTTGGATCTGGTTATGTGTGGCTATCTTGGAACACCACAGGATTCCTCACTATTTCCTCCACACAAAATCAGGCAAGTCTCATCCTCTTTTACAGTGTGGATGTGATTAATTAATGAATATCACAGGATTGTCCTTTGACCTCTGGCCTGTATCCAGTGTTGGTACTGGATGTGTGGGAACACGCATATTACCTGCAACACCAGAACAAGCGAGCAGACTACATCTCTGCATGGTGGGAGGTGGTGTGCTGGAACTATGTGGCTGAGATATTTCTCTTCTGGCAAGACTACCTGAACAATCATACTCCATCACCTTCACCTCATCAGGAACTCTAGAATAAACACATTGTCATAGCCAGAAGGCAATTATTTCTTGTTGATCCTGTACAGGTAGTTTTGATATAAAAATGACACACAATCACTGTTCTGTTAAAGATGCTTTTAGAACTGCTTGTAAAGTAGCTTCTTCATCTTGTTCATAATCCTGTAATGTATGCACACACAGAGAGAGATATTAGGTGGGCATGTGGAAGCTATGTAGATGGTTGACTCACCACATAAGTTTCATACTCAAACTTGTGCCTCAAGTTGAGGTGTTGTACAAAGTTTTGGCTGACCTGATGAGTCACTCCCCATGGCATGGATGCACAAATAGGACACACCTATGTATGTATGCATGCATGATTCTGCCACCTAGTATAGTTATCACCAACCACTTTATCCTTGGAGTGGGCATGGTGAGTATTGACATGAGTGACCAAGTCTGAGCAGCTTAGGTTGACTTGGGGACAGAGAGGACAGCTAAACGTTGAGCGGTTAGCACAAGCAGGAGTTCTAGAAGGTGGCACATTTTACATCAGGAGCTCAATATCACATGGACTGTACCTGGTTTGCAGTGGGGCTGAGGGGCGTGGCAATGGGTGTAATGTGCAATGTTGATTCCAGTCTCTCAGTAGACACTGCAAACCACAAATAAGTTGATATTTCTGTAGACTATTGGGTTATGGAGAAAGGACATACTGATAAACCACAGATACTACAGGTTATGCAGGTTGTGGTGATCTCTCTCTGGAGCGGTCGATGTTGTTTGACGTCTTGTGAGAGGAAGGGGGTGCGGCATATAGGACATTTCATAGAGCCATCAGTATCAGGAGGAACTTGCTGTAAACAGCTCGCACAGAACCTGTCAAATTGAAATAAACACAAGAACAGAAGATTCAGCTGCTGGCAGCTCTATCTGAGAAGTCATATTGACCATCTCTTACGTGTGCGTGCAAGTATTGACATAAACGGGTGATTTGAAGACCTCGAGGCATAAAGGACACACACAGCGGTCATCTACCTCAGTTGCCATACTCCATTCAAGATTCAAGCATAGATCTATCTATGATTCAAGTGGTAAAGGGTTTACGTCATAAAAAGCTACTTGGCAATTGGACTCATATCATGCATCATGGCTTGGATAGCAATGTTATCAGAAAATGAGCGGCAATTTATCTTGGATGGTGTAAAGGCTGACTTGAGAGCAGATGGAAGAGGATGTAGGGATGTCAGACACTTTGCTATAGGGACAGGTGTGGTCTCCAACACCAGTGGCTCTGCCAAGATTGAGAGGGTGAGTGTATTGACATCTTCTGCTTGCCGACATTGATTCTTGTGGTGTATTCTTTAGGAGCGAACTGTTGCTATCATTGGAGTGAAAGCCGAACTGGGTGAGCCACACCCCTCCACCCCAGATCAGGGACGAGTAGAGTTTCATGTGGACTGGTGAGGAAGAGAGCGAGTACTGAGTTACAGTCACATGATTATTCATCTCATGCTCAGTTCTGCACTGGCTGGACCCATCTATGAGAGACGTGGTGGAGAAGTGCTGAGTCAGCATCTCGCAGAACAGCTTAAGGAGGCATATATGAGTGAAGGATGTCTGGATTTTAAGGCCCTTGGGGTCATTCAAGGAGAGCAATGCTGGATCCTCTATGTCGATGTTCTGGTATGCAGCTGGTTACATCTAGTGATGCTTATGCAAATATTTATGGTCTTCCAAAAAAGGGCCAAAATTTATGTGACCAAAACTCCAGCATGATATTTTTGACCTAACTTGGTGATAAACTTTTCTTTTTTTTTTGGGTTTTACTAGCCTCGTTCCCAGGCCCTTGTAGTCTCTCACCAAAGAAAAAGTAAAGTACCGAGTGGGAGGAAGAGAAGAAGAAGAAGAAGAAAAATATTTTTCTTCTCTTCCTCCCGCGCGGTATTTTACCTTTTCTTTGGTGAGAGACTACAAGTGAGAGAGGAAGGCCTGGGAGCGAGGCTGAAATTTTACCAAGGCTATAGATTTGTCCAATATTTTATTGTCAGATGATCGAAGTGGGAGGGAGTGCACTGGACACTCTGTCCATAGGAGTAAGGGGAGCTCTGCGCTCCACCCTTCTACCCAAACTCACTGTCACAGGGGAAGGAGAGGAAGTGGAGATAGAGGTCTCGGATAACCCCCATGACTCAACACCTGTTGATGCAGAGGACATCCCCATCATTATCACATTACACCAGGTGCAAGCTTCATCTGGGAGTGTGTGTGTTACTTGTATGGTGTTTTCAGATCAGTGGAGAGTATGTGGTCGACTGCAGTCTCGAGGAAGAACTGTGTAGCAGTTGTCAACTAATGTTAGCTGTGGACAAGCATGGCAGAATTCTTTCCACCAGCATGGAAGGGGTGAGGGGAATCCCCTACAATAAAATCAATGATGTCATCCAGGTACATATCACTGTGGTCTTAATCAATATTGTGATAAGTGTTTATCTTCAGGTGGGACTGGAAGTAGCAAAGGAAGTTCTTGATACAATGGACTCTGGTCATCAAGACGATAACAATCAAATTTTTTCATGACAACAAAGCAAAGTATCATACATCAAAATAGATTAATTGTGGTCTATGAGGATGATGTAATTTCATCAAAAGGAGTGAAGGAATTTTCTATTTCGGGGAGGATGTGATTTGTCTGTTCCTTGGTAGACAAGTGTTTCTCCCACTCTTGTATTGTCTGCTGTGGTTGGCTCTTGCACTGGTCACCACATTGCTGCATCAGCAGTTCCAGCTCCAATATCGCCTTCTGACTGCTCTTCCATGTTTGGTAGTAGTGATGGAATGCTGCCATGTAGAAGTCGTTCACCACTGCAAACACCTGGTCCCTCTTGTTGCAGAGTTTATTGAGAATACCTCGATCCAAAGCTTCAAGAGAGAGCTGGGTAAATTTGAAGGACAGCACACAAAATGGTGTTACATGTCCACTCCCATAACAATACTGGAAGATCTCTTTACAGAAGTGGGCAGTTTGGGGGTTATCCAGGAAGTAGATGAGCTGGATAAGACCCAGTAGTCCCACCTCCTGCATATCGTCAGCTGGATCTACAGAGCTGAATCCTATCTCTTGCCAATGGGTCCCAAATCTGCGACAGGTCAGGTTCTTGCCCGTCAGTTTGGAGTAGATGGTTTGCAAGGTGTTGAGATGTAAGCGATCTCTGTCATTTAGTGGATAGTAAGCTATGGCTTGGACCAGCAGTTTCTCATCTTGTAACTTTTTTGAGAGTTTCGGTCGTGAAAAGAAACTTGATTTTGTCTGCTCTGACTTTGCCCGAGCTAGTTGTTTCTTTAAGTCGGTGTTATGAAAGTAGGTCAGCATTTCACTGAAAGTTACTTCGGCTGTTTTCTTATGAGGGAAGGAGTTTGAACGTTCGAATTCAATAGTGGGTAGACTGTCCCATTCGTACTTCGTGGCTTGGTACTGAGAAGTGCTTGGAAGGTTCAGACTTGTTACCAACTCAAAGGCAATGGTTTGCAAGTAAGAATAAGCATGGTCTAAACTTCTTGATGAAATGATGTAGTCAGGGTCCAGTTCAGAGTGTTTATCTTTGGTTTGGTGTGGTCCATTGTAAATCAAGACATATGAAGCTTCCACTCCGGCATTCTTCAGCTGCTCTGCACCTTTGTTGCTGACATTTAAGAGTACACAAGGTTTGCCTTGTTGGATGGCTTGTGTCAGTGCCTGGTGGGACGTTCCAAATATCTCTCCACCTACCACAGGACTATCTTCCTCTGTCAGATCGAACAGGGAATCACACCTTTTGCCTGACTTGATTAATTCTGGCTGTGTTGCAGCTTTGAGGAAGACTTTATCCATATGCTGGTGCTTGTCCCCCATGTGAGGGGATTGTGTCAAACTCTTGCTATTTTGAAGATGGACCATGGGCTTTCGCTGAAGTGGTTGTGAGTTTCTTCTTCCTTTCCTGTGGACTCGAATATGCTCTATTAAGTGGCCCTTCTCTATTGCCAGGGACATTTGCTTGTGGGAGAGGAAGTGGAAGTCAACTCCATGGAGCTCATTGGGTCTTCTCTTCCTGGTGGTGCTTGCCACAACTTTAGCAAAAATGGAGGGATTGGAATCAGCCAGTTTGTTTACCAAATGAGTACAGCCACAGCCGCTGGACCCATATACTACAAGGGTGCAATAAAGATGCTCCGTCTTGCCCAACTTGAGTGCAGACTTTGGGGAGGGGTGTGTGACCGTTTGGGCCTCCTTGATCCTACGTAGTTGTGAAGTGGGTGTGTTGGGGGGACTGGTGTCCAAGGTATAGTGTAGTGCAGGTGGTGAGATGGGTGTGGCAGAGGTGGTGGATTCACTGACATTAGTGAATTGAACAGATCTGGCAGAACTGGCTCTGCTCAGGAGGGGAGGTTTGGCATGTTGAGTTTCTTTGACCTTTTCTCCAGTATCACTGCAGTCAGTTGGAGAGCTTTCGTTGATAGAGAAGTCGAACTCGTCATTGGTATCTTGATTGGCAGGTTGCTGGACACCGAGTGGACTTGTCATAGAGATGTAAGCCACTTCCGCATCATAGTCAAGAGCAGACTGTAAACTATCGTCCAAGCTGAACGTCGTTTCAGCCATGATTTCTTTGGTTCTGTTTATTTTTCCAAAATGGTTGCAACAACACTGCAGCCGTCGCCCACTTACATGGTCAGCCCCTCCCACTAATAATAATGATATTCATAGTTAGCTGCCCAGTGAGTCCACGTGGCCCATCAGTACAAGTAAATGGCCACTCTCAATCCCTTACTTGTGTCTCTACTCTCTGCGGAGAAAACTTCACTAGAAGAAGGTAAAATAATCTCTCAAAATAAGGTTCCATATTATGTTCTTATTAATGCGCACCAACCCTAGCCTTGAGCCATGCCTCCGGTGCTAGTTCAGTTTCTGATCGTGTGGAGTGTGGTGTGCAATGTTTAGAACTGTTTTGCCAACTGAACTGGACGGGACCTCCTGACTCAAGGGTGCATGCTAGCCTGGAAGGGTTGGTGGGTATAGCAACAGTGGACGAGTTCAATCAGGAGGCACTTTCAGCACTTGGTTGTGGTGGACAAGTAAGTGGGTGGGGCTAGGAGGTTACGTCTCTACGTACATTTTATGTGTGCTTACTTGTTTTCCAGACTGTTTATCGACTTTGTGTGCTACCTCTGCTCTTGCATGTTTCTAACTTTCTACTCCTTTCCCCCAGTGTGCTGGAGAGTAGTGGGGAGCCCCTGCTCATTAAGCGATCAGCAATACAGTGTCTATTTGTGCAGCAGCATCTTTTGGAGGAGCGGTCTTCTATGCTATGGGAAAAGGTATGTCGTCTAATGGAGACTCTGGACAAACTTACAGACACAAGTGGACTTTCTGAGTAAGCGTGCATGCATAGACATTTCTAGTTTGGAAATGCTTTTTTTAATTTTTGGAACAGGTCAGAGCAGGGTGAGCTCTATTTGGAGCTGGGTCATGTGGCATTGTATTACTTGCAGTATGATAGGGCAAAGGTGAGTGGTTTAGATGGTGATGCAATGGTTGTTACTTTCTATGAACAGAGCTACTTTGAAAGAGCTGGAGATATGGCACATATTGCCTTCACACTAATGGGTAAATGGGATAGAGGGTGGAGGCTAGTGTGAAGCCAGGGAGGAGAATTAACCAATGTGTCATAGGTGCCTTGGGGAAGAGGACTCGGTTCCAAGAGACTAACATAGCCCAGCTGGTGTTGAAAGTGACAAGTGAAGCAGACGATACTCACCACAAGCATGAAGTGGAGACAGTGGCTGATTTGCCTAAGGAGATTGGCCTTGATGATGACACATTACTGGACAAGGTGGTATTTGCAGATGCACAGAGCAAACAATATCTCCAGCCTCTCCAACAAGCTGTACTCCTTGCTTGGTGGTAGGTAATACTTCAAGTAGGAGTAATCATACTGTGATTTATTTGGATTGTAGCGCTTATCAGAAGAAGACTAAAGCAGTGGATAGAATCAACAGTGAAGAGATGGAAGCCTATTTGAGTGTGCGTTTGTAGTGTGTGGTGAGTAGTAGCAGTGAGTATTGTGATGTGTGCAGTGTGTGCTGGAGTCCCCTCAGTGCTGGGTGGTGCAGGGCTACGCCCTCTTTCTGAAATCCCAGCTGGGGAGACAGCGCCATAGGCTACAGCAAAGAAATATGCAGCAACTTGAGGTTAGCATTTGGTGCTCTCTATCTCTGTGGATGGTAACAATGTTCACGACTGCAGGAGCTAGTCCAAAGTTTTAGTCGCCATAATCCTGAAGTATGTATATTATGTGGTGGTAATTGCGTAGATGTGAACTCACTTGATTGCAGATCAAGTCAAGGATGAAATTCTTCCATTCTGTGCCCATGACACCAATCTGGACCATCCAGGTATCTGCTGTTCCCTCCTTCGGTCCTTCTTTCTAAACATAAATGTGTTCCGTACATGTTTAGAAAGAGCTGGCTGGTGTGTTGGTGGGACTCGGTTGCATGGGGAGTGCAGTGGAGGTGTTGTCTCGCTTGGAGTTGTGGGAGGATCTTGCTGTGTGCTATCAAGCCATAGGCAGGAAAGCAAAAGCCAAGGAAGTGGTCCAGCAACGGCTTGATCTTCACCCTACTCCCTCCCTCCTCTGTCTCATGGGGGACATCGCTCAGGTCAGGTGAAGGGGATGGAGCGTCTCTGTGGGGGAATAAGGATGTATTCATTCTGCTGTACGTGATTATTTAGGATCCTGACTACTACAAACAGGCCTGGGAGGTCTCCAATGCTCACAGCTCCAGGGCGCAAAGGTCGCTGGGACTGTGGTATTTGAGGAAGGAGCAGTATGAGGATTGTATTGTCAGTTTACAGCAGTCATTGGCCATTAACTCACTGCAGGCAGGTACAACCAGCTTCCTTACTCTCTCACCACTCACATAGTGTCCTGCTGTGGTTGCAGGATGGATTGTGGTTTAGTTTGGGCTGTGCAGCAAGTCAAGTGGGTGACCTTGACCTCTCCATCAAGGCATGGCATCGTGCAGTAGCTCTTCAGCCTGATGTGGGTGCAAGTGAAGACTACTCAGTGTTGATGCTGTGTGTGTTTTTAGTTTGCAGAATGCTGGAACAATCTTGCAGGAGCTTACCTCAAGAAAAAGGACAAGTGAGCAGTGAAACAGCCTTTGACAGGTGATTCATTCTATTTGTCCTTTATAGACAGCGGGCCCATCGGATCTTCCAGGAAGCTCTGCGCTGTAGCTATGACAACCCCAGAATATGGGAAAACTTTCTGGTGGTAGGCCAAAGATTGTCATTTGGAGTGACAGTTAGTAGCCCTGTGATTGTGCAACAGGTGAGTTGTGACCTTCAGTGCTGGGAGGACAGCCTCAGAGCATACCACAGGATGATCGACCTGCAGCACAAGTTTGTGGATGCGGAGATTTTGTCAGTTTTTGTTCATGGGATCACTGAAGGGTTTTCTGACAGTGCCACTCCCCCAGGTTGGGCCTTAGTCTTAGTCCTTTATGTGTATGTTATGATGTGGTTGTGTTTCAGCTAGTCAATATCGAAGTGCTTTGGGGGAGCTGTTAGGGAGAGTGACGTCCATGGCTCCAGTCAAGGCAGAGGTGTGGAGTTTGTATGCTCAATTTCACCTTAGCAGTACAGACAGAGAGGAACAGCTTAAGGTTCTCTATTACCATTTTAATAAGATTAAGGAAATATTTTTGATCTGTTGCACTCACCTGGTTGTTTCTAAATAATGCCCTGCATGCTGTAGGGTGTGAGTGAGCTGCAGAAGGCACAACGTGCCATCAGACTGAAGTCTGGCTGGGAGCGAGAGGTGGAAGGTTTGGCTAGTGTCAGCACCCTAACATTGGATTATTGCAGAGGTGATTAGCTATTGAATGTTCTGATTCGTGTGTTATTAATGGTATTTTATTCGTGCAGCTTGTAGACAATTATTTACTGGTGGTCAGGGAGAGAAAAAAGATGCTCTGGCCAGTTTATCTTCAGCTAAACTTGCCCTTCAAGGTGTGCTGAAGAAAGCCAAGGTGAACTTCCTCACGTGACATGCAGATCTTAGCCTAAATGGTTTGCAAAATTTGTGTGCAGGGTTTTGGGGTGACATCTGAAGAGCAAGTGGAGTGCATAGTGCAAGACTTGCAGGCAGAACTGGAACTATTGTCTCAAAGTCTCAGCACAGTCAATACATGATATTATTACTCAATATTATGAGGGTGGCGTGGGTGTAGCTGCATTTCGTGACCTTTCACCTTTTGGTTGAGCATGGTGGGAAGGAGAAAGCTCGGAAGGTTGTTGTTAGGAGGTATTTTAGCAGGTGGAGGGGTCGCAGGAACTGTAGCTTATGCTAGAGCCGACTCTATAGAGAGAAGGAAGATCAAAGTTGGTCTAAAGGGCGTGATACGATTTATCAGGTCAATATCTGTGGGTTTGCTCATCTCCTTGGACTACTACTGGGCTGGACGTGGTCTGGATGAGGCAAGTACACACATGACACCAGGCTTAGTCCTGGCAGTCTCATTATCTGATCTGTGTGGGATTTCTAGGAGAGTGAAGAATATGATAGAGCAATAGAGCCATGCCACCAACGCTGTGCAGATCGCATTGTTGCAGGAGCTCTCAAGAACGGTGGACTTTATATCAAACTTGGTCAAGGGTTGAGTACCTTCAACCAAGCATTGCCTCGCCAGTACTTGGACACACTCAAAACTCTCCAAGACAAGGTCAGTCTTGCTGAATCGTATAGTGGAACCTGTCTATTAGTAGTATACCCTCCTGAAGTGTCATTTTTATCTTGCTAGAGATGCCTCAACATTTAAGACAGGTTTTACCATAATGGTAATAAAAAAGATCAGGTTGTGAGTTCTGAATATTTTTGCAGGCCCTAGCTAGGGAGTTTCAAGAGGTGAGATTAGTGATGTCATGTCGTCCAAGTGATATGCAGGTGGCCTTTCTTACTAGTTAGATACACTTTTCATGGAAGACTTTGGGAAATCTCCTGCCAAACTTTTCAAGAGTTTTGACCAGGAGCCGATAGCAGCTGCAAGTTTGGCACAAGTATTCAAGGCAGTGACTCACTCCAACAAGACGGTTGCTGTCAAGGCACAATACATTGACCTCCGAGATCGTTATGATGGAGACTTGTGGACCATACAGATTTTGCTAAAAATGGTGGCATGGATTCACCCTAAATTTAAGCTGTCCTGGATCTTTGAGGTGGGTTAGATCTTTGGGGTGGCGAGTGTTTCTATATGCTACTTGACTCTTAGGAACTGCGTTATACCTTGGCGGAAGAGTTGGACTTTTACCACGAAGGACAGAACATGGAGCGGTGTAAGCAGGACTTGCGAGTGTTCCCATGGGTCTATGTGCCACAAGTAGAGTGGGATCTCACCTCCAAGCGGGTGTTGACTGCAGAATGGATAGATGGTTGTCGGGTCACTGATAAAAAAGCCATCCTTTCCATGGGATTGAGTCTTGCTGATGTAATGACCTACGTACTTCCCACATTTTGAGTAGGTTTAATTATCTCTGGTGTGATTTTAGGTGGCTCATAAGGTAATATCAGCATTTGCTTATCAACTTTTTCACACTGGTTTTGTGCACGCTGATCCCCATCCTGGAAACATTCTGATTCGTCCAAGATGCGAGCGTCGCAGTGATGCTGAGGTGGTGCTCCTTGATCATGGCCTATACATGCAAGTGGAGAATAGGTGAGCCCCTCTCCCTCCAGTACAACAGGACTCTTGTAGCTAATAATTATATTCTCAGTGTACGACAGAGTCTCTGCAAGATCTGGAAGTCCATTATAGTACATGACCTCGATACTCTCAAAGATGAATGCTCGAAATATGGAGTCAAAAGTGAGTGTGGCTGCATGAGTTCATCATCAGTGCATGTTGTGAAACCTCATTGGTGTGTTGATAGTTATTTTGGCAACCTTAGTTTCAAGATATTATGTAATTATTATCTTGAAAATAATTATGAATGCTGACAGATTATGGGATGCTTGCCATTATCTTGACGGGGCGGAGTCTGGATACCCATAAGAAAATGTTAGGACTGGGATCATCTGCTATGACAAAAGAAGATTGGTTGGCTGTTCGTAGCTCATTTATCCAGTTTGATGAGGTGATGGCGGTGTTGAGGGCTCTTCCTTCCTCACTCATTCTCATCGTTCGCAACATCAACATAGTCCGTTCCCTCAACAGAGAGTTGAACTGTCCCGTCAATCGTTACAATATCATGGCTAGAAGGTATATACAAGCATGTTAATACTTTTGGTCCCTCCCTTATTATCGATATTTTCAGTGCTATACGAGGGTATAGGTCACAATCTGCAAAAGGGAAATGGACAGTGAGAAGCAAGATTTCTGCATGGCTAGAGGGAGCTTGGTTTGAAATGCAGCTACTGTAAGTTTAAGGGCACATTCTGCTGAGTGCTCATAGCAATCAATACGTGTATGTAGGACAATCAATCTTCAGTTCTGGTGGTCTGTGAAAGTACTTCAGTTAATGAGATGGGCTGGATGGGTTCCCCAGGAAATGCAAGTCCTTGAACAAGCCATGATGTCATGAGTACCTCATCACTCATTATTTATTATGCAATAAAAACAAAGATCTGTCAATCTAGATGACTAGTTTTGAGTGCTTTCATCCTCCTGGCTAGCTGCCTCATCCTTGCCAGCAAATTTGAGTGAGCAAGAGTTGATACAGTAGCGTAATCCAGTATCTTTAGGGCCATCATCAAAGACGTGTCCCAAATGAGCCCCACACTGTCCACATATCACCTCTGTGCGCACCATGCCATGACTCTCATCAACTATACGCACAACATTTCCTTGCTGGGCTACCTCTGAGAAGGAAGGCCATCCAGTACCACTCTCAAACTTTTTGTCACTTTTGAATAGATCAGCACCACATACCACACACTGGAAAGTACCATCATCTTTCAAGTTTACGTACTTTCCACTCCAAGCTCTCTCAGTGCCTGCATCGAATACATTTCACGAATTAGACTACTTACCTAGATTACTGTAAATACATGCCTTTTGTTTGAGTGACAGCATACTCTTCTTCTGTTAGCTTCTCTCTCAACTCTTTCTCAGTAAAGGTGACCTTTGGTTTGGGCACTTCCCCAGCCTTGTAGACTGGGTCATTGCCCTTGGTAACAACCTGGTTCCCCATTAGACCAGAAGCTGCTGACCTTCGGAATAACGTAGTAGGGACAGATCTGAAGGAAACAAGAGTGGTACGCAAGGCTGGGGTGCTTCTAACAAGCAGCAGAGAAGTCATAAACAGAAGACCATAAGAGAACTTCCGTTGTAAATTCATTTATTTGCTTACTCAGCACTTGTAGATCCCGCCCTGCTATTATTCCAAGGAAGTTTATTCAGCTGCAACATGGCTACTGATCTTTCTGCTGTTTACAAAGAAGCAGATGAACTCCAAGCTAATAATAAATGGGAAGAAGCTTATAAATTGCTCAAGCCTTACGCAGATGAAGAGAAAGATGATGATGCTGAGCTGTTGTGGCGAGTGATACGTGCCTTTTACTGGATGGGTCGCTACAATATCAAGAACAGCCAGGAGAAGCAAGCTGTGGCAAGAAGGGTGCAAGGAATTTCTGATCGAGCTGTAAAAGCCCATGGAGATCACTTTCAAATCATGAAGGTGAGGAAAGTGGTTGACTTCAATGGATGAGGTGTTGATTTGATATTGTAGTGGTCAGGCATTGTTTTGAGTTGGACCAGTGAACTCGAAGGAATGAAGTGCAAGATAGAAAAGGCATTCACTGTGAAGGAATATTTTGAGGTGATCATAGCATAGTTAGTTCCATTGCTGCTTGATCATGTGACTTTGCACTTGCAGAAAGCAATAGCTATTGAAGGTTCGGATGCGACAGTCAAACACCTTTTGGGAAGGTGGTGAGTCACTTGTGCTTTCATAATAAACTAACTTCCTAGGTGTTAGTTAATTGCCTGTCAGTTGTAAGACCCGCATAGCTGGGATGGAAATTATGCCAGCATTAAAAAAAAATAATTTTTTTTTGGTGTGCTGGAGCATTTTTCTGAAGTAGAGAGACATACTGCATGTATACTCATGTACGTATGTTTAGAGGTTAGCATTTTAGCTTATTGATACTGAAAGAAAGATGGCTGATCAGTTAATATACAATAAGGGAAATGGATATTTAATTTCTGTAGGTGCTATGAGGTGTCTTCTGTGTCCTGGTTTGAAAGGAAAGTGGCATCGGCCATTTTTGCTACTCCTCCCTCCTCTAGTTATGAAGAGGTATGTGGCAGTGGCATTCATATCATACCTGTACCACATACACCCACATTATACAAGTACTATCATTAGATGTGGTTATGCTGCAGGCACTGAAATATTTGAAGGATGCAGAAGAGACTTCTCCAGATTCATACAAAGGGAACTGGCTCTTTCTGGGAAAAACTTACTACCAGCTCAGCAAGAAAGAAGATGCTAGAAAGTGGCTTACAAAAATGGTAGAAACTGAAGTTGAGAACAGTGAAGAGAAGCAGGTGTGTTATAATAAGTGGGTGTGGTATTGTCATGTGACTGCACTCCATTGCTGACCCATGCAGTATGCTGAAGAAGCCAAACAACTCTTGAGGAAGCTATAGAAACAGTATTGCAATCTTCCCAAATTTGTTCTCAGCAGTGTGCGTGCCATTTCAATAATAATTAATTTTATTATAGATAATGATAATGAATTGGTCATTGGAGAGATTTTTAAAATTGCTTCCTAAAAAAAATTATATCATAGTATAATTATAGCAGTAAAGGAAGTAGTTTGCTAAGAGTAGATGGTGATGACTTCCCTACCCCCACCCCGCACCATCAACACCCGCTCCAGTCCTTCAGTAAGCACATTCAGGAATTCCATGTCTATGCAGGGTAGAGTCAAGTTGGCAACATGATGTAGTAATTTGGGACAATTGTTCAAAGACAGGTGCAATAGTGCTTTGAATACCTACTATACTCACTCATTGGATGGTGGTCAATCCCTCACCTCTAATATGGGAAAGGGCACAGCTGCAGCTGTCTAGTGAAGCCTATGTTGGCCAATGGATATATGAGCATTTACCCAGAAGTTAAAACTGCCTAGTGATTCAACTGAAGCCTATGTACAACCACAGAGCACTTAACCCAGAAGTAGTGATTCAACAGCCTATACCAATGGATATATCCAACCACAGAGCACAACACAGGATGTATGCATGTTCAGCTGTCTAGTGAAGCCTACGTTGGACAGATATATCCTCAAGCACTTAACCCAGAAGTTAAACACACACAGGAGACACCAAGGTCTAGGATACAGTTTTGTTCATAGACTTGGTTGCTAGGTGGACCAGGAAGGTTGACTATCACAAGAGAAGCATTGTGGGAGTGAGTCACTATGAGTTCATTCAACTTGACACTGGTGTTCATACGCTGAAGGTTGTCTTCATTACTACATCATAAAACAAACAATTTGGAAATGTCTCTGAAGAGAGGCTCTAGTAGTTGAAACTAAACATCTAGGACTAATCTTGTGATAAATCAAAACAGTGTTTAAAACTCACGGCTGATTGAGAATGGTGTCAGCAGTAGCTCCCAGGGGAATTTCATCTTCCCTAATCTGCTCAGAAAACATTTCATCATAGCATTTGATAGAGGGCTGAGTATTGACTGGCAATGTGGTGGGTGCCTCCCCCTCAAGGAGAGGGGTGCGCACAGATTGCTCCTCTGGCTCTGAAGAAGTGTCACTAAGTTCATCTTTTTGTTCTGTAGGCAAGTTGCTCAGCTGAATCGCTGGCTTTGGAGCATCAGTCTCTTCCTCCTCTGTTTTTGCCTCTGCCTCTGGGTGAGGGGATGACAGGTCTATTAGCTGCCCACCCAACACACGAGGCTCCACAGACAACTCTCCTATAGATAACGTATCTGGATCCTTTTTCTCAGGAGGGGAGACGCTCTTTCTCTTCCTTAAGTCTTCTTGGGAGGGGGAGGTTTGTTGAGTAGGTGGGAATTGAGGGACAGGAATGGTGATATCACCTTCATCATGAGGAATAGACATGTTTCTACGAGAGAAATTACGAGCAAGCAAGTGCTGGACATCTCCTCTCTTCTGACGGTCAGTTAATTTCATTTGATGGAGCATCTCATTCCTCTGCTCCATTAGAAGTGTCCGTTCGTAAGTGTATGCTGAAATGGAGTTGTCTGGCTGTGTATAGGCAAGGAATAGTGTTAGCTAAGTAGCTGAAACACTGATCATTAAATTGGTTTAATGTGGCTTAAAACATTGCTCATTAAACAGACACTGCTAAACAGAGGTGGTTTAATGAACACTGATCATTAATAGAGGTGAACCCTGCTCATTAAACAGAGGTGGCTTAATAAACATTGCTCATTAAATAGACACTGCTAAACAGAGGTGGTTTAATGAATACTGCTCATTAAACAGAAGTGGTTCTCATACTCACCATTTCTATGACAGCCACTTCAGCAGGTATCCTGAGCTGGTAAAGGAAAGCTGCCAAATCTTTCTTCATTTGAATGCTATTGTCTTCCATTTCTGAGAGACAAAAGACAGTCAAGGTAGTTGTAACAATTGACTGGGAAGGGAGGAGGGAGGGGAGGGATGGGAGGAGGGGAGGGGAGGGATGGGAGGGGAGGGATGGGAGGAGGGGGAGGGAGGGATGGGAGGGATGGGAAGAGGAGGAGGGAGGAAAGGATACGTGCCACAGTGAAGATTCTTAAGTGACAGTGGCGCCAGACCTTGTGCTGTCGCAGGAGGAAAGGGAGGAGCATGAGGAGACCACCATCATGCACTACCCACCAAATGTCTATGTTTCCCTTCATCCTGTCCTCATTGCTAGGAAACCAGTTGATGCCTTTAGGCACAAGCACAGCCAATTCCTTTCTGGATGCCACTCGAACACAATCTGCCAATGATTACATCATATCATAGTGCCAGCAACCCACATTCAATTCACCACCCCTGGCCCGGTCTGGATAAGGATTTGCATTGTACTTGCCTATAAAGGTTTTCCATGATCGAGAGTCAGACTTCCTCCAATTGTCTGGCCAGCAGATGCACACTGTGTTGTGTTTCATTCCCCCAAGGCCTGCACTCTGGATGCTTGGGGGGGCAGCAATAAAATAGTTTACCATGGGAACCACAAACACGACTAGCAACACTCACGCAATACGAAGTCCATCCATAACAGATTGGGAAGCCACTACTTGCACAAAGCCCTCTATCTTGTAGTCGTCAGCAAACCTCTTCAGACTCTGTTTGGCAGCAATACACTCGGCAGAAATCTCGTTGTAGTCTCCCTTCAGGACAGAGTGCACCATCATCAAACCCTTGCCTAAACATATGATGATAGGGTGAGGTAGGGTGATGTAGGATTAGGGTGAGGTAGGGTAGGCATGAGTAAGGCAGGATGAAGCAGGTGAGGTAGGGGTGAGTGAGGTAGGATGATTACCCACCAGCTTTGAGTTGACTAGCAAAGCTGAGCATCTTTGGTTGTGCAGGTAGAAGGTTGGCATCCAGCTTACAGAGGAGCAGAACCTGAGGCCTCCAGTTTTTTGTATGTAAAGGCCCTTCCTCCAACTTCAGGAGAGCATATCGTGCAGCTTGAAGGCTCAAGCCATGTACTCCATCACCCCACTCTTTCTCAGCACTGATTGGATAAAATGAAGGAGGTGCAGTGGAAGAGAAGGGGAGGAAAGGAAGGAAGAAGGAGAAGAGGAGGAAGGGAAGGAGAAAGGAGAAAGGGAAGGAGGAAGGAGAAGAGGAGAAAGGGAAGGAGGAAGGAGAAGGGGTGGAATAATTAAATGTGGGGGAATAGTTCAACAGACTCACCCTCTGAACTCTATGTATTTATATATGATTCCAGCTAGAAGGAGAGCCACTAGTGCATAGTACCAGCTGACCAGAAACATGAGAACGAGGCACAAGAGAGCTCCAATTAGAGAGGTGGCCCAGTGGTAGTACCTGAAGCGAGGTCGCCAGTTAGGAGCCTTTAAGATGGACTGCAGCACGCAAGCAAAGTTCACAAACATGTAGCAAATGAGGAAGAACCTGGCAAAACAGACAGACATGATTAAAGTAAGCATGGTACAAGGAGGAGGAGCTGGTTTACTAACATGGTGAGGATGGGTGCTACCAGATCCAGTGCAGCTATCAACACACCAACCTCCGACAGCAAGGCAGTCAGCAAAAGGGCAAAGCTTGGCTCCCCATTAAGACCGGTCCTCTTGAAGAAGCTGAGAAAAGAAATTAAATTGTCATTGGCTATGGCCTGCATAAGACGAGGAGCTCCTGTGAGAGATTGAAGTCCGGCTCCCAGCGTTGAGCACAGAGCACCAATAAGAATGATCCAGCGAGTTGGAAAGGCCAGGAGGGCTACAGTCAGATCCCCTGCAGCATCACCAAACTGATCCACTAGCAACTGACGTCGGATAGTACCTCCAAAAAAGAGGACACAAGTCATATCTGAAGCAAGGAGTTAAGAATCATAGCAAAGATTTACTACAGCAACAGGGCAAGAATCCGTCTTTTATTTTAGGTTTCAACTGAATCTAGGCATCATGCTGAATGATTCTGTTTGAAATTTTTTTCGGAGATTTCCCAAGTCTATAAGCCTTGGTAAAATTCCAAAATTTTTTACATAGGCATCATGCTGAATGCTTAGATTCATGCTTGAGTGCGAGTGTCATCGGTCAGCTCCCTTTTTAAAGGCTCTAACTTTGAGGATACATATGAGGGTGGTAGTAGTAATGGCTGCAAGGGTTCCTATGGGAATGGACTTCTGCGCATCCTTCAAGTCTCCTGAACGATTAGAACCTGCCATAATGCCTGCAAGGAAAAGGAGACATTCTGACTGGAAGTGAGATGACATAAATATCATCTTACCTGTGACAGAAGGGAAGAAGATACCAATGAGAACCAAGAAACTGGTGGTCAGAGTGGCCACAACTTGAGGAGGGACACCTCTCTGATCAGGACGCACTTCTCCCTTGTCCAGGTATCGGATGGGCGTGTTCTCTGCACACACAAAACGATCACATAATTACATACGTAAAACGTCAAAGTGTGGACCCGTCAAAAGATTGCATCATAATTAAAAAACCGATTGGAAGCAATTTGTTAACATGAATCTTAATGTAAAAATGTCATCCATACATAAGAGCTAGCTTGTAAATTAGAGGTTTATATGTAGTGCTTAGTGAGGCTGATCTAACAACCCTCCTAGTTTATTTAGAGACTAACCAACAATAGTGATGCTCCTGGTGATGCCAGGGATACCATATATACAGGTTGGTGCCTGTCCAGGGGTCCAGTTCCCACTATTGATCTCAGTGAGGTCAGGTGTCACATTAGTGAAAAAATGGCCCCGAAATCTCTCGCGCAGTACAGGATTGTATTCGGTGCAGACCTAAAGATATGACACACACTTTCATCAGATTTCCTTCACAATTGTTTACATTGAAGACCTCAGATATGGAGTTGTTCTCCATCATTTGCAGGATTTCAGTTTCATTTCGATTACAGCTTAACGGTCCTTGTAGAACTGTGTCATTCACAGTACACACTCTGCCATTGCAAAGTTTCATAACAAATAGAGACAGAGAGTAAATAAAGGAAGGAAGATGGAGACTACATAATAAATTTACAGGGCACGTTGCCTTGGGTCAAATGCACCAGCATAGATAGACACCACGGCTATTATGACCACTACCAGGCAGAAAGTAGCAAACCAGTTTACCTATATGGAGGTCAGGGATCATTGATCAAACAGAGTAAGTGACTTACTATCTTGACACCGACAAACACTATGATGGACATGAGGATGAGGAGAATGGTCCCATACACACGTATATTGTTGGCGAGATTGCCAGGGTTGCCTCTCACTTCCCCAAACAGAGAAGCCTGGGGTGCTATGTAGGTCTAGGGAAGGAAATAAGTGGTTATAGATAATCATGACTTTTTATTGACTAGCCTCACCACTAAGAGTTCCACTGCACCAACTATATATAGGGAGGAGGCAAAAGCGTTAGCCAGATAAAAAAGGATCCCTACAGCTCCACCAAACTCTGGCCCCAAGTTACGCGAAATCATGAAATATGCTCCTCCAGCTAGAGAAGACAAGATAAGACTCGAGTCAGTGATGTTGGACACATGATCTCACCTGGCACATGTCCGTTGGTTGCTATAGCACTAAGAGAAATGGCAGTCAGAAACGTCTGTGAGATCAAACAAAAAGGAAACTAAATTTTGATTCATAAACATTACCTGTAGTGTTATATAAACAGAGCAGCTATGGTGCAGGGAGCAGGTGTGCACATGCTTGACTGGAGGGGGGGGGGGGGGAACTTACAGCAGTGCAGCAAAGGGTCACTAAGAAGAAAGACATCCCCACTCCAGCCACACCCACTATCCAAGGAAGACGGAGGAACAGGATGACTCCAAGAATGTTTTGAACAGTGGGAAGATAGACGCCCATGATGACCCCAAGGTTAGCCTAGGAAGTAGAGACAACACCAAAGCCATGTATGCAAGGATGTGATAGTAAAATCATGTGTGTAATGGGACAAGGATACATTTGATAGTAAATGATCTCACTTTCTTTTTCTTCTTTCCCTTCTTGACATTGGACAGGTTAGGAGCCATCACTCCATCCACAGGCACCAGTGAGGAGAGCAATGTAGCTATGCGAGGACGGGTCTTCAGCTCCTCCTGTAGTTGTGGGGACAACAGATAAAGAGAGGGTTCTTGTGGGGGAATTGTGCACATACCTGATAGAGAGCAAGATTGCCCGAGGCTACACTACTGACAGTGTATTGATTCGTTTCCACATTATCATTGGCAGAACTTCTTCCCACAGTCAGAAAATCCATTTCCACTTTATCTTCTCCGTTGGTAGCTATTCAAAAGGAGTGTGTTTTAAAAGCAGAGGGTGGATATTGGATTAAGGGCAAACAAAACCTACCTCCTTGGGGTGCTGACTCATTCTGAACGTCGCCTGAAGGTCCTTCCCCTTCCACTTCTATCTGAACGTCAGTCACAGCAAAGCGAGTACTCATTTTCCTTCAGTTTGTTGTTTAGAATGGTCGGTGGTTGTCATCACACAATAACTAATTTTAGCGAATGCACATGTGCGATTAATTGAAAAGGGGGCGTGGTAATCTTGTAGCTACAATCAAGACCCAGCCTTAGACCCACCCTTCCCTCCTGGAGTTTACCATTTCCAAGTAAGCAAGTAAGTTTTTTTTCCAAATACAGTCTACTGACATTAATATGGTGAAGTGTACAACTTGACACACACTTAGTGAGGGTTGCAATGAATGACAAGTAGGTGCATACATACAAGATAAGATGTTAATTTATGGTACAACAGTTGTGCTTGCTGTGACTTCAATTTTCTTTGTTTGAAGTAGCAACTGTTGGATCTTTTTCTGGAAGACGTCGGAGAGTTTGCATGCAGCTTGGGAGGCACTAGCTTTGTCTTCACATTTGAATGCATGGCAAAATGGTGTAGGAGAATCGGGTGACTCGGCAATGAATGCAAATAAACGTGTGTACTTGGGATGCGTTCCAACAAAGGATATTTTTCTGTAGCTAAACTGATTGATCTGCTGGTCATTGGAGTTGTCTTGGATGACGAGTGCCTCAGGCCCTATGGCTAACCGCACATAGCGTAGTTTGCTGGAAGCAGTGCTAGTGCTAGTGGGATTACTTTCGTGATGGAGCTTGCTGGACCATGAGTTTGCTCTCTTTGGTTTTCTGTTTTCCTGTTGCGTGTGCTCCCATATGGCGGCTGCTGATGTGTTGATGCAGCCGCGCCCTCGAATCTCCAATCCTGTCATGTTAGATGAGCCCAGGTAGAAACATTCCACCAACAATTCGTCGTCGGTGTCCTTTCTAGATAGCACTCCATTCTCTTGACTGGACGTGGGACTCACTAACCCATCCAATTCTACCGCAGGCGCAAGAATAGGTTTGCCGCAAGCTGATTCATCAGTCACTTCATCGTCTTCCTCCCACGGTTGATATGGAGTCTCTGTACGATTCTTGAGCTTCATTAGACTCGTAATCCGTCGGAAAGGTTTAGCAGTTGAGTTAGACATCTTGATAGCCAATGATATAATTTAGTACCTTGGCTATGCCTCGCAGTGGTCACAGATAATCAGCTCTAATTTGCAATCATCAACACCACACGGATGTTTTTTTTTTCCAGGATGTCTGATCTCAGCTCTGAGCATGCTCAACTGCTGCTATTGTCCTGGAGTGGAGGATCTCGTGTCCAGGAGCCTAGCTCCAAACTGTCCCTCCCAAACAGAGTCACCACGGCAAAACGAGGCCCCCTCTCTCTCAATGCCTCCACAAAAACAGAGAGCAAAAAAAAATTCTGTGCACCACGCCCTCTCCTCCCCTTCCTACCTCCTCCTCCTCCACTACAACACCCTCACCAGCAGCCATCCAGAAAACGCCACACCCTCACACAGTTCTCAGTGTTGATGGTGCAAAGACCAATGGACCTAGTGGAGCAGGAACTGGACTCAAGTCATCTCTCCTGTGCAGAGCTAAGTGAAACCCTGGCTGTGAGTTCACCAACTTCTGTGTATAGTTGTGATCCTGTGTTAGTGTGAATCTGTCCCACTACAGTGCATACAAGTTGTGGGTATACATACTTTCCCACAATATTGGCAGAGCCACCACCCATTAATGGCTTCATCAGTGTAATAATATACTATTTCACAGGAGTGGATACCACAAAGAAGTAAGTCCCGAGCATTGAAACTGCCCCATGTGACTTCACATCTGCAGCAACATTGTAAAAGATCAACACCTTCCATGATGGAACGAGTTACCCACACAAGTGAGCCAGGTCAACCAATGGACATAGCCATCACCTACAGCAAGTTCAGCGATCCTACAGTCGGTCCCACCACCAACAACCACCCCACTTCAACCTCACAACAAACTCGTCAAGAAACAAAAAAGTCTTACAAACTACCTGGTCTCCAGCAGTCTTCCATTACCACCCATGGTCAGAGACAGGCATCATTAGCTCCAGCAAGCATGCTAGCAGCTGTCACTCACAGACTAAAGCCCATCAACAAAGCCACTTTCATAAAGGGAGAAGCTATATCTAAACTCAAGGACTGAACCATTGGTAAACACATACCTGGCACCTTAAAACAATCATTCTAATAAATTCCATCATCTAATAAGAATTTTCATATAAAAACTATAAGCATGACCCAATAAAACTTCTAGAAGGTGTGAGTGTGCGTCATATGATATTCCTAGAGAGAGTGAGTGAACTGGGTGAATGAGTGGGTGGGTGATAATGAGGAGCAAGGGGGGATAGTTTACAGGCAGTCAGTGAGTTGGCAGCAAAGACCACTCACCGCGTGTATTATCAATGATCACTTCTTTCTCTTCTTGGTGTCCTTAGAGGTTCTAGAGGGTCAAAGGAAGTGGAAAATGATCACGTGATAATTCTAATTTTATTGCAGACACCAACCTCATGCTATATTCCAACTCTTCCATGTATTTTTGGTGTTCTTCATCGAATTGCTTCTTATCTTCATCAAACTGTTTCCGTTTCTCTGAGAGCTCCTTTTGCTGCTGTTCTAGTGCACGTTTCATCTGATCCTTGCGACGGTTCAGCTGTAACACAATAGTGCAAAGATCATGCTTATTCAATATTTTTGATACATACACAAAATGTGGGGTCTTAGCTGCCTTATTCAATACAATCATTAACTACTTACATCAGCTTCGATGTCCTTCAGTTTGTGCAACTTCTCCTGCACTTTCATCTCAAAGACTTCTTCCATCTCATTCTCCATTTTGTGCATCTTAATCTCGTGCTCTCTCTTCTCCACTTCAAACTGTGCCAAAGGATCCCTGCGATATGCACATGGTACCAGCGTTCATCACAATACACACCAATACAATGACGACGCTCAAACTTGCCTGGAAGGGGCTTGAAAATGCTTTGGGTCAGGAGAGTTGACCACACCAGCTAGCTTCAGACAACGATAGTTCTCATAATGTACATTATTAGTGACATCTTTCAAGTCCTGCATGTGGGTTCTGCAAAAGAACAAAACAGGTAAAGGATCTCACAACTCATAACCTCGATTAACCACAGCCGGTATATATTGTACACAAACACACACCTTATGGCAGAGTTGTTGGCATAATATTTACCTGATCAGCATATTTCTTAGGGTAGTAAAGTCACAATGGTCAATGTTGTCCACTTCAGCCACACCCCATGGATAGCTACGTCCACGCACTTTCTTATTGTTGGCTTCAACAATAGTGTTGCTACCGACAACAGCAAATGGGATAGTGTCCTAAAGACACAAAAATGGATTAGTGGTCTCCATCTCAGTGAGAGTAGGGGAGACGTACCCGTAGCTTTTTGTTGGCTGCAGCTTCCTCTTGGTCTCCATCGGTGTCAGGAAATTGGTAGATCTTGATTCCATTCTCCTCAATTTCATTCAGAATCTGTGCATGTCAGCAAACATCGGAATTGAATGCTAACCATGCTACGAAAAATATCACACTACATATATACAAGACTTGACACTTTACTCCACTAAGAAATTGGCACACAAGGACATGTCACAAATTTAATGTTATATATGGTCCTACACATATGGCAAGGCATGACATGGCTGGTTAATTTGTGCATGCAGGGCAGGAATAACAATGATGGAAGTTAGCTAGCTAGCAAGCAGTACCGTCCACACACACACACACCAACCAACTCACCCTCTTCTTAAACTGTGCACACTCCTCAGATGTCAGTGTGTCTGCTTTAGCAATGACTGGTATGATATTGACCTAATATTATGGGCTCAATCATGCAACACATTCCTTAAGCATCAGTGGACTGTGGTACCTTTTCATGTAGCTGTTGCATGAATGCAATGTCTATCTGCTTCAGCCTATAGAGTTGAAAGAAGCAAGTGAAGTTGAGTATGCAGTGCAGGACAAATTACCCATGGCCAGTGGGAGCAATGAAATATAGACAGCAATGGATGCGACGGTCTTCCAGTCTACTACGTCCCACACGTGATTCCTCGTTCAAATACTCTTCAAATCTGGAGTCAATGTGCTGAATGATGGGGAACCAACTGCAATCAAGTAGAGAACACTATCATCAACCACTGTCACAATCACATCCTCACTAAGGGTCCCATTACCCTGACACAAAGATGGCTATACAAAACTTACATTACGATGTCTACAAAGTCATCACACAAACTCACCAATTGGAGTTATCAACGACATCACCAAAGCCAGGGGTGTCCACAAGGCTCAGCTCAAGGTGCACTCCACCCTCTTGAATGTTAGCAGAAGATGTTCTCACCTAATATGAAAGACAGCTAGTAGCATAGAGATTTGGGAGTATGGAAGCTGCACATGCAGATCATCAAAGGTAAAAAACTATATGACGAGTAATCTAACAAGGAAGCACCTTACTGGATGCATTACCACATCTATACTTGCTGGAATTTTTACAAGAAATGACCTTTTTGGGACGACTAGCTAGTTTATTCACCGAATAGGCTGTTTGGTATACTAAATCTTCCCACTAAAAGTGGCCTAGACAAAATGGAGTTCGACTTACTTGGGTGGTCTTGGGCATACGAGTAACAGGGGTGTCATAAGCACTGTCATCATAGATATTAGACATAAACAAGGAGTTGATGAGTGTGGACTTGCCCAGTCCAGACTGACCTACACCAACGAACAAGCAAAAAGCTAATGGTTGACAGAGAGAACCATGTTAAAGCTCTTAGGAATGTGATATGTGTGTGGGGGAGGCATTAGAGATAACAGGATCTGAACCTTTGCTAAACTCCTGCTTCTCTCATGTTGCTATGTACATAATGTGCACTCACCTACAACCATTAGAGAGAACTGAAAGCCTCTCTTGACTGCCTTCCTAAACACTTGATTGGGCAGGTTGGCAAACCCAACAAAGGTAGCAGATGCTTTCTCCTATACAATAAAATGCAGAAACAGTAACTAACTCAAGCTGGAATAATAAATTAGGTACTGTCATGCAGACAATAGGTATTGGAAGGCTACATAATTAATGGTTATCGACATGCAGTACTTTATGCTATACTAGGTTGCAAGAACGACCTACTATTGATTTCTAATACTGAGTGAGTTCTACTTTAGAGAATTCATATTCCCTAGCTAAATCTATCAATCACTCACCGTTTCTGGGACAGTCCATTTTTTCAGGAAATTCATAGTTTATTCACAGGCAGTGAGGAGCAATGTGTAGAAAGAGAGGGGGTAGCAGCAAGATAATGAACAATATACTGTCAGGTAGCTAGCTAGATATACTCCAGTGAGCTAACCCACAAGACACTCCTACTGAAAAAGCCAAAATCAGTTTGAAATACTTGTGGCTTTGTTAGTCCAGGCCCTTTAATAGGCAGCAGCTAGACTAAAATCATTTCACACTTTTATACACTGCAAAACTAGCTTGGCAGCGGCTGAAGGGTGGGGCCCACATATTTTTCATAACTGCTCTAATTACCAGAAACCCCGCAAGGGAAGATGGCCTCTACTAGTCGAGGGCGGTAGACCTAGCAGTGCTACATGCCTACGACACTTGTACCTTGCCTAGTTACAGTGCACCTTATTACAACTTCTACATTTAGTTTAAAACTCTCAGCTGAATGTGTCTGGTTGCTCACTTGTGTTTCCGGACATTTCAGATCTTGTGAAGAATTTGAAGCAGCAGCTACTTCAGTTGCTCCCTCCACACTTTCCTAGCGATTCTTCCTAGGAATATAGATCCTCAACTATCAGGAAATGCAGATTGCCTGCACGGTCCAGTTACAGCACCATACAAAAATGCACACACCCTACACGCAGATCGGATATCTGCGCTGCGGCAACGTGTGGCGGGGGGTAATTTGTCCCTCGTTCCCGGATCCCGTAGAATTTGTATTGATGTGGCCACGTGGAGAAATGGAACCGTCTGAAGCGGAATTCTTCGCAGAGAAAGAAACAATTACCATAATACCTAATTTTTCGGAGAGTAAGATATGCCTCATATCTGTAAGCTGAAACAATACAGTGAATACTTGATAATGTTACTGTAGATAATCATAGGGAGACTTTGGACCATTCAATCCTTCCATGCAAACTAAAATACCTCTCTGGTTAGCCCTCAACCTCAAGCAAAGGCACAAGTGTAGAATTGAGCAGCCAGAATGGATGACTGTAGGTATGCAAGTATGTGGATATGTATAAGAGTGAGGGTTTCAACTATTCCCTCACAGAAAATTTGACTGAACAAGTGGCAACTGAGAAATCCTCCAACACTTTCACCAAAATGGCTTCTCCCTACTACATGGAGGTTGCAACCATGTTGCTCAACAAGTAAAAGCAAGGGACGTATTGAAACCTGAACCCTGATCATATTCCTTCACTGCCTGCATGCAGTGCAGCAGATGATGTACCCAGAGCTGATGAAATCCGTGCTTTAGTCAAGGACTTGTGGGATCTGCGACTGGCAAAACTTCGTAAAAGTGTGGATCACATGGTCACCCAACAAGAGACTTATGGCAAGGTGAGTCTGTGTATGGTATGGTATGGTGTGTTCATCTGATACTTGCAGTTGGACAATCTCACAGTCATGGAGATCAACACAATGAGAGAACTTTTGACCGAGAGTCTCGATCACACACATCTCCTTCGTTTGCATGCGAGTCATCTAGCCTCTGCTCCTCCCTCAGACTCATTACTATGAACTCGTCTATTATTACAGTATTATTACAGTATTATACAAATAAAGTGGTCTGGTCTTTATAGACGAGGTGCTTTTTTCCGCAGTTCACTCATGAGCCAAAGTGCCAGAGACAATAGGACGAGTGAGCCAGACTGGTGGGATGCTGCAAGTGCTGTGGGCACGTAAGTCAGAAGTGTTGCTATTCCAAGGCCCACCTGAATGTAAATGTGTATATGATGATGACAATTATGCAACACACACCATTACTTGTGTCATGGCCATGCCTGCCAAGCAGTTGGCTGCAATCTGTGCTCTCCTGGGGACACCCACACCTCTTGCCAGGGCCCAGCAACCCAACACAAAACTCAGAGTGGTCACACCCTGCGGAAGTGTGTCATCACATCTCGGCAACAAGTGGGCACCATTACATACCAAAACTCTGTGATCAAACTGCACTGTGGTAGGATTTTCAAAGAAGTTCTTGATTCTGGGTGAGAAGTCGAGTAAGTCTTGAGGAATCCACTGGCCACCCATCTTTGGAAACGAGTTATAGACGAGTCCAGCGTCTAGTCCAGCCACAAATGCTCCTGCCACCACATGGTGATATCATCACAAACAAATGCACCAGTGGCACACACTCCCAAATGGAAGTGGTATTGGGAGTTGGCACAGCTGACTCCAATACTAGTCACCATATACTGCTTGTCTTACCTGAGAGAGCAGTGAAGAAAATCAAGGCAGTGGCCCCATGAGCTGCACCTCTCAACCTTTTGAGTGCCTTGGATGCAGTAGTGATGGGAGTGGGTGGAGTCAGGAGACCCAAGGCTGTGTACAGCATGGAGGAATACAGTAGGAAGGCAAGACCAAGGTGGGAGGCCAGGCGATACTGACTCACTCGTGGGATATCACTGGTGGTGTCTGGCTTGGTCTGCAGACCACTCCTAACCATCCACCACCCCAATAATCCTTGAGTCACCACTAGTCCTCCATACAGGACTGCTCTTGTTTTGAGAGCGGGGCCCAGCCAGCCCTTAGCCCAGAAACCCAAGGGGGGAAGAAGAACAGCCAGTCCAATAAGACGACCCCACATCCGATGTGCGTATTCCATGTAAAATATCCACTTGAATCCTTCCAAAGTGAGATCCTTGTGAATGCTACAGTACAAACAAAGGGTGTGGGTGAAAGGTTAAATCACTTAACTAACGATACCTTACTATTCATACTCGGGGAACTGCTTGTAACGTTGGAACTCTTCCTCCCATTCAGTCTGGGAACGAGGAGGCTGCATTCCTTTGACCAGGTGCCATTTGGTCATTGAGAGACCTGACTCTGTTAGACGTGTGATTCCACCCAATAGCACCGAACCTGCCACTAGTCCACAACAACCCACCAGCCACCATCCCACCACACGTCCACCAACTGGAGTGGCTGTAGTTAGCTTACGAGACCCCAGTTGCAGTGACCTCCTCACCACAATGCCATTCCCTTGACACTTGGGAGTGGCAATACTCAGCTGAAGTCTACGGTAAGTGAAGTCTTTCACCTGGTGAGAATAATAATTGCATTACAACAGCTACTTACATAATTATTATTAAGGACCCTATAGAAGTTGTGAGTCTGTCTGCAATGCCTAAGAAACACCTGAACAGGCCACATCATCCTTCTTGTCAAGACAGTTAGGAAGCCTTTTGATTATTAAACCCTTTACCAAGCTATGATTCATTTTTACATAACATTATTATTTAATAGATGTAAGAGATGGAGAATTAGTGAAGTTGCTAAGAGTTGATGATGTCTTGTACTCCAGTGAAGGCAGCACTTCCTAGTCCACTTTGAGGCATGAACTTGAGACACTGTGCCGCCTGGCCAAGAGCAAATTCCAGAGGTGACTGTCCTGGCAGTTGCTGAGATTCTGAAGAGATTCAGCAATAATAGATAATGAATCGTAAGGAATCAATAGTTACCAAGAATGGCAGAGTTGAGTGTAGCACAGACAGGTTCACGCTGTAGGGGGTCTAGCAAATAGCTGACCGGACTGCAACATGGATCAGTGTATGCCAACAAGCTAAAGGAGTCCTTTAAATATCGCACAAGTTAGGCACAATCTATATCTATTTAATGCACGCTGACCTGGAGGAGGACTTTCAGTTTCTCATTAGGATTATGTAAGGTGAGGCTGTCATAAAGACTTTGTAATTCTTTCCCAAAAGCCAAAATGCTCTTGATCCGTTCAGTGTTGAAGTCAAAGTCCACAGCTACTTCATGAGTGTTTTGCCTGTCCTGAAAAGTACTATGTCTGTCCTGATGAGTATCAGTGAGGTGAGTCTGGATTGGTGAGTTGTGGGCAGAGCTGTTCAGCTGAGGTGGATCAACATCCATAGCAGCACTGTCAAGTGGCTCCCCATTCGCAACAGCCTGAGGGAGAGACATTAGTGACTATCATACTCCCTACCCCAGAGAGATCCTACCCTAATCTTCTACCTCTCCATTCTCAAAAACACTGTTGGAAGCATCATTATTGTGAAGGGAAGGGGGTGTGATCAGGTCTCTGGGAGGTGTCCCATCACTGGAACTTCCCAGTTCAGAGTGACAGGAGAGACGTGGCATCTCTGTAGCTATCTTGTCGTAACCTCCTATTGTCTCCACAAACTGCCGACATTTTAGTTTGAAAAGGAGCTCCTTATTAGCTTCAAGGAGGCCAGGATAAGCCAGCCGAACCAGTTGTATGGCCTTGCTCACCTGGCCTCTTAGTACACATGCCTGTATTCCTATATTACAAACGTAAGATTAATGTACGTGGTTTGAGTGATTGATGGGTCTTACTCTGTCTGTTTTTGATGGAGGCAGTGTCCTCCTTAATGGACTGTGAAGTACTGGATGAGAAAGTAAGGGCAGTGGTGCAGTAACCATGGTGAACTAGGTAACCCAGCACCAGCTGATGCAGACAGGTTTGCCATGCCCCCTGTCCATTGCGCAGTGGATAATCTTCAATGGACTGTCGGATTTGCTGTTGCATTTCCTGGAGGTTGTAGTTTAATGTGACGACATCTCCTGTCATAATGACTTACAGTTAGCAACCCCTCAAAGTCAAAAGTAAAAGCAGCTTCTCCAAAATTAGCTTCTACTACTTCTCCTGGAGTCTGTAGTCCAATGGCCGGGTAGAAAGGAAGGTCAGACTACATGTAAACACAGGACAGATCACCACATGATGCTACAAGTAGCAAAACCCAACTGACTGGCAGATCAGAGGTTGCCGTGCCAAGGTTTATGCCATTCTTAGTGAAGAAGATTGAGCGAGAGATGAAGTTGATTCCACAGCCAACCACATCTCCTGTAGTGAAAGTTGGTCCATAGCTCTGGCCTGTAGCAGAAGAGCTGAAGACACAGCCATCATCAGCATGATAACCATAGGAGTTTTTCTCCCAGCCCGGCAACCTATTCAAATTAACTCCTCCACAGGATAGTCCAATGCCCATATATCTAAATAGAGCACACCAAGTCTTATGATGAATGTGTTTGCATAGGACACACAGGTGAGTACTAACCCATCTCTGCCTTTGCTTATTACACGAATTTCAAAGTAATAAATGCCACAAGCTGGTGGTATGGGATGAGAAGCACGTACAGAAGCGGCGTCTTTATGGTTGTTTCCACTTCCTAAAATAGCAAGAGTAACATATTTCACTAAGCCAAGTACACATAGCCTTTCCTCTGTAACACAACACACTGTAAAAGAAGCCAGTTTAGCTGGTATTATATAGATAGGTGCTACCTTTATAGTGGACTTTGAGATTGCTGTTAGAAAGTCCTATGTAAGTATATTTGTCCTTGGGGTTCCACGAACGCGGAAGGGGTGTCTCTTTCTCGTCGACTTTAGGGTACAAGCGGAGGAGGCGGTCAGACCTCACGCCAGTCGGATCCATCCTCTACTACTGTATTAGGAACGCATCGTCGACGTAGTACGTACAGCAAACATGCAACAGAGATTGATTTTTCGTATTTGACGACCAAAGGTAGAAGTATGTTGTGCAGGGCACATTACAGGTTTGCAAGATCAGTGTTTTCACTGAGCTTACGAAGATTTTCCAAAGAACCTGAAGCTGAAGAGAAGATGAAAGATCTTAAAATAGGATTGAAATTGAGGGATCTTAAGGGTGGAGCTGACGGTGGAAAAAATCAGCTGGTTGTTTCTGTCGAAGACAAACAGAAGATTAAGGAACCTCGCATAGAACTTGCATCCAAAGATGTAAAGAGTGTTGAGAGCGGGAAGGATCAGCCTGTAATGCCTCCAAAGCCCCCATCCTTTTACATGGACACTCATAATGTTGTAGTGGAACTGCAGAGGGCAGGTAATTACATCATTGCAGTAGCATGTGCAGCACAATGACAATAATCAACACAATGACATGATTTCAGGGTATAGCACTCAACAGGCAGAGGTATTGGTAGAGGTATTAGTTGAAGTACTGCGGAATTCATTGGGAGCCATGGAAACCTCTGTTCTTTCCCGCCAAGACCTGGTCAGTCGTGGATATGATAGTGATGTGATGCGAATCATGTGGGTATTACACTTTGTAGGCACTGCTGGAGGTTCGCATGCAAAGGGAATTGGAGAAGGTGGCAGGAAAATTGGTACTCTTGGAATACACAACTCTAGAATCACTCAGGAATGAGAATGGGGTAGGTACGTTATGTGGGGTTCAAAGGTCAGTAAGAATAGACTCTTTAATGACTATAGGAGCTTAAAGACAAAGTAGAAAAGCTGATGAGCAGATTTAAGGTGCACTTTCTTCGTTATGTATAAGAATTTCTTATTGCGAGTTATGAGATGCAGGAAGAAGTGACTAAAGTCCAATCTAACTTGCACCTTGACCTCAATCTTGAAAAAGGACGCATCAAAGAGGAGGTGAGCATTCAATGGATCAGTGTTACAAGTTATAAGAATGGGCTAATATATTATTTGTGGTTTAGGCTACAGTCTTGCTTCAGCAAATCAAGGACACCAACAATCGAATAGATAAAGAGGTACACAAATTATGCCCAATCCAACTCATGTGTGACACAATCTTTTTCTGATGATAAAGGTTGCAGAAATTCGTACACACATGGAATCACAAAAGCTCGAATCCATCAAGTATTTGGCAGGTGTGTCTTTTTCAGTAGTGACTGTTGTCTTGTCAGTGATGATGGGTGTGTGGCGGCTTATGAAATAAAATCTCTGGAGGACATTAATCAATGACAACAATAATCTTGATGACTTATTTATTCATTCTACCGTCCTATTCTCCTATAATATATTTCAAGCAGCCAAAATAGGTTGTGTTTTGCGGATGATTTGTAAAGCTTGAGAAGTGTTCCCTATAAGAAATAAACATTGACCATTAAAATTTGGCTTAGCAATAACCAAATTCTCATTAGAAAAACATTGAGAGTCACTTTACAACCAAGCAGCTTCTGTTTACTATACACAATGCATTTTTGGGAATAAAATTAAATTTCAGTTTGCATACCTTTAGCAAGCTCGATGTAAGCAGAGAGCAACACAAGTTTTGGAGGGGTCCCATGAAAGAGTGCAGTGGCCTGAATTCAAATATGATAAATGCAGTAACCGTCTAATTTTGCATCTAACTACCTTTTGTAGTGATTGCTTTGCCTTGTCGTGCTCCTTCAAGACACAGAATACTGTTGCCAAATTATAGAACATGGTGGCTTTGGCTTGCTGCAGGTCAGATAAAGCACCTTCCATTTCTACACAAGAAAATAAAACATGGTTCACGCCAAGTTGATTGGAGTAAAAGCATACTGCTGGTGAGGATGGGAGGTTGTTGTTGATCGCCAGACTCATCTTCTGGTACAGACTCTGAAAGGGATAAGATGAAAATGGTGGATGTTTGGTGGTCGAATTAGGTCAGACTAACTTGTCAAGGCGATGTCAGTAATAGTATCGGGATTCAAAAGCTGCATGGCCTCAGACACTCTCTCTAAGAGCACCAAAGCCTCTGCAGAGTACAGCTTGGCCAAGTATTGCAGCCCTCCAGGCAAAGAAGGCACAGCCAACAGCTGCTGGGAGTAGGAGAGAGCCAACACAGGGTCACCGAGTCCCAAGGCCACATACACCAGGCAAGCCAATATAGAACATCTGATGGATAGAAAGAAGATGACGTTAGTTTAGCTAATGGATACACAATTCTAGTTATTACACAAACCTTAGACTGGTAATGGCTTCTCCTTGAATGGGGGGTCCTGGAAGAGTAGGACAGTGAAGAGATCCCTCAGAAGAAACTGTGCAAGAGCTGAGGAGAAAGAGAGCATTCTTTAAGCAGACAGCTGAGAACTCAAGGGTAGGTGCGGGCATGGCTGCTGACTGAGGGTGGGAGTCCAAACTGCACACAATGCAGGTGAATAAAAGTAGGCAGCATGTGAATTATACCTTCCACTTTTGATCGGTTTCTGCATTGGAGCCACTATCAATTTGCGGCAGTGCCCTTTGCCAAAAACTGAACGCACAGTCTTACTTTTGAACTTGGCAGTGGCCTCTTGAGAACAGTTCTGTGCTCATCCAACAACAAACTGACTTTGATTGAACTATTCCTATAGTGGTCACTTACGTGAACATGAGTGGCAATGCAGGCTTCAGCTAAACGCAACCATAGGCGAGGGTTGGCATGATACACTTGCACCACTTCCAATAAGGAGTCAAATGCTGCCAGAGGCTGTCCAGCAAAGAGCTGCTGCAATCCCAAATTATACAGCAGAACGTGTCGACAGTTTACTCCAAGTACACTAAGGGGGCGTCCAGAGAGGGGTGTAGCTAGAAAAGGAACAATAAGTTAAAATGGGCCCGACACAGCATTCTGAAGGAGTGACCTCTGTCCAATGGAGGGAAACCATTGAGGGCAGAGTCATTCTCTTCAATGGCTTTTCCCAAATAGTATGCACCAAGATGATAGCAGGACAGGTAGAAATGAGTGCATGCCATGTTATTGAATATGAATGCACTTAAGCATTCTCCGGCTTCTGTAACTAAGGGAGACTTGGGTGCTGAGCTCAACATTTTTAGGGCTTTGCTGTAATTCTTCTTTAGGTATTCAATATTGGCCTTTAGGAGAACTGCACAAGCATTCTGTAACAGGAAACAATTTGTAAGTAATGTCCCACATGCCACAAGACTGACATTTCCTGCGACGTTGGTGTAACCTTTTATCTCCTTCTTACAGTTTTTAATGTTCCCATGCAGCAAACTGAGTCGGGCTTTAAATAGGAAGAGTTTTGAGCGATATTTACTGACTTCTTCGGCTGTGAAGTCAGTATTTTCACGGCTGGCATCTGCAAAGAGTTTAGCTTCCACAAAGTCAATGTGAGAAGAAGCAAGGTTCAGCTGGTATGTAGAGATGCACACTTCTATTAGCAGAATGCAAACGTCTATGACCAGCTGGTTACCTGCATTCGGTAATGAAGGTAAGGGTGAAACTTGCAGTAGTTATTGCTCACTCAATGCATCTTTGGCTCGGAAAAGTTTGCCTAGTATCTCAGCTGCCAGAGTATTTTGATGGAGCTAAATGGAAGATAATTCATGTAAAACAAAGAAAAATAGCGAGTAGTAGGAAGTGATGTACCCTGAGGTGTATGAGTGCTTGATTGTAGAGGAGTATAGCCTTGTCACTCACTATCACTTCCATCTCTCCACCCTCTCCATCACAATCAAACTGAATGCACAAGGAATTATTGGGCTACAAGCAACTGAGATGGAGGAGGTTACCTGTGCACTGACTGCTTGCAGTGTCTTTCTGAACTCATCAGTGTGTGTGAGGTTGGAAAGGAGGTATTGTGCTACAGCCCTATTATGTGCCACTCGCCCATCTTGGCGCCTCGAATCCAGTAGCTTGTTGAGAGCAGAAAGACAGCTTTCATAACGGTGGTTATCGAAAGATTCTTTCGCAGCTCTTGCCAGCTCAAAATCTTGATCACTGACAATACCCGCCATGCACACTACTGCAGCTTTCCAGTTAAAGCACACCTTGTAAGTATTAAATTTTTCGCGTAATGGGAGGGGCTGCCATAGATTTTTATACACGTACACACAACCGCACCTACTTCGTATAAATTATCAGATCAGATCACTGCGATCGCAAGGCAGTCTTTTATTCTGGTTGGATCATCAGCTCTGCGTTTCTATCATGTCGGCGGAGCTGCTCTCAGTGACACCGAGTCCTTCTAGAGATCAGGATGTATTTGGAAAGGAGCTGAGACTGACAGGTGAGTGGTTGGCAGTAGCTAGCTAGCTAGCTAGGTAGCTTACACTCAATATGTGCAGGTAGCTGTCTAACTTGTATGTAGGGAGCTCGTAGCGTGACATTCTCAGTTGATTTAAGAACATTCATTCTTATAAGCAGAGCAGACTTGCTGGGGTGTTATTAAATACAATACATACAGATGCTGAGCGTAAGCTCCTCTCTGGAGCTGGTGAAATCTTTCTGTGTAAGAGTGTGCAAGTGGACAGTCACTCCAAGAAGGGAGACCCCACAGAACCTAGGAATTTGGTGAGCAATCTGTAGCTGACGTACCTCGTCCTGTAAAATAACATTGTTTTAATGTGCCCCAAGGGATTAAGCTCTAGTGCTAAATAGAAGGGCAATTACTGCTCCTATCGAGATACTATTGATTGTGTATTTCCTTTTCAGGTTATATCCAGCAGCAGATGTTACATTCTAATGCAAAATCCATTGTCTAAGGTTAGTGGTGTATACATGTTGTACTCTCTACAAAAGACCCAAGGAAATGCTCAAGGGAATACTTTTGTTTATCCCACACTCTCTGAGGACGAGTTTGGTTTTAAGTGTAGTGGTACTTGAATTTGGCATTTGTGAGTGTTTTGTGCAAGTTGTTTGTGTATCGTACTGAGATAGCTAACTCCCTGTTTACTTTTCATACTGTAACTTGATTGAAACACACATTATTATCGCAGCTTGAGACCAGTTTTAATTTCCTTCGCATCCAAAAAGTGCAGTGCTCTGAAAAGAAAGTGAGTTTGTTGATGGCCTAGGAGAGCTTATTTAGTAGTGTCATTATGATTAATGTAGTTGAGTTTCCATTTGTCTGGTGAGGGTAAACCACGTGAATATCATGCTTCCAGAAGAGACTCTGTGGAGATCATTAGTCTCATCACTGCCCAGCTCAAAAATGTCTTTCCCTTGACGTCTTTAGAGTGAGTTCAGAAGTGGTCGATCCATGTTGAATGTACAGCTACCTGTTCCTCTCAACAGCTTACTTTTGAAGCTCACCTTTGAACCCGATACATTGGGAAGTGCTGTGTCTCAGTTGCGTGATGAGTTGACTGGTGCTATGGATCGTGTGGACAGTTCCACCATTGATGGTTTCCTCACTTCTTATGCCTTTCTGTGTGATTATTTTGGTGTTAAATACAGCACTGAAGTGTCCTGGGTGAGCCAGTTCCTATAGTGGTCATCTTAACTTAGCCTTCTGGTTTGCAGTACTTGAAGAATGTGTACCTTGCTCATGGATTGAGGGAGATAAAGCTCTCAGATTTTGATCACTTGCCTCCAAAGTAAGTACACTTACTAGTAACTCATTGTACACTGACTGCACTACATGTCTGTTGTAGGGAATTCCTTCCTGTGGTCAGTTCATTGAGGCACAACAGTTTCTTTGAAGGCATTGTTGACAGAGATGACAAACTGCTGGGTGAAGTGGTGGAGGAGTTATGCTGTGTCCTCAGCTCATCGCGATCCATTAAAACTCTTATACTTTCCAACTGTGGTCTCAAGCCGTAAGCACTCATTAAACCCCTTTCATTCCTTGCTCAATTCCCATCATTCCTATCAATTTACCTTTGTAGGGAGAATGCTGCACGTTTGGCTGCTTCCCTAAAGAATAATCATCAAGCCAGCCTGACCCACTTGGACTTGAGCGAAACCCCTCTGGATGAAAAAGGTTTGCTTGGTTGGGTTGTCTCCTGGTCCTTTTACTGATCATTTGTTTTATAGCTGTCGAGGCAGTGGGTTCTGCATTGGAGTCTCTATCACATGGAATGCATCAGCTTAGACTGGCTAATTGTAAAATAACAGCTAGAGGTTAGTGTCTTGATGTGTGCACGTGTGGAATTATTCATACTTCCTTCTTTCAGGAAACACAATACTAGCAAATTCAATGAAGCAAAATAAACACATGCAGTATTCTCTGATGCACCTTGACCTTTCAAACAATCCACTTGGGCCTGATCCTTTGGGAGGACTGTCGTTCATCCAGGAGCCCCATACTATTGCCACCCTCAAACTCTCCAACTGCAGTCTTGTCCTTGACACTGTGGTTCCTGTGTTGAACCGTGGCTGCACACAGCACTTGAGTGACCTGGATCTCTCCCACAACACTGGCAAAGGAAAGAAAATTGCATATGGACCTTCGGTGGCTTCTGGCTTGCAGCAGTTTTGCAGTTCTTCCATCGCCATACGCAGTCTCAACCTTTCTGGTTGCAGGCTCACCAACAGTGTTGTTAAGTAAGCATTGTCCGAGACTTGTCAAAGTCTTGAAGCATTTTGAGCAATCATGTCGTGTGTGTGTGCACAGGAGCATGGTGGAAGGATTGGCTCTCAATCCCAATGTCTCTTCTGTCACTCTCAATGTATCTTCCAATGACCTTGGTGGTCCTGGGGCACAGCAAATGATGGCTGTGGTAGGACGGACATCTTGTCTACACCAACTTAACCTTTCAGACTGTGGTCTCGATCAGTGCATGTCTTGTGTGATTGAAACTGTTGCACAGAACAAAATGCTCTGTCATCTCGTACTGGGGAAGAACTTTGGTGGCAAGGCAGTGTATGTGGATGCAATGAAGAGTACATAACGACAACACTCAATTTTTATTTGCAGGTCTCGAATTGAGGCTTTGCAGCAGCTTGCGTCTCTATTGGTGAAGGAAGACTGCCACCTTCTATCTCTGTGTTTGGGCGATTCTCACTTGAAAGAGCACACACCAATCATCCTGGAAGCTGTTGCCGAAAACACCAGCCTTGCAAAAATAAACCTCAGGTGATTACTGGTCTGTGTACTTAAAGCTTTAATGAAGTATCTTTTATTGATGTACTCTGTAGTGGCAACCAAATGGGCAGTCGAGGGGCTCGCTGTCTGGCTAAAGCTCTCCTGTGTAATTATGCTCTAACAGAAGTGTCTTGGGATCGCAACGAAACACCACTCAGAGGATTTCAGGAGGTTGCAGCTGCTATGGAAAAGTGAGTTCTTGGTTATTGTCCCTTTCATCTTTGATTGCCATGACTTTTTTCAGTAACTACACGTTGCGTGTGATGCCCCTCCCACTGCATGACATTGCCCGTGTAGGTGGGAAAGTTGAAGAGCATGTCCAGCTGATTCAACGTTATCTCTGCCGAAATCATTCTGATGAAAGGTTGAAGGTGGAGATGGCAGCCAGGCATCGTACCAGGTTACTGACGGCTACACAGCAAAGTGTGAGTGTGTGTTTTAGTGCTTAGTCATCCTCTTCACATGGTGCATAATTGCTTGCAGTCTGTGATAGGACGGGAACTGGTCCAGTTAGGCGACCTACTGTCATGGGGACAGACTCAGGACTCTTCCAAGGAATTAGTAGCGGAGGGATCAGAGGTAAAAGAGCTAGCCAACAGTGTCATGAAGCTCATAGATGGACTCTACTCGCCCGAAGTCGAGTCGGAACAATTCCAGACCATCAATGACCAAGTGAAAGAGGTCATAAGTCAGTTCATGGAGCAACTATTTGTGGAGCATATTCAGGTTAGTCATTAACACTCGTGTATCCATGCCTTCAGTGGAGAAATTCAGTCAGAACACCAAACCAAAATTTTCCTTTAAGTAGCTCAATTCTAAAGCCACTGGAATTTTGGTTTGGTGTTCTGAATTTCAATCCACTGTACATGCAGGCCAAAACTGAGAAAATGGTCCAAAAATCCATCAGTATTTGTGGCGCACATTTATCGGAGGAATATAGAGAGAAACTATTGAGCATTATAGTACATGAAAAGGACGGGGAGTTCTCACGGGCCAAAAAGGCTACCTTGCGACATGCTCTTCCCGAAATAGTCAATCATGTGAGTGATACTAACCTGGAAGCAGCTGCCAGTATTTCGGAACTTTTGGTTGAGCACACACTCTACAGTCTGGAGAAAATCAACCACAAGCTGGTAAGTTGTCATGAATTGCTTGGCAGCTATGTCATCGTGCTCTCCTTCTGTATAGTTTAAGTTACAAAAAGAGATACAAGCTAAAACTCAGCAAGTGCCTGACAGTAAAATATCCAGAAATTTCACTTTCCGAGTACAAGAGGACTCGTCTCCCACAAAAAAAAAGAAGCGAGTGCGTCGCCCTGACCCAGATGATGATGAAATAGGTAACTAGTTGCAAATACATTCCACATCTGATTCAGTTGTGTATTAAATACTGTAGACTTGCCAAGTGTGCCACTGGAAACAGGGCCAACCTTGCAGCACCTGGGAAAGACACGCCCTAAACCTGCACGCATGCAGCGAGGCAGACCTTCTGTGAAACCTACAATTCAACCAATTGAATCAACTTCCAACACCAAACAGGACTCTACTCCCACCCCAATCCCTGTAGTCTCTGATATCACTCCTTCTCCAAAAATGCCCATGAAACCACCACCAGTGGCTGGCAAGAAGTCCAAGCAAACCAATGAAGTGAGTGAGTTGATTTTTTGTTGAGTGAGGTTATAACACTTTGGCCATTCCTAGGTGAAGACACACAATGACACGGCAAAGGAAGAGAAGGAAAAGCTTAAAGAACAAACACCAAGTGCTTTGATAGAAGAAGAGCTAAAAGAGGAACAGAAAAAAGATGAGATTGATGAGGTGAAAGTAGAGAATGTAAGTGTCAAGTCAGGAGGTGAAGAACGTTCAACAAGTGAAGAATGTGAAGAACATAGAGAGAATATCCAGGAACTAAATCTACCAAATAGTTCAAGTGACGAAGTGGACGTAAAAGCTTCTTCGCTGACTCCTCTTTCACCCCTCACACCTCCTCCACAACCCTCTTCGCCCACACCTCTTCCACAACCCTCCTCTCTTCAACCCAGTTCTCCACCTCCTGTAGACCAGAATGGTGCTACTGGAGATGCGGGTAGTGGCAATGTAGAGGAAATGCGTAAGAACTCTGTCATATTGGATCAGGTAAGCTTTCTTTGCTTGTTCTGAGTAGAGCTTGAATTTTTGTGTGCAGGAAAGGTCAAGGAATGATGAAGGAACAAAGCCCTCTGCTGAGGATGTTGCTCCACCTCATTTAGGAAGTGCTGGTGAAGCTCAGGACGTTGCTCCATCCACTTCAGAAAGCACTGGTGAAGTTAAGGAGTCTGCTCCATCCCCTTCAGAAGTTGGTCTATCCCCTTCAAGAAGCACACCAGGGGAAGGTAAAGATGGTACTCCTCAGCATGACTCTGAGGCCAGTAGTAGAGGGTCGGTGAAAGGCAAAGAAAAGAAGAGGTAACTAGAAACTCATGGCCATTGGGTATAATTCATTGATACTTATTATCTAGATCTAGTCTTTCCAAGCTTTTTGGTCGATCAAAGGATGGAGATGTTTCGGATACAGCACCAAAGCGGCAGAGCAGTGGCAAAGAGCAGAAGAGAGAGAGCCTTGTTATAGCAAATGAATGGGAAGTAGTAGAGGGACCATCCAGAGCTAGCCAAAGTCCTGAAGTCGGCAAAAAACCTCCTGTAGTCAAGGAAAAACCCCGTAGAGCTGTTGACGAGGGAGAAGGCAAAAAAGTACCTGTAACTACACCGTCTCAACTTACCAGCATCCTCCAGAAAAGGGCATCAAAGGTGAATTAATAGTCTCGTCTAGATCCAAATGTTTACTAGAAAATCCAAATTGTATATTACAGAGCAATGAAAGTGCTGACTCAGAAACCTCTCAACCTCCTAAAAACAATCCTAGTCCAGCCCCCAGACCACACCCCTCTGAGGAAGAATCACCATGTCATGCTAAAAGCAGTCCCAGTCCAGCCCCCAAGCCACACCCTTCCAGTACCAAGTCAGAGTCTCCCCAAGTAGCCCCCAAGACCACTCCTAGTCCTGCACCCAAACCTCGGCCAAAGCCAATACGTGCCAAGAAAACAAATGACGACAAACCCACTGGCAAAAATGGTATGCATACACATATCAGAGTTGACGGGAATTAAGAGTTGGCCTTGGGAAATTAAGATTGATAAGAATTATCTATTTCTTATTTAGAAACTGCAACTTCTGAGAGTGAGGGAAGTATGAACACTTTAGTTTGACTCTGGGTCCTGGAAACTATAATTATGTACAATAGCATGTTCATTATGTATCCATGTAGTAAATTTTTTAAATGTCCACTGTTAGCAATTTTTTTGTTAGACTATACTAAGAAGTTTTAGAAAATACTTCATTTGTTTGCTGTGTGACTCTGATAAATGTGGTGCGTCTGCTCAATTCCTTCAACTTGCCAGCTCCAACATACGTGCACGTTGATCTTACTCCACCCAAAATGTCCTGCACTGTCTTGTTCACATCTCCTCGATATTCAAGCTCCACAGATTTTCCTTCAGATGCTCTATTGAAGTAGCCAAAGTGATGTTTATCAAGGAGGTTGTGAATACTATTCACCTGTAGTCCTTCACTTCCCCATGGTACTTTTCCATAGCTGTCGATGAACTCATCCCATAAAATAGCTTGAATTTTTTTCCATTTTGTTCAATGATTTGTCCTCCACTCTGATCATGACCAGCCAGCATGCCCCCCAGCATCACGTAGTCTGCTCCAGCACCTAACACACTAGTCACTTTAACAAAGAAAAAAGGCAAGAACAGTACCGAATGCTTTGGAGACATCTCCAGGACAAGTACAGCCTCCATCCTGTACATGGGATAATCATTCCATGGTTACAAGGACCTGCTGGACTTACAGAGATGATGTGTCCACCTAGACCATGCGCTGCATCTGCACATTCCAGCACAGCACTAAGCTGTGGATAGCCCACACCCGTCTTCTTACGAGTGGTACAAACCGATCCTGTAGCATCAAAAGATCCTGCACTGCAGTAATTCAGGCACAAGCGTACGTACCTGGTCCTATACCAACTTTAATAATATCAGCTCCACTTAGAATCAATTCCTCTACCATTTCTCCAGTGACTACATTGCCAGCCTGCAATGCAATGCAATGCAATGCAATACCATCAGGACAGGAATGATACTGTAAGGTCAACAAACCATGATGGTGTGACTAGGGAAATCCTGTCTAGTCGTCCTGACAAAGGAAACAAAATGTTCAGAATAGCCATTGGCCACATCCAGGCAAATGTACTGCAGCTGTGGAACACTCTTTATGATTTTCTTCAACTTGAGATAATCCTGGTCTCCACTACCAGAACTAACAGCCACATGTGCTAGTGTACCTGGAGGACAGCTGGCAGCAAATGAAGTCCATTCCTCCACAGAATAGTGCTTGTGGATGCAGGTAAACACTTTATACTGCAAATGAATTACTGTGTATCTGAAATCTTTCAATTTAATTTTCTTTGTATTGCACATGGCATTCTAATGATCACACACTCTGAGGAAGCTACACTAGCATCTTGAATTGAAGCTTTGGATTATGATCAGATAATACCTTGGCCAGTGCCTGAGCCATCTCAAATGTACCAACAGTGTCCATATTGGAAGCTATGACTGGAATTCCATCATATGTCTGTTTGGAATTGCGAAATATGAACTGCCTCATTAGATTCACCTAAAATATAATTAATGTTGAGCTCATAACTGACTAGCCTCATTCAAAACAACAACAACAACAACAGCAACAGAGCTTACATCAGATCTACTTTTAAGGGTACTTCTTTTAGGTCGAACAAGCACATCTTTGAAATCCAACTTGGTGTCAGAATCCACACGCGGCATTATGCCTGCTATGCTCCTGAGCTAGCTGCAGCTGCAACGCTTTAATAAGCGCACACCCACGTGTATTACCCTTTACCAAGCTAAGTGGGAAGGCAATGGCAGTAATAGCTAAAGATACGCCAACTTTAATGAGATGTCTGAATAGTACGAGTGAGAAACTTGGACATGTAAAGGAACACGTCTCTCGTTTGCTGGAGTATGTTCAGTCATCTGACTTCGATGTAGAACGAGGAGTAGACCTCCTGCAGTTAAAAAATCATATGCTTCTCAGGTTGCTAATAGCATAGAGGTTTATCTACTAGCCACATTCATTATTTTCTTGTTATTTACAGTTACCTTATCGACTTAAGTCATGTCATTTTAATCAAGTCTCAGGCAAGCTGTGATCTTTTGGGTCACAAGGTAGTGGACAGGCTGGTAGAAATCAGGACGGTGAGTTAAGTCAGTTCAGAGTGGGCATGTAGGATGTTTTCATATGTAGGTGTTGGAAAAGATTCGACCGTTAGAACATAGATTCAGCTACCAGTTGGACAAGTTATTAAGAACGGCATCCACTGGATTAACAGGTGGATGATAGCAGTAGCTGATCCACCGGATTAACAGGTGGATGGTAGTAGTAGCGGATTAACAGGTGGATGATAGCAGCAGCTGCACATACTTTAACCCTATTGGCATACTTGATGCTTCTTTCTTAGTGGTCCCCTTTCCTAGAGCCAAACATTAACGATTGTCATTTAAATAAGGTGGCGAGCACCCATTGCAGTTCAAACCTGTGCCAGGAAATCTAGTTTCCAAAGTGGTTGGAGAGGATGAGGAGGGTGAGAGTTGTGGTGAAGGCCATTCTGAAGAGAAAAGTGGAAAATATGTTCCCCCTCGGGTAGTGGCTGTGCCATATAATGATAAGAAAAGTGTGGTTCCTCCTCTACCTGTGTCACTATCAGAACAGAGTAAACTCATCCATGAACTCAGAGATGAATTAACTGAATTCCCTGCGGAAGTTAATGTGAGAACCTTTGGCATCATGGTGTTCCAGTATTGATTTGCATCAACTTTCACAGACATTTAATAACTTCAGGAAAAATAGAAAAATAAGTGAAGATAAAATGAAAAAGAAGTGAGTATTTGATATTGAAGATATGCTCATCTGATCTTTTTTTTTTTTTGTGCTAGTTATGAAGAAGAGTACATGGTGAGATTGACCAATAGGAAGAGGTCACATGACTTGGGTGGTGCTGGTAGGGAGGAACTGGATCAGTTGACAGATTTCTCACTCTTGCAAGGCTTAACAAGACAGGTATGTATCCTACTAGATATTCCACTTATGTCAATAAAATTATATTAGGGAGTGCCTATTACCAGCAAGAAGAAAAGGAAAACTAAAAATGGTACATAAGATTTAAATTTTGTGCCATAAGTGAAAGCTACTTCTTAAATTTGTAGGAGCAACGAAAAAGAAAAAAATTAAACGTAACTTATGATCATTTATACTTATTTGTAAGACTCGCAAGTTATGCTTTGAGGTTGAAAACAAGTGTCAAAAATTGTTCATACGAGAGCTGTATCCATCCATTACGGTTGGTATCATACGCTTTGAAGGAATTGGTAAGTGTCTGAAAATCAGGTCGATTGACAAGATTACGATATATAGGAAATGGTCACCTACCTGAATCACTACACAACATTGAATGAAATCATCAAAAGCCACTGTTCCTTTTCCACTGCGATCAAATTTCCTTATAATAAGGTCATAGAACCTATCTGAAAGCCGGTAACCAAAGCTTGTCAATGCTGTAAACATGAAAACAAGCAAGCAGGTCAATGTCGAAGGTCACATGTCCTGTCGACAAGCTAGCCTCGAGTCTTACCAGTTTTCAGTTCATGTTTGTCAATGGACCCTGAATTGTCTCTGTCATAGCTTTTAAAGGTAGATTGCCAGTCTTGGACATATTTCCACAGTGATCCAAATTCTTGGAAGTTAATAGTGCTTGTGTGGTCTCTATCAAACATGCCTATCATAAGACGTACAGTCTCGGGGTTGAAAGGAGTCCATGAACCTGAAGAAGATGACTATAATGAATGGAATTTGGGACTGAAACAAAGGCTCACCATTGGATAATGCAGACTGGAGCTCATCAGACGAAATTGCTCCACTGCGATCCTTATCTACTCTATAGAAAAGTATACACAGAGCGATCTAGCTAGCTATACATCTCATAAATTGTAAGAGCTTACTTTTGAAAAATACTCCACAAATATTGTTGATCCTGCGGGTATGCCATATCTATCCTTGCACTGGGGAGAAAATGCCGACCACACCCACAACTACTAAAGCTAAACTAACTCTAGCTCTGTGGCCGTGGATATCCAGCCGGCGGACAGGCTGCATCACGTGGATTTCGACCTTTCGACCTTGAAAGTTTGCATGCAGAAGACGTAGACATGGAGACATTATATCGTATTCCTTATGCTGTATTAGAAGTCCCCCAATTGAAACTGAAGAAACCAGGATTCGTTAAAATGCCATCCTCCGTGTTCATATTTTGCTTGGTTTTATTTTCCTACTTTTTGGTGACCGGGGGAGTGATATATGATGTTATTGTGGAACCTCCTTCAGTTGGCTCCCAAACAGATGATCACGGTCATTCTCGTCCTGTAGCTTTCATGCAGCACCGTGTAAATGGTCAGTACATTATGGAGGGTTTGGCAAGCAGTTTCCTTTTCACATTGGGAGGATTAGGATTCATCATCCTGGAGCGATCTAATGTGGTGGGAATTACAAAACTGAACAGGACCATGCTTCTGGCTTTTGGTTTCTTCTGCGTATTTGCTGCATTTTTTGCTTGCCGAATCTTCATGGGAATAAAATTACCGTAAGATCAAAGCATATACAATACTCGAGCTGTTATGGATCGTTTTATTATTGTAGGGGCTACCTCAAGTAGGAAGAACAATACATACAAGATGAATGCATATAAAAATATTAATTTTATGTGAAGAATGTTAGAGTTTAGCTGTATGATTGGATGGACTTTGCCAACCACACAACATGTCAGCCACAACGTTCATCTTATCCTGTCCCCATACCATTTCCCCTCCGTTGACTTGGAATGTTGGCACACCACAAATCCCCTCGTCCACTGCCCTACAATCAGACATCAAAAATCCTGACAAGTTAAAGACGTAATTGTCACCTCTTAGTGTTGGCTACAAGTAGTGTTTTGATATCTTGATCTCCTCCACGTTCAATTAAGGCCTTGCCAGACATAGGAGTGGAAACTTGCTCCAAAACCCCTTCAAGTACCTAAAGAATAACTTCATGGTGTTGGGGTTGTTTAATAATGGTGTACTCACTTTGGGGTCACCAATATTCTTGTTGTCTCTCCAAGCGGCATTAACTAAGGATGTGTGGGTGGTTGTGTATCATTATGCTAGCATGTTGCATGAATAGCTCACAGAGGTGTTTTATGAGCTTGGGGTCACAGGCAGCAACTAAAGTCACTCTTAGTGGCAGCACAGTTCGAAGAGGAAATGTGTCTGGCCACCTTAGCTCAACTCCAGCATACTTGCACCAATCTCGAAGATCTTGTTGATAGTAGTTGCGTTTGACTTCAGGCACGGTAGCCATAGGAACCTGCACTCATAATTCAATTTTACGGACATACAGATTGACCCTGGAACCAACCATAGGAGTGCCTATCTTCTTGAACAGGGCACCCAATAAAATTGGTACCCACTCGATCTTGACAGTTACTGGGAGAACAGACGAGACCATACTTTCCAATCGCTCCATTGCCACGTAGCTCCAAGGGCTTGAATAATCGAAGAAGAAAGAAAGTTCAGCAGTCCCAGGATTTACACAGGATATTAGCCTCTCGGGATGGCTGTCCAATCCTAGTGCACGCTCCACAAAAAACACTCTGTCTGTTCCCCAATACAAGTTTCCTCCCACAGAGAAACTGCATGTAGACGACTTGTATCATCGATGGTATATACATGTAGCACAGATACCTTGGTACTCCAAAAGCTCCCTTTTGTGCAGCTTCAGCAGTATTGCTACGCAGAGTTTGAGAGGCCGAGTCTGAGCCCAGCAGCTCAGAAGCAGTCATACCGTGTGGTGCAACAGCCTCTTGTAGAGTTTCTAAGTCGCTGACGTCCTTCTGGTCACACCAGTAAGCCTGCACAGTGTGTATTATGTATGTGTGATATCTGGGGTTATCAGAGTATGAACCTGGTAAAGGGCCTTGCTGACAGCGACTCGAGTGGCATTACTAGAGATTGCCGATAGCATTCTCATGGCAGTTACAGTCTTCTGAGGATGATAACGTGGCTCTCTATATGTAACTCCTCGACGTACCATCTGGCGCTGTAGATCTAAATAATGGGTTCATGTGTCGCATTGCACTGGCAAACAAACTATCAGCTCACCTTTCCCACTCATTTCTAACTTGGCTGGACTCATCACATCAGTAGCAGAACCCCCTTTACCTTGCGCTGCATGCGTTAGGTCGTATAAACCACCTACAATGACAGACATATTAGCTTCATTCCCCTTATTAAAATTTAACCCAGGTCATCTCTCACCTAGCAATACAGGAGTCCAAATAACACTAGCTCCTGTCCTCTCAGCCACTTTTTCCACCAGCGTACTTGCCATGTATGCAAATGGGCAAACCACATCATAATAAAATTTGAAGGAGCGAGCAGTCATCTGAATGCCTGTGCCTGCAGCCATTATGTACCAGCGGCCACGCCCACAGCCTCACCCACGCGGTGAAAGAAAATGTTTCCATCATTTGGCAGTAGCCTTTATCCTAAAAAGTATTTGCTTGCTTTTCTTGTGAGCCATTGATAACAATTCCAATAGGCTCCAACTGTTACATTTTGACAAAATAGGGTCTTGGGGTAAGACCTGATGGACGTTTGCCCGATGCAGCACGACCTCTGAGATTGAATGTTGGTGAGGGTTGCAGCACAGTAACGAGAGTTGTTGATGATGCATACTTTACAGGCTCTATCTCGAGTGCTGATGGGTCTGCCCTGTTGCGTTGTGGAGATACAACAGTCGTGTGTGGAGTGAAACTGGTGCTAATCAGTTATTATTTTGGGTATCATATCTTTATTAAATTTGTTTAGGAACTGGTATCTTCAGTGGATTCACAGAAAGGGTTTGTCGGTAAGTGATTAATTGTGATTGGATTGGTCCATAGCTGGTTTGTTGCTAGTGTGCAATGTGGAGTATGGTAGCAGCTGTTTACCAGAATCGTTGCCCGGAGCACCTCCAAGTGAAGTTCAAGCTCTTTCCCAGCAACTCCAAGTGCTATTGAATGAGTCAGTTACAATGTTAAATATTCAATATTATGTAATATCTAATAATTAGGTATGTCAATTTGGAGCTCCTGACTGTGGAGAATTCAGAGGTTTGTGTTACTGATACCGTCATGCAGCACTTCTGATGGGACTCCTACTACAGTTAGTATGGGTCGTCAACGTTGATGTTTTATGCCTCAGTCATCATGGAAATCTGTTGGATGCTTGTTCACTTGCAGCAGTTGCAGCACTGAAGAATAGTCAGTCCGATAATGTGTTAAAGACACACCATTTTAATAATTAATTTTGAAACAGCCCACTTGCCAGCCATCTGCACTGATTCTGGTGTGCCCAGAGTGAAGTTCACAACTGCAAAGTCCCTACCATTAAGAGCACCTCTCTTCACCGTCTCATTTGCCCTGATCAAGTAAGTCCTGCCAACTGACTTAGCAACCACGTAACTATTACTTGTTGCAAACAGCAAATTCAGTTTACTGGATCCTAGTTTGGAAGAAGAGAAAGCTGCACAGGGACACCTGTCAGTCAGTCTTGAAACAGATGGCACTATAAAATGGCTGGAGCACACAGGTCAGTGCAGAAATCAAACAGTCTTGTAATTATTAGAATTCGTTTAAACAGGTTTGAAAGTATGTGAACAACAAATATTGAGATTGAGCCAGCTAGCTATGAAGCGAGTGGCATTACTTGATGCACTATTACAAACATCACAACAATAATAAAGTTTTGATATAAAATTGTTAGAATATAGGAATATAATTGTCAATTTTGGCCCTGTGTCTCTGTGCAATACATTCAGCAATCCAAACAATGTTTCTGCACTCTTGCTCCTTCAAGCGAATATATGAGTAAAACACTCCAAAGTGGAATTGTTGCATGAAAGATAACATATGGATCTCCACCTGTGTACAGATTAGGTACAATATCACACCCAGACAGTGCAGGTTGTCTTGTCATACCTCTTTCTCAAAGAATTTGTCTTCCAGTGATTTCTCTCCAGGGTTAGTACCTGCACCAGAAAATATTGCTGCATACTCCTGCAAAAAGAAATAACGGTCAGCCTCAAGAACTATGCACCACGTGCTTGTGGGCCCAAAGTACAATGATAACTCACAGGATAAAAGTCTGCCACTGCTTTGACTTGATCATAATCCTCACAGCGTGCAAGGCGAGCTAGTCCCTCAGGGTAGAGTTTGCCACATGTGGGATAAAGTTTCTCCCTATCATCCATTGTCAATTCGGTACCGAATGAATTAATGGTGATAATGAAAGCACGTCGATCAGCTTCAAATTTGAGGATGGTTTCCATGACTTCAGCAGTAGTGCTATCCAAAGTTTTGCAAAACTGATAAAAGTCTTCAAGGTAGGCCTGATATGGGGGGAAAAAGTTGATACTGTCTCATCGTATTAAAGTCAGTGGCAAGTCTTACCTTGTATAGGGCATTCCGTATGAGTTCAATGTTGAGCTCATCAAGGTCAGTTTGAGAAATGCAGCTCTTGAAATAAGGAGCTACAGCATAACATTAAAATGTATAGCTGTAAGTGTTGAGGTACCATATACTCACCAAGTGGTGTGTCCACCAGAACAGCCTCATATAATTCAGCAGGTGTGTTTGCAATGTTAACGCTTTCCATTTCTTCAAAGCTTCCCAATGGATGACACTTGCTGCGTAGCTCTGCAATTTGGCGCTGGTGTAGAGTGCCAGTGATGAGCAGAATGATATTATCAATCATGTAACCATACCTGTACATCCACAAAAGTGAACACCATTCCTAAGCTATAGATGCATCAAAGGGTTACAACTCACGTAATGTAGTCCAAAAACTTGGATAAAGGGTCAACAGACTGGTTCCTCATGTGTGTGAACTCAACCACTAGGTGATTACGTAGCTTCTCGTCAATTGTTGTGACTGCTATTGGACTGGGCTCATTCTGAAGGAAATTGCCATAATCAGTAGCTTGCATCATCACCTTTAAATCTGCCAAATGATAAGTTTTTAACCTGGCCATACATGCATAAATAAAATGTGCCTGTAGCTTACATAAATCTTCTGATGGAACTATTACTTTAACCTAAAACTAGATACCTAGTTCACTACCTTCAATGGTTTCACACTGCACCAAGTTAATGTAGTCAGTGCGGCTTAAGATCCCAGAGCGAAAACCTCTCACCAAGCCTTCCAAGTACCCATGATCTACGTTGAAGAGATACTCCTCCATGTTCAGTCGCTCTCCTCTCTCTAGCTCTAAAACTTTAGGTTCTGTTTATGCTACGTTATGTCACTCGTCACATGTTCAATCACGCGCTGGCACATTTCGTCATTATAGGGTGGGTGGGGCAGTAGTCGGCCAGCGCCTAATCCCGAATTCAGTACCAAACGTTAATCTTACGTCATCAAACTTGAAGTTCAAAAAGTTCAGATGCTGATATGATCTAACTGCAACACGTGCATCACGCTTTTTCTTCACTGCTTAGCCTTTTGGGAGCCTGCAACAGGATTTTTGCCACCTTTTCTAAGCAGTAAGTCTGTAATGCCTAGTTTAGTTCGGTTGAAACTGCTAGCAAAGGCGCTTTACTTCTAGATCAGAACTAGCTAACGTAGAGTGCTAAAACTGAGAATATTGTGACTTATCACTTATTTTTAATGATTTTTTTTGGAAAGTACACTAATCTGGCTTATTCCAGACAGTAGTACAAACAGTACAATGGCCATTAGTAACCACTGTTTACTTAACTACATACTTGTTACTTGTTTAGGTTATGGCTTCTCAGAGTAAGACTGATAGTTTGCAGTCTGCTCTGCTCATGATTAAAGAGGGGGAAATGTCTTTAAGGGATGCTTCCCAACATTATGGCATACCCAAGAGTACCCTCCATGACCATTATTCGGGTAAAGTGAAAGGATTCAAACGAGGACCTCCCACTGTCTTATCTGAAGCTGAGGAGACTATGTTGGCCGAGTGGGCCATAAATATGTCTAATATTGGTTATGGGCGTACTCGTGAACAAGTACTGGAGATAGTCAAGACTATACTGGACAAGGATGGTAGAAGAACCCCATTTGTTGATAATCGACCTGGACGAGATTGGTGGTATGCATTCCTACGACGTCACCCTGACATATCTCTTCGCTCTCCCGAACAGCTACAAGTTGCAAGAGCTTCTTGTTGTAATCCACAAAGACTAAATAAATGGTATAGTGATTTTGAAAAGTTTTTAAAGGATAATGACATAGAGGATCCTGATAAGATATGGAATGCTGATGAGACAGGTTGTCCTTTATGCCCCAAATCTGGAAGAGTGCTTGCTATGAGAGGTACCAAAGACATCTATCAGGTTACTAGTAATAGTAAAGAGCAAATTACCACCTTGTGTGCCTTTAGTGCGGCGGGAAGTATGGTGCCACCAATGCATATATTTGCTGGGAAACGGTTTAAAAATGACCCAATGAAAGACTGTGTCCCCAATGCTTATTTTGGTAGATCTGACTCTGGTTGGATGAACACTGAACTTTTTTACGACTGGTTGAAGGAGCATTTTATTCCACGCACTGCAACAATCCGACCTATTGTACTTTTAATTGACGGTCATAAGTCCCACATTAACATAGACACTTCAAAATTATGTAAAGAAAATAATATTCTTCTTTACTGTCTACCTTCCCATACCTCACATGTTACACAACCATTGGATGTGGGTTTTTATGGCCCGCTGAAGAGTTCTTGGAAGAAAGCTGTTTCTAAATATGCTTTGGAAAATGTAGGACTGAGCATCACTAAATATACCTTTGCTAGAATTTTTAAAGAAGCATGGTTGGATGCTGTAAAATTATCAACAGTGGTTAATGCTTTTCAGGGTGCTGGAATATGGCCTGTAGATCCAAATGCTGTTCGGCAAAGTAAACTTGCACCAGCTACTGTGTACGAAGACAAGGAAGCTTCTGTCAAGAGCAAGAGCAAGGACGGGAAGGACGTGGTGTCTTCAGATAAGGCAATGGAAATATTAGAGTCAGTCGTGTCAGCTGAAACCTCCAAGAAATTTGAGCGCAGGTATGAGGAGGGGTATGATGTGGAAGGTGATGAATTTTATGCAGTATGGTGTCAACTCAAGGCACTTACAATAGAAGATACCACTAGTGAGGCGTGTTCTGTTAGTAAGAATGTTGTGACAGCAACTAATGATTTGGATAGTGGAAGTGATAATGATGAAGAGAATGAAGATGATAGTGATGATAATACAGATGATACCAGTTATGAGGATGTTTTTAAGCTAACTCTAGCCCTTCCTAAGTCGATTGCTCGTAAGAAAACCCGATCTACACCACTATTGCCACATCATCTTTCTGGTGACACAGCAATACTTCAGATGGAGAAGCGAATACAGGACAAAGTAGAGGCTGAAGCTGAGAAAAGGAAGAGAAAATAAGAACGGGAAGAGAAGCGCATTCAAAAGCAGAGAGAAAAGGAGGAGCGGAAAATTCAGAGACAGAAAGAACAGGAAGAGAGACGTATTCGGAAGCAGGAAGAAAAGGAAGCAAGAGAAGAGAGGAAACTCCAGAAACAGAAGCAAGGGGCAGGATGTCCCCAACAGCAGAGGAGCGGCAGAAGGAAGACTCCAAAGCAGACTGCAGAGCAGCAAAGCAATTATACCTGTCCTGCTTGTGGTATAGATGAATCTGACTCAGGTGATGCTCTGTGGTTTTCATGTGACATTTGTGATAAGTGGTACCATGCAGAATGCACCAATGTATCTCCTGATGATTATAGCAGTATCAGCACCATGGACTGGTACTGTGGAACGTGTGTAAACTGATTATTTTGGTATATATTTCTGTGAATATTATCTTATGGACTAACTGTACTACTTTTACTACTTGCTAGTTAATTCTTCAGTCAAAAAAATTTTTTTTTGGATTTTTAAATTCATAAAATAATCATTTATCCTGACCGTCCGTTTATTGACCACATTGTCCGGATACTACCTCTGTGTGGCAGGTCGGTTTACACACTCCCTCCGTCAATCTGGCAGGTTCTTTCTGCACCAATCGCTGCAGGATTGTTCACGAAGGATAGGGGTAGGTACCTGCTGAATGTTGTCTTCTTACTGTCCTGCACTTACCAGCAGCGGTCGCCGGTATCCTTAAGTGTACGAGTATCCCCCCGCCTACCCTAGCACTTAAACTTTGACCTTTACAATGAAATTAATGGTTTAAAAGTCATGTATTCTGTACATTAATGATTAAGTCTATTTTCTTCTTTTCAGTTCTTCGAATCGACGAGTAAGGTCATCAAAATCCATATCTCCTCCTCCACCAGAATTGGAACCAGTATTGGGAAAGGAGCTGCGAGGGACAGGCGGTAGATCCAAATCATTTGGTGGTAGACCAGGTGGCTGAACTCCTGGCTGAGGTGCAGTAGGCTGCATGCATGGAAGTCATCTTATTGCAGTCATCCAATCTAATATAGAACTCACGTATGGCAAATTTGGGTTGGCAGGTGGTGGTGGTTGGGAAGGAGGACCTGGATAAGCTGGTGGATCAAACTAAAGCACAAGATATGATTATGATGAGTGCTGGTTTTATTGGTAAACTCACTCCTTTATTAGCCGTGGGAGGGACCTGAGATGGTGGTACAGAGGGTGGGGAGAAAGGTGTTTCCTTATGTGGCAGAGGCCCTGCTTGGGAGCCATTAGGCATGTATGGCTCAGCTATCTCTGCTGCTGCTGGCAATCCATCATCCTCCTGCACCATAATTATGCTTATTCAAAAATGGCTTGGGTCTGGTAAATATGGCACACGTCTGTTTTTTGTCAAATTTTCAGGCTCTAGCATCTCACGGCAAACTTACCAGAAACATGGTAGGATCTGGCTCGTAATCGATTTTATAATTTCGAGCTATTTCTATCATGTAATTCTCCACAAGTGACTTCTTTGGTGCCTCAGCACCTAGTCGGTGAATTACCTTTAAATACAATGTGATATATAATTATAGTTATACTGCATACAAGGTGAAGAAGAATTACCTTTGGATTCACAGTGCCAGACATGTTGGATCGCGCTTGTTGAACAAATGGTTTTCCAAACTTGTTCTCCAGCTGATGAGCAACCTGTACATCAAGAGTGAACTTACTTGGCAGTCATAAGACAACCCTCCTAACCTGAATAAGCTCTTGGACATCAGCTGAGAGACGAGGAGCTACCCAAATAAGGGTGGCCACCGACTCAGCAAGACTGTCTTCACAGTACCTACTCCATAATTATTATGTGGAGAGTATCTTAACATTTCATGCTAACTCACGTCATCTGCTCCAGCATGCCAAAACGAGCCAGGAGTAGGTCACAATACAGTTCTATCACCTCCATGGCTTCCACCATGTAGTCTTCCCTGATGATGTGTTCAACCTGAATATTCAAATATCATGTGATTAGTGACATGAACAATAATCGGAACCAATTCAGTAAAGTTGCATTCCATATTAGGACCATTATAGAACTATGATATCACAAGCTCACTCGAATCCTAGCTCTTTCAGTCCGTTTGTTCTTCATGTAGTCTGCTATTTCTCTTCGAGCTTTCATGGCTCCCTCAGCTTTGAAAAAAAAAAAAATTAAAAAAAGCTTTAATAGAAGTAGCTAATGTGAAGAGCAGTAGGAGAGCAGTCTACCATGAAAGCTAGAAATTATTTTCTCAGCTTGAGAAAAGTTAATAATTAACTCTAGCCATGCAATAAACAATACTTAGCTAGCTACACGGATGCATACTTTTCTTCTTCTCTAACAGCTTTAGACGATTGATACTAAGGCGAAGATTCACCCTCAGTTTCTCTGGCTTGAATGCCGGCATAGTTAATCTTACAGTCCAAAAAAACAAGAATGCTTAAAAGTCTCTTTATAGTCACTGCTGCGCTGTCTAATGTTTTGCCACTTCATTGTCACATGTCGACAGCATGATAGTCACGTGCAAACGCTTACGTCATGATGTCAAAGCAGTCGATCTACAAGTGTGTACCGTCATTCCTTGTTGACTTCTAGCCGTGCTGAAGACCGATCTGTTAGGTCCTCTACAGCTGTGGAGTTGGTATAAGAGGTGGTGGGACCCATTAAAGGTAGCGCTAAATATAACCTGGTGATATCTTACTTCTGAATTGCTGCGTGTGTTTGAATACCTTCTCCTGTTGTGGTTACGTATTGTCCCTCTTTCCAGATATGCCAAAACGCAAGCAGTTATCTCGCGTGAGTTCAGCAAGTGGTGGGGACGATGGAGGTGAGAGTAGTCCTTGGCAAAGTGTGGTCTCTCTTTTCAAAACTAGACTGAGACGTAACCGTACTGGATCTGTGGATTCTGAGCAGCATACGTTACCTGCTGACTTTTCAATGCGAGGAAAGTGTGCCACTTTACCGTCACGTGTATCTTCACTGGATCAAAGGGAGAGTGGAAGTAAAACACGTACTCTCTACTGGATGGTGGATTTGGTTGATGGAATGGAGGACTCTCTGAATAGCAATGGAGTGGTCTCCAACAAAGAGGACAGTGATGAGAGTGTGGACTCAGGGTTTCACCCTAGTAAATCAGATGACTTTATGCCTCTCAAACGTGGCTCTCCAGTGATAGTAAAATCTTTTTCACATGACCAGTCTCCCTCTTTATATGATAAGGCAGCTGTAGAAAAGGCCTTCGGGCCGATGAAAGATGTAGGGCGATGGTACACCTCTTACAACAGTTCTCGATGCGAAGAAGAAGACCGTTATATCCATCGGCCAATGCTCCCCATCCCTGTGCAGACATCAGCTGAGGAAGATCAGCGCTTGGCTTCACGTCCTCTCCCCCCCGTTCCGAAAAATTCATCTCAAGCCCCTGTAGTTCCTGCCAGGCCTTCTCCACGCAAGTGTGAAGACGACATGGTATATGAACATATTCAGCACAAGATGCTCGGTTCCAATGGTTTGAATCTCGACTTGCGTCATCTGGCAGAATATGGTTGGTACTGGGGTCCCATCACTCGAGTGGAGGCGGAAGAGCATCTTGCTGGGACCAAGGATGGCACCTTCCTTGTGAGGGACAGTTCGGAGGAGAAGTATCTTCTCAGTCTCAGTTTTCATTCTCAGGGCAAGACTCTGCACACACGTATCGAGTACTGCAATGGGAATTTCAGTTTCTACAGTTTCCCTGAAGCAGAAACAGAAGGTTACTCTTCAGTGATAGAACTGATACAGCGTTCAATGCAGTATTCCAGGGATGGAGTCTTTTGTTTCAGTCGAGCAAAAGCAGCTGGTTCGCCAGCAGTACCTGTGCGACTGCTCAAGCCATATTCCCGTTTCAATCATGTACGAACTCTTCAGCATTACTGTAGATTTGTAATTCGGCAAAGTATTCGTTTCGACAAAATTCGACAGCTCCCACTTCCACGCCACGTGCACGGATTTCTGGAACAATCACAGTTCTAACCCATCATCAACAAATTTACTAGTGTCATTAACAATGGTTGCATTTACACATTCTGGATGTTGCTAGCTTTTGTGCAGTGCTTTTATCCCTGGTCATTAATTTCTTGTCTCAATTTTTACTTAATGCTTTAATTTTTGTTTGGTGTCTGATCCCGATACGGTGGCACTCACACAGCAATGATAATGTCATAACATGTATGCAGTAATACAACTACAAGCAATAAAGTATGATAATATGCATGCATGTGGAATCTGTCTGTATGTAATACTGTACAACTAGAAAGCATATCTAGTACGAAGATCTTCCAACTTTTTAGAAACCTAAAATGAAAACAGATGATTACATATAGAGCTTCACATTATCACAAATACCACACACTTCACTTGGAGATCGTTCCAACTCTTTAGCAATAGCCTTCTTTTTGCTCATGTCCAGGGAGTTGTACTGTTCACACAGATCACCATCAATCACACTCTGCGTGGCGTGACAAAAGTACAATAAGTGTTGTACTGGGGCTAATTTAAAAACACACTTTCACAGGGAGATAGTACGAACGAAACGACGAATAATCTCGCCCAATTGCACTGGGCAGTTCCGAACGCATGTGCATTTCCAAATGTTGGAAAAAATCTGTGTCCTAATCAAATAGGTCAATAGTACCTGCACCTAGGAGTTGTGGACAGTTACCTCTCGTGAAGTGAAAGGGACCATCATGCCAACAGTGCCAGAAAGAGTAGTATAAACCAACAAATCTGAACCTCCGGGAATAAGTGTGGTCTTGTGCAGCGAGTGAATAGTCTCTCCAATATAATAGGAGCACAGAGACTCTGCCTACTGACCAGCATAATTAGATTAAGAATTAATTTTCCAAGCCCTACCTTTTGAGCTGCACCACTGAGTAGCCCTCTGTCCCAAATTGTCTTATTGCCAGTTGGATCTTCATCTACTTCATCTGAAACATCTTTAGGCAGTCGAATCTGCACATCAAAAAAATTCTCACTCACGAAACTCAAATTCTATTCCGAAATTACTATTTCTATAGATCCAAACTTGTCTGCAGCAGCAACAGTGTTGTAATCCAAAACACAAGAACACGTCATGAACCTGAAGGAGACCAAAAATCACCTTTGCAGTGGTGCCTACACGAAACTTACCTTTGGGACGTTTCATCAGCAAAAACAACCAGCTGGTTTTCTGCCGACTTGTAGCGAACAAAATGGATACCTGCTTGATTGTCCGACACATAGACGCGAGTTCCAAATGACTGTATGTCAACGATCCAATTAGGGATGTGCTTATTTTCGCACTTTCGCAGCATTTTCTTCTTGCCGATATCATATATACGTAGGAGTTTGCCTACACCCACCAGCAACCTTCCCTGGAAAGGTGCCATAGCTACGGGAATGTCATCAAGTGCAGTCTGCATACACACGAGTCCAAATCGAAACGTCATCAAGAAATCAAGGCGAATAAGCTTACCGTGTGAATGTGCTCCAGCTTAGTGGCATCTTGAGAGAATCTGAAGAGAACCAGAGAGCCTCCAGTGGAGGAACGTGGGGATTGGATGTAGTCCCGTGCAACACCTACTACTACGTACCACTCTGTGTCCATCCGAGAAGCAAATGTGCAAACTGCAAGACTGAAAGAATAATTATGCTGATACTCTTACAATTAACACTTAGCCAAAGGAAACCTGAAAGCAGCTTCATTCTGTTCAAATTGCACAATTTCCAGTGTCTTTCCCTACGTAATAGCGGCGTCTCAAAGTCAAATTAATCGAGGGGAGAGATTCTCAATCTCACCTCGGAGGGATGCATAACCTTTAGGCACGATGCCCACATGCCAGTACCAGCTTTGGGTGATCCAAATACATTTTCTGGAAGTTCTTCGGATAAAAATGTTTCGGCAGCCTCAGCAGCAGCCACTTCTTCATATTCTCCAGCAGTCTGAACCATTTCCTCTGCCATCTGCTGTTTGCGTAGGGCCTTTGAAGCTTCAGTGAAGGAGTTGTGGTCTGTCTCCAAGAGAACTAAATGACCTGTGAAGTGCACACGTGAAAAACAAATAGTTAAATGCAAGTTACCGAGACAGACGCACCAGTAGGGGGGTGAATTTTCAATTTTCGAGGAGTGTATTGAAGAGGGGTGGCCACCTGGTTGAATATGACACCTAACTTCTCCAGTGACAAGATGCGCAGAGTATTAGCTGCTATAGCCACTATGCCTTCTGGGCACTGCTCAGAGGAAAATCCTGAAGCAAACTCCAACACGTCATACGACAGAGGGGTGAGGTGGAATCGCGAGTGGTACGAGTAACTTAGCCAAGAGCGACTCGATACTGCGAGAACACTCTGAGATTCCTGCATCATGACTCTAAATAACTTGACAGGTCTTGTGCCCAAATACCTACAAATTGTTCTCAAAAATTTGTTGTTAACAGGCTGTGTAGACTTCATTACCTTGTGCGTGTATCCGAAAGATCACCAGTAACAGAATCCAAAGCAGTTCTCAGTAACACTCCATTCTGGAGTCCAATATTGAGGAAGAGCCCTCCAACAGTAAAGGCTTTGTCTCCACCACCTCCCATTTCCACGATACAGAGACTTTCTGGTGCAGCAGGCAAAGCCTGCATACTAAGTGGCTGCAAAGTGTCCTACATGTGGAAACATTCCAAATCTATTCACTCACATATACAAAAAAAAGAAAAAAAAAAGAGTACTAGCTCACAGATGGATCCAGAGAGATGATACGAACAGTTTGATCAGCTAGCCCAACTGCAAGAAATCGAGAACGCTGCTCACCAGGAGGCACAGATCCTAAACTCATGCAAACTATATCAGCTGCCATTTCTTTTCTCTCTGTATATTCATTCAACTGGCCACTCTAATACAGAGATTACAATGCATAACTGAATGAAACCAGGCAAGTCTTTCACAGTACATACCTGATCCATCTCAAAGTACACTATTTCTCCACCAGTGAGAGAGATAACGACTTGCCGCTCATTCAAGGCACAACGGGTAATAAATTTCTTTCCTGGAGTTCGCCATTCATGGACACGCTTATCAGCACGAATGTGGCGAATGCCTTCAGGGTATACCTGTATTATGATGTAAGCAAAAAGAATGGCACTAGATGATCTCTTGGAGCAAAACAGACAGACCTGGATCAAGGCATCATCCCCAAGTCGAGAACATGCTAGAGTAGGTGTGGTTCCCAGGAAACCCGAGTCAGTAACCTCCTCCACAGTCTCCCCAATAGACAGGACAAGTGTTGCATTAGTGAAGGAGACAGCAATGTACGTGTCGTATTCCTCTAAAAAATAAATTTGAATATCAAGTCCACTCCTTTAAAGACCACTTGCCTTTTTTTTTTTTTTTTGAGTGGTCAAAATATATAGTCTACAGATTCACAAGGGCTAAAGTTAACACATTAAGCTTACACTAAATTTCTTATGGGCACCAAGAGAGGCAAGTAGTCAAAATTTTTTGTATACCTGAAACATTTTTCTTGACAGTCCAAACAGCATTAGGATTGCCTGGTAGTTCAGATACTGCCATTTCTGTCACCTAATGATAATAAAATATTATCCGTGCAAGTAAGAATTGAATTATACTTACCTCCAGTCCATGGCGAAGGATACGCAGAGTGGAACGGGGACCCTTCCCACAGGCCAAATAGAGCTGAGGGGTGTCTTCAGCTACCAAATCAGCAATCTAAAAAAAAAAAAAAAAAAAAAAAAAAAAAATAATAATAATAATAATAAATAAATAAATAAATAAAAATATAATAATAATAATAATAATAATAATAATAATAATAAATAAATAAATAAATAATAAAAAAAAGAAAAAAAGAAGTGGATTACAGGCAACGAGTAACCAAGTATTATTTTATGATACCTGACAAGCCATGATTGGGCTCAAACTTTCCAGTTCATCAACAAGTACCAGATTCTTCAGTGGGCGAGGAGCAAAGAAGAAGGTCTCACCTTCTTCCAGCTGCATAGCAGAGGAATACTCTGGTTCTCCATCATCATCTCCAAGGTGTGCTATCTGATAGAGAGCACTGCAAAGCAAAGACATGTGCTTAACTAGTCTTAAAGGTAAGCGTATCGACCTACTGGTTGCCAAACTCTGAGCCACAAAACAGAAAGCCAGTCTTGAGAACACACAGAGAAGCTGCTACTGGAACAGTGTCAAAGTATTTTATCTTCAATTCAGTCACCTAAAGCATGATACAGAACGATAGCTAAACTGCTAGCAATCACGAACTTGTGGTACTCACTAGGTCTTCTTCAGTCTCCAAGGTAACTTTGAAGACGTCTCCTTGTTCAGTTTGTAACAAGAAGAAAAACATGTGCTGTAGATGGAAGCAGAAGACGCTGATAGGAAGCTCACAGCAATGAAATCAACTTTGTCATAGAGTACTTACCTTGGTCCGATGAGTTGCACTGCAAACGAAAAGCATGCTACGCTCTGCATCATCGAGATCGTGCTGGCGTCGAGGAATAGGGCAACGCAAGTCCGGTTGATCTCCAAAGTTTTTATAGATGAGGTAATTCTCACAGCAAACGAGTACACCACTCGGTCCATCACTGCCACCGGGAACAGTCACGAGCATATTAGCAGTGTCTTCAAGAGGCTCACTGTATTTTCGCACGACATGATTGAGTCCAAGATCAAGTTCATAAAAAGTGAGAAGTTGCTGAGCTATTTGGGCTGCCTCTCCAGATGGATCATTGTCTGCTTCCTAGAGAGATATATCCACTAAGCAGTGCATTTTGAGTACACACATGCTGACCTCATAATCCAATTCCAGACAGGCAAACATGGGATTCTCAAAGCCCACATCAACTCCTACTAAATGAAAAACCAAGGTGTGGGACTTGTGGGCTTCCAGGGGAGACGATATTGTCAGGCGAGCTGCAGAGTCTCGGTTGAGTATGTATACCAGCTTCTGTTTTTCGACAGCACCAATCATGCATGCTCTGCCTTTAGGATCCACACCTAGATACTGCCCAGGAACAATTCGTCTACAACCACTCTTCCCGAAGGTTTCCTGGTGGATCTACTCGATCATGTATTGATATTCTATAACACATTATTACAGTTATAGTGCATACTTTTTCAAATGCATTCTTTTGAGAATTATACTCCAAGATAGATATACGTCCCGAGTCACTCCCTACCACAAGATAATCTAGTACAAGTAAGGGACAGCTAATAACGAATTTGCCTCCCAATGTTCCTCACCTTTAGAACCTCCAGTTAACTTGAAGGGAATGACAGATCTTATAAGGCAAAACAGATCCACGCTCAAAATGGAGTGAAGTTTACCAGTATTAGGATCAGGTCTATACAGCTCCAATATTTTTCCACGTGCAACAACTATTTCTTGCTGTTTAGCTCCAGAGAAGTTTCCATGAACCGCTTGGGTGATGCAAGACGGTTTCTGCAGAGTTAAAGCGTAGAGATGCATCCTATCCTAGCTAATAGCTAGCTTAGTACATACGACGATGCACCACACGTGGTTGATTATGGCGGTCTTTTCAATTCAATGATGCAATTATCACAAACAAAACAAATACATCTAATTACTACTAGATGCAGTCCATCTCCACCAAGCTGCTTTCATCCTATCCCAACATGCTTCAAATGAGTCCATAGCAGGCCGCACATCAAGATATATTGGAACAGAACGGTCTTCCTGTGGTTCACAACCATAATAGTCAATGATGTAACGAACCCTTTTCCCACATCTATCAATAACCCAGTCATGACGATCAAACGGTAATTCATATCTATGAAATGGCACACATCACACATTAAAATATTGACATTCACATTTTCTTACCCCATCCAAGAACGAATTCTAGCCCTGGGAGAAAAATCGTTTGCTCTCCCTCTAAAACTCAGCAATTTGGGAGAGATGCATTCCCTGAGAATTATTAATATAATTATTAATCACGCCGAGCTCAATCGGCCTACTTGGCATGCATAGCCTCCCATTTCAGGACTTCCTTCCAAGCATCTTCATTATTCTTGTTGTGTATGGCTATGATGTGCTCCATATCCTCCTTCTTCAGATCCCAGTCCCTCCAATTCCAACCCTTAACAAGTCATCCATACTACTTGTTATTAGTTGTAAAAAAATAATATAGAAATGATACCTTCTTTGTCATGGCATTGAAAAACATCTGTTCTGAGGGATACACCCATACATCACGGTCACCTTTTGGAATGCTGGACGACTGTCGATTCTTTGAAAGAGGAAATGGCTGATCAGGATGGGGTTCTTGGCTTGAAGGTGACATCTAAGAAAGTAAAATGTACATAGGGAATCAATAGGATTTATGATTGAGACAAACCATGTTTCTAGGGTCGATTGTTTCAGAAACAGCTCCGGAACAGCCATTTTCTTCATTTGGAGTCTAGAAATTACACATAATGGAGAATGCTTATGAGTAAGTGGTGGTGGACTAGCTTGGCACAACTCACCTTTCGATCTACATGTGCAGGGCACTCCCTAGAAACCACTGCCTGATCTGTGTGTACTGGGCATCCACTAGCCTGATCTTTAGAATTACTCATACCATAGATATAAGAGGTTTTACGGGATTGGAAACGCCCAATGAACTGCACAACCGTGGCGCGTTGACAGATGCGCACGCGCATGCAGCATTAATTATATTAATCGTTGTGAAAAGAGATCAATATTCACTCCTTTCAAGGCAGTTAAAGTGATATTCTGCCCCTACAGCTCACAGAATAGTACAAGTAAGCTAAGGGGAAGGTATTGAAGAGTCAGAGAGTTGAAGTTGGAGAGTCTGAGGAAGGAAGTTATTAATTATTCATAACTTTTTTCCTTGTAATTATAACTATGAGTACCTATCATTGCTCATTATGCATTAATTTTATGTGATTGATTTGAAAGAAAGGCCAGAATGACTTTTGGTATTAAAATTAGACATAAATTCATTATTATTATAGCTAGATAATTTTGCCCCAAAGTTATCCGCCAGTTTCTGCTCAGTTCTCCCTCATCAACATTATTGCAATACTTCCAGCTTTTGGCTGTTGGGTTTTGACACCATCCACCTCAAGAATTCGGCTCAGTCAGCTGTCCTGTGGACCCTATGGATATTAGGGGGGAAATATAGTAAGCTTGCCATCTCCATAGGATGACTATTGTATAGAAAACGAATGCACCAATTCCATTTACTGTTCTATCCTTTCCCTGAAATAACTAATACAGTTTCAATATTGTTAATCTATTTCTTGGGAGAGGGATTACAGTTTTAACACCACTTGCAAATGCTAGAGATAATATATGTCAGCTAATACAAAAACCAACATTACTATTCCATGTAGCTAAAGTTTACATGCCTTTTGATCAGAAAATGGGCAACAGCAATTGATTCCATCAAGCGTGAGAGGGATTACAGTCCCATTAACCACTACAGTAGTATTTGTAGGAATAAGCTTGAAAATCTGAGCTGAAATTTATTTCATACAGTAAATCTATGCCCTAGTGTATTATAGTATCATTGGCATAAGTCTTACCTCACGGATCTTATCAGAACAGCAACTTTGACAAAAGTGCTATGTCATTCAGCTGTCAACGCGCCTCGGTTGTTAGTTGCTAACGAGAGCACGTGATCCGTTTCCAATCCCGGAAACCTCTAGCTCTTATATCTATGCTCATACTTTAACTTGCATGCCATGCGCGCGCGTAGCAGTCCCATCTACCCTTTACCAACCCAAGTGTACCAGCAGCGCAGCTAGTGGTCCCGAGTCTTCTTGTCTGTGTTTCTTCTCTGTAAGCTGCTATTTCCTTGTGAATGTCCCCTGAGAAAGTTATCTCCTAGTGGCGCGCGCGAGACTATTGACTATAGCTATGTTGTGCATATGTGTGTCCAGGGTTTATTTCAAAAATCATCGGGGGAATTATGTCATAGATAGTATATTACCGCCCAAACGGAACCAATTCCACGGGCAATCCGTGTTATGAAGTCAACGCGCGCGCGCTTAAATCTAATAATTATTACAGAACATACAGTGATAATGTGCAATACATACAGTGCATGCTACTAGTGATGTGATGGACTCTTCTTCCTCTCCTTATTCATCAGTCGAGGAGGCTACTACACAATAATTAGCTATACTACACAATATAATAATTACTTTCTGGCTCAGATAGATTTGCATGCACAAGTAAGTGATCACAAAAATTGATGCAGAGTTGCTAATAATATAATCAAAATTGTCAATGAACTTCAATGCCAAGATGCAGTCATCAGAGTTACCAACACAATTTTGCTGGAATCAATCCGGCACAGTTACTAGAGAGACACAGGAGCTGCAATGCCAGAACAATTTTTAGGGTCATGTTGCAATCTATAAATGATATTGACACTATTGATCATTTAATACTGGCATGAACTGTGGAGTGACCAGGATATCTGGAATGGAGTGCAGCAGTGGAGGTTACATGACCATTACTTTCTTGTACATAGCCGATGCTTCCTTCCTCCCATGAGTGCTCTAAGTAATTGGTTTATATTTTCACCATTAATGCAGTAACATGCATCTAATGCCACTCATTCTATAAAAGAAGGATGACTCTACTCACAAAACTAGATAATAAGCACAAACCTAAGTTATGAAGACTACCATTCCCCCGACAAATTTTCTTCTAGTTTTCTATATCGCTAAAGTGTGGAATTTAGCCATTATACTAGTAGGAATAATTGAAATTGTGGATGCAAATTATAAATACTAACCGCCGCTTGCAGTTTCCCTGTGAAAGAGCAGCCACACGCCTCCTAGCGGACCGCTGCAGCCCGTTGCTACCCACGTAACTAGATAAGTTTCTTGGTCGCAAACCATAACACGGAGTGCCCGCGGAATTTTCAATTAGCCTATGCTACCGTTTCCAATCCCGGGGCGGTAATATACTATCTATGATTATGTTAAGTCATTTAGGGGTTATTACCTTATATCTCGCGCTCGAGAACCATCAGCTCAGCTCAGGGAGATTTCTATGTAATTACAGATATACAATATAAAATTCATAGTCATTGAGGGGTTATTACCGTAATATCTCAGGGGCCCCCGGGGAATTTCTATGAAATTACATAGTATATCCCTACAATATTTCAGTCATTAAGGGGTTATCACTGTGCTACCATAATTTTGTTTAGATACATTGAGTGCTATTGGTAAATTCCGCAAAAAATTGACTGATTTTTAAAAAATCAAAAGTGAATCTAGGCCATTAGGCCAGGCATTATGTGTGAATGGACACGAAGCTGAAGGTTCAATATGTAATGTACCTGATTTCTGCTGATGCCTAGAGTTGGGTTTGGAAAAGCGTTAGTCTGGCATAGCCGACCCTTTACCTCCTTTTTCTTGGGGGCGGGGGGAGGGAAAGGGTCTAGTCCCTATATGTCAGATTGCAGTATTCGAATTGCATTCCAAGCGCGAAAATCTCGTTGCCCGCACTTGTTTCTAGCTAGCTAGCTAGCTAGCTATGGAGCCTTTGTGTCTTCAATCTATGATGCCAGATGGAGCCTGAAATAACTAAGGTATTTGAGCAGCTAGGATGTCCATCCGTCAAGCCTGAACAACTCAAGATTGTGGTGGGCGTACTGAGCCAAAAGGGATGTCTGCTGTTCTGCCAACAGGCTTTGGAAAGAGCCTATGTTTTCAGTGCCTTCCGTGTTTATTTGATAGACTCTTTCCAGCCAAGGACCACTCTATTGTATTGATAGTTACTCAGAGACACTTCCCAAAATTCTTCTGTCTTTCTTCTGAGTTGTTTCTCCACAAGCCAGGCAATGAGCTACAGAACCGTTGAAGCTAGCCATCTTCAATCTCGCGCGCAAACTTACACGTGCGCGCTCAAAGGGCGCGTGATGACGTAACATGACGATCTCAAAATTCCACCCGCACAAGTTCTGTCTCCCTCTCGCTTCTGCCGGACTGTTCCCTTGCCATTTTGTGGATTCCTGTCGTCAGTCTCCTGACCTGTAAGTGTTCAACCTTAGCTAGCTAGATAGAACAAGCTACACCATAACTAAGGCAAAACTTGTCACAATTGCTAGCTACTCTTGAATTGAAATATTATTGTGTAGAAGCTGTCAGTCTTCCTCCTGCTCCCGTTTGCCTGCTGTGGGACTGTCAGTCTCCCTCCCGCTCTGTTTTGTCTGCTGTCTGCCTTCTTCCCATCAACTGGTAAGTGCTGGCTGCGAGTCTTTCTGTCGTCTCGATGAATGGCTGTAAATTGTTACTACTCGATCAAATTTTTCATTCTGCAGAGAAATTTTTCATTCTGCAGAGCGTTGGCCTTCTTCCCGCTTTATACTTGTAAGAAACACTTTTGCAATGATTAATAAATAGCTAACTAGTCTTGTGTAATGGTTGCAAATTTGAGACTTAAAATTGCTAGCTATTATTATACTCTTGAATTGAAATATTTCATTGTGTAGTAGTCTTCACTGAGTCTCCCTCCCCTTTCTGCCTGCTGTGGCTCCTGTCTGCCTGCGTGGGACTGTTCCCTCGTCCTGTTGTCAGTCTCCTGACCCGTAAGTGTTCAAACCGTAGCTAGTTAGAACAAGCTACACCATAACTAACAGGCCAAACCAGTCATAATTGCTAGATACTCTTGAATAATATTTCATTGCGTAATAGCTGTCACCGAGTCTCCTGCCTGCTGTGGTTCCTGTTTGCCTGCGTGGGACTGTTCCCTCGTCTTATTGTCAGTCTCCTTACCTGTAAGTGTCAACCGTAGCTAGATAGAACAAGCTACACCATAACTAACGGGAAAAACCAGTCACAATTGCTAGATACTCTTTTGAGTGCAATTTGGGTATAATTGCATGAGAAACTGGCCAAGTAATTGCAGTGCAATTTAGACAATTTCAAACCCAAATTGCAGAAAAAGCCTGTTAATCATGTGGTAGATTACTCGTAATATGTGTGAACTTGCCACAAAACGCTTAGGGTGGCTAACAGTCCACCTAGATAAGCCTAGCACTTACAATTCACTTTGAAAAAACGTAGAAACAAATCAAGCTAGCCTACCATCTTCAGAATTAAACATCCAGGCTGCTGCATGTAGGAAGCTTTTAATATGAACCTGTAATATGTACTTGCCACAAAATGCTTACATGAGCCTAGCATCCACTTAGATAAGCCTAACACCTATGGAAAAACCTTGTAGGAATATATATATCCTTACTATAATTGTCTGCACATGCAAAGATGTTGGAGTGCAATCATAAAACTATGAGTGCAATTAGGGATTAATTGCAAGCGAACTAATGGGGGAAAATGTATTAATATTAACCATAATTATGATTAATTGTGTAATAGCTGTCACTGAGTCTCCTTCCCGTTTCTGCCTGCTGTGGCTCCTAATTGCCTGCTGGGACTGTTCCCTCATCTTGTTGTCAGTCTCCTGACCCGTAAGTGTTCAACCAAGCAAGCTACACCATAACTAACACAGTCACAATTGCTAGTTACTGTTGAAATATTTTATTGTGTAATGATGCTGAAACTGCTGAATTAGTGTTAACTATTACAGATACGCTTTCTGCTGCCTACTGTGCATGTGAACTGCCTGCTTTTGTCCTGTCTCGGTGCTGTGGAGGTGCTAGGGTTGCTACTCAGCCGGTGTCCTCTTGAGTGTGTTGTCTCATTGGTGCAGATAGTAAGTGTATAGATTATAATGTACTTCATCACACTTTATCAGTTAGGAGTTTCCCCTATGCGTAATTTTCAGTGAAAACAGCCTCACCATCCAATAGCATGGGAATGTGTATTGGAATTGTTTAGGGTATGCTTTCAAAAAAAAAGAAAAAAAAAGATTGGTCAAGATATGAGCTCATGAGGTTGTACGAGGGTCATTGAATTTGATTCCAGCGAGCATTCTACAAAAAACATATTAGCACATATATTTGACATCATAAGCTGCATGACCTTACACTTATTGACCTGTTATTAATGTACCTGATTGGCTAGTTCAAACGATCATACAAGGGCCCTCTGACTGACTAGTGATATATGCCACTTTCTGTATTTTAGATGTTTTCAATCGGAAGGCGGCTCATCAACACCAGCGCCCACCAATGTTCATCAATGTAAGTATAGAAGTAATGTACTTTCTACCCTCTTATAAGGGTACTTGTATAGGATGGTGAAGTGCCTCAGTGATGCATGCATCACTGAGACAACCCGTAGCCTGAGGTGTGCAACTATGACCAGCGTATTGCACAACACAGACGACAGTTATGTTGCTGGCATAGACAACCCCATACCAGTCTTTCACAGCCATTCAAGATTTTTGAGTAATAACAATAAACACACAGACATCAGACCAGTTCTGTTTTCTGCGGATGCATGGAGACCTGATTGGTTTTTTCAAGGGAGCTTAACAATCTTCTTTACCACTTTGATTCATCCACCTTCACGTCCGTTTCCTTGATCACACACTTTTTGGTGTTTCAATTCTGCAGTTTCTTTGTTTTGCATAAAACAGGAATCCCTCAAACAATGCTTTTTCACCATCTGTTCCAAAAGCTCTCAAGCGTTGTTGCAGGACAGAATAACGAGTGTAGATACGAGTGTAGATGAAAAAAGAGATGGGTATGAAAGGTCTTACTATAGTTGATCAAACTGGTGAATGTCCAAACCTATTGCATATGCCTGTATGTATGTCACCCCTAGATTGCAGCTCTCAGGACGACTGAGGTAACTGAAGTAGACAATCAAAGGCCTAGCTCTGGATCAATGCATCTCTGTACAACTAAAAGTTTTCAGCTATATTGCCCTGCAGCAAGGAGTGTGTGTGTATGTGAAGCTTTCTACATGGTTAATCGAAACGAGTACTCTGGATCATTGTCTGCACAATGACCGGATCTCACTACTATGGTAGTCCTACTAAGCATGCATGGGTTGTGTTCCAATCTATGTTTCTGATTTTTGAGTCTGCCATCCTTTTGTAGCCTGCATACACAAACAAAGCACACAAGCATACTATAATGTCGCATGGGGTACATGTGCTATATGAGCACTTTAGTGTAGAACACTTAGAGAGGAATAGCTAGTCATCAAACAGCAAGAATGCCGATACTCTCTCTGTGGTTAAGAGTATGCACAGAAAATCAACATGGGAGAGGGAAGAGGGTATGGTGTAGTTATAGAAGGTCATTAGTAGGGGTGGTAGTGATGCTGCTTGGTTGTTTTCTTGGCTTGGCCTGAGTTACCTGTAGAGAAAAAAAAGAATATAATATTGGCCATTATTAATTTGTTATAGGCATCCCTGCATTGATACACTCTTGCTATTTTCATGTTGTTTTTTTTTCCAGCCGAAAAATGGCACTGAATGAAATCAATGAATTGTTTAAGTCTACTTGCTGGGAAGTGCACGTTCCTCAAAAAAATCAAGACTATTCTGCACCATCAAGAAATAAAAGTTTTGATCTTTCAAGTGACAAGAAATACTTGGACTCCTTACAAGCTATAAAACATGGATTTGATTCCATTTTTGACAATCATTTACTCAATGAGTCCAGATGGACTCACCAGCTGGATGACTTAACCTTTCAATTTAACCGGCTTCGACGTCCTTCTGACGAATCGCAAGCAAAGTTTGGTTTTTTTAATCAGCTGATAGACTCGATATATCACGATCTACAGTATCTAGTGTCACCTTCTGATGCTGACACTTTTAAAACCGTTATTTCTTTAGAGCACCGTGTTGCTGAAAAGCCAGGTATACGTGGCAAGAAACCTGTTGTTGACTACCTAGTGAGAGGAATTAAGGGACATCGTGATCCTGCCTTCTTAATACCAATAGAGGCAAAATATCAAATGAGTGCACTCCATGCAAGACAATTGGCCGACTACTTGTCAAGGCTTTCATACCTGATGGGTAATAAAGCTGTAATAGGTGTCTTGCTGGACATGAGCTACTATCGACTTGGATTTTCAGTATTTTCTGACACGAGTAGTAAAAAGCACCTGCCAATTGTGTTAACATCACCATCCATCCACTATCACGAACTTCTTCGTCATGGCAATTATCTCATTCCACATACAACATGCTTACTGACTATTTTACCATTGTTGAGTATTGAACGAGTTCCAATGATGTGTGATGACTTTCAGGAGTATATTAGAAGTGTAGAAGAAGACCCAGCACAACTTGAAGCAGGTGATGAGACCTCGGCTGTAGTTCAGAGACTAGAAGAGAAGTTTCAAAACAAGATTAAAGGTCAAGAAAAGAAGATCGAAGGTCAAGAAAAGAAGATCGAAGGTCAAGAAAAGAAGATCGAAGGTCAAGAAAAGAAGATCAAAGATCAAGAAAAGAAGATCGAAGAGTTTGAAAAGAAAATTCAAGTTCTAGAAAAAACTTTCACTAACTAGTCTACTGTCATTTAAGGAGGGAGCCACTCTCGTTGATTTTTGCCAAAATTGAAAAACAATTTTTTCTTTGCTGTGCAAGTCTAATCATAAATAATAAAGTGATTTGTGACAGCTGCTTAAGTTAGGCAACAAAAAAAAATGCTCTTTTTAATGGCACACACACTAGCTAGTTAGCAGCTTTATGTAGACCAAATTATAATAGCTAGGCTGGCTAGCTAACTCTGCAGATGGAAAGTCCTCGTTTTTTTTTTCAAGCTGGGAAGAGGAGCTGTTAAAAAGCCACACAAAATGAAAATACATATACTTTGTTATTAGCTAAGTTTCCTATACAGTTTGTCAGTCCATGGCAGTCTAAAATAGCTGTAGCTGCTGCTCTGCTACACCTTTCCCTTATTGTAGTTACATCAGCGTGCACAACACTTACAAAGATGTATACAATGAGAAATAAGTGTACACATAATTATTATACGAAATACTTGTGACCTTTTTTTTATTAATAAGGACTTTTAATACTTAAACAAGGATTATTCATACAATAAATATTGAGCCAAAATTAGTAGTTTTATAGTTGTGAGTACCAAAGTGTCTATGTCTATTGATTCACGTTCTATTTCTGTCGCTTTTCTGTTACCTTGCTGACATTATTCAAACTGTTGTAGTGATCACTTTAGTGGAGAGAGCAAACCTGACCCTTCTGGTGCCCAATTGGCAAAGCCAATTAGGCATCACATTGAAACTATGTACATTTATCTAAAGTTTAGCTAATGATATGGATAGAAATGGATAAGTATGCTGACAGGTATTTGCTACTAATAATTGCTCATTATTTAGGTCGTCTCTTCCTTTCATGTTAAACCAAAACACTCAACTTAGTCTTTCAACTCAAGATATTTCCAGCTACTTCTGACCAAGGGTATTAATGAAATTTTATCTTTTTAGGAGCAGATAAATTTAATACTGCCACCTACTCAAAAGAATATTGCTCTTATTGTCCCCATTTATAGCAAAAGTCCCTAATTAGTGATATAAATATCTGCCCACTCACTAATTTAGAGTTGGCTTGTAAACATCCAATCGGGGTGTATTGGCTGATCCCCTAGCTTCCAGAAAAAGGAGTCTAAGCTTGTTGCAGATGGTATTGCTTTGTCAGTTGGTTGGAATACACGAACTCTGCCAACAAACTTGCTATAGGGCTCCTACTTTAACTGGCATAAAATATCTCGCATACATGTATATGTGACAGTCGAGGGTAGAAATCAAGCTTTATTCACGTTTTAGTCAAAGTTTACTTTTGTCATGACTGATGCTCTACAATAAATTTCTGCCTTTCAAACTTTTTTTTTCAAAAGTAGAAGAGTGAATAAAGTTTGATTTCTACCCTCAATAAACTCCCTATAATTGGGATCCCTGAAATGAGGGCAACCCTGTATTCAGGAGGTCTCACTGTATACTTCAGACAGTGCTTTGCAAGTTGGTTGGCAGACTTCATATCTTAACTGCAGTTGTAGTTATGTACACTCTCTATTGAGTGCTATTACCAAGATGGGAAATCTAAAAGAGCTGTGTAAACCTTCCTCAATAGATGCAAGTTGAAGTTAATTTAAGACTCTTGCAAAGCACTGTACCATGAGGCTGGACCCAATATTTCAGGTGTGTTGTGTATGCAGCAGGAAGCCCTCAATTGTACAAAAGGTGAGGTTTACACCTATTTCTGACTACTGGTCACATGGCACGAGTTATACTTGACCTCTGACCTGAAGGACTAGTGAGGATGACATGTCAGAGAACAGGCCACTACGACATGGTGATGTATTATACTGATGACAAGATAATGTAGGACTGACAGGAGTCGATGGATACGGAGAAACATACAAACATGCAGGAATGGCCAGTTTGAAAGAGTCGACACAACACACACAGTCGTCATCTACGTCAGATAATACTGTTTTACTTGCTTTTCACTGCACTACACATTCCAATACAATGCGACAACTATGATGTACGGGATCTTTGGATTAGCAGACCCAGCAAAGACCCAGTAAACAAGACAACTTTTAGCATACCCTCACACTGCAAATGGACGACAACACACACCATAAACTCAACAGAAATGTAGTGACTATGTAAGACCTAACTGAATTCATTGGGAAGCTAAAGAGCTAGTATATAGCCATATCGACTGTATAATCATACAGCTTTATAGCTCTGGAGAGAGCCACACACCTACAAACTCACTAGGATTGAACAGTATTAATATGAGCTCTGGCTAAGCTAGAAGGCATATGAATAGGAGCTCCGCTAAAACAGGGAGTGGTCACAAAACCTGACCAATCTGGGCTGCCACCCTCATGCATGGTGGATATATATTATGAAGCGACTACCTGAATGCCTCATTTCAGGGCTAGGACTTGTATAGGTATCTCCCAATGATGACAAATGGTTATAACTCCTTAATAACAAAAGGGATTTCTATGAAATTACATATATATGACATACTAGTAATTCCATACAATATATTTGAAATTCTTTGAATTCCGTTAAGTCATTAAGGGGTTATTACCGTAATACCATATCTCAAAAACCATCAGGGAGAATTCTATGAAATTGCATATGAATAACATGCTGGTAATTCCCCACAACATATTTGAAATCCTTCCAATTCCCTCAAGTCATTAAGGTATTATTACTGTAATACCATATCTCGAAAACCATCAGGGGGATTTGTATGAAATCACACAAGCATAACATGTTGATAATTCCCACGACATATTTGAAATTCTTCCAATTCCCTCAAGTCATTAAGGGGTTATTACCATAATACCATATCTCAAAAACCATAAGGGGGAATTCTATGAAATTGTGTATGAATAACATGCTGATAATTCCCCACAACATATTTGAAATCCTTCCAATTCCCTCAAGTCATTAAGGGGTTATTACCGTAACACAATATCTCGAAAATTATCAGGGGGATTTGAATGAAATCACATAAGCATAATATGCTGATAATTCCCCACGACATATTTGAAATTCTTACAATTCCCTCAAGTCATTAAGGGGTTATTACCGTAATACCATCTCTCAAAAACCATCAGGGGGATTTGTATGAAATCACACAAGCATAACATGCTGATAATTCCCCATGACATATTCCAATTCCCTCATGTCGTTATTATCATAATACCATATCTCAAAAACCATCAGGGAATTCTATGAAAGCCCTCAGAATAACCAAACCCTCTGGCGGCCTTAGCCAAACCCTTAGATATATGCTGGTTCTAGGTCTGAAAAAACAACAAGAGGCCCTATACACCTGGCAATCCGAATAATGGACACCTAGATCCAAAATCTCAAGCTGAGCTAAGTGCATTCTGCCCCATCATTAATCAAACACGAAGTTAACAAACTTTATGTCATAAGCTTTGGGGGTAAAAGTATGTTACAACTATCACATCCCGGCTTAGAACTCCAAGTTCCAGTGGGCAGAATGCACTTAGCTCATCTTAAGATCTTGGATCGTGGGGTTAACACTTCTAGAATATGAGGGTAAACTAGGATATGATAGCTGTAACCCCCCTCCCAAAGGCTTGTGATGTGCAAGTTACTTGCCTTCTGTCTATTAAATGACAGGGCCCTAGAACTTTGCTCATTGTCCCCCAGCTGTATCCCCGAAAGTAGTTTGAACATTTCGATCAATCCATCAATCTCTTTGGCTGCAGTTTTAACCCCTCGGTTCCTTAATTGATACATACCTTTCTCTCACCCTAGTGTACATAAAAACACAATCTCTCCAAATTCCCTCTCGTATGAAAGGATCTCTTGAAGTTTGAAAGTTTAGATCTATCCATTGCACTAAAATCAATCTCCTCAGCAGCAGCTTTAACCTCTTGGCTCCAAAATAGATACATACCTTTCTCTCTAACCTAGTGTACTAAGAACGCAATCCCTCCAAATTCCCTCTCGTATCTTGTAGTTTAAACGTCTCGATGAATCGAAAACAATCTCCTGTGAAGCATATTTAACCCCTTGGCTCCTAAATTGACAATTACCTTTTTTCAACCTAGTTTACATATTAACACAATCCCTCCAAATTCCCTCTTGTACGAAAGGATCTCTTACAGTTTAAACGTTTCGATGAATCCATTACACTAAAATCAATCTCCTTTGCCACAGCTTTAACCCCATGGTTCCTAAATTGGTATATACAACTTAGTTTACATAAGAACACAATCCCTTCAAATTCCTCTTGTATGGAAGGATCTCTTGCAGTTTAAATGTTTCGATGAATCCATTGCACTGAAATCAATCTCCTCAGCCGCAGCTTTAACCCCTTGGCTCCTTAATTAATACATACCTTTTCTCTCACCCAAGTTTACATGAGAACACAAATTCCCTCATGTATGAAAGGATTTGTTGCAGTTTGAATGTTTCGATCAGTCCATTGGACTGAAATCAATCTCCTCGGCTTGAGATTTAACTCCAATCGATACGTACTTTCCTCTAAACCTATAGTTTACATAAGAACACAATCCCTCCTAATTTCATCTTGTATTTAAAGATCTCTTGTAGTTTAAACCATAAATAACCAAAACATGCAAACCATGAATAACCAGCAGCAGCATAACCATGAATAACCATGGATACCAATTAAAATGGCAATCTAGCTATAGCAATTCTATAGCCAATGTGCCTACGCTTGGACCATCAAAAAAGGAAACATCAGCCCATTTAGACTGCCATTTGGTACTTACAGCACGATAGGACCATCAGAAGTGTAAAATATTGGCTATGGAAAGATATCAGCTATAGCTACCATAGCTACTGTTGGACGAAATAAGCCACGATATAACCTACAGTTGGGGTCTTGAAGAGGTTTTCTCCACTCGAGGCTGCTCTCCAGGCGCTTCCATCTTCCCGAATTAAAGTTTCACTCAGGTAGGGATAATCTCATGGCACTTGTGGGGCTCGACTAGACGATAAAAGGGATATTTGTACTAGAAATTCTCTTTTCGCTCATAACGTCCTTGTTATTACGTCTACACAGATAATTTTTATATCAATACATTGTTCCCTGTATGTACTTTCTGATCATGTTCAATTTGTGGATATCGATAATTTTAAAAAATATATGATATCCACCTATAACACAATATATTCTTTCGATCAAAACTTTTGAAATATAAAGAGAATGCAAAAGATTTCTATATATTAGCATTGCCATTTGTGTATGCTTACTTTGGCCATAACGATAATTTTGAAAATATTCCAACTTACATATTCATACTATCATAACTTTTGAAATATCAAGTGTATACAGATAATATCAATATCATAGCATTGCTCTTTGTGTAAGCTTTCTGGTCGTATGCTTACTTTGTCCATACCGACAATTTTCAAAATATATGGTAATGGGTCCAACCTGTCTATAACTGATGAATTGCCACTATCATAAATCTTAATTATAAGGTGATTTTTGCTAACTACAGTTGGAATGGCTATGGAAACAACAGCTACAGCTATTTAGACTGCGAATGGACGAGAAATTTAATTCAAAAAATGTCAAGTGTGAACCGACAAGGTTCAACATGCAATGCACCCGATTTCTGCTGATGGCTAATCAGCAAGGCTGATTACGTATCAGAAGAGTTGGGTTTGCTATAATCATCTACTGAAGTGTGTAGATCAACTCGAATCAGCTACGAAAGTAAGTGTAGCTATAGCTAAAGATTCCATTTCCAACCTCGCGTCTACCTTCTGCGTAACTTTAACAAACTGGTTACGACATTTCAACAAACTGGCAATAGCCAATGTAACTTACTACGTCAGAAATGGCTATAGCTGTTTAGACTGGCATTTAACTAACTGGCTATAGCCACGAACTTACGGTTGGAAAAAGGATTTAGCTTGACATGAGGCTTATCTCACGGTTCTTCCATCCTCTTTCTCCTCGGTGGTTTGATTCGAGGCTGATCTCCTGGCGCTTCCATCTCCCTGGCCGAATCGATGGCTCCAGACCAAGTGGCTAAGAATAAAAACAGCTCCAGCCTGCCACAGTGACAATTGTCTAACTAAAACACTTACTGATCATTAGTTGTACATAGATGAATATCACAAGTTAACAACAAAATAACTACACAGATGATGATTGATATAGCTAGATATGGGAAACAGGGTTATGGTCTTCAGATAGATTTTCCAAATCACGAGGGAGCTCACATACTGCATTCAAAGACAAGATGTAAATTGGACCGAAACAGTAAGAGTCGAGGGTCTGCACAATCGATATTCGGATAGGGAAGCTGTAGAACTACGGTAGAGCCATCCAGTTAGAAGATTCACATCCAGCTAGAAAATTGAGTCGACTATTGAATAAGGGCCAGTGTGATAGGAGAAGGAATGTACACACAACGAAAATGTGGTTTTTGCTAAGACTGGAAACATCAGTGTACCTACAGTTGGAATGGCTATGGAAACAGCTACAGCTATTTTGACTGCCGTGGATTGATAAACTGTATAACCGACCAAAATGGGGTGGGAAACTGTCACGAATGGACAAGAAATTGAATTGTGTGAATGGACAAGGTTCAACATGCAATGCACCCAATTTCTGCTGATGGCTAATCAGCAAGGCTGATTACGTATCAGAAGAGTTGGGTTTGCTATCATCATCTACTGAAGTGTGTGATCAACTCAAATCAGCTACGAAGGTAAGATTGCGTGTGTAGTTATAGTTAAAAATTCCATTTCCAACCTCGTGTCCACCTTCTGCATAACTTTAACAAACTGGTTATGACATTTCAACAAACTGGCTATAGCCAATGTGACTCACCTAGGTCAGAAATGGAAACATCAGCTATAGCTATTTAGACTGCCATTAATAAACTGGCTATAGCCACGAAGGGGTGAAAGAGGATTTATATCATGGTGCTTCCATCTTCAAGAAGAGGCTTTCTCGAAGCTGATCTCCATCTCCCTGGGTCTCGGTGGCCAGTCGATGCTCCATAACTAACCAACGAGCTGGGAGTGGCTAGTGGCTAAGAACAATAGGGCTACGAAAATAGCTCAACAGTGACAATTGTTCTGAAGTAGCTAACTATACAGATAAAGTAATAAAATGATAATAACGAATACAAATTAACAACAAAATAACTACACAGATGACGATTGATATAGATATAGGAAAGCTGTAGCAGGGCTATGATCTCCAAATCCGATTTCGAGGTAGGCCTACTGCATTCAAATTGGACCAAAACAGTGGGAGTCGAGGGTCTGCACAATAGATATTCGGATAGGAAGCTGTGGTAGAACTATAATAGAGCCATCATGTTAGAAGATTCATATCCAGCTAGAAGATTGAGTCGACGATCGAGACACAACAAAAATTAATTATAGGGTGATTTTTGCTAAGACTGGTGTACCTACAGTTGGAATGGAAACACAACAGTTACAGGTAGTTAGACTGCCACAGATTAACAAACTAGCTATATGCTATAACCACGAACCTACAGTTGGAAATCAGAAATGGAAACATCAGCCATAACAATTCAGACTGCCATTCAACAAAAAGGCTATAACAATTGCGAATAATCCATTAACAAACCAATGTACCTAGGGTCAGACAATCAAAAATGGAAACAAGCTACGTGGCATGAAATTAATTTGGATATAACCATTTAGCTATAGCCATTAACAAACTGGCTATAGCCTCAGCCATGGGAATACCATTTAGACTGCCATTCGGTACCTACGGTATAGTAGGACCATCAGAAATGGAAACATCAGTTATCAGCTATAGCTAGCTACCATACGGTTGGACCATCAAAAATGGAAACAAGCCTCTATTTCGACCAAACTGGATATAAAACTACAGTTTGGAGGTTTTCTCCACTCGAGGCTGCTCTCCAGGTGCTTCTATCTTCCTAGGCGGCCCCGAATGAAGGTTACAGGAGGTTGCAGGAGGTTATCGGAGGTTACTAGGTTACCAGAGGTTACTGCAGTTACAGGAGGTTACTGCAGGTTACCAGAGGTTACTGCAGGTTACAATAGGTTACCAGAGGTTACAGTAGGTTACCAGAGGTTACTGCAGGTTACTGTAGATTACAGTAGGTTACTGCAGGTTACTAGCATAGGGGCCAGAAGGAGTTTTTAAGTGGGGAGGCCTTCCATTTAGTGATAACCTATAATTATTTCCTACAATTTCTATGATAATTCTCTACTTCAATTATCAGTTTCTAGACGATGTACTGAGCCATGCACAAATTCATTTCCTATTATGAATCGTGTAAATTGTGAATATTTACCTTTTTGCTCTTGGAAAAGTAAACTTGCTTGATTGATTTGGCCACCATGCGCATGCAGTCTACACCTAAAAGGTGCTAATGATTATGACGACCATTACCAACATATGCATTACTTTGAATATCACATTGCTCAAAAGTGGGGAAGCCATAGCTGCCCCTGCCCACCCTATTCCGGCGCCTATGTTACTAGAGGTTACTGCAGGCTACAGGAGGTTACCAGAGGTTAATGCATGTTACAGGAGGCTACTGCAGGTTACAAGAGGTTACCAGAGGTTACTGCAGGTTACAGTAGGTTACCAGAGGTTACTGCAGGTTACAGTAGGTTACTGCAGGTTACAGGAAGTTACAGAGGTTACAGGAGGTTACAGTAGGTTATCATAGGTTACTGCAGGTTACAGAAGTTACAGGAGGTTACTGCAGGTTACAGGAGGTTACTGCAGGTTACAGGTTATTTGAGGTTACAGGAGGTTACTGCAGGCTTGCCTGTATTAAAGGGGTGAATACAGGCAACCATTGTATTTTAAATTAATATCAGATGGCTGGAGTTCCTACACAGCAACCTGTGTATCCACATCAGCTATAACAACTACGTTAGCTACAGCAACCAATGGGTCCATATTAACTTCAGCAGCCGCATCAGCTATAGCAACTGGTGGGTCCACATTAGCTACAGCAACCGGTGGGTCCACGACAGCCACGACAACTGGTGGACTCACATCTGCTGCGTCTATTGGTGAACCTACTTCAACTGGTGGATCCACAATAGCTGCAGTAACTGGTGAACCCACATCTGCAACAGCTGTTGGCAAACCTAGCTACTTTGACTGATAAAGAAGTGTGTATAGTTTGTGGTTTTGGAGAAGAAGACGAAGAAGGAGACAAGTGGGTGGAACGTATTCAATATTTTATCAACTGGACACACATTAGGTGTCTCCCAGAAAAATATCCCTTTCGGCATACAGACCCAGATTTCATTTGCCCCGTCTATTTGAAAAGCTAATAGCACAAATCAGTTTTTCTTGTACACGTCACACTATAATATGGTTGTATTCTATGCCAACAGCCTAATGACTATGTGACGTTACGAGGTGGGGGAAGGAGGGGCCAGAACATAACGTCACAACGACGTCATGTTTTCCAAAAATAGTTTGGAGACACCCGCTAAAGTGGTGTGGCTACATTGGAAACTTGCAATTGGAAACTTGCCTCACAATTGGACGGTTAATAGACATTTGCCTCGTGATACACCATTCCTATATAACAAGGGCTGTATTGTTGGAGTTCCTAGCTACATCATAAAATACAAAAACATTGGAAACTTGCCTCACGATTGAATGGTTACATGGGTGGAAAAAGATACTTCACTGCATTGTCGGAGTTCCTGGAGCCAAGGCTAGCAAGGACGGCACTCTGCCCCAGTCTGCATTGGTCGTAACTCCTGTAACCGGTTATAAGCGATTAATTTCATACCTCAAACAGAGCCAGTCATGCCATTTCTACTAACTTTAAAAGAAATTTTCCTTTTGCTCGTAATGTTTTATTATAAATTTATACAGATAATTCCGATATCCTCTCTGTATGTACTTGATCACACGTTTAATTTGTGGATATCGATACCCATCTATAATGCAATAATTTCACTTGATCAAAACTTTTGAAATATAAAGAAAATACAAAAGATTTTTATATAACAGCATTGCCTTCTGTTTAAGCTATCTATCAATATGCTTAGTTTGGCCATACCTATAATTTCGAAAATATATCATAATAGGTCTTCAAAGTAACTGACGACGAATTCATACTATCATAACTTTTGAAATATCAAGCGTATACAGATAATTTCGATAGCATAGCATTGCTCTTTATGTAAACTTTCTGTTCATATACTTACTTTGTCCATTCCGACAATTTTTAAATACATGGTAAAGGGTCGTCAAATTTCTAACCTACTCATAACTGATGGTTACTTCTGGCTATCATAACTTTTGAAATATCAAGTGTATACATATAATTTTGATATCATAGCATTGTTCTCTGTATAAGCTTTTGCTAATATGTCAACAAAGTTCAACTATCCAGAACAATCTTTCACTATTAACTTTTCAAATATTCACCCACATTTTATTAAACTTTTCTTAACACACATATTTAAGACAATTGCGCATGTCAATTATCAACTACGCATATTTCTCCAATAATGCCCACCATATCTAATTGACGCCCACCATTAATGCCATTTCTACTAACTTTAAAAGAAATTTTCCTTTTGCTCGTTATGTTTTTATTATACATTTATACAGATAATTCCGATATCCTCTCTGTGTGTACTTGATCACACGTTTAATTTGTGGATATCGATACCCACATATAATGTAATACTTTCACTCGATCAAAACATTTGAAATATAAAGAAATACAAAATTTTTTTATATAACAGCATTGCCCTCTGTTTAAGCTATCTATCAATATGCTTAGTTTGGCCATACCTATAATTTCGAAAATATATAATAGGTCTTCAAAGTAACTGACGACGAATTCATGCTATCATAACTTTTGAAATATCAAGCGTATACAGATAATTTCGATAGCATAGCATTGCTCTTTATGTAAACTTTCTGTTCATGTACTTACTTTGTCCATTCCGACAATTTTTAAAATACATAGTAAAAGTCGTCAAATTTCTAACCTACTCATAACTGATGGTGAATTTTGGCTATCATGACTTTTGAAGTATCAAGTGTATACATATAATTTTGATATCATAGCATTGTTCTCTGTGTAAGTTTTTTTGTTAATATGTTGACAAAGTTCAACTATCCAGAACAATCTTTCACTATTAACTTTTCAAATATACCATAGCATTGCTCTTTATGTATGCTTTCTCTTTCCATTCCGATAATTAAAAAATATGATAATGTTTCTTCAAAGTTCATAACTGATTGTTACTTCTGGCTATCATAACTTTTGAAATATCAAGTATATACATATAATTTTGATATCATAAAATTGCTCTCTGTGTAAGCTTTCTGCTTATATGCATATTTTGTCCATATTGACAATGTTCAACTATCTAGAACATTCTCTTTACTATTAACTTTCGAAATATTCACCCACATTTTGTTAAAATTTTCTTAACACACACATATTTAAGACATGCGCATGTCAATTACCAACTACGCATATTTCTCCAATTGATGCCCACCATATCTAATTGATGCCCACCATATCTAATTGATGCCCACCATATCTAATTGATGCCCACCATATCTAATTGATGCCCACCATATCTAATTGATGCCCACCATATCTAATTGATGCCCACCATATCTAATTGATGCCCACCATATCTAATTGATGCCCACCATATCTAATTGATGCCCACCATATCTAATTGATGCCCACCATATCTAATTGATGCCCACCATATCTAATTGATGCCCACCATATCTAATTGATGCCCACCATATCTAATTGATGCCCACCATATCTAATTGATGCCCACCATATCTAATTGATGCCCACCATATCTAATTGATGCCCACCATATCTAATTGATGCCCACCATATCTAATTGATGCCCACCATATCTAATTGATGCCCACCATATCTAATTGATGCCCACCATATCTAATTGATGCCCACCATATCTAATTGATGCCCACCATATCTAATTGATGCCCACCATATCTAATTGATGCCCACCATATCTAATTGATGCCCACCATATCTAATTGATGCCCACCATATCTAATTGATGCCCACCATATCTAATTGATGCCCACCATATCTAATTGATGCCCACCATATCTAATTGATGCCCACCATATCTAATTGATGCCCACCATATCTAATTGATGCCCACCATATCTAATTGATGCCCACCATATCTAATTGATGCCCACCATATCTTAGGGCTAGGGCTAGGGCTAGGGCTAGGGCTAGGGCTAGGGCTAGGGCTAGGGCTAGGGCTAGGGCTAGGGCTAGGGCTAGGGCTAGGGCTAGGGCTAGGGCTAGGGCTAGGGCTAGGGCTAGGGCTAGGGCTAGGGCTAGGGCTAGGGCTAGGGCTAGGGCTAGGGCTAGGGCTAGGGCTAGGGCTAGGGCTAGGGCTAGGGCTAGGGCTAGGGCTAGGGCTAGGGCTAGGGCTAGGGCTAGGGCTAGGGCTAGGGCTAGGGCTAGGGCTAGGGCTAGGGCTAGGGCTAGGGCTAGGGCTAGGGCTAGGGCTAGGGCTAGGGCTAGGGCTAGGGCTAGGGCTAGGGCTAGGGCTAGGGCTAGGGCTAGGGCTAGGGCTAGGGCTAGGGCTAGGGCTAGGGCTAGGGCTAGGGCTAGGGCTAGGGCTAGGGCTAGGGCTAGGGCTAGGGCTAGGGCTAGGGCTAGGGCTAGGGCTAGGGCTAGGGCTAGGGCTAGGGCTAGGGCTAGGGCTAGGGCTAGGGCTAGGGCTAGGGCTAGGGCTAGGGCTAGGGCTAGGGCTAGGGCTAGGGCTAGGGCTAGGGCTAGGGCTAGGGCTAGGGCTAGGGCTAGGGCTAGGGCTAGGGCTAGGGCTAGGGCTAGGGCTAGGGCTAGGGCTAGGGCTAGGGCTAGGGCTAGGGCTAGGGCTAGGGCTAGGGCTAGGGCTAGGGCTAGGGCTAGGGCTAGGGCTAGGGCTAGGGCTAGGGCTAGGGCTAGGGCTAGGGCTAGGGCTAGGGCTAGGGCTAGGGCTAGGGCTAGGGCTAGGGCTAGGGCTAGGGCTAGGGCTAGGGCTAGGGCTAGGGCTAGGGCTAGGGCTAGGGCTAGGGCTAGGGCTAGGGCTAGGGCTAGGGCTAGGGCTAGGGCTAGGGCTAGGGCTAGGGCTAGGGCTAGGGCTAGGGCTAGGGCTAGGGCTAGGGCTAGGGCTAGGGCTAGGGCTAGGGCTAGGGCTAGGGCTAGGGCTAGGGCTAGGGCTAGGGCTAGGGCTAGGGCTAGGGCTAGGGCTAGGGCTAGGGCTAGGGCTAGGGCTAGGGCTAGGGCTAGGGCTAGGGCTAGGGCTAGGGCTAGGGCTAGGGCTAGGGCTAGGGCTAGGGCTAGGGCTAGGGCTAGGGCTAGGGCTAGGGCTAGGGCTAGGGCTAGGGCTAGGGCTAGGGCTAGGGCTAGGGCTAGGGCTAGGGCTAGGGCTAGGGCTAGGGCTAGGGCTAGGGCTAGGGCTAGGGCTAGGGCTAGGGCTAGGGCTAGGGCTAGGGCTAGGGCTAGGGCTAGGGCTAGGGCTAGGGCTAGGGCTAGGGCTAGGGCTAGGGCTAGGGCTAGGGCTAGGGCTAGGGCTAGGGCTAGGGCTAGGGCTAGGGCTAGGGCTAGGGCTAGGGCTAGGGCTAGGGCTAGGGCTAGGGCTAGGGCTAGGGCTAGGGCTAGGGCTAGGGCTAGGGCTAGGGCTAGGGCTAGGGCTAGGGCTAGGGCTAGGGCTAGGGCTAGGGCTAGGGCTAGGGCTAGGGCTAGGGCTAGGGCTAGGGCTAGGGCTAGGGCTAGGGCTAGGGCTAGGGCTAGGGCTAGGGCTAGGGCTAGGGCTAGGGCTAGGGCTAGGGCTAGGGCTAGGGCTAGGGCTAGGGCTAGGGCTAGGGCTAGGGCTAGGGCTAGGGCTAGGGCTAGGGCTAGGGCTAGGGCTAGGGCTAGGGCTAGGGCTAGGGCTAGGGCTAGGGCTAGGGCTAGGGCTAGGGCTAGGGCTAGGGCTAGGGCTAGGGCTAGGGCTAGGGCTAGGGCTAGGGCTAGGGCTAGGGCTAGGGCTAGGGCTAGGGCTAGGGCTAGGGCTAGGGCTAGGGCTAGGGCTAGGGCTAGGGCTAGGGCTAGGGCTAGGGCTAGGGCTAGGGCTAGGGCTAGGGCTAGGGCTAGGGCTAGGGCTAGGGCTAGGGCTAGGGCTAGGGCTAGGGCTAGGGCTAGGGCTAGGGCTAGGGCTAGGGCTAGGGCTAGGGCTAGGGCTAGGGCTAGGGCTAGGGCTAGGGCTAGGGCTAGGGCTAGGGCTAGGGCTAGGGCTAGGGCTAGGGCTAGGGCTAGGGCTAGGGCTAGGGCTAGGGCTAGGGCTAGGGCTAGGGCTAGGGCTAGGGCTAGGGCTAGGGCTAGGGCTAGGGCTAGGGCTAGGGCTAGGGCTAGGGCTAGGGCTAGGGCTAGGGCTAGGGCTAGGGCTAGGGCTAGGGCTAGGGCTAGGGCTAGGGCTAGGGCTAGGGCTAGGGCTAGGGCTAGGGCTAGGGCTAGGGCTAGGGCTAGGGCTAGGGCTAGGGCTAGGGCTAGGGCTAGGGCTAGGGCTAGGGCTAGGGCTAGGGCTAGGGCTAGGGCTAGGGCTAGGGCTAGGGCTAGGGCTAGGGCTAGGGCTAGGGCTAGGGCTAGGGCTAGGGCTAGGGCTAGGGCTAGGGCTAGGGCTAGGGCTAGGGCTAGGGCTAGGGCTAGGGCTAGGGCTAGGGCTAGGGCTAGGGCTAGGGCTAGGGCTAGGGCTAGGGCTAGGGCTAGGGCTAGGGCTAGGGCTAGGGCTAGGGCTAGGGCTAGGGCTAGGGCTAGGGCTAGGGCTAGGGCTAGGGCTAGGGCTAGGGCTAGGGCTAGGGCTAGGGCTAGGGCTAGGGCTAGGGCTAGGGCTAGGGCTAGGGCTAGGGCTAGGGCTAGGGCTAGGGCTAGGGCTAGGGCTAGGGCTAGGGCTAGGGCTAGGGCTAGGGCTAGGGCTAGGGCTAGGGCTAGGGCTAGGGCTAGGGCTAGGGCTAGGGCTAGGGCTAGGGCTAGGGCTAGGGCTAGGGCTAGGGCTAGGGCTAGGGCTAGGGCTAGGGCTAGGGCTAGGGCTAGGGCTAGGGCTAGGGCTAGGGCTAGGGCTAGGGCTAGGGCTAGGGCTAGGGCTAGGGCTAGGGCTAGGGCTAGGGCTAGGGCTAGGGCTAGGGCTAGGGCTAGGGCTAGGGCTAGGGCTAGGGCTAGGGCTAGGGCTAGGGCTAGGGCTAGGGCTAGGGCTAGGGCTAGGGCTAGGGCTAGGGCTAGGGCTAGGGCTAGGGCTAGGGCTAGGGCTAGGGCTAGGGCTAGGGCTAGGGCTAGGGCTAGGGCTAGGGCTAGGGCTAGGGCTAGGGCTAGGGCTAGGGCTAGGGCTAGGGCTAGGGCTAGGGCTAGGGCTAGGGCTAGGGCTAGGGCTAGGGCTAGGGCTAGGGCTAGGGCTAGGGCTAGGGCTAGGGCTAGGGCTAGGGCTAGGGCTAGGGCTAGGGCTAGGGCTAGGGCTAGGGCTAGGGCTAGGGCTAGGGCTAGGGCTAGGGCTAGGGCTAGGGCTAGGGCTAGGGCTAGGGCTAGGGCTAGGGCTAGGGCTAGGGCTAGGGCTAGGGCTAGGGCTAGGGCTAGGGCTAGGGCTAGGGCTAGGGCTAGGGCTAGGGCTAGGGCTAGGGCTAGGGCTAGGGCTAGGGCTAGGGCTAGGGCTAGGGCTAGGGCTAGGGCTAGGGCTAGGGCTAGGGCTAGGGCTAGGGCTAGGGCTAGGGCTAGGGCTAGGGCTAGGGCTAGGGCTAGGGCTAGGGCTAGGGCTAGGGCTAGGGCTAGGGCTAGGGCTAGGGCTAGGGCTAGGGCTAGGGCTAGGGCTAGGGCTAGGGCTAGGGCTAGGGCTAGGGCTAGGGCTAGGGCTAGGGCTAGGGCTAGGGCTAGGGCTAGGGCTAGGGCTAGGGCTAGGGCTAGGGCTAGGGCTAGGGCTAGGGCTAGGGCTAGGGCTAGGGCTAGGGCTAGGGCTAGGGCTAGGGCTAGGGCTAGGGCTAGGGCTAGGGCTAGGGCTAGGGCTAGGGCTAGGGCTAGGGCTAGGGCTAGGGCTAGGGCTAGGGCTAGGGCTAGGGCTAGGGCTAGGGCTAGGGCTAGGGCTAGGGCTAGGGCTAGGGCTAGGGCTAGGGCTAGGGCTAGGGCTAGGGCTAGGGCTAGGGCTAGGGCTAGGGCTAGGGCTAGGGCTAGGGCTAGGGCTAGGGCTAGGGCTAGGGCTAGGGCTAGGGCTAGGGCTAGGGCTAGGGCTAGGGCTAGGGCTAGGGCTAGGGCTAGGGCTAGGGCTAGGGCTAGGGCTAGGGCTAGGGCTAGGGCTAGGGCTAGGGCTAGGGCTAGGGCTAGGGCTAGGGCTAGGGCTAGGGCTAGGGCTAGGGCTAGGGCTAGGGCTAGGGCTAGGGCTAGGGCTAGGGCTAGGGCTAGGGCTAGGGCTAGGGCTAGGGCTAGGGCTAGGGCTAGGGCTAGGGCTAGGGCTAGGGCTAGGGCTAGGGCTAGGGCTAGGGCTAGGGCTAGGGCTAGGGCTAGGGCTAGGGCTAGGGCTAGGGCTAGGGCTAGGGCTAGGGCTAGGGCTAGGGCTAGGGCTAGGGCTAGGGCTAGGGCTAGGGCTAGGGCTAGGGCTAGGGCTAGGGATAGGGCTAGGGCTAGGGCTAGGGCTAGGGCTAGGGCTAGGGCTAGGGCTAGGGCTAGGGCTAGGGCTAGGGCTAGGGCTAGGGCTAGGGCTAGGGCTAGGGCTAGGGCTAGGGCTAGGGCTAGGGCTAGGGCTAGGGCTAGGGCTAGGGCTAGGGCTAGGGCTAGGGCTAGGGCTAGGGCTAGGGCTAGGGCTAGGGCTAGGGCTAGGGCTAGGGCTAGGGCTAGGGCTAGGGCTAGGGCTAGGGCTAGGGCTAGGGCTAGGGCTAGGGCTAGGGCTAGGGCTAGGGCTAGGGCTAGGGCTAGGGCTAGGGGCTAGGGCTAGGGCTAGGGCTAGGGCTAGGGCTAGGGCTAGGGCTAGGGCTAGGGCTAGGGCTAGGGCTAGGGCTAGGGCTAGGGCTAGGGCTAGGGCTAGGGCTAGGGCTAGGGCTAGGGCTAGGGCTAGGGCTAGGGCTAGGGCTAGGGCTAGGGCTAGGGCTAGGGCTAGGGCTAGGGCTAGGGCTAGGGCTAGGGCTAGGGCTAGGGCTAGGGCTAGGGCTAGGGCTAGGGCTAGGGCTAGGGCTAGGGCTAGGGCTAGGGCTAGGGCTAGGGCTAGGGCTAGGGCTAGGGCTAGGGCTAGGGCTAGGGCTAGGGCTAGGGCTAGGGCTAGGGCTAGGGCTAGGGCTAGGGCTAGGGCTAGGGCTAGGGCTAGGGCTAGGGCTAGGGCTAGGGCTAGGGCTAGGGCTAGGGCTAGGGCTAGGGCTAGGGCTAGGGCTAGGGCTAGGGCTAGGGCTAGGGCTAGGGCTAGGGCTAGGGCTAGGGCTAGGGCTAGGGCTAGGGCTAGGGCTAGGGCTAGGGCTAGGGCTAGGGCTAGGGCTAGGGCTAGGGCTAGGGCTAGGGCTAGGGCTAGGGCTAGGGCTAGGGCTAGGGCTAGGGCTAGGGCTAGGGCTAGGGCTAGGGCTAGGGCTAGGGCTAGGGCTAGGGCTAGGGCTAGGGCTAGGGCTAGGGCTAGGGCTAGGGCTAGGGCTAGGGCTAGGGCTAGGGCTAGGGCTAGGGCTAGGGCTAGGGCTAGGGCTAGGGCTAGGGCTAGGGCTAGGGCTAGGGCTAGGGCTAGGGCTAGGGCTAGGGCTAGGGCTAGGGCTAGGGCTAGGGCTAGGGCTAGGGCTAGGGCTAGGGCTAGGGCTAGGGCTAGGGCTAGGGCTAGGGCTAGGGCTAGGGCTAGGGCTAGGGCTAGGGCTAGGGCTAGGGCTAGGGCTAGGGCTAGGGCTAGGGCTAGGGCTAGGGCTAGGGCTAGGGCTAGGGCTAGGGCTAGGGCTAGGGCTAGGGCTAGGGCTAGGGCTAGGGCTAGGGCTAGGGCTAGGGCTAGGGCTAGGGCTAGGGCTAGGGCTAGGGCTAGGGCTAGGGCTAGGGCTAGGGCTAGGGCTAGGGCTAGGGCTAGGGCTAGGGCTAGGGCTAGGGCTAGGGCTAGGGCTAGGGCTAGGGCTAGGGCTAGGGCTAGGGCTAGGGCTAGGGCTAGGGCTAGGGCTAGGGCTAGGGCTAGGGCTAGGGCTAGGGCTAGGGCTAGGGCTAGGGCTAGGGCTAGGGCTAGGGCTAGGGCTAGGGCTAGGGCTAGGGCTAGGGCTAGGGCTAGGGCTAGGGCTAGGGCTAGGGCTAGGGCTAGGGCTAGGGCTAGGGCTAGGGCTAGGGCTAGGGCTAGGGCTAGGGCTAGGGCTAGGGCTAGGGCTAGGGCTAGGGCTAGGGCTAGGGCTAGGGCTAGGGCTAGGGCTAGGGCTAGGGCTAGGGCTAGGGCTAGGGCTAGGGCTAGGGCTAGGGCTAGGGCTAGGGCTAGGGCTAGGGCTAGGGCTAGGGCTAGGGCTAGGGCTAGGGCTAGGGCTAGGGCTAGGGCTAGGGCTAGGGCTAGGGCTAGGGCTAGGGCTAGGGCTAGGGCTAGGGCTAGGGCTAGGGCTAGGGCTAGGGCTAGGGCTAGGGCTAGGGCTAGGGCTAGGGCTAGGGCTAGGGCTAGGGCTAGGGCTAGGGCTAGGGCTAGGGCTAGGGCTAGGGCTAGGGCTAGGGCTAGGGCTAGGGCTAGGGCTAGGGCTAGGGCTAGGGCTAGGGCTAGGGCTAGGGCTAGGGCTAGGGCTAGGGCTAGGGCTAGGGCTAGGGCTAGGGCTAGGGCTAGGGCTAGGGCTAGGGCTAGGGCTAGGGCTAGGGCTAGGGCTAGGGCTAGGGCTAGGGCTAGGGCTAGGGCTAGGGCTAGGGCTAGGGCTAGGGCTAGGGCTAGGGCTAGGGCTAGGGCTAGGGCTAGGGCTAGGGCTAGGGCTAGGGCTAGGGCTAGGGCTAGGGCTAGGGCTAGGGCTAGGGCTAGGGCTAGGGCTAGGGCTAGGGCTAGGGCTAGGGCTAGGGCTAGGGCTAGGGCTAGGGCTAGGGCTAGGGCTAGGGCTAGGGCTAGGGCTAGGGCTAGGGCTAGGGCTAGGGCTAGGGCTAGGGCTAGGGCTAGGGCTAGGGCTAGGGCTAGGGCTAGGGCTAGGGCTAGGGCTAGGGCTAGGGCTAGGGCTAGGGCTAGGGCTAGGGCTAGGGCTAGGGCTAGGGCTAGGGCTAGGGCTAGGGCTAGGGCTAGGGCTAGGGCTAGGGCTAGGGCTAGGGCTAGGGCTAGGGCTAGGGCTAGGGCTAGGGCTAGGGCTAGGGCTAGGGCTAGGGCTAGGGCTAGGGCTAGGGCTAGGGCTAGGGCTAGGGCTAGGGCTAGGGCTAGGGCTAGGGCTAGGGCTAGGGCTAGGGCTAGGGCTAGGGCTAGGGCTAGGGCTAGGGCTAGGGCTAGGGCTAGGGCTAGGGCTAGGGCTAGGGCTAGGGCTAGGGCTAGGGCTAGGGCTAGGGCTAGGGCTAGGGCTAGGGCTAGGGCTAGGGCTAGGGCTAGGGCTAGGGCTAGGGCTAGGGCTAGGGCTAGGGCTAGGGCTAGGGCTAGGGCTAGGGCTAGGGCTAGGGCTAGGGCTAGGGCTAGGGCTAGGGCTAGGGCTAGGGCTAGGGCTAGGGCTAGGGCTAGGGCTAGGGCTAGGGCTAGGGCTAGGGCTAGGGCTAGGGCTAGGGCTAGGGCTAGGGCTAGGGCTAGGGCTAGGGCTAGGGCTAGGGCTAGGGCTAGGGCTAGGGCTAGGGCTAGGGCTAGGGCTAGGGCTAGGGCTAGGGCTAGGGCTAGGGCTAGGGCTAGGGCTAGGGCTAGGGCTAGGGCTAGGGCTAGGGCTAGGGCTAGGGCTAGGGCTAGGGCTAGGGCTAGGGCTAGGGCTAGGGCTAGGGCTAGGGCTAGGGCTAGGGCTAGGGCTAGGGCTAGGGCTAGGGCTAGGGCTAGGGCTAGGGCTAGGGCTAGGGCTAGGGCTAGGGCTAGGGCTAGGGCTAGGGCTAGGGCTAGGGCTAGGGCTAGGGCTAGGGCTAGGGCTAGGGCTAGGGCTAGGGCTAGGGCTAGGGCTAGGGCTAGGGCTAGGGCTAGGGCTAGGGCTAGGGCTAGGGCTAGGGCTAGGGCTAGGGCTAGGGCTAGGGCTAGGGCTAGGGCTAGGGCTAGGGCTAGGGCTAGGGCTAGGGCTAGGGCTAGGGCTAGGGCTAGGGCTAGGGCTAGGGCTAGGGCTAGGGCTAGGGCTAGGGCTAGGGCTAGGGCTAGGGCTAGGGCTAGGGCTAGGGCTAGGGCTAGGGCTAGGGCTAGGGCTAGGGCTAGGGCTAGGGCTAGGGCTAGGGCTAGGGCTAGGGCTAGGGCTAGGGCTAGGGCTAGGGCTAGGGCTAGGGCTAGGGCTAGGGCTAGGGCTAGGGCTAGGGCTAGGGCTAGGGCTAGGGCTAGGGCTAGGGCTAGGGCTAGGGCTAGGGCTAGGGCTAGGGCTAGGGCTAGGGCTAGGGCTAGGGCTAGGGCTAGGGCTAGGGCTAGGGCTAGGGCTAGGGCTAGGGCTAGGGCTAGGGCTAGGGCTAGGGCTAGGGCTAGGGCTAGGGCTAGGGCTAGGGCTAGGGCTAGGGCTAGGGCTAGGGCTAGGGCTAGGGCTAGGGCTAGGGCTAGGGCTAGGGCTAGGGCTAGGGCTAGGGCTAGGGCTAGGGCTAGGGCTAGGGCTAGGGCTAGGGCTAGGGCTAGGGCTAGGGCTAGGGCTAGGGCTAGGGCTAGGGCTAGGGCTAGGGCTAGGGCTAGGGCTAGGGCTAGGGCTAGGGCTAGGGCTAGGGCTAGGGCTAGGGCTAGGGCTAGGGCTAGGGCTAGGGCTAGGGCTAGGGCTAGGGCTAGGGCTAGGGCTAGGGCTAGGGCTAGGGCTAGGGCTAGGGCTAGGGCTAGGGCTAGGGCTAGGGCTAGGGCTAGGGCTAGGGCTAGGGCTAGGGCTAGGGCTAGGGCTAGGGCTAGGGCTAGGGCTAGGGCTAGGGCTAGGGCTAGGGCTAGGGCTAGGGCTAGGGCTAGGGCTAGGGCTAGGGCTAGGGCTAGGGCTAGGGCTAGGGCTAGGGCTAGGGCTAGGGCTAGGGCTAGGGCTAGGGCTAGGGCTAGGGCTAGGGCTAGGGCTAGGGCTAGGGCTAGGGCTAGGGCTAGGGCTAGGGCTAGGGCTAGGGCTAGGGCTAGGGCTAGGGCTAGGGCTAGGGCTAGGGCTAGGGCTAGGGCTAGGGCTAGGGCTAGGGCTAGGGCTAGGGCTAGGGCTAGGGCTAGGGCTAGGGCTAGGGCTAGGGCTAGGGCTAGGGCTAGGGCTAGGGCTAGGGCTAGGGCTAGGGCTAGGGCTAGGGCTAGGGCTAGGGCTAGGGCTAGGGCTAGGGCTAGGGCTAGGGCTAGGGCAGGTAGGGCTAGGGCTAGGGCTAGGGCTAGGGCTAGGGCTAGGGCTAGGGCTAGGGCTAGGGCTAGGGCTAGGGCTAGGGCTAGGGCTAGGGCTAGGGCTAGGGCTAGGGCTAGGGCTAGGGCTAGGGCTAGGGCTAGGGCTAGGGCTAGGGCTAGGGCTAGGGCTAGGGCTAGGGCTAGGGCTAGGGCTAGGGCTAGGGCTAGGGCTAGGGCTAGGGCTAGGGCTAGGGCTAGGGCTAGGGCTAGGGCTAGGGCTAGGGCTAGGGCTAGGGCTAGGGCTAGGGCTAGGGCTAGGGCTAGGGCTAGGGCTAGGGCTAGGGCTAGGGCTAGGGCTAGGGCTAGGGCTAGGGCTAGGGCTAGGGCTAGGGCTAGGGCTAGGGCTAGGGCTAGGGCTAGGGCTAGGGCTAGGGCTAGGGCTAGGGCTAGGGCTAGGGCTAG